>MU968359.1:63823032-64533226 GCA_034641835.2 Pinus albicaulis | reverse complement strand
AACCCTCAAACATGAATTTTGTAATCCCTGAGACTAAATGTGCATATGAGAGTGGCTGAATATGGAACTAATGTCAAATGATGAATTTATGCTCAAACAAACCTTCCTAGAGTAGTCACTCGAATTCCCCTGTGAGTAAGGGTGGGATTCCCGCTCGAGAACACCCATGTGCTAAAAAGCACTGCGGACTTAGCTAAACTGCTAAAGCATGAAAATAATTTCAAACAAAAATACAATATCAAATTCTAGATTGATTTGTTTTTCTTCCCTCTTCTTCCTTATATGTTTGAGAGCCTTCCCTTTCCTTGGCCCACCTCATACTTGCATTGCACATGTGGCCACTAGTATCCATGAAGACCGTGTTGTCTCTCCATGATCTCCATGATCTCTGCATTTACTTTCCACTCCTCCATCATGTGTGCATTTAATTCACCACTTGCTCCATCGCTTCATCATTATTGCTCTATGATCTTATCTTTATTCCTCTATGTTCTTACTTTATCTCCATGATCTTCCTCATCAATGTTGCATGATATCCATTCTTCCTACATTAATAAGCTACTCCACTACGCCATAATTATGATATACTATCTAATTAACCCACATATACACACCAAAAGTGGATTTTATTCATCTATGGGGTTTATGGGTCCCTCCACCCTTTTATTTACTTAAGTAATTAAGAAAATTAAGAACTCTAATATTCCAATAATCTGATGGAAAATTTGGAATATTACAGTCCTCCCTGCCAAAATGTTGCTTGTCCTCAAGCAACTGCAAAAGTAGATGCTACAACAATCCATCCCCCTCAAAATGGAAACCTCATATGGAAGGTACTCCCATTTGCTACAATGTGCTATGAATTCCCAGCTCCATAGCTACCTCTCTAGAATGTCTAGAATGGCCTCCAATTGTGTAGTTAGATGCCCCTCCTGATCAATAAGTCCCCAAGTGGCAACCATATGTTGTCCAAGGATCTTCTCTATGCATGAAATATATAAAATGAAGTGGTTTCTTCCTAAAGTGGAAAGTCCCAACTCCTGAATCATCTCTCCAACCCATGCTACATAAAGTAGATTACATCTCTCCATCATTGGCCCTATTGGCCTTGTTGGCTCCAAGCATCATCTCAACACTATGAAAAAGAAAGAATAGAGAAATATGGGTTAACATGTGATATGTTAAACCATATTCTCCCAAAAGCAACCACCGCAACAATTCCTCTTTCTACCACATCACCTCATCATCATACCAGGCCATACTCTCTTAACAGAAGCCAACAAATTAAGGACTCCTGTCTCCATCTTCCATAATCATCAAGTAATGTATGGGATAAAGTTAGCCCATAATCTCCCAAGAGTAAAAAAAGCAACAAGGACTCTTGTTGCCACCTCACATTATCATGATGTAGATCATAAAGCAAAAACATATTGATAGTCATGTAGAATGTCACTTCCGAACAACATGCCCATACTACCTCCTAGCACATCATGTGAGTTCTATGCAATGTCCCAAACAATAACACATGCATTGACATAATATATTTCATATGATGGCCAAACTCTCTCAAGAGTAGACAGCACAACCATGCCTCCTGCTGCTGCATCTCACTAGTAATATACAAAACATGGATCATACAATTATGAGATGTTGGGTGGTATCCATACTCACCAAAAAGCAACTAGCGCAACCATGCTTCTTGTTGCCCCGTGTCATAGATATGCAAGTAGCTCACCAACCACTTGCTCATCATCCTCACCCATCCATCCAACTATGGGTGATGACTCCTATCATGTTCCCACTTGGTATCCACCCAATGGAGAATATCACCCTCCTCACTCTGATAATCTTTGCAGTGCATGACATGTTGAAGTGCATCCTTCTTGAGGTTCCTCCATGAGAACCTCTCATCGATGACCCAATAGAATCCATAATATTCTGAATATGTTGTAGGTAGAAACTTCTCTTTGAGTTGTGAGATGCTCATCAAGAAAGATCTATCATAATAATGGAAGATGTTATCCATCGCAATATTTCTATCATCGACCATTTGCCCATCCAATGCTTCATAAGTGAAGCGGTCATTGGAATTCTCCAAGAATAGTTGGCCCCCCAACTCATCACTGCTCCTCAGTGACAACACTGTTGATATCCATGATGGTGCATCTGTTGTCTCATGGCCATGCACAATGCCAAACTCATAGCCTGGCATTTTATGGATTAGGACTATGCTCATCCCATCCTCTGAAACTCCACACTTCAACACAAAGTGTTGTGTGTAGCTCAACAATGAAAAACTAGGATGGCTATACATCTCCTCCTTGAGCAAGTCAAGGGTCCTCTGCACAGTGATAGTTTTTTGCTCCAAATTAGCAAGGTACTCTAACCCTTGGTTATGCAATTACCCTAATGGCGTGATCCCAAAAATATAAAAATGAGGTGCTGAAATAATAGGGAATAGAAATGTTTACAAACCTTGGATCAACTGAAATTTGGGAACATCTTGCAAAGATACAAGAGTTCATCAAATTGGTGCAATGGCTTCTTCAATTATTGGGGATGATGATGGCTACTCCTCTACTGTTGCACCATTGATGGTATCTGCCTCCTCTTCCTCATGTATCTCTTAAATCGTGCATGGGACTCTCAATGTCAAGTTCTCAATACCATCTTGAAAAGATGCAAGTGCTCCTTCACCTGATGCAAGTACTTCTGTAGCTGATGGTGGAGGTAGGGGTTCCTCTTCCAAAGTAATAATGAGGACATATTCCTTTGGCTCCTCATGCACTATCTCAACAATGATGGGGGATGTCCCAATGTGATATGTCTCTGGTTTCTTCCTACCAAACTTCTTCTTCAGTCTCTGAATGGAATCTGCGTAAGCAAACACTTTCATATGTGATAGATGATTGAACTACCAATATTTGGCTTCACCCTCTACATGTAGCACTGCAATATCCACAACCTCTCTTTCTACTACAGGATATAGCTGAAATAATGTAGCTAAATCTTCCATCCGATCCCTCAACATGATTGTGGAAGATCCATCAAATGTAGGAAAGAAGAATATATGCATCTTTATTCTATTGTTGTTGCCGGATCTCCTCTCCTCTTTCAGTTGAAAAAACTGTTGGAGAGTTATATTCTCCTTGAATGCTATAGAATGTGATTTGTAATTTGCCAAATATTTACTTAGAGTCTCATACTCCAAATTTCCTCCATCTCCATGCCATTCACCTTTCTCTTAAAAGAAAGTGGGCATAGTAGAATGTTGCGGAGCTTTATGCATGGCCAGTTGTTTATGTTGCTAATAGGAAGTGCTTAGACCTTCCTCATTGTGAAATCCTCTTAAGGTTTCTCTTTTCATTCCCCTTATCATTTATTTATTCTCTGTGGAGAGATCCTACATAGATCTGAAGAGAAGTGTGGCAAAACTCAATCCTTCCGCCATTGTAGACTTTTTCTTTTCCTACTTCTTCTTATTCTTATAATGTCATGAAATGCCCACAGTTTGAGCCAAATATAATTCTCTAATACCACTGTAATATTCCAAAATGTAAAAGACAAGAATATAGAACATTTATAACATTTTGATCTAGGGAATAACTAGAATGTAAGCACAAAAATATAAAATGCTGGAAATGTTAGAATATAACATCAAAACATTAAAATTTTAGCAGAAACAACTGATCCATATCATTATGCATCAACAAAAATTTAAGGTACACAATGCTCCAAAAGGAATGCACTCAAGCCACAATATGGCGGAAATACACTAAAGGAAACTAGCATTGGAAATGTGTGTTGCTACTGCTGCTGCTACTGGAAACTATTGATACTAGGAAGAAGAACCATGTGTGGGGAGGTTGTTGGAGTGCTCAAAATGATCCAATATTTTAACCACATATTATACCCAAAAAACCAAGAAAAACCCAGAAATGGTTTGGCCTGATCTTAACTTTGGATTTTCGGCCCTTTTTAGGTTGCACACTGCACCCCTGCTGGCTGAGTTACGCACTCCTTGAAGAAAAATGATGATATGTGGCTGAAATAATGATCTATAAGCTGCAAAAAAACCCATTCAACTCAATACATGAAAGGTCGGTCCCTTCTCTTGATCTCCAAGTTAGAAGCTTGGGATCTAGCTCCTCCTTCCTCTGCTCAAGTTACAACTGCACACTGCACAATTGTTGGAATGCACTGTATTTTCAAGAGGGCTGAAGCTGTAGTTTTATTCTATATGATGAAATATAACTCACATATTATATAAATGATCTCTCCAAAGTGAGGGAAATACCCCTCATAGGATTCCAAGCTAAAATACTTGGAACTTCCTTCCTCCCTTAGATCTGCCTGACTAGACTGCGCAATTCTTGAAGGAACTGATACTACATGGAGGTGTAGAAATGATGGCCTGATGTAAAATGTAGATATTTTGATATAGGAAGAATTAAATTAAGCACAAGATGAAAGGGATGATCCCTCCATTGGTTCCTTAGTTGAAATGCTAAGAACTACCTCCTCCTCTCAAACCCTCAAACATGAATTGTGTAATCCCTGAGACTAAATGTTCATATGAGAGTGGCTAAATATGGCACCAATGTCAGATGATGAATTTATGCTCAAACAAACCTTCCCAAAGTAGTCACTCGAATTCCCCCGTGGGTAAGGGTGGGATTCCTTCTCAAGAACACCCGTGTGCTAAACATCACCGCGGACTTAGCTAAACTGCTGAAGCATGAAAATAATGTCAAACGACAATACAATATAAAATTTGAGACTAATTTGCTTTTCTTCCCTCGTCTTCCTTATATGGTTGTGAGCCTTCCCTAGCCTTGGACCACCTCGTAACTGTGATGCACATGTGGCCACTAGTCTCCATGAAGGTTGTGTTGTCTCTCCATGATCTCCATGATCTCTGCATTTACTTTCCACTCCTCCATCATGTATGCATTTAATGCACCACTCCCTCCATCACTTCATCATTATTTCTTTATGATATTATCTTTATTCCTCTATGATCTTACTTTATCTCCATGATCTTCCTCATCAATGTTGCATGATCTCCATTATTCCTACATTAATAAGCTACTCCACTGCTCCATAATTCTGATCTACTATCTAATTAACCCACATACACACACCAAAAGTGGATTTTATTCATCTATGGGGTTTATGGGTCCCTCCACCCTTTTATTTACTTAAGTAATTAAGAAAAGTAAGAACTCTAATATTCCAATAATCTGATGGAAAATTGGGAATATTACAAAAAGATCCTCCAAAGGTACTAAACCTCTTGGAATGGAGTTGTCTTTTAGTGGAAGCACTTGCATCTCGGCTGCATGGAATTATTTGTCATCTTGATAGCACTGGTTATCCATTTTTGAATTCACAAATTCCTTTTCCATCTGTAAGAAGTTGCTGATATGTTTATCATCTTGAAAGAACTACCAATACTCAACATTATATGGAACATCAGGGTGGTGTTTTACATTAATCTCACAGTTCTTATTAGGATACATTGGAATTTTAAACATGCTGGCCGAAGTAGCAACATTGTTGTCTCGTGGAATCAACAACAAATTATACTCATTGAAGGTCTTGAGGATATCTAACACTTAATTTTGGTAAGCTCGCATTCTTGGATGCTTGGCCTGGTATTCCCCTTTCACTTGTTTTATTACTAGCTCAGAGTCTCCATGCACAGAAATTTTCATCGCACCTAACTTCTTGAGAATTTTCAAACCGGCTATCAAAGCCTGATAGCCAGCTTCATTGTTCGAATAATTGAAATCCAACTTATAAGATTACATTCGAACATTGGGAGGCATTTTTAGTGACTGATTTATAGGGATGTGAATCCACACACCAATGCCAACCATTCCATTCCCAAGGCTCCTTCAAAGTCCATTGTCCACAAACTACTTTATTCATCAAAAAGTGGAAAATTGGATGATTGAACTTTATTTGCTGCTTGAGAGAGTTCTGTTGTACCAAAAATTTATGTTTCTTTCACTGTTTCATCTTTTTTTTGGGATTATGTGCTTGGTTCCAAACCACTTGGAATATTTTCTTAAAATGGAGGGACCTTACTACCTTCTAGATCACCATCAACAACAAGACCAAATAGAAGTTATGGGTGATCGTCACTCACATTAACCATGTCGGACATCTAATCCACCCTAAGAAAATTAGCTACTTGAACTTTGTACTAATCATTCTTGACTATTTCAATTAGAGGAATGGAGACTTTCAATTTGGCAATTTCATTTTCAAGACTAAAAAGAGCAGAATGTTTTTCTACCTCTTAAAATGGTGCACATTTCTTCTCGGGCTAAAATTTGTGTGAAATCTCAATCTTCTGTCCTACATATTGGAATTCTTTATCGTTTTTTTGACTGTTGGTGGAAGCTTCATTGCCTTTAGAATGATTAGGAACAACGGGTCCTTTGTCTTTACTTTTATTTGGAGCAGAAATTTCTTTATGATGAGAATCTACTTGAGCATTCTATTTTTTATGATTGGATCTTATACGAACATTCCTACTCCTCAAACCATACTATGTATGCACTTGATAAATAGAATTTTGATATCCCCTCTGATAGTCTTCCATCCGTACTGATAGCATGTTGTCATTTGACAAGACATATTGTTGATTGTCCGGTGCACAGATTTCTGCATAAATATGATCTTCTTCAGTGAGGAAAATAGATTTCTTAGTTTCCTCAAATAAATGATTCTCGCCAGAAATTTCATCTTCATATTATTCATCAGGGCGTTCAGTATAGTTCTTTAGAAATGGAGTTCAAATTTGCTTCTGACTTTGTGCATCTTGACCCCTTTTTTCCCTTTGCTTGATCGTGTACTGAGGTTGCTGATTTTTACCCCTGAAATTGGGATTTCTAATGGAAATTTTATCCATCATATTATCCATGGTCTTGATCAATGTTTCTAATTTTCCCTCTGATGAAGTAGTTGTTTCATTTTTTATAGTGATCCTTTTCTCCGACTTGATTTTAGACTTTTTGAAAATCAAATTAGCTTCCACGCTCACTGTGTTTCTCTCCATTTCTTCAAGAGTTGATGGCTTTCTTTCCCTCATTTGATAAGCCATGTCAGGATCAAAACCATCAGGGTAATAAATTAAAGCAAGGCCCGGAGGAGGTTTAATATTCTCAGGAATTGAATCATTGATTTTATTGAATCTAGTTGTAAAGTCTTGGATAGACTCATTGGGATTCCTTTTCAAGGCGTTATACTCGGCTAGAATCTGTAATGGATTTTTCTTCTCTTCCTAGTTCACCATAAACAAGTTAATTATCTGTTATGAAGTACCTATTGAACCAATTGTGAGAGATCGAAACCATTTCTTAACCTCTTCTGATAAAATTTTTGCAATAATGTGCATCTTTGCATCATCGTTGTCAATCTCTTCAAGATCTATGAAATCAACCACTTTGACAATGTGTTGATAAATAGTAACCTCTGATATTCCATCAAAAAGAGGAATTCTCTAACCATAGTTCTGAGTTAGTGTAGTGAGTTGTTGAGGTAGGATCAATGGAGAAAATCTGGCCATGACTAATGGAGGGGGTGATGAAGGTGTTGATGGAGTGAAAAATTGTAAACGTAATGATGGAATGAAAGGAAGAGATGATGATGTAACTGTATGAGAAGGTGCGTAAGCAGGTGAAGAAGCAAAAGCCGACCGTTGATATTGGAAATAAGCTCTCTCTGAAGTTTCTTGAAATTTATCCACCAAGCCTTTAAGTTTGTAGAAATTAGACCAAACTTCACTATCAGCCTCGGAATAAGAAGACTCAGGAAATGGTACAAAGGTCTCAAAACAAATAGGATCAAAAATAGTTTCTGAAAGAAGGTTTCAAAATTATACCTGAACAAGGATGTTTCAAATTCTGAATTATAGGACAAATATTCTTAAGCAAATCTTGTAGGAAAGGAATTTTATTTGACAAGTGGACGAATAACCCTTCCCACTATCTAAAACTTGGTTTTATGTTTTCTTAAAAGAATCTCAGGGTCATTTACAATTGGTGAAGGATTTGGGTCTGGATTTTACTTAGTATATCTTTTAGGAGCTAGCTTAGATAGGAATTTTAGACTTTGGGTCAAATCTAAGAACCTAGCATGTTTCGAATGCTAGAGCTTGTCACCCACAATTATAACCTTCAGAGGACTAAATAAATATTCCTAGGGAAATTCATGCAATCGCTCCTCGGAAATAGCTCCAAGAATGTTATCACTTCCCCCAACTTCCCAAGGCTGAGAGTGGGATTGAAGGAAGGTAACCACAAACCAAGCTTTAGGTCAGGGAGCTAGCCCTACTAGGACCAGAGAGGGATCTCTCATTGTCACTTTGCAGTCAATGGAATGACTGAATATATATTGATCTTAGGATAGGTATGTAAGCTTAGTAAATATGATTTTTTTTTTATGTTTTAAGTGTTGGATAGGAATGTCAGTGAGGAGGATAGGTCTAGGGTTTTTAGGTTTGAATTCGGAGGTCAATTTGCTGAGAATGTGTGAGGCCAGATAGGTAGCTTGAAATCATATTTAATTTTTCATTGATTATAGGATGAAGTGATAGAAATTCTTAATGAGCATTGAGGGTAATTCATTCATTTAGAAGAACATAAACATATCATGTAAACCTTGTCTAAAACAAAGCATGAAAAGACATGATTTCTACTTATAAACTTACAAGATAAACACATGGAAGCATGTATCTGAAAGAGGAAAATATATCATTGAACATGAATAGATAAACATACATAGAAGTAAAAAAATATCCAATGCATACCACGAGATTCTCAACACAAGTTCGGCAAGATTGTCTTTGATTTCATTCCAAAAGGTTGTACAATAGCTCCACTACAAAATAAGACTATCTAACCCAACAAAAGACTAAAGAGAGTCTGTTACACCATTTGTTTTGGTCATCTAACCTATTATTATTAGATGAACCCAATTACACCATGTAAGACCAATTTTACCCTAAGTAAAATTGCTTTCACCATATAAAATAACTTATTTGGTCATATTTAACCCAAAACAAGGAAATTAATTAAATAAATCCTTATTTACTTAATTATTTCCTAAGAACAAGTTATTTAAATCATTATTTAAATAATATTCTTAGTTAAATTTGACTAAATCATACATAAATAATTAAATAAACCATTATTTATTTAATTATATTCCCATCATTCCCCTAAAATGATAAATAAATCATTTATTTACTTATTATTTATAAATAAAGGAATTGACCCAAGTCAAGAATCCTTTTCCCTCCAACAAATATAATAAAATATTCCTAAAAGGTGCTACTAGAATTCAATTAATAATATTTTATTCATGCACCGAGTTCTAGACCGCCCCAATATTTTGTTATAAATAGGGGGTTTTCCCCCATTCATTAACCACCTTCATTGCATTAGATCACTCTGGATCTTCTCTTGGTCACCATTTTTCATTTTGCCTCGTGAACTGCCATTGAGTTCTATGTTTACTTTTCCACATCCATAAGAGAGGGAAATGCTAGATCTGAAACATTGAGGACTTCCAAGAACCCATCCCACTGAGGAGAACCGGGAAACACCTTTCTTGTTTTCCTCTCAGGTGCCCCATTCTTTAATATAATATAAAATTCTTTCATATAAATTCTTCTTGTCTTGTTCATTGGATCTATGGAGCTATGTTATTTTTTATCTACTTAATATCTTTTCTTCTTAGATCTAAATTTTTGCAGCAATCTTAAAGGTATTTTGCAGCCATAATCGATGTTAGGGCTATTTGTTATGCGTAGCTAAAGTGATCTTTTACGATGAAAGATTCATAATAACAGAGTATACCTATAGAAAATATGAAACATTACACCTCATAGGGTCAAAATCCCATCCAAAATTCATCATAAATACATGAGACGAGTCACTTCCTAGATTATAGGGAGGTTAGAAACCGTTCCCTAAAATTCAGCTATGAACTAAGAGTATGTGTCCCCCACATCAAATTACATGTTCCCTCATGATAAGAGGAGAAAAAAAAACTAAATTAATCTAATTCCAACTCTTAGGACAGAAAAAACGCAAAATTTTGACATTTTCTGAGCTTGACAAGTGTCCTGAGGAATCCTATGCAGATGTGTAACACTTTCTGACACATACGTAAGAAAATTTTACATATGCATAATAGACGTTTGTAGCCATTTTTGAGGCACTTTTATGAGTCCAAATCCAATTCTGGAAGATAGGTCAACTAGAAATGTGTGTCTAGTTTCCAGAACATCTTGAATTTTTCAAAATTAACCATGGGAAGACCTCCAAAAGTTCATTCTCCCAAGGTTACTCTAGATGTGTAACAAGGCCTCCAAAAAAGTGGAAGAAGCATAAAAAATGAGTGGTTATTTGGCCTTTTCTGCAAAATTAAATCTTGTCATGAAAAAAGGGTTCCTGAAATGTGATGTACTCATCAAAATGCATGCATCCATATAAGCCAATAATCATTTGAATTCCCCTAAAACAAGCGTAACAAAATCTTGTTACGCATGTGTGAGGAGGGAATTTCTAGATTTGTTCAAAAATCACAAAAAATACCAAAATTCTTCAAAACTTCCTAAAATTGGTTTTGTAGCACCTATGAATGATGGGATAAAAATCCAAGGAAGCTTCAACCAACAAATTTAATCCATCTTTCTCTTTAAGCTTCATTTGAGTTTCTTTTAGCCTTTTCTTCAGTTGTTTTAGCCTTATTTGTGAAATCATGTTTCTTGTGTGATAGTGATTTGACATGTGTCTTTGGAGGTTGTTTTCTCTCTTAGCTCTCTTCAAGAGCTTCTCCAAATGTTAATTTACCCTTCCCAACCAAATTTCTCTGTCTTGGTTGGTCTCCATAGCTATTAGTTCATCAAAGGTAAACTCTTCAGGGGGATGAGCTGACTTTCTTTCTAGCTCCAACGCCCTCTTAAAGCCTCTTGTATTTGGCCTTCTTGGTTGTGTTTCAATCTCTATGTCCTGAATTTGATCAACATATATGATCTACTTACCTTTACCTTTTTCTACCTCTATTTCTGGTTTAGGTTTGATTTGTAACAACTGCTTGACCTTTAATTGTCAATTCTATTGTTGTAGGAAAATGATTTGAGAATTTGCAATGGAAAAAATATTCCTCGGCTCTACTATCTCCTCATCTTTCTCTCTAATAATCTCCTCAGCTAATTTGACAGCAACCTGCTCTACTACCTCAATATCCAATAGAGCAGGTTCACTATGTTGGTGTAAAGGTGTTTCATCTTGATGCATGAGAGGTTGCTCCTCTATTTCACTTTGCACAACAATAGTGTCAAGTGTAGGTACACTTTTGATATATTTGGGCTCAAACACCTTTCTCCTTCCCTTCTCATAGGTGTGAGTGAACTCAACAACCCTAGGAGTCTTTGAAATCTGAATTTTTATGCTGGAAGAGCTAACCTCCCTTGGTTTTTCTGACAGTGATGGTGATGGTTTACTATGCATGACAAGAGGACTAGTAGTGGGCACTGCTGCTACTTTCTCCACAAAGGTTTCCCAAGTCATGTTGATGGATGAAAGGTGATGCATTAGATCGTGGTGTAAGAGACTTGGGAAATGATCTTGGTTTCTTCTCTGAATCTTCTCAGCCATTCTAAATAAACTTCTGTACAATTAATGTGGCAAATCAAGCTATTTGGTAGAGGTGAAATGCATCAATAGCCTAATAGGGTACCTGTACAACTTAGAAAATCTCCCTTCACATGTGAAATACTTCATTATTAACCTCATCAAATGAGCATATTTTTTAAGGAGGTGTCTGAAAGGGAATATGTACTCTGGTTTCTCTCTAGCATGATGTTTGAGAAATATCTTGTAATCTTCAAGGTCAATGTCCATGCCCTTAAACCACTTATGACCATGACTAGGTATACTAGTTGCTAAATAAATTACATCTACTGATAGGTTAAACTCCACACCTGCAATGATGGCCTTTCCCATGTTGATATTAGAGGCAAATAATCTTGTAATTTGAATATCATATCCTCCGTCCATAATCTTCTCAAACAACCTCAAACATCTAGTCCTCTCAAAGCATATTTTGGCCAAGGGTGAAGCATTGATTTCTTGCATGGTGGAGGGTTCAAATCTGATGTGGTGCCCTCCCTTGAGGATTTTATTTTCACTCTCCATCTTTTTTATCAGTGAAACAATGAAACCCTAGTGTGTAGATGAAATGGGTATGTGTAGTGTAATTTGGAAAAACAAAGTATAGGGATGGGGCAAGCTTAGAGGGTGAGATGAAGGGTTTTGAAGCCAACTAAAATTCTGCAAAAAAAAATAGGAGATACACTTGTATGTTGGCTCCATGATTTGAGTTAAATCAAGTGAAATGGATGTGATGAAGGTGGTCAAATGAGGGAAACATGGGAATTTCCCAGTTTAACACTTGAAAACCGGCTAGAAATTAGGGTTTCATGAAAATGGTTCTTAGGAAGGGTATGGATGATGGGGAGTGATAGTATGATGTATGTAGGAGGTGTAGGATAGTGTTAGATGAGAAGGTTAGGGCTTGTTTCACTGAAATATTTCAATGATGAGAAGAAGTGAAAATATAATGGAGAATGAAGTGAGCATGAAAATCAACACTATTCTTGATAAATTGACCATAGGAGGGTATTAGAAGCTTAATTAATGTTGTAAGAGCTTAAAAATTTGATGCAAATGAGTCTTGAACTTGTTTCAGTGGTTTGGAAGGAAAACTACCCTAACCTCGACAATTTTCAGATGTGTAACTACTGTGTTTCTAGATGTGTAACAATTGCAACAGATGCGTAACACAATGGCTCATATGTGTAAAACAGTGCCTAGATGTGTAACAAACTATTGTGGATGTGTAACACGGTGCTACAGATGCATAAGAACTATGTTCCAAATGCGTAACAAAGATCAACAAATGTGTAACAAACTAGTTTTGGATTATTTTTCTTGCCTTTGTTGAAACCCTTGACCACTATGGAGTCCAATGGAGGTAAGGGAGGAGCTCTACCACACATGAAAAGAGAAGAATGAGTTTGGATAAGCTTCTTTTTGTCTTTTATACGCTTTGAAATGGTTTTTTTATCCTGTAGTGAAAACAATAACACATGAAGGCAATTTTTCCTTTTGAAATCCTTTGATATTAAAACAAATTTTGAAATAAGACAACTTGTCTCACTTTTTTCTCCTAAGTATGCTAACTCCCATTAGAATACTTATGAGTGAATTGAAGGATTTTTTGGCTTTTTTGATGAAAAAATTGAATTTTCAAAGGCAAAACAATAATACCTAGAGAGCGGACCTAGATGAGATGGTGTGAATGACCTAAGACTTCTAAATGAAAATGAATGGGATGACCTTTGAGGTGATGATGCCATGGATAGGATGAGGGGAGCATAATTTATGACCTATACTCCTTCAATGACCAAAATTTATTTTGAAAAATTGTTTGAAAAGACCAAAAAATTTGACCTATGACTACTAGAAAATTAACTAAAAGAGTATGTATGATCACTGACATATTGACACTAACATAACCCATAATGGGATTACCCCAACTGCTGCATAGCTTTTTTTGAGTTCTTATGATATTTTTGGGCCATGGATCGATGGATTAAATAATATTTACATTTTGGACTTTATGTTTCATCAATTTCACCCAAGGTTCATTGGTTAGGCTAATAGGATTTGTGGTTTTCCAACCCACCTAATTTACTTTGGTGATTGTGTTTGTGAGCCCTTTTTTATAAAATTCCCAATGTACAGTCACTGTTAATATAATAGTTAAAGAAAAAAATTTATTCCAAAAATGAAATGGCCTTTAGATATCCAATACAGGGTATGTGGTAACTTATTATTGGCACTAAGGTATTTTATTACAATACATCAAAACCCATTACAATTCCTCAATAATACAATCATATCTAATGTTACACCATTAATAGTTAAAAAGCAGTTGCGAACAAAAGCTAACATGGAAAAACTTGTCCAACCACCAATAACCAAAACCTTATGAAATGCACCAGTAGGGCTTCAAAAATATTTAGAATAAAATCAGGTGTCATAACTAATCGTTTTCTAACCACTTTTATCCAAATTAGATTAAAACAAAACCAAAAATAAGTTACAATTAAACAACTACAAATATTTCCATGCTCCACAACTTTCTGTAGTGATGCACGAGAACTCAAAATAGTTGCACAACATTACCTCCTCACCCTACTCTAATTTGGAGAAGGCTATTTTGATGCAACTAGAGCTTAGGATATGCTTTTTAAAAGGATGAGAAAATCATCCCTTTTAGTTGTTGAAGTTTTGATTGTTATCCCAAAAAGAAACAATACCATGAGAACATTTAAGAGTTATACCTCTATCGTGATATCAGTTTATGATGTTACACCCAGATAAAACTAGGCATAACAGCCCAAATCATATGATGTTGGGCATATTACAAATAATTAATCATTCTACACAATTCAATATATATTTCAAGGTAATGGGAAATGGAACAAAGTCTGCAATTTTGCTTTCGAATATTGAAAAAAACAAGTATCAATGAGTAATAAGACTTGTGTCAGAAGCCCCTTTGTTAATTATCTACTCGCTCATTAGAAGCAAAGGCAAAAAAAAAAATTGACATTTTGAGACAGATACAAATTAAATAATTATTTGACTTAAAATAATATTTCGCAAAATTTCACCCAAAAATATAAAAGATAAAACTCAGTTATAAACCACCATAATTTTTTAATGGTAATCACAAAACCATGAACCAATTAATTTTCTCAAAAAACATTTGTCCATATACATGGAATATATTACATTTGTCGATAAAATTTTCACCCATATAAAAAACCGTAATCATTGGTAGTTGAGGAAAAATAATGCATTAAAATGTTCTTCTTTAGTGAAAGAACCATGCCATGATAGACCCAAGAAAAATGATAACAACAACCCATTCGCATAATGGGGACCTATCTTGATGTTGATCAATGGTTTATGTTGCATTGGATGGTGATCCTATGTCATATTTTACATCTACATCCACACTTAACAATGCTCTGGAAGTTATATCATTATACATATTTTGAATGTCTGCAAAGTAATCGATGGTAAAATATTGAAATTGAAAACTCCAATTTATTTCTTCCATATAAAGGGGTTTTAAATTTTCCTTCCAAACCCTATAGATTCCTTTAATTTGATGACATATGAGCTTCGAGTTGGTGAAGACTTTAATATCATTGACATCATGTTTTTTTTCCTCTTTTAGCCCTTCAATAAGGGAAATGTAGTATGCTTCATTGTTTGTCATCCTTTGAGGCACTTCTCTATTTTTATGGAGCACATGATTTGTTTCCATATTGTGAAGGACAAATTTTGCAACTCCTTGACCTAGATTTGGAAATCATGACACTTCAATGTATAAACTCCAATTTTGCACCATTTTTTACACTCAGAAGACCTAAAAAATAAGATAAAAATAAATTGATATTAGACAAGTAGGCAATTATCTATTTCTTAATACTCAACATGTTATTCACTAATATATAATTGAAAAATTAGTTATTTATTCCTAATTTATTCCACTAACTACTAATTAATTGAGCAGTCATACACCATTCCATTCTTCTTTCCTTTTATTCCTTTCAAATGTCACCTGAATTTAATGGTGTTTCATAAGGAACATTCATTCAAAAATTATTATTTATTTGTATATTAGTAATCATAAATACCAACAACATTATGAATCTAAATTAAACAACATGGGCCAAAGACATCAAAAATCAGAATATTCATGCTTGACATGGTACCAATTAGTTTTATGAGTCTTTTTATATATGTGTGTGACTATGAGGCTGTATCTTTATCACGGTTCATATATCCTTTTCTTGTTAGGAAATTTAATTCATTCAATATATTTGGCTAGGAAGGCATTCCCTGCCAATTTTGTCTTGAGGTTGTGCTTGCTGTCTCAAGTCACCACCTATCATGGAGTGGCAAGCAATTTTTTAGGGTAGAAGTTGTGAGTATTTGGGAAGTTGGAAGAAAATAGTTGTATGTTATAAGTTCTAACCCATGTAAAAGGTGTGATTTTTACCAAATTTAAATTCTAACTTGGGTTGGCATCAAAATAAAATTTTTCTACTTTGGGTAAATTAAACTCAAACTAACAGAGTTTTACTTGGGTTGATCAAGTTACACTCAATAAATATTATGGGACTCACAATTAATCATGAACTTAACTTGGATTGAATTTGTTTGATTTCGTTTTATTGATTCAAACTTGTGTGTGCAAAAGGGGTTTCTTTTAGAAACCTAAGCGTTGAAGCAACTATTTTGTTATGCATGGCCTAAAATGAAAGTATTTTTTCATATGTATCCTTGCACATCCAGGTGCATGAAATTATGGAGGGGGAGAGGTAGATGGAAATGGAGACAAAGAGGGTGATTGAGAGGGAAAGGATATAAATTCATTGTTATCAAATGCACAACTTTTGAATGTGCTACTATCTAGGTATGGAACTACCTAAAGTGAGTTTGCCTCATTTCTTCCATAAAACTAAAGACTAAAATTTCTAAGAAGAATGAGGTATGTTATTGTAAAAGATACTCATTAATCATTCCAACCTAGCAATGGTGTGACAAGAAGTCCAAGATGTTTACCAATACATTACGAGGGACGTATAAAAAAAAGGGTAATTTGGGAAGACATTGGTTTGGTTTTTATTGGAAGTAATAATAGTGGGTATTGTGTGAATGACTTTGATTTGATTTTGTGGTTAGAATTTTTATGACCGGCCAGCTAAAGCATCATATTAGAAACTCTAGTATGAGTTTTTATAGATTCTTAAGCATCAGATAGAAACATTACTTTGAGGTTTCATGGATTGTTAGTCAGATCTAATTTAAGTTTCAATTCCCCATCCACAGAAAGCCTTGAATCATTCTTTTCCTTGCCTTTTTCAACAAAAAAACATACATTCGAGAAGTGATCTTTAATAGATATTTCTATGGAAAAATAATGTTGTCACTATGAAAGTTTCAAGGTAGCTCAATTCGCAGGCGCCTTAAAAATAAAGTATGATGTACCAAGAAATTATAGGTTCAAGTTCCCCCAATCTAGGGGTATACTTAGGTAGCTAGGTAGGTACCCGGTGTCATGTAGTACAAAATCGGCCCAATTGTGGATTCATCTAATCACAAAAAAAAAACAATGTCACTATTAAAAATACTTAAAGCAATATTCGTAATAAAATATATTCAAAACTTCTTATGTAAATTTATAAAACTTGTCTTCACCTTCAAACTTATCCATGATCAATTTAAACCAGATTGAATAATATTATCTTAAAATATAATATAGTTTGTAATTTAGCTTTTTTTAATAGTTTATTTTCATATATATATATATATATATATATATATAATCTCTAATTATATTATTTTACTTCACATAAACCATTTTGTAAAAAAAAAAAAAAAAAAAAAAAATTACAATCCTTCAATTCTCAGTAGATTTGAATACCTCTTGTTTGGTCTCAATCTAGTCTCCTAAATTGAACTCATTTAATTGTCAACCAGGGTCAGTAAACTGCTGAAGTGTGGTGCACTATATGTGCCTAAGTAACCTCTTCCTACTTCGTTGTGTTTAGTGTTTTCTGATGTTTTTGGTTTTATGGTTTTATTTTGAAAAGGAAACGAACTAAGTGCTAATGAAGGGAAACTATTGGTCAAAACAGAGTGAAGCCTAAACTATGGATGACAAATGACAAATGCAAATACTGAAATAGAATCAAACCTAAACTATGACTAGCAAACAACAAATACAAAGCTTGATAATGACTCTATGGAAAAGAAACAAATCACAATATGAACTTGAAATGAACTTGAGAAATGGAATGCTAAGTGTAAATGAAGTTCTCCTAACTAAACAATCAACTCATAATATTACAAAAATCTAAATTAACCTATCATGCTGAAGTTATTCTATTCTGCAACTTGATTTATCACTACTAAGCCTTATTCAGAAATTTAGAGATTTTCTAGAATAATGTTTGGGAAAAAGGCTATTGGTGAATTCATAAAAGATTTACAGGAAAATCAAAGCCTTAAACTAATATGACTGACCTCTGTTCATGTGATGATATATCAATATAGATTCAGAACAAAAGTAAGTTTTGTAAATAATGAAGGCTGTGAGTTTTAATGTTAACAGTTATTACTACTTAAAATGCAATGGATAACACTAGGTGAGAGTGCAATCTATCAATCTGAAAACAGTGACTACCACTAAGCTAGGATGCTGTTAATTTATCTTGAAACAAAATGAATTAAAACTTAACTAAAGAAAGTCATTATCAAACTGAAAATAAAATAACAAAACTGAACCACATGCATTCTAACTCCGGAGTATTCTATTGAAATTGACATGCCATTAATCTATGAAATTACACAGTCCATCTTGTTCATCATGAATAATATGTTGGAAAAGTTTATTAGAACAATTCTGGTTGTATAACTCAATGCAATTGAAACACAAACGTAAGACTGAAATTAAATACTCATCTAAACTGTGAAAACAGAGCTAAAATACTTATATAAACAGTGAAAACGAAGCCACTCAGGAGGTAGGGGCCCTCCACCACCTGGTAGCACGCAATCTAACTCAACACGTTCACAGAAATGTTGTTTCTTTCATTGAAGGAGAAAAGGACTTAAAAACAGAGTATTCACGGTTCTGTGGCAAAAGCCAAAAACTAACTAAGATCTCTAACCAGCGTTGCTTGGTCTCCCAAGTCATATTTATAATGAAATTACATAACAGAACTTGAGATAACATAGGGATTACTGTCTTTCCCACTCCTATTCAAATTAAAACTCTTATTGAAGGTTGCGTACTTTTGTTGTAGACAGCTGGACTGAGACAGTCCTACTAGAAGTCTACCTCTTGATTTTGGTTTCCACGTGCATAACCACACACAGAATTCGTTTCTTCCTTCATGGTGAGCAACAAACCATGTAGACATGACGTGGAATATGCCCATATGCGGTTTTCCTTCAGATGACACCTGGAACCCACTCAAACTGTAAAACAGCTGCAGAATCGCCGGTCAGCTACGGAATGTCTGCATTCTGTAGCTATTTTGCAGAAAATTGTTAAAATAGCAAAAATCATGAAAATACAATATGTTAATCAATTGCATGTAACCTTTAAGCAATCCTAATCATTCTTCATTGATTTTAGGCTTATGAAGTGATAAGAGAATGATGAAATGAGGTAGAGTGGAATGAAAGAAAGCACAATTTTGAGGCTCAACATACCCCCACTGCAAGACTATTGCATGTCCTCATGCAATTTCATCAAAACTTATTCCATGTACTCTGAAACATCCAAATTTTTTCTTTCTGCTTCTTTTGGCCCTAATCTCTTTTCAGAAATTAGTTCTTCATCTTCCTCTTGTAGTGGAGTGTCAATTTTATTTTCAATAACCATGTCAGATTTTCTTCTTCTGCTCCATCAAAAGATTTGACAAAAGATTTTGTAATCTCCTTATGGAAGCCATCAAATTTCTCTATAAAATTTAGCCTCCCTTCTTATTGTAGTAGTTTCTTGACTTATGGATATCCTTCCAAATACTTGACTTCAACTGATTCTGTCTTGACAATTAGCCACATTCCTCCTTTGTGTAGATTATCTTCCTTTCAGAATTACTTTTCTATGCTTGAAGCTAGATTGACTACAGAGTCTAATACTTTATTTTGAAACTGTATCTCTGTGTCTGAAGATGGATTAGTTGAAGAATGATGCTTCACCCTTAGAATTACCTTTCTGCACTTAGAGATGGATTGGCTACAAAGTGTAATGGAAGTGAATGGATGGAGGTAATTAAGCTATAAGGGAGAATGAAGTGGCTATGGATCTGATGGAGAATTTATGATGACCTTGTGGTGAGATATGGAATGTTGGATAAGGGATATGGCTAATCAATTCGAATGATAGGTTGTTTAGGAAACATATGATTATACACATTGTATCTATTTCATGTTTGGACTTTTTGCTATTAAAATAATTTTCACAATTTACCTCATAATTTTGACCTTGTTAATTGCTGTGCTTGATGTTGTTCCTTTGGTCCTCTTTGAGCATGTTGATCTTCAAAACAGAATCCTTCAATTTCCTGTAATCATCATCTCTTTGTAGGCTGTACAATTATGTCAGAACTCTTGAACAAGATGTGGCTGCAACATGCAATCTATAAGAAGAAATGAAGTATGAATATGGAAGATGGATGTAGAATGTAATGGAGTGAAAGTGGAGTATGACTTGTGAAATGGAATGAAAATGGCATGAGATGGAGTGAAAATGGAGTGGATTGTAGAATGAAATGAATTTTGGAATTTCTCTCAAATGGTACATTAGACTTCCCTGAAATTTTCTGAGGTTGTCACCAATATTATTATGCATCTTCCACTGAAAAATCGCAGCCATTGGTTGCACGGATCTCCCGAAAAATGAGAAATGGCTGTAGGTTAAAGTGGCCAATTTCTTGAAAAATACACACTGAAATTTTCTGAAATTTTTTTTGTTTATTCACCCTACCTCAATGCATTTACCATAAAAATTTCAAGACCAACGGATGCACGGTTTGAAAGTTATGACAAAATCAATTTCTGCCCTGTTTCACCCTTCATTTTGCCCAATTTTGCAACAAAAAAGTACGCCACAGACTCATTTTAAGGCCAAATTGAGTGATTCCAATGGGAAACTGTGTATTTTTACCTTCTCTACTGCCACATGCTTCCAGAATTTCATTTTGATGAAGAAAAGGTGCTGCTGTGCAAAAACACTCAAATATGTCCTAATCTGTCCAAAATGCTGAAAAGTGAGAATCTGCCTGAAAAACCCTTCTGAAATGCCCTTAAAAATTGCTTTTTTCCAAATTCTGTCCGCCTCTTACTGAATTTATCATATTCTGAGAAAACCCAGAAGCTCAGAATTTTTTATTTCTGCTCCAGTCTCTTGCAAAAGTTGCGCCAAAACTGCCTTCTGGAAAAAGTTGCAAAAAGACGAAAACAGGCTGCTACAGCAATGGCTGCAGAAACTGCCACTTTCTGCAGCTGTTATTGAATTGAAAAAAAGATGAACATGCTGCTACAAGAAACTAATAAAATGTACTGCTGCAAGTTGTTGTTGATTCCATAAAACCATTAGTCTTCATCAAAGCCAACATTCATGGTACAATTCTTACCATGCGAATAAATGTGTCGAAGTCGAGCATGGGAAGAAATCATTGGATTACTGATCAATAATGAAAATCATTAACCAATGCGAGACAACTATCCGATAATGTAAATGAGTGTCAAGGTACCTCAGTGCATCTTGACAAGGACGAATGAATGTGTCGAAGTCGAGTCGCCTGCAAGATTTGACAATCAAGAGACATTGTTGTATTCCCATTGTTATCAACGAGGAGGCTTGCCATTGATGAATGCAAGCTCCAAGGCACTCCAAGTAATCTCTAATCTTGATCCCAGATAAAGTGTTGAGGTCGATGGGACAAGATCTGTTGGAAGGTGGACCTTAAGGAATTCCACATCATCCAACTCGAGCATAGAACCAAGAATGATTTGAAGAACCATGAAAGATTGAAACCATCATGAAATTGCAGAACTTATTGTGAAGTTTGCCCGCCAGTTGCCTGGTTTTCAAACAAAGCTCATGTCCAATTGCGCCAGCAAGCTGGTTTTCACAATAGGACTTATTTTTCTCTTTACTTTTTTTTTTCTTTTTTTCTTTTTTTTTCTCTTTTTTTTTTTTCTTTTTTTTATGTCCTACTCTACTTTGAAAAAGAAAATCTTGTTCAAGTATATGAGTACTTCCAATGGAACCATGTTTGTAACAAGATGATAGATAAACTCATATGCAGGTTTGAAAGACACTCTTTGATATGTACCTGTATATGAGATACCAACTGTCTTGATTTAGATGATGTCAAAAGATATTGAATAATTGAGCATTGGAATCCGATGACAGAATTGAACCAAGATTCAATGTAATCTTGTCTTCCTTGTCTTTCCTCTATCATGAAATCGGAGATGTGGTCTTCATTCATAGAATCTGGTGATAGGCATGCATGAGACTTTTCAATCTCTGGTTCCAATATCTCCTCTTTATCAATAGACATCCCTGATTCTTGGACCTTATTTGAGTCTTCTTCTGCTGGTTGTTGTTCTTCAATGACAGCTGGTGAATCATTTTGCAATACCTCAGATTTGTAAGTTGATTGAGGTGCTTTATTGTTGGGGATATGAAATGGTTGTGGAGGTAGTGGAGTGGGGAATCTTTGGGGTGTTTGTGTGGATGGTAATGGAAAAGGTTGAATTGAGGTAAAATGAGGGTGATTTTGATGTTGTAGTGGAGGTAAATGGTATGGATAACATTGATGATGGTATTGAGGATAGAGAGGAAAAGATTGAGGATATGGTGGATTTCCTTTATAGGGCCTTTGCCAACTTTGTTGCCAAGATTGGTTTTGAGGTTGGGATTGAGATGGCCAAGGTTGCCAAGGCAAGGGTGTTCTCCAATTACCTTGAGGTTGTTGTGCATAACCTTGAAACTGTGCATAAGGATATTGCATCATATTGGGTTGATGAGGCTGCCATAGCCCTCTTGGAGCTACATAACAAAGTTGTTCTTGTGCTTGATTTGCTCCATTATCCTTCTGGTAAATTTCCTTCAACCCTGGTAATGATGGGCAATCTTCAGTAGTATGTGATCCTGCACAAATTTTACACCTTTTAATGTTATCAAGTGGACATTCATGCAAAGTATGTTTCTTTCTACATTTAGGGCAAAATATAAATGAAGCAACTTTTTGCTTGTTTTGCATTCTTAGCATGTTAGTTTGTTCATTTAAATTACCAAGAATGTTTAGCAAATTGTTAGGTTCAGTTTGACTTACCAATCTTGATGTTGACTTACTTACTTTTGCCACAAATGGATCTTGAGGGGACCTTACACACTTTTCTTTTCCTCTTGATATGTTCTTGCATAGTTCACAAATTTCTTGAAATGACAATCGATAAACATCTCCTTTTCCCACAAGATTAAGAAGATCAATCCATTCATCCTTTATAGCATTTAGTAGAAGAGTTTTTAATGCATCTGATCCTAAATTGTGCAATTTAGATCTTTTGATATTATAAGTAAATCTCTCCACTAAATCTTCTAGGCTTTCATCCTCTTTTTGGTTCATCTTAAAGACTTCATTTCTAAGGTCATCGTGCATGCAATAACCTTTATACTTTTCCAAAAATACTCTTTTCATATCATCCCATGTCCTTATAGAATTTGTTCCTAAAGTCATGAACCATCTAAGAGCTCTATCCTTCAATGTTGCCGGAAACAAATTCAATTTTTGCATGTGCAATGAGTAGCCATAAGATCTACAAATTATTTCAAATTCAAAAAGAAAGTTTCCGGGTCTTCTGATCTCATACCTTTGAAGTTAGGAAGTACAGATGGATGGATGTTCTTCATTTGAATTTTGATATCAGTTTCTTGAATGGGAAATCCAAAAGGATATTCCTCATTGTCATCATCTCCATCCATTTCTTCAACCTGCTTTGTCACCTCTTCTTCTACCTGCAAAAATATGAATTCATGATGTGGATGTGTGGCTCTTACTGCACCACATGATATAGTGGGTGTGGTAGGTGATTGAAGTTTTTGTTTTTGTTTTTGTGGATGTAGGAAATTAGGATACCTAGTTACACTTCCCCGGCAACGGCGCCAAAATGTTTGGTCTCAATCTAGTCTCCTAAATTGAACTCATTTAATTGTCAACCAGGGTCAGTAAACTGCTGAAGTGTGGTGCACTATATGTGCCTAAGTAACCTCTTCCTACTTCGTTGTGTTTAGTGTTTTTTGATGTTTTTGGTTTTATGGTTTTATTTTGAAAATGAAAAGAACTAAGTGCTAAATGAAGGAAAACTATTGGTCAAAACAGAGTGAAGCCTAAACTATGATGGTAAACAAATGCAAATGCTGAAACAGAATCAAACCTAAACTATGACTAGCAAACAACAAATACAAAGCTTGATAATGACTCTATGGCAAAGAAACAAATCACAACATGAACTTGAAATGAACTTGAGAAATGGAATGCTAAGTGTAAATGAAGTTCTCCTAACTAAACAATCAACTCATGATATTACAAAAATCTAAATTAACCTATGATGCTGAAGTTATTCTATTCTGCAACTTGATTTATCACTACTAAGCCTTATTCAGAAATTTAGAGATTTTCTAGAATAATGTTTGGGAAAAAGGCTATTGGTGAATTCATAAAAGATTTGCAGGATAATCAAAGCCTTAAACTAATATGACTGACCTCTGTTCATGTGATGATATATCAATATAGATTCAGAACAAAAGTAAGTTTTGTAAATAATGAAGGTTGTGAGTTTTAATGTTAACAGTTATTACTACTTAAAATGCAATGGATAACACTAGGTGAGTGTGCAATCTATCAATCTGAAAATACAGTGACTACCACTAAGCTAGGATGCTGTTAATCTATCTTGAAACAAAATGAATTAAAACTTAACTAAAGAAAGTCATTATCAAACTGAAAATGAAATAACAAAACTGAACCACATGCATTCTAACTCCGGAGTATTCTATTGAAATTGACATGCCATTAATCTATGAAATTACACAGTCCATCTTGTTCATCATGAATAATATGTTGGAAAAGTTTATTAGAACAATTCTGGTTGTATAACTCAATGCAATTGAAACACAACCGTAAGACTGAAATTAAATACTCATCTAAACTATGAAAACAGAGCTAAAATACTTATCTAAACAGTGAAAACGAAGCCACTCAGGAGGTAGGGGCCCTCCACCACCTGGTAGCACGCAATCTAACTCAACACGTTCACAGAAATGCTGTTTCTTTCATTGAAGGAGAAAAAGACTTAAAAACAGAGTATTCACGGTTCTGTGGCAAAAGCCAAAAACTAACTAAGATCTCTAACCAGCGTTGCTTGGTCTCCCAAGTCATATTTATAATGAAATTACATAACAGAACTTGAGATAACATAGGGATTACTGTCTTTCCCACTCCTATTCAAATTAAAACTCTTATTGAAGGTTGCGTACTTTTGTTGTAGACAGCTGGACTGAGACAGTCCTACTAGAAGTCTACCTCTTGATTTTGGTTTCCACGTGCATAACCACACACAGAATTCGTTTCTTCCTTCATGGTGAGCAACAAACCATGTAGACATGACGTGGAATATGCCCATATGCGGTTTTCCTTCAGACGACACCTGGAACCCACTCAAACTGTAAAACAGCTGCAGAATCGCCGATCAGCTACGGAATGTCTGCATTCTGTAGCTATTTTGCAGAAAATTGTTAAAATAGAAAAAATCATGAAAATACAATATGTTAATCAATTGCATGTAACCTTTAAGCAATCCTAATCATTCTTCATTGATTTTAGGCTTATGAAGTGATAAAAGAATGATGAAATGAGGTAGAGTGGAATGAAAGAAAGCACAATTTTGAGGCTCAACACCTCTATTAAAAAAAAAAATCTCATTCTTCTTTTGACATAAATATCATATACATTGATATGTAGGCAGGTGGGAATCTACCACAAAATTTTAGTGATCAATACATTATGATGGGATTTACTACATAATCCCATTAACCAATTCCAAAATTGAGGAATTTGGGTTCAAGAAAAGTCTTCATCGATGTGTCACATATTTCCAAGGATATTTTGCATATCATTCTGATTTTCATACATTATAAGCATGTCCATGCACCTCTATGGCTTGTATTGCATCCATATATTTACTTTGAAGCTTGTAGTGTACAGTCAACCATGTGAGACTGAGGCTACAAGATATTATATTTCAAGAATGACCCATCATAAAATTGGATCAGGAATGTTGTTGCCAATTCGAATCCCATTTTCTAGTGGGTCAGTCATGAGCCTAGAGATTTCAAAATCGTTATATGATTGCTAAGCTTAGATATTTCAAAATCCTTATATGGTTACTAGCCGAAGTATATACAAGTAATAATAATCCCAATATCATTCTAGTGGGCCATTAACATGGGATAAGAGGTTGTAAAATATTTATATGGTTGTTGAAGTATCCACTTCTTGTGCCAATATTGTTCTCATTCTATGCGATTACAATGCAGAGGCTAGAGATGGTGATGTTTTTAATGTTGATGATTATATTTTTCTTTAGAGATTGTGAAGCCCGGGGAAAATCAAATTATCATGCACTGATAGCTTTCAAGGCCTCATTTGATATCAATAACACTTTGGAATTCTCATGGACACATAAGAATCCATGCAGATGAAGGTGGTATTTAGTTGGGTGTGAGAATGGTCGGGTAGTGAGGCTTGTGCTCCAGGATCTCGACCTCGTGGGTCTAATTGATGCCTTAAAATGTCTCCATGAGCTCAGAATTCTGAGTTTGAAGAGAAATTCACTCAATTACACCATTCCTAGTTTTTTGAACTGGAGAAGTCATAAGTTCATGTTTCTCTCTGGTAATTATTTCTTAGGTTCCTTGTCTTCTACCATTGTTTCATTAGATCGTCTCTTAAGATTCAATGTATCGAACAATCATCTCGATGGGCACTTCAATGAAAAATTTTCTTACTCTGAGGCTTGAAAACAATGAATTCTTTGGCAACATTTTAGACTTGATGTTTCCCAATATTGTTGAAGAATTCAATGTCATAAAATAGACTCAGTGACATGATACATGCAAATTTTTCTAGGTTTTCAAGCTCTAGTTTTCTGAATAATGAAGCACTCTATGGAAGACCCCTGTAGAGTTAAAATTTAAGTAACAATACAAGCTCTGAACAACATAAGGCTTAACTGTATCCTTGTAAATAGAAGGGAAAAGTAAGCAGTCGACCTTACCAGTTGCATTCCCCTAGGAGGACAAAAGCATTGGCCTACTAATAAGGATTTCCTTGTACACTTTGATAAGGAACGAAATAAGGATTTCCTTGTACACTTTGATAAGGATCAAAAGACACAGGATGTGCATTCTAATGAGGATGGTGAATCAGAATGAGACAAGAGAAAAAACAATAAAAGAATAATAAAGTTTCTAGCCCTCCCTGGGAAAATCATCAATCATCGGTGGCATATCAAGGACTACCACGTCGAGTGCTTTTAAAAAACATTTCAATTAGTACGGGAAGCTAAAAGTAAAATATTCAGTCATTGGCCAACCTCAGGGATTTGGGTTTATGACTTATGATGATGATCCCTCTATCATAGACAAGGTTATATAGTACAAACCCATTCTTGATGGAAAAGCAGTTGAAATAAAAAGAACAATTTTCATCTAAGGGCCCAAAGATAGAAAAACTAGTATTTGTGGGTGGTATACCTACATTAATTACTTACTGAATACGAATTCAAGGACTACTTGAAAAAGTTTTAGAGCATCATATTATGCAAGATTGAGGTAGTGCCTATTGGCCGTTGTAGGGGTTTTTGTTTTATTACTTTTGATAGTGAGCAGGTCATAGAAGAAGAGATTAAATACAGGGTAGGCTACATTTTCCATGTCATGTGACTATTTCATTTCAAAGCACATAAAATTGGGACTCATGTAACAATTATTGCATGGAGAATCAAATCGAATACATACCAATTTCCCTAGATAATCAAATCATATATGTTTCCTATTTAATGTTAAAGAGGTGTGTTGATTCTCTAGGGTTTTCCCTCCCCTCCTTTGTTTACAATTCATCTGCATGGATTCGATCAATGATGTTGATTCTCATCTTTGTCACCGTGTAAGTTAATCCTTGTAGGTTTTTTCTAGAGGCGGTTAAGCTTTTTTTCAAGGAGAGTGGAGTTTTGTGTAGGGAGTTGGACCTGCAAAATTGGATTGAGTGGAATTTCTATTTGGGCATTCAAATTGGTTTTTTTCCTTCGCCCACCTGGCACCCACTGCATTAATGAGAAATTAGTCGGTTAGAAAGAGATAGTCACATCAGCTAGAGAAACCATATCATGTGGAGTCGAAATTTTTTCCTAAGGTTTGATACATGACAAAGTGTAACCTTTCTGGCTGGATTCACGGGGCACGATAGTTATTGAACTTGTACACTCCATCATACAAAAAGTTGTTAGTCTATAAAAAGTACAAGTAACGATGAATCTTGTCATCATTACTTAATAACATCTAAAATATTTGAACGAATATTATTTCAAATAAATCAATTTAATATTATTTTAAAATAATGTTTTCGGATAAATCAATTTAATGCTATTTAAAAATAATGAATTTCAATTCATAATGTTTAACTTTAGACAAGATTCAATTTTTTTGAGTCAAAGTGAAAGTAAAACATGGTTAATACAAAACTTAATGCTTAATATTGTGTGTGCAATAGGTATAATAAGAAAGAGTTGGTTCTTGAAATTTTCGACGGGATTACATAGACTTGGTTTTTGAAACTCATGTAAAAAAATTATGATGATATTTTCTTATTATTACAATTATTTGGACATATTTCAATAAATTAGAAAGAATATATTTATTTTTTAAATTATTTTTGGAGGGAGCAACTAAATTTCACAAGCCAACATTGTTAGTTTAATATTTTGTTTTGTTAAGCCTCTTTTATGAGTTTATTTCCTAGTTTTTTCACACTTCATAATGACTAAAACACTAAGTGTCTATTTCACAAAGGGCTTTGGAGTTTTCCTTTCAAACATTTTGGGTAGGGTGGGTTTCCTTTCCCTCTTGTTTAATATCATTATTCGACATAATATTTTTCTCATCCTTTTATGGTTCCTCCAGTTCTTGATGCCCACCCTCTTTCTAGTTGTCTTCAAGAGGATCAACTTTCATACCCATGTTGGGATATTTCAAAAACTTAAATTGATTTTATTGGATTAAGGATGGGGATGGGGATAGGGCTAGGACTTTGTTATTGATGATAAAATAAATTGGTTTAATATGCTTTCTACTATTAATTAATTCAATTTCTTGCAAAGTACACGAGACATGAGTGTTAGCCTTTCTTGCAATGTTTCACTAAGTAGCCATACTCATGAAAAATGTTGCACTTGAATGGGATTTGCTGATAATCCAATGATTAACCATCCATTTCGATTATGTTATATGTTTGTTGATATCCCCTATTCAAAGATCATTTCTATATAGATACAAAAACCTTTCCACATTATAGTTGCCAACACCTTAAATGTTAGTTCCTCCAAAATTATTAGTGGAAGATGAGGATGTGAACCCACACTAGATTCACTTGGGAACATCCTCCTTGGGGTTGACATCATGTGTCCATTGATTTAGAGAAATCCCTTGAGGGTGTATAAACTAAGCACTACTTTGAAATGTCAAATCTTTGTCCTCTTTGAGTTGGAACAAGAAAACAATGCAGGCTAGAAGAAATTTAATGACCCTTTCATTAGCAAGGGACGATATTATTCTAACCATTGTTTTAAAACTTATAGTTTGACCACTACCCAAATAAAATCATTGATAAATACATTCTCTACAAAGAGAAGGGGGCCTTACTGATAAGAGATAATTTCATGATATTTATTTCTAAATTTTTTATTATCTTTTTTTAAAAATATGAACTTCGTGCTTAAAAGCCTCAATTATAAGGGCTTGGAAGTTGTGTCCTTTCTTTCAAAAATTTGGTTCAAAATTTTATTTGCAATGATGATAGAGATTATTTTGTATGGGAAAGTTTGGCCATAGGGGTTAAATCCTTGTTAAGGGATGGGAAGCAATTTCTCCTCATTTTCTCGTTTTATTTAGCTTTTATTTAAAAATGGTGACCATATCTATTAATGTTTAGTCGTAAGGATGACAATAAGAGATTTTAATTTACTTATGTTTAAAAAGTGAATTAAAAATATTTCATGTTTAATTTCATGTTCAAAAATTATGATTAAACGCCTTGCGACAACTCTAAAGAATTAAATAAATTATCATAAAAATTAAACACATTGTTTAATAAAACATGTTTTTTGGCCTTGGAATTATTGACAGCATTCTCTGTGAGATTACAATATTCCATTATGTGGACAACTGCCTCGGATTTTTTTTGCCATAAATTTTGGATGTAGTTGCAATATTTATGCCATGATTTTTAAATATTTGTGCAATACTTTTTTATTTTTAACCTTCATAGCAAAACCACCTAAACTTAAAATCCTTGAAAATAGCTCATACTCACATAAATAACCTATTTACCATCAGTTACTTCCCAACATAATTTAAGCAAGTATTTGCATAAAAAATGAATTGGAACAAGATGGAAATAAATATACCTATGGGTATTTACATTCTACCATTATTTATGTAATCTTCAATGATACATGTAAAAGTAAAAGCGTAAATATGCAGACTTAGTAGTGGTTACTACCCACCAAAAGTTCATGCAAGTCCTTATCCCTTAGTAGGAAATTAAAGGATGAAGGTTTTTCATGTTTTTTTTGTAATCTGATGTGGGACCTTTTATTAATTCAAAATGGGTATATTTTACATCATTTACAATTTGAAAACGATGGTCTCAACCTACCCTTTGGGAAACCAAGTCTATTGGCCATCTGGTCACGTCATAACCAAACCAAAAAGAGATAAAATATCTTCTACACTACTACCATTATCTACTATATTCAAGAGAGCAACTATATGCATATAATAAAACTTGTTCATCATATTATCCCACAGTGTGGAAATTAATTGTAGATTCAATATTGCTCATGTAATGTTTTAAAACATAAGACTCAAATGTACTCTACACATCTACAAAAAATAATTCATGATTGTGAAGAAATATCAAAAACATGTGACATGAATCAATTAACACACATTCCACAAGGATGTATCTAGGGGAAATCCACTGCTCAAAACCCCTTCCTATTTGTATTGAATTAATCAAAAAATAGAGGAGAAATACAATGCATGTTTAAGTCTGAACAATCTCTACACTAGTACAATCTATCTCACTACTTCACAAGCTTCCTCTGGTCACTAATTTCCCAAGCCCCTATTTTTTTTTTTTCTCAAGTAATTATCCTTATATTAATTAGGGAAATCCCCATCCTAAACTACACAATCCCTATAGGTCCTTCTCTGACTACATGCACCACTTGTACAACTTGCATAATTATACAAATGATAGTACACTTCCCTTGAACTCCAATCTCAACTGGGTAGCTCGTATTTCATGCATACATTAGTCAATTTATGTTTATTTATTATTTAACTAGTTGATCACTAAGTACACACCCCACTACTAGATACCCCACTAGTTTCTCCAGTAGTTGGAACTAGTTTAACTTATTTTAACTCATTTTAACTTAATTAAATTATTACAACTCAAATTAAACTCAACCTAGCTCCTAAAATCTAGGAGACACTTTACATGACTCAAGTTAGGCCCCCAACTTGAATTAACTAAGCCAACTAAGTCAAATTAACTTAGTTAACACATTCTTGTTGTCTTATGATGTGGAATTACAATTTTCTCCTAATTTAATTCAAGGGAAAATTAAATTAGGATTTTCTTGTTGCCATTTTCAACACTCCCTCTGAATAAGAAAGGGATTCACATCTATCCCGATCCAACACCTTTGGAATTTATTCCATGAAAAATCCTTCACTAGTGTTTTTGCTATTGCAACATCTGCAACTGAGAATAATAAATAAAAATAAGAATTGAATCAATATGCAACTGTCTACTGGGAAAATTGTGTTTCTATTGACTCTACTACTAAGACACCTGCTATGTTGTAAACACAGCTTTGCACTCCTCAGTATCTCACTGAAACTTATCCTCCTGCTACTTAATACTATGGCCCTCCATAGCAAGGTAATGATCCATGAGACAAAAATGCCTCAATGGACCCTACCAACATTTTTGCACTTTTGGGACTATTGTTTCACATCAACTCACCTCACACCTAGACGTATGGGCATGTGATTCCTCTTCCCACTTGACTCTAAATTTTTCCCTATTGGATATCTCTTCTTGAGTGGATGTCTCCACTCAGACTCCTCTCTACTTCTCCAACTGTGTTTGCTCCAAAATTTATTCAGACTTCTTTTGAGGCTGCAGGTTGAGAGATAATTCATGCTCCCTCTCAACCACAAATTCTCTAACCTTTTCCTTTCTCCTGGAGGCTTTGCATGCATATTTGACCTCAAGTGCATATAGGTTCTTGACTCGCACACTGATCTACTTCACCTGTCCCGTGGCGATGTGTCTAAGTAAAACATTCCCTTTGTCAAATATCATATCTTAGCCACAGTCTTCCAATAATGCGATGGAAACAATATTATTCTTTAGAAATGGTACAAACATCACATCCTTGAGCCTGAGATGGGAGCTAGACTCCCTCTAAAAATTAATTTTACTAATACTCGTAACGCTATACCTCCCATCATCTCCAAAATCTATGCTCTGCTTGAGGTCTTTCTCCTCCAAGTCACTAAATAAATCTCTATTCCTTGTCATATGGAACAAGGCACTGTTGTCAAGATACAAAATGCTTCCCATTACCACATTTTCCATGCATGCAATGAGAGTAAAATCAAGCTCAAATTGTGAAGCTAGAGATTCACCTGTTGCTGCTACTACGAGCTCCTTCTTGCTTGCTTTATTTTGTGGACATTTCGTGGCATAGTGCATGAATTCATGACAGTGAAAGCACTTGATGTTGTACAAGTATTTCTTCTCACCCTCCTTTTCTTGGCACTTATTTCCCTTGGATTTATTTACTTTGCTGACTAATGCACGTTCCTCTTGTAGTTCTTCGAAGAGGTCCCATCTCAGTTGTCTTGCACTATTTCTTCCTACACTAGATCATACCATAACTACTCCCAACTTGGTAGTTTATATCTATCATTAACGAAATATTGATAATTGTGTCAGCTCTTTGGAAGACCCAACAAAGATAGAGCTACAAAATATTATTATGGAATAGTAATACCGACCCCGCCAAGTTCATCATGACACTTTGTAAACTTTCTCAAGTACTCTGGAATTGTGTCATTCTTATGCATTTTGATGCTACAAAGCTTGTCCTTTAGTGCTAGCTTCCTATGGTCATTATTGTTTTAAAACATGTATGTCTTTTTTTCCACATCGCGAATAGAGTTTATTTCCCATGGATATTTGAGACAATATGATCTTGAACTCAATTTAATATGATCTTTCTTGCTTTATCTACATCCTTATTCCACTGAGCAAGATCCTAGGCATCAGTTGTTGGGGTTTTAACTACATTTGTCTTGATGTAATCTAGTTTCCTATTATCATCTAATACCGCCTCCATATGGATCTTCCATGCCACAAAATTTGTGGCTCCTTCCAGAGCATACTTGATCTTGAGTCCGGTGGAAGTCATCTTCTCAGTCGTGGAGAAATCCTATAACACGAATATTGAAATTTGAACCTCCTGCACAATCTTGGAATTATCTTATATAGTGTGATTTTAGCTCTTATACCATGTAGAAATTAATTTTGGATTCAATACTTCTCATGTAATGTTATAAAACATAAGACTCAAATCTACTCTACTCATATGCATAAATCAATTCACGATTGAGAAGCAATATCAAAAAAATGTGACAGGAATAAATTAACACACATAACACGAGGATATATATAGGGGAAATCCACTGCTCAAAACACCTTCCTATATGTATTGCATTAATCAGAAAATAGAGAAATACAATGCTTGTTTAAGTCTGAACAATCTCTACACTAGTACAATCTATCTCACTACTTCACAAGTTTCCTCTGGCCAATACTTAACCAATTTATTGCCTTCCCCAAGCGCCTATTTCCTTGATTTTTTTCTCAATTAATTATCTGCCTATTATTTATGGAAATCCCCATCCGGAACTGTGCAATCCCTATATTTCCTTCTCTGGCTGCATGCACCACTTGTACGACTTGGATAATTATACAACTGATAGTACACTGCCCTTGAACTCCAATATAAACTAGGTAAATTGTATTTCATGCATGCATGAGTTAATTTAGTTTGATTTATCAATTAACTAGTTGATCACTCAATACACATTCCACTACTAGATCCCCCACTAGTTCCTCCAACATTTGGAACTCATTTAATTGAATTTAACTCAGTTTATTTGAATTAAATTATTACAACTCAAATTAAACTCAACCTAGGATCCTAAAATTTAGGAGACACTCTACATGACTCAATTTAGGCCCTCAACTTGAATTAACTAAGACAACTATGTCAAATTAACTTATTTAACACATTCTTGTTGTCTTTTCATGTGGAATTACAATTTTCTCCTAATTTAATTCAAGGGAAAATTAAATCAGGATTTTCTTGTTTCCAGTTTCAACACACAGGGACTGGATCCTTTGCACTCAACCCCAACTAATCTAACAAAAATAGGCAAGGTTTATGTCATTCAATTTTGGGTAACCTTGCATTATGTTGCACCATATGAAACTTAATTTAATTCAAGTCTCTTATGATGTCCTAAAATGGACCCAACTACAAACTTGACATCAACCCAAATTTCCCAGAGGAGGTTAAAAAATTGTAACTCCTCCTCCCACATTTACCCAAATTCACAAGCTCTCCAGGCTAAACATGAGATGAGTGTCACTACGAAATTATCCAAACTCAAAGTTCTATTTAACTAAGTGGGTCTTACAAACTTAACACTTACTGACATCCCACAGGGACTACAAATCACTCAAGAGTTGGAAAACCACCCCAGATGATCATCCCTGAGTTGGAACCCTTTTTATCTTACCTAGCATCCTAACCATGTGAACAACATGGAAAGATTGAAGTTATAGGCCTTCAACCGCACACACAAGCCTCCTCTCATGTGGTTATTTCCTAAATCCTCTAGTTTTGAGCATGTGGTTCCAGAATCTATGCCACATTTTCAGGACAACCTCCATACTACTACCCATAGTTTCCTGTAAGCTTCCAGAATGAAGTCAAAGGTAATGAAAAAGCCATCCAATAAAAACTCACGCAAGGAATTGACCCAAGTATTCCTAATCCATAACAAACAAAAAAATCAATCATATGGCAAACATGTAAGCTACAAGTCATGACTGCATATCTAATCATAAACTGATAGTCTTCATCTAAAAATCACTAAGAAGGCTCTAACCCTCTCTAGCTAGTTGCAACAACACTTGTTAGTCCATACATTCATCAACCATTCAATAACTTAAAAAATCATGATAAGAGCCATATATATCCTACATCATATAACAAACATATAACCAACATATAAATAATGGCAAATCAACCATAATTTCAACAAGATAACCAGTACAATTACCAATAAATCACAATAGGAAAATACCTCTTATTAACATATGTAAATTTCAACCAAGTCAGGGACTTCCACGTACCACTTGACCATATATTAGGCTAAAACAAATCTCTCTTTCAGTAAATTGTTGAAATGGCACCAATAAATGGAACCCCAAAGTGGGGCTTCTGATTTACTTTTCCCTTAATTAAATTGGAAGAGAAATTGTAATTTCATCTCATAACGACTCGTATTAGTTAAATAAGTTAGAATGATTGAGTTAGCTTAGGAAATTTGAGTTGTGGGTCTAAGAGGATGCATGTAGAGTGATCCCATGATTTAAGGTGATCCAGTTGCAGTTATGCATAAGTTGTAATTAGTTAACTCAATTAATTGAGTTAAAATCACTTTAACTAGTTCTAACTGAGTGATGAGCTAGAGATAGGTCTAGTGAATTAAATATTGTTTAATTCACAATGAGTGATCAATAATTTAATTTAAAATTCACTATAAATATTTTTTTCATGTCAGTTTTGAGGAAGATCCAGTAGAGACATAGGTTAAAGGGAAGATAACTATCAGTTGTATAATTATAAAATTGTAAAGGTCAATTATAGAGTTAGTTGGAGGCCTAGGATGGATTGCAAAATCAAGGAAATGAATTTTCCTATTTAATAGGGATTTAATTCCTCAAGGAATGCATGAGCAAGGAAGGCTGAGTAGAGGTAGATAATTGGCTAAGTAATTGTCCAATTTTTCCTAGATCAGTGTGAGACAGTTGGCAGAGAGCAAGAGTTCTCTTGTGAGAGAAAGAATTGTATTTTTCAATGATCCTTGACTTTATACAATATACAGATAGTAGGTTTTCAGGAATCCTACTTTCCCCAGATACATCTTGTGTTGTGTGTTTGATTGTCTCTTTCTCTTACTTGTTTATGTGATTGTGTGACCGTGTTTTGTTTCTGAAAATTGTAGAAGGATTCAATATCTTGTTTTAAGACATTATAAGATCAGATTGAATCCCATTGTTAGATTTTATACATGTTATTAGAGTGCCAAGAATCACAATAATAAGAGAAGAACAAATTTTTTTTTTATCAGATTCAAATTTGTAGATTTAGTCTTTGGTATCCAACATCAGATCAAGATGTATTTCAATGACTTGAGACTCGAATATGCACTCGAGGGAAATTCAAATTATATTGCATGGAAGGATAGGATGAAGGAAGTGCTAAAGGACAACGAACTGAAGAAATTAATTGACACTGATATTCCCCAGCCCGCAACAGTATATTATCAACTTCTTGATGCATGGAAGAAGAATGTAGAAAGGTGAGAAGGATATTGTTAGAGGGAGTTAGAGACCATATTTTCTCGAGACTCCATGGGCAGGAATTTCCATATTCTATGTGGAAGGCATTGAGAGATCTATATCAATATACCAACAACCACAAAAAGTTGGCACTAAAAGACAAGCTCAGGAAGATTGAAATGGAGAAGGGCGACATGATCCATAAATACTTTACCAAGTTAACTCAATGTCGAGATGAGCTTGGAATTGTTGGGATTCTATTGCCTCAGATGATTTGATGAGGTTAGATCTTCTAGGCCTTCCCAAGAACTAGCATAGCTACCAGGACTCTATTAATGGGAGGGAGAATTTTCTATATTGGGAGCGACTATGGTTCGATTTGGTACAAGAAGAAATTCTGTGGAGTACCAAAGATGGATCCTCATAAAATATTTATGATGAGGAGAAATGTGCCTTGGATGGAAAGGTGAAGAAAGGAAAAGGGAAGGTGTCCCATTCCAAATTAGATACTGGCAACGAATTCAAGAAGCAAGACTTGTCAAAGGTGAAATGTTTCAACTATCGTGATTATGGACACTATGCCACAAATTATCCACAAAATAAGAACAACAATAAGGCCCCAGGAGGAGCAACAGGTGAAGCATTGGCTTCACAATTTGAGTTGGACCTCACCCTCATCGCATGCATGGTGTCATCGGTGTGGGGATCTCTGTGGTACTTGGATAGTGGAGCTTCATTCCACATGAATGGAAAAAAATAATTATTCAGCAGCATGGAGGAGAAGGATCTCCATATGCACATTGAGATGGGTGATGACAAGAGGTATAGTGCTAATGGGATTGGTACAGTTACTTTCCAAAGAGATTTAGATAAACCCCTCATACTAAAATATGGAATGCATGTAACTGGTTTAAAGAAGAATTTGGTTTTTATTTCTATGTCGAAAGATCATGTATATGATGTGATTTTCAGTGAAGGAAAGGTGTTCCTTCGTCACAAAGCCATGGGACAGGTGAAAAATATTGGTGTTCGAGTGAATAACCTCTGCAAACTTGATGTATATGGTTGTGAAACATTGAGTAGTAAAGCAGAGAAGGTGGAAATTTGAGACATCGGTGAGTTATGGACAGCTGCATGATTAGGGCCTATCGTTGCATTTGTGGGTGGAATCATGCAATACAAAATTATCTGTGCAGAACATAAGTCATCATCGGATACTTGGGATGACTACACTAGAGGAGGATTTTTCAAGTAAGAAGCCATATGTTTCATATTTAAAATTTTTGGTTCATCTGTCTATTTCCATGTGACCAAAGATGTCAGGAAGAAGTTAGAGCCAACAACAGAGTTAGGGATATTTTTGGGGTACATTGATACACCTCACAACTATCAGGTATAATTTCTAGCACATCGGATGACAATGGTCAGAAGAGATGTGAATTTTGATGAATACAAGGCCATGTGATTGTCCCTTGAGAGGGAGCTTGATTTTCATGGATTTGAGGAGCTCTTAGCTCCAAAGGATGAACCTCAGGATGTGGGCCAACCAAAATTATAGGAACAGAGAGTGGTAGAAACCACTCATGCATACCCATCCACCTGATATGGAAGGAAGCACACCAGCGAGGATGATAGATTATTGTTGGATGCAAGAGAGAATGTGGGAGCACCCACATCATAGCCCGGGTGGAGAAGGTCCCCAGAGTGGTACACTAGATACATGGATCTTATGAGAGGAGGTTTGATATAGAACCATCCACTTTTGAGGAATCAATATAGAAACCAGTGTGGGTTGATGCCATGGTTGAGGAGTATGAATCCATTATCAAGAAAAGTGCATGGGAAGTTGTCCCAAGACCAGAGGGGAAGTCAATTGTAGGATCAAGATGGGTCTACAAGGTGAATCAGGAAACAAATAGGAGTGTGGAGAAACAAAAGGATATATTTGTGGCCATATGGCTCTATCAGGTGGATGGTATTGAGTATGGTGAGAATTTTGCACTAGTCCCAAGGTACTCATCTATTAGATCCATCATTGCACTCTTAGCATATATGGGATGGAAGATACATCAGATGGATGTAAATTCATCATTTATATATGGATTTATTGAGGAAGAAGTGAACATTTAGCAACTGGAAGGTTTTTATACCTTATACATGGATTCACATGTGTGCAGACTCAAGATAGCATTGTATGGGTTGAAGCAAGCACCTCGTGCTTGGTACACCAAGATTGATAGCTATTTCATCGGGTTTGGCTTCACTAAGAGTGAAGTGGATATGAACCTATATCATATTGTGGTTTATGGTAAGATTTTAATTATTGTACTTTATGTTGATGGTTTGATAATGTCAGGTGATGAGCGGCTCATAAAATCTTGCAAAGATGATCTTGCAAGAGAATTTGAGATTAAGGACATGGGGCTCTTGCACTATTTCCTTCGATTGGAAATATGGAAAAGAGATGGGGAGTTACTTGTAGCTCAGGGATATTATTCCAAGGAAATTATGAGGAAGTTCCACATGGAGTGCAGCAAATCCATGGAAACTCCTCTTGGAGGAAACTAGAAGGAGGTTGCTACTTCGGCCGAAGTAGTGGATGCTACTGTTTACAAGTAGTTTGTGTGTTCACTCATGTATTTTGTGAACACGCTACATGAAATATGTTATGCAGTTAGATAGTTGAGCCAAGCCATGGTTAAGCTGACAAATATATTTTGGAAGGCAGGGAAGAATGTGTTGAGATATATCAGGGGAACTAAAAAGTATGTATTATGGTACAAACAGATATAGGGAGTGAAGCTTCAAGGCTTCACCAATGTGGATTGGGTAGGTATTCCATCTGACTGGAAGAGCACATTAGGAGGAATCTTCAGCATAGGATCAAAAATAGTTTGTTGGTATGATAGGAAACAAAGATCAATTGCACTAAGTTCAACAGAGGCAAAATACATGGTGGCCAGTTAGGAAGCATGCGATGCCATCTAGATGAGTAATATACTTGTTGGTTTGTTTTTTCAACATATGGATCCGACGATGATACATTTTGATAACCGGAGTTGCATCAAACTCTTGGTTAATATAGCATTCCAATACAATTCCAAGCATATTGATATCTGGTATCACCATCTCAAATATTGTGTTCAAAGGATATTATGTCATTATAGTACATTTCCATAGAGGAGAAAGATGCAGACATATTGACGAAGGCACTGGAAAGAAGAAAATTGAAATTAAACAGAGACAGTATCGGGGTATCAAATAATCCATTTCTTATTGGGAGGCAGTGTTGAAATGGCACCCCAAATCGGGACTTCTGATTTAATTTTCACTTAATTTTTTTTTTTTTTCATAGTAACTCTAATTCTATTAATTTATAATATAATGGTACAAAATTGCCTTTGTCTCAGCTGAGGAATCCTGAGCACAAGGCCTGAATGCCAAGAAAACCATAATTTGGACTGCCCACCGTGGGGAAACCAGTCCATTTTAGATTGAGAGTTTAGACTGCCGCCCACAACGAGGAAACCGGCTGTACATTCATATTGTTCAGCAAAAAAGAAAAAACCTATTGCATGCCTCGCTATAAGCGTAGGATGAAAAAGCATGAGAACTAAAAATAACTTAGAGATATTGTGCTTGAAGGACAAAAACCTCAAGGGTTGCCTCTGTCTTCTATCCATTGATTAGAGATGGCGGTTCTTCAATGATTCTGCACTCGAACTCATCGTCGTATCCGTCTTCAGCAGCTGCAGTGGGCTCTTTTCCTTTGCTCATATCTTCCACGCTCTAGACCTGAAAAGATATGCTGGGGGCAGAGTAAAACTGGGCCAAGGTTTCCTTGGATGAATCAGCTTCGGCAGTGCTGGGCCCAGTGGGACCATGAGGAACAGTAGAAGGACTGGGAGGCGTAGGTGGAAGAGACTCTAAACTGGCAGATTCCTCACTAACCATGACAGTAACATGGGCTCGGAGGACCGGTTTATCAAATTTTCATTCAAAAGTAAATTCCGCATGCTGGGAAGTCTAGCGTAGGAAGGGAGGGAAAGTCTGATGGGGAGCGGAGGGATAAGCAGAGGTATGGAGATGGGGCATAGGGGAAAAAGCATAGGGAGGCGGAGGACATGTAGAGGAAGGGGAAGAGCCAGGGTTGCGAGGCGCGCCCCTGCTATTCCTGAAGTCCAGAGAGTGATCACAAGAGAGCTCTTCTGAAGACTAATCACCGGAGGGAGAAATCTAAGACCGAGAAGCCTGACCACGACTGGAGCCTCAGCGGCATCGCATACGATGGCACAGTCGAGGCATGGCAAGGAAGAGAGGCGGATGAAGTAGGTAGAGAAGGAGTGGCAGTGGAGGGCCAAGATAATTTTTCAGAGTGTTTGAACAACAGAGAAGGCTATGAGAGTGGTGAAATTTCGGAACCGTTTACAAGCAACACAAGAGCATGCACCTCCGGCCAGTCTGCGTTCTGGCACTAGGCTTTGTGCAGTCGGCTGGAAAGGAGGCATAGAGAAGTGAATTTGTAGAGCAGACAGGGCAAACACCATGAGGATTAGCACATGCCATTGCAAGAGCTGAGAGAAATTGAAATGAAAGCTTGATGTGGAGATGGTTCGAGAGATAGCAGTTAAGGCTGCATGGGGTGGAAAAATGAATGCCACCATTAAGCTGAGTGTGGGAGGCCATGTGGCCAGCTCCAACGGACAACCTCGGGAGGCGCTGGGGGATGAACTTCCCATCAATTGTTGGAAGCAACCGCATCCGGAGTAATTTTCACTTAATTAAATTGGAAGAGAAATTGTAATTTCGTCTCATAACAACTTGTCTTATTTAACTAAGTCATAATGACTGAGTTAGATTAGGAAATTTTAGTAGAGGGTCTAAGAGGATGAATGTAGAGTGATTCCATGATTTAAGAGGGTCCAATTGCATTTATGCATGATTTGTAATTAGTTAACTCAATTAATTGAGTTAAAATCAATTTAACTAGTTCTAAATAAAGGATGAGCTAGAGATAGGTTCAGAAAATTAAATATGATGTAATTTACAATGAGTGATTAATTATTTATCTGATAATTCACTATAAATATTTGTTGCATTTCATTTTCGAGGAAGACCCAATTGCGGCAGAGGTTAAATGGAAGATAACTATCAGTTGTATGATTATAAAATTTTATAGGTCAGTTATAGAGTCAGTTGGATGCCTAGGATGTGTTATGACTCCCCCCAACTTCCCAAGGCTGAGAATGGGATTGAAGGAAGGTAACCACAAACCAGGCTTTAGGTCAGGTAGCTAGCCCTACCAGGACCAAATAGGGCTCTCTCATTTTCAATTTTCAATCAATGGATTGACTTAATATCTATTGATATTAGGCAAGGTATGTAAGGTTAGTAAATAGGATTTTTGTTTGATTTTTTGAGTGTTGGATATGAATTTTAGTGAGGAGGCTAGGTCTATAATTTTTCAATTTGCAGAGAATGTGTGAGGCTATATAGGTAGCTTGAAAGCATGCTTAATTGGTCATTGAGTATAGGATGAAATGATATAAATTTTAAATGAGCACTGAGGTGAATTCATTCATTTATAAGAACATATACATATCATGTAAACCTTGTATAAAACAGAGCATGAACATGCATGATTTTTTCTTATAAAATTACAAGATAAACACATGTAAGCATGTATTTGAAAGAGGAAAATATATCATTCAACATGAATAGATAAACATACAGAGAAAGAAAAAAATGCTCCAATGCACACCACAATATTCTCAACACAAGTTTTGCAAGATTGTCTTTGATTTAATTCCAAAAGGTTGTTCGATAGCTCCACTACAAAATAATACTATCCAACCCCACAAAAGACTAAAGAGAGACTACTTATAGAAAATATGAACCATGACACCTCATTAGGTCGAATCCCATCCAAAATGCATCATAAATACACAAGATGAGTCATTTCCTAGATTATAGGGAGGTTAGAAACCAGTCCCTAAAGTTCAAATGTGAACTAGGAGTGTTTGTACCTTACATTAAATTAGATGTTCCCTCATGATAGGAGGAAAAAACCAACACAATTACTCTAATTCCAACTCATACAACAACAAAACCTGGAAAATTTGATATTTTTTGATGATTTGGATTTGTACAGGAATGCAACAGAATAAACATATAACCATAAATACAAAAATGTAGTAGAAATAACACTTCATTTCATTAATATCAAAGAAATGAAATTTGTTTACAGACAGAATGGAAATAAACTAGCTAGGCCACTATTAGCTTATCTATGAGAAGAGATGTGGTGGCTACAAGCCTCTAAAATATGTTACAATTAAGCTCGAGGGCCTATTTAAATGCTAAAAATCCAGAAACCTAACCCTAGGAGATGAAGCACCAAAACTATTGGCCCTGTTTGGGTAAATTGGTACATCAACTTCCCGTAGACGTAACTTTGGCATACGATATCCATTTGACGCACTTAATACCTTCTTATAAATATCTATCTAAGGAATTTGAGTGATAAACATTAATAAATGTCTTGTGTAGCTCCCAGTTTCCCCAAAAACGTCTTTTAGGGCCTCAAAACGGCTCTGGAAGTTCAGAACCTGAAAATATGCTAAAAATAGTAAAATGTGCTATAATTAAGGAAACTAAAAAACTGAAAGAAACAATGGTGGGGCCCTAATCGGAATAGGCAGGTGGCCACCAATATCCACCTGGATCATTCCTCCCCCCTTAGGAAGCAATGGTCCCCATTACGTTGAGTTCCTCCATGAGATGAGGAAACTTCTGCTGAACTTGGTCCCTAGTGAACCACTTGCCTTGGTGTAGGATTTGGCCAGCTTTTACAACCTGATATAGTTGGATCTTCTCCCCCAGAATAGAGTTTCTCCTATCCTCACATGTTTACCTCACCCCTATGGTCAAGCCTGCTTGCGCATCATGATTGTAAGCCTCTTACTTCTTGGCTTGGTCTGAAACGAAATAAGAATAAAAGCATAATTACATATATAATATATGCATCTTCGTATCTAAAGGAATCATGAAAGGAATTAACATGTTCATAGAAAATAATCTCTACTTTATATCATCCTATGAAGAATGTGATTCATCTGACCCTGCAGAATTTGGACCTACCTCATCATAGTGCTCATAATGGGGATAGGGCAACTTACCCACATGGACTCTCATCCTGCTAGTAATGCCCAATGTATTTCCCATGGGCTCATGCAGCCTTACCTGGTAAGAGCTTGATTCCTAAACAGCTCTTATCAATGATGTGGGAATTGACTTGGAACCATCAAATTGACATAGTTGAGTTTCCCTTCATCAGTAACCATGAGAATAATAGAAAAATATAGAGAAAAATATTGGGATATTTCCCATTATTCCCTTTCCATTAGATAGAATGGTGATGAGATATGGACCATAGACCTGGTGAAAACATCAGAAGTTGGAGTTCAGGATGGGGCTTTGGAGATGGATGGACTAACCCAACTGAACTAATTTGTATTAGTGAACTAGGATCAAGGTGCTAAACAATGGCCTAATAGTAGTATGGGAGGAAGGGGTCTTGGAAACTTACCATACATATTGGTGTTTTGGAACCTCCTCCTAGTGTTCCCTTATGAGAACCGTCGAATCTTAGGCCTGGATACGCGTTGTGGAAAACTTCCTCATGCGGGAGATCCCAAGCACAATGAAAGTTTTGGGGATATTTTTGTTGCAACCAAATGTAACATGGGGAGGACATGGATCATATTTCTAGGGGAAAGATTTTGATTTATGGCCCACGTCCTTTGAGAGGGGTGGTACAATGGACAGACGAATGACACTACCAGGAAGGGTGGTCCAATATGTGCTACAATTAGGTGCTACCACGGAGCGGGGGCTATGTGCAGTAAATGGTATGATCGATACTGTGAGTAAGTCACAACTAGTGATACCATAAACCAAGTAAGATTTCACACAGCGCAGTTATATACGTAAATAAATTTACACAATTTTACGATCATAACCCCTCACGAAACTTACCGCTATGGAAGGAACACACATTCCTACCTAGAATTGATGGAAGGAATTAAAAATCACATTACATATAGTGATTCACAATTGAGCTTCATACGCAATTAGTATTCAGGGAGGGGCTTTCTTTAGTGAGGGGCTAGATAGATACATTCTGCTTGGAGGCACTATAGACAGGGAGAGGGAGGGGCCATGTGCAGTTAACAATTAGGCGCTACAGAGAGGTGCAGAGATGCTATAGAATAAGTGCTACACAAAGGAGCTACGAACAAAGAGGTCCTACGAACAATGAGATGCTACGATGAGGTGAACGATACCATCCCATTCCAAGTTGCCAACAGATGAGGAAGATCCATGTCCCAACCAAATGAGGGAGATCCATGTCCCCACCAGATGATAGAGAACATGTCCCTATTTAGCCACCTTATCTGAGTTATGAAGGAGATGTACCCCATCGTTCCTACCAGAACAGATAAGAGCCAAGGTAACACCAGAAGAGATAGTGATTTATTGAGGTTAAGTTGTCACCGATCGAGAGAGAGAGTGAGGTTAGGTTAGGTTATGAAATTTTATTTTATGTCTCCCACATTCCCGCATACCCGAGTCACCTTCACAACATGACACATCCACTCAATAGGGTATGCGGCCGAGTGAGTCACACCTGCTATGAGTGATACCATCACAACATAATACCCTTCTCAGGATACCATTCAATTCATACACGAGAAAGGAAGGAAATGTACCCTATCATTAAAGCCATACCCGACAAAGAAGGAAGTAACTCGTTCAATTCATAAACCGAAATAGAATGTTACCCTAAAACTTACCACTATGGAACAATGGAATGTTCCTACACACACTTAAATTGACAAAACAATCATTCCTACCTTGATTGGATGACATCACAATGCATTACTTATGATGCACCTGTGAAGGAAGGGTCATTACGCCTCATTGAAAAAAAAAAAACTAAGACTAAAGTTTGGTGGGATGGAATATCTTGCTTTTAGGCTGGGTAAACCCAAGAGCTAGGAGAAACTGAGGCTTCATGAAATAAAACAAAGCTGGCTGCTTTCTGGTTTATAAAAACCGAGGCTGGTTGAAATTGCATCACCCAAGAGTTGGTCGAAAGAAACTGCCCGACGAAGAAAGAAAGAAGCTTGGCACGAGGGCTGGCAGAAATAGTTAGGCGATAAGAGAACTTGTGTCGAGACAATGGCTAGACCTGATGCTAGATCCAGCTAATGGTTGCTTTTTGAAAGGAGAAATCAGGGGAGAGAAATGAAAACTAATACTTTGTATCTCTGTCTCTTCCCTTTATCTCTATTGCTTGCTCCTAAACACCTAGCTTTACTCAACCCCATAACCTAAGCTGAGGGAGAAACTCAAAACCCCACCACACTCACTCTATGTATGGCTATCTTAGCTGGCTCTCAAACCTTGGTTATATCTTGTTCTTTCCCTTGATGTTTGTTTATGTATCTCTTGATATCTATGTTATTGGCTATTATGCTTTATCCAATATTGACTATTCTAGATAGCTCCTAGTACTGGATCAACTAATAGTTAGTCATTGCTTTACCTGGCATCATAATCTTAATATCAAGAACAGGCTCTTCATCTATAGGTTGGATTCCTTCCTTTTCTTACTAGTATGAAACTGATCAGACTGGGTAAAGGCAGGAAACTGCGTCAAGTGGATAAACAGCTGAAACCACAGCATCTCACCCCTTCTTTGTTGAACCTAGAAAAGAGGGCATCTTTTGATAATACAACTTTGAGTTCCTACTGGAGATAGGGATATGGTACCTGAACCACAACAACCCATATTTTTCATAGTTGAGGGATAGGCATTGAACCTATCCCAGCCGAGGAGCTAGCGTTTTTGCCAGTTTATAGTTACAACATCCGAACTAGACCCATTTCTTAGAGTGTCATATCAATATTTCAATCCAAAGCCAGCACTTGTTGATTCATAAGTCAATATCAAGTGTCAAGGCTACCTCTAGCATGTCCCTTCCTATTCTAGATCGATATCGAGATCTGGTTGTTGATGACCTTGACTCAGTTGACCTAGATCTGGTACCATAAGAAAAGACAGATCCTGAACCTATAGTAGATCTTGCAACAGAGACGATAAAGGCTAATTCTGTAGTATAAGTAGCCGCAAAAGCACCCCTGTATTTGGTGGTTTGAGAGCCACATATCTATCAGCATCTCTTGAAGAAGTAGTAGTAGATTCATATCGAGATTCAAATGCACCAGTACCAAAGTAAGCATCCGCGTAGTAACCAGTGATGGGGAATACGGCAGGAGTTGGAGTTGACCCGTAAGCTGACCTCTAAACACCAACATGATGAGAAAAGGCATGGGAAATGACGAAGGCACCGGTCGAGGAACAAGATTCATAGTCACCTTGCTACGCGTACCTTCCAGTTCGAGATCGATATCTTGTTTTTCCACCATTTGCAATAGGAGGATGACGAAGTGATAGGGACCAAATATCTTGATATATGGGTATATGATATATGGATATATGGTTTCACTGATATCCAACTCATTGAAGAAGCAACGTATCTAGGTCATAGAGAAATATAGAGAGGGGGTTATAGATTGATAACTAAAAGCAAGTTACCAAGTTCCAAGAGCAAGGTCATTAATCTCTATAGCCGCAGTTCGAGATCTCTATAAATAAGAAGTATATGGTCAGTGCTCATCTTGGTTCACTAAGGTAGCAGTAGAGAAGGAAGCATCCTAGCTCTTATCTCACTGATGAACATCTTCCCACAGTAAGCTGAACTATCTTAGGAGCAGCCTATCACTTAGTCAATTTCCCACTCAAGTTCCTATGCTTCGATCTGATCCCTGCCTTCTCACCTAGGGATCAAATTACAATGCATCATAAGAGATATAAGGTTTTGCAGAGGTCATAGCCACTCCCAAAGCATAAAAAAGAGTTTCTATGGGGATGGCTGACCCGAATAATGACCAGTAACTCCTTATAATTTTGATCTTGACATTACTAAGCTGCTCGGGTGCATACTGATCCATTTGTTAGCTCAACTATTGGTTGTTCCTATTGGATACGATTCTTGGGATTAGTCAAGATGGATGGCTAGAACGACGTATATAGAGTCAAATGGTCTGATTTTGTCAGCACTTGTGTAGCTATCGATGGCTTGTTCATGTATCCTTTAGGTTGGCTAGACATCTATATCCTACTCTCCGTAGGCTCATCATAGTATTGGTCATTATTGGTATTATCAAAGTATCTATAAGGCCACTAGCTCCGGGAGAATGAGTGATAGATCCTATTATATAATACATTGTGAGTACAAGATGTGGGATGTAGTCAAATTGGTAGCCTACCACATGAGTCCTAATGGTGTCTCCTAGTACATGCAAAGGATCGGCTTGGATCATGCGATTGAGGTGGGAAGTAACAGCGATAATGATATGGTGCTTATTTATTTCTTTCGTTCGGTGGCTTGATAGGGGACCTCTCTTATACTCCTCTCAGGTAAGGTGTTTGAGTGGGGTATGTTTCATGGGGTACAGTGAACAGGTCTCTCATATGATGATGGGGGACATATCCTTTCAGCTAGTGATGTGGGCCTTCTCTCTCGCTTATGAAGGGGGGCCTTCTCTCTTGGCTAGTGATGGGGACATATTTTTCGGGTATGTTTCGATGGGCTACTTCTCTCCCAAGTAGGTCTATATGGATATAACTGACTATGCGTGACTATTGACTATGAATGGCTCCTGCTACGACTGTATATGACTACTGGCAATTACAACTGGCTATGCTCGGTTCTTAGCTATGAAAATTGTGCTACATGATCGGCTATTGACTGACCTTGTCACAATGACTGACCTCCTGGCAATGAACACTATTGGCTATAAGAAATGAAGCCTTTCAATTCAACTAGAAAAATGAAAAATTAGATATGTAATGAACCCAGAAAATGCATATATTATATATGTAATTATGCTTGAGCATTAATCTTTCTATGCTAATGTGGCTAAGCTTGCTAATTGCTAAGCGTAGATCAATTGAATAACTGATGACTAACTGACACGCCACTTTCATTCCTTAATTTCCCCACTTTGACAAGGTTACCTCGCTGGTGGGCTTGTTCAATGGCTCGCTCCTCCCTTCCTTTGCTTGCCTACTACTTTTCTTTCTGGCCAAAATCAAGGCAGAGATAACACTTAGGCATACCATTGATTCATTTGGTCCACCATTATCGAAAGCAAGCTTGGAAGCTACTAACACCCAATTTGAACCTTAGGCTAAAAGAAGGCAAATCAGGGTAACCTCAAACCACACTCAGCCTTGTAGCTAGCACTACAAGGTCAGGAGAGGGCTCTCTCGAAAAAATATTCAATGAAGTATAACTGTAAATTGATTTTAGGCTAGGTATAATAATTTGGAAATGTTATTATAAATTTTCAAGGTTGTATGGAACAGATGGGGCAGTTTGAATCTGGGGAATTAAATCAGAGATATAGGGTATTTCATGGGGAAAGGTAGGCAGTAATTTGAACAACTAAGTTTAAATAATGATGGAATAGTAATACTGGTGAGAAGCTGAAAAGGGCATAGCAGATGGATCTTTTTCAAATAGCAAAAAACATAGAGCATTGAATTATTTCCCAAGGCAGAGCATTACACAATGGATTCTACCTATCTATCTCGAAAGCATTCAACCAGAGATATGAATGAATGAATGGTAAACATAGCAATTTAACAGATGAACACAAAGGAAAGAACAAATGCTAAAATTCATACCACATGGATACCACAAATCAGAGCTACATTTCTTTATTAATTCCCTATCAAACTATTACAAATGGATTACAGAGCATCCTCAAAGATTTCCAACTAATTCCACACTTTATTCCCCTTTACAAATGATGAAGAAATTACGTTAAATAGATAGAAATTTCAGGGAGAAGGTCCACAGAAGAAGGAGTTGTTTCACCAGCTCAGGAAACAAAATCTGAACATAGGAAAAAGACCAACAATTTTCCCCTGAAAAGAAGGAGAAACAATAGATTTTGACCATCTGGAGGATTTGCAGTTGTTCAAACAGAGGAGAAGAAAGACAAATTTGGAACCATTTCTCCTTTTATTGTTGTTGTCGTGCTGTCATGATCTCTGTGTTTATATTTAGCTCTCGGCCTTGACTGTTTTTCTCTATCTTTACTCTTTGAAAAAAAACCAACTTTTGAAGAAATGCCTTTAAAACCAATAAGAACGAAATTTTCCAATTAATGAAGAAAAATCCCTTTTGGGTAAAAAAGGGAAAAGGAAAGGATAGTGGGCCCATATGCGATCACAAATCGCAATCGAAAGAGGGGAGGGGGTGTATCACATAGCGGAGGAAATGTGATTCAGAATATGTGATTAATCACATCGGGGAATCGGAAGAGGGAAAGCGGGGTTATGTGCTGGGAAATTGGGAGGCGATCGGATCGGAGGAGGGGACTTGCGATCAGATTGGAGGAGGGGACTTGCGATCGGATCAGAGGAGGGGACTTGCAATCAGATTGGAGGAAGGGACTTGTGATCAAATCAGAGGAGGGGACTTGTGATTGGATCAGAAGAAAAGGGATGCGATTGAAAAACTTTAAAATTATATTATAAATTTTAAGGGACCAAATGAGGAAAAGGGGGGTAAGGTTAGGCTTTGGAGACTTTTATTCACTTAGGCATATTTTCCAATCCAGGAGTCAGTTTTGAGAGTATAATATATGGTTGGAAAGCTCTTTCTAGGCTCTTTCTGATGGACACACTTAAAACATGAGTCTGCATTGAAAATACTATGGAAATCACCTATGAAAGGCAAGGAGGTGGCTTGGTGGATATAGCAGCTGCTGAAGTTCAACTTATTACATATGAAGAAATAAAATTACATAAAAGATGATAATAAAAGCAAAGTACCATGTTTTCACCTCAAAACATGGTTTTGAGGTGATAATTACATCAAGCTCAATAGAACAATTCTTTGATCTTTCCAGATACTGTGCCTTTGAGTTTATTTGACCTCCTCATGACCTTGCTGAAATTTATTGACACTTGACTCATTAATTTGACCATGATGAGACCCTAGGACCTAATGAAACCAACCCTATGACCTACTAACAAGACTTACAGAGTGAAAGTGACTCATGACTGAAGACCATAGAGAGGAGAATCAACAAGTTTCACATGAGGGAAAACTGATGAAAGGCCACTACCATCAATGAATCCATGACCTAATGGAATGATGAAAATTTATGGTATGGGACTCCTAATATGCAAATGCAAAAGAGTAGGTTTGATCACCGATGGCAGTATAACCAGACTGACACTAACATTGGCTCCAATGGGGATGGTAGCTCCTTGGAGGTGCGAAGAACATCGTAGACCAAGTAGCCTTATCCATTGGGAAAATATGGTCAAAATACTAAAAAATGACACAATGCAGACTGACTCTGACTCAAACTATGACTGAAAACTAAATTAAAACCAAAATTTACACATATCATTCAAGTTTTATTGCCTTCACCTCAGGCCCCAAGATTCAATGACTGTGTACTTGAAATCTAACCAAAAATAACATGGTATATACAATGATTATGACATAGTTTTCAATCCATTATCTTCAATAGTGGTAGTGCTTCAAAAGCCTACCATTGACTGGTCCTCCAGGGCAATCTTGGCCATCCATCTCTGAGAGCAAGAAAGCATTTTGTCCCTTGTATGTTGAAATCTTGTATGGTCCTTTCCACAGGTTGTCGAACTTACCATGCTTCCCTTTGTCCTCGTTTCGTGCATCCCATCTCAACACCACCTCTTCCAACTGAAACTTTTATGCTTTGGTATTATAGTCATAGATTTTCTTTATCTTCTCCTACAACTAAATAGTGTTCCAAGAAAATTCTTCTCTTGTCTGCTGAAGGTGGATCATTTAATTGATCCTTCACTGATTATCATCTTCTTCACTGCCAGCTTCTTGTAATAATCTCATGACCGGAACTGTAAGTGATGTGGGAAAAACAGCATTAGTACCATAAACCAATTCAAATGGTGACATACCTATGGATTTCTTGCTGCTGACTCTGTATGCCCATAATGTGTTGATGAGATTTCGATGCCAGTTCCTCTTATTTTCTTCCAACATTCTCTTGATCATGTTTATCAGAGATTTATTTGATGATTCTACCAGGCCATTTCCTTGTGGCTAGTATGTTGTTGAATGGCCCAACACAATATTGTATTTTTCTTAGAATTCCACCATCTTCTTGGATCTAAACGCTGCTGCATTATCTGTTATGATTTTGTGAGGACAACCAAAACAAGATAAGATATTTGATTGTAGAAATTGAATGATTACCGTATCAGTGGTCTTCCTTACTGGAATGGCCTCGATCCATTTGGTGAAGTAATCGGTGCCTGTCAAGATCCATTTATGCTATGCTGATGATGTCGGATGGATTTCCCCTATGAAATCAAGTCTCCATTGCTAAAAGGGAGCATTTACTGAAATTGGTTTCAAAGGAAGAGGAAGCAATTTCATTTTTCCTTGGAAAACTTGACACTCATGGCAGCTCATCACTGTTTTTTACAAATCTGAAAATAAAGTGGGCCAATAATATCCTGCTCTCAACACTTTGTTAGTTGTAGTTTTCCAAAACAGATGGCCACCACAATCACCTTTGTGGAAGTCATGCATCACCTGCTAAGCCTCATCTTCAACCAAACAATTAAGTAGAATACCTCCTGGATATTTCCAATAAAGAGCACTGTTTAGCATACATAATTTATCAAAATTGAGTTTCAGTGATCTAACTTTTCTTCTTGACATCCCTGGAGGTGGTGAAAGGTGTTGAAGAACATAAACAATGTCTGAATACCATGGGGATTGGAGGAAAATGTCTGAAACTGGAACAAGAAAACCTTCATCCTCATCTTATGACATTGTTGTTATGATATTTATATCCAGGGCATGCAGGCTTGATTGGTCCATTAGCTTTTCCAAGCCTTGTCCTTTGACCAAATTTTTGGGTTTAATCTCCAAATCATATTCCAACATTGATGCTATCCACTTACATCTTCTTCCCTCTGGATCAGTTTGCATCAACACATCTTTTACTGCTGCATTAGGAACGTATGCTATGGTATATGAATGCAGAATGTATACTCTAAAATCCTTCAATGCTTTTATAAGGGCTAATGCTTGTTTCTCAATGATATTATATCACAAAGCAGCATCTCAAATAGTCCTACTGAAGAAGGCAATGGGCTACTCAATCTTATCTTTATTTGGCATCAAAACCACAGCCATAGTATGCTTTGATGCAAATGAAAATATAATGAAATCTTGAGTATAATCAGGACTAATTAAGAGTGGGGCATTGGACAGAGAAAACTTTACCAGATTAAATGACTTGATAGCCTCCTCACTCCATTTCTATCATTTTTTAACATGTTAGTCATTTCTCTTAAATGTTCAGCCAAATTGGGTATAAATCTGCGCAAGAAATTCATCTTACCATTAAATGCCTGAATCTCCTTTTTGTTACGTGGGAGGTCTATTTTCTGAATTTCCTCCACTCTGGATGGATCAATGTGGATACTGTCTTTAGAGATGATATGCCCCGGTAGCTTTCCTTCATCCATAGAAAACAGAATTTTCTTTGGATTGAGAGAAATCCCAAACTTTCTGCATCGCTGAAAAACAACCCTCAAGTGGTGCAAATTTTCATCATCAAAATCAAAAAACACTGTCAGATCATCCAAATAAACAACAAGAAAAACATCCTTTTCATTGGCAAAAGCAATGTCCATTTCTCGCTGGAAAGTGGCTCCGACGTTTTTTAGTCCAAATGGCATTTTTGCATACTGGAAAGTTCCCCAAGGTGTTGTGAAGGCAGTTTTGTCTTGGTCTTTTTCATGCACCAAGACCTGATTATAGCTTGAGTAGCCATCGATTAGTGACATCCTTGATGCTTCAACTACTCTCTGCAGAATATGGTCCATATCCAAAAGTGGATATTTATCCTTTAAGGATGCTTTATTTAGATTCTGAAAATCTATACACAACCATATCTCTCCTGTCTTTTTACGTACCGGGACCAAATTTGAAATCCAGTCAGAAAATCTAATTGGGACAATGATACTAGCTTTATACAATCTGTTTACCTCTTTTTCAATGGATTCCAGCAACTTTGGGTTGATCCTTCTCAGATTCTGTCTAAATGGCTTCTGATCCGGCTTGATGGGAATAGTATGCTGAATTATATTTTTATGATACACCTTCAAATCTGAATAATCCCATGCAAACACATCAGAAAATTCAGAAAGTAATTTAACATATTGTTCCTTTACCTTAGGGGACAATGCTTTTGATAACTTCACCAACTTAGGCTTTTCAGCTGTTCCAAGATTAACATCTTCAACTCCTTTATCAGTAGGCACCAAGCTTGGTTTCTTTGCAACATCATCTTGATCAAAAAGCTCCTCTAAAGGTATGAGACCTCTAGGAATTATATTTTCTTTTAGCTGCAATATGTCCATCTGATTTTCTTCGATTTATTGATCATCGACCTTATAATCACCCTCTATGGGAGTATCCTTGAATTTTCATTCACTCTGCAAAAAGGCATTGATCTCATTGTCATCCCAAAACACTTTCCAATACCTTAAATTATCCGAAACAACGGGCCGATGTTTGACATAAATTTCAAAATTGTTGGTAGAATTCATTGGGATCTTCAAATTGCTTGCAGTAGTGGCAAGGGAATCTGTAATAAGATTCTGCATTCGAGGTATTGCTGTCAAAGTGTACTCAGAAAATTCCCTCAAGATGTCTAGGACAACATTTCCATAGGCCCTCAAACACGGATGCTTTGCTTGGTACTCTCTTTTTACCTGTTTTATTATCAACTCCGAGTCTCCATAGACAGAAATCCTCTTTGCATTTAGCTTCTTCAAAATTTTCAGACCTGCAATCAAAGCTTCATACTCTGCTTCATTATTAGAGCAGTAAAAAGACAACTTGTAAGCACATACTCTAACATTACTAGGAAATTTTTCAGATTGGAAAATAGGGCTCTGAATCCATAGTCCTATACCAACACCGTCCTTACCAACAGCTCCGTCAAAATCCATCATCCAAAGGCCTTCTTCATCTTCTTCTAGATGCTGAAACTTTGTTTCTTTCTATACTTTATCTTGATTGATTTCTACATCTTTCTACTATTCATTGTCTTTTTGCTGCTAGCAGGCAGAAAGCTCAGGAATGCTTGCTGCTTTATCTTTTTCCTGTTTAAGGATTTCTCTAAAATTTTATGAAATCTCAGGTATCTCATCTACTTCTACCCACTGAACATTTTCATCATTCAAACCACCATCTGAATATAATACAAATGACTCCAAATCTGTGTGGACTACATTATTGGGATGATTAACTGGCTTCTCTTTGCTAGTGATCATGTATTTCATTTTCTTCTCCCTGTATAGTTTTCTCAACTGACGAAATACGGGAATGGTGGCATAAGAGAAGTCAAGATGTATGGTTCCTTTCAGTTTTTCACCCCAAGACCTAGACAGAAGCATTCCAAACAGTGGTGGAACATCGGCAACAACTACATCCATCAAAACATTCTTGGCTGGGATCTGATCTAAATATACTACCAAGTCTTTGATAATACCAATACAATGGACCCTACCGGTGTCAAAGGAATACAAATCATGGTATTTGCGGGTAATATCAAGACCCAACTTCTCCATAATGGCTTTAGGCATCAAGTTGTGCGAGGCTCCGGAGTCCAACATAGCATTCTGTAAAATGAACTCATGAAATCTAAGACTCAGGTAGAAGGGATGGACTTCACTCTATTTAGACTAACCTTCTATGGTTGGACCAAAAATGAGTTTAGGATAATCATCTTCAACATTTACTATATCTGACATAGAGTCTATTTGCAAAATTCTAAACAACTTATGTTTATGAGTGCTATTTTTCACCAACTCAGTCAAGGGCATGGACACCTTTATCTTAGAAATTTCATTTTCTAAATTAAAAGAAGAAAATTTTTCTACCTCTTTGATGGGAGGATCTTCTTCCCTACTTTCTCTTTTTCTGCGTTATGCTAGTTATTTTCATTTGCAGTGTTAATCGCTAAGGATACCTTGCTGGGAGAGGGATTAGCAGGCTCTTTCCCTTTCCTTTGAGTATTTGAGGAGTCGTTTTTGGATTGCAGCTCTTTTCTCTTATAAATGGGATTGATTGGCACATCTCTGCTCCTCAAAGAACACTGTTTCTATTGCATTGACAAAGCATTCATGTATCCTCTTTGATAATCATCGAAATATTCCTCTAATACTACATCATTGGCCAATATGAAATCTTCGTCTTTTCGAATGTCTATAATTGTTGTATATTCTTCATCCTTTGTGAGAAATATGGGCGCACCATCGGTAGTGAAGAAATGATTGGCTTCAACCACAGGATCATCATCATCATCATCTGTTTCCGTTCCCTAAACATAATTTTGCTGCAAAGGAGTTCTAATCTGTTGTTGTGGCGTTGCTTGGTCCTGTGTTCTATGTTCTCTCTATTTAATTCAGAATTGAGGCTGATGCTGTCCTCTGAAATTTTGATTCCTAATTTGTGCTTCAGGTCTATCTAAAATAGTTAAACGATCAACCATTTTCTCCACTGTTCGAATCAGAGTGTCCATCTTACTGTCTAAAGGGGATGCTTCTTCTTTCACAGTTACCCTCTTTTCGGCTTTTGTCCGCGCTCTTCTATCCTGAAAATTTGCTTCTACACTCACAGCTATCTTCTGCGTGTCCTCAAGTGTGGTAGGATCTCGTTCTCATAGCTGATATGCCATATCAGCATCAAAACCATCTGGAAACTTGAGCAAAGCTAATCCCATGGGGGGTTTTAGGTTGGCTAGAATAGCATTATACACAACATTAAATCTCACACAATAATCCTGTACAGTTTCACCCACATTCCTTTTAATATTTTCATATTCAGATAGGATTTGGAGTGGGTTTTTCTTCACCTCCCACCAGTCTAAGAATTGTCTATGTAGCTCTTGAAAAGTGTGGATAGAGCCTGCTGGTAAGGCTCTGAACCACTTTCGAACTTCGCCTCCAAAGCTTTGGACCAACAATCTCATGGTCACATTTTTTGCCTCTACCTCATGAAGATCAAAAAATTCATTCATCTTATCAACATGCTACAGGGCTCTGGTGCTCTGAGTGGCATCAAAGATAGGAATTTTACTTTGATAATTAGCAGGCATATCATTGAGGTTCTGAGGTAAAACCAGGGGTGCATACCGGGCAACCATGACTCAAGGTGGATTTACAACAGTGTTTGTGCTATTAGGATTCAAGGGAGGTGTTGATGGAGGAGTCAAAAGCTGAGATTTGACTTCTGAAACTGATGGGAATGCTAGTGAATTAAGGGAAGTAATTTTTGTTTCTAATAACTTTGAAGGCTCAGGAATATTTGTTATAGTGATATATGTCTGAGGGGAATTCAAAATATAATCATCAATTGATGTGTTTGCCCTTTGAATTTCAAGATCTACAAGAAATTCTGGATCTAAACCTATGTCATCAAGTGCAGTTTTGGATTTACTTCTAAACAAAGAAAGCTCAAAACATTCATCAAAAGAGAGGTATTCTACAAAAAACCACTCACTGGGCTAGGTATGGGATCTGAAAATAGGTCTAGGGCTTACTAAACCTTCTTGTCTTCTGATTATTCTTAGCATGAGATTAGGATTTTCAAACACAGGGGGAGGATTTGGATCAGGGTTGGCCCTTGTCTATCTCCTTGAAGCCAGTGTGGTCAAATTTGTACTTTCAATATTTTATTTCAGCCTAGAAAATTTTGAATATCATCACCCAGAGTCCAAGAATTTATATCAAAAATATTACTGGGGTGATCAGTCTTTATGCTAAATATTCCCCAGTATGGTCGCCAGAAATGTTAGCACCCAATTTGAACCTTAGGCTAAAAGAAGGAAAATCAGGGTAACCTCAAACCATGCTCAACCTTGTAGCTAGCCCTACAAGGTCAAGAGAGGGCTCTCTCTGAAAAATATTCAATGAATTATAACTGTAAACTGATTTTAGGCTAGGTATAATAATTTGGAAATTTTATTATAAATTTTCAGGGTTGTATGGAACAGATGGGGTAATTTGAATCTGGGGAATTAAATCAAAGATACAGGGTATTTCATGGGGCAAGTTAGTCAAGAATTTTAAAAACTAAGTTTAAATAATGAGGGAATGGTAAGACTGGTGAGAAGCTGAAAAGGGCATAGGAGATGGATCCTTTTCAAACAGCAGAAAACATAGAGCATTGAATGATTTCCCAAGGCAGAGCATTACACAATGGATTCTACCTATCTATATTGAAAGCATTCAACCAAAGATATGAATGAATTAGTGGTAAACATAAAAATTTAACATATGAACACAAAGCAAAGAACAAATGCTAAAATTCATACCACAGGGATCCCACAAATCAGAGCTGCATTTCTTTATTAATTACCTGTTAAACCGCTACAAATGGAGCACAGAGCGTCCTCAAATATTTCCAACTAATTCCACACTTTATTCCCCTTTACAAATGATGAAAAAATTACATTAAATAGACAGAAATTTAGGGGAGAAGGTCCACAGAAGGAGTTTTTTCACCATCTTAGGAACCGAAATCTGAACATAGGAAAAAGACCAACAATTTGCCCTTGAAAAGAAGGAGAAACAATAGATTTTGACCATCTGGAGGATTTGCAGTTGTTCAAACAGAGGAGAAGAAAGAAAAATTTGGAACCATTTCTCCTTTTATTGTTGTTGTCGTGCTGTCATGATCTCTGTGTTTATATTTAGCTCTCGGCCTTGACTGTTTGTCTCTATCTTTACTCTTTGAAGAAAAACCAACTTTTGAAGAAAATGCCTATAAAACCAATAAGAACGAAATTTTCCATTTAATGAAGAAAAATCCCTTTTCGGTGAAAAAGGGCAAAGGAAAGGATGGTGGGCCCATATGCTATCACAAATCGCAATCAAAAGAGGGGAGGGGGTGTATCACATACTGGAGGAAATGTGATTGGGAATATGCGATTAATCGCATCAGGGAATCAGAAGAGGGAAAGCGGGGTTATGTGCTGGGAAATTGCGATGTGATCAGATCAGAGGAGGGGACTTGTGATCAGATAGGAGGAGGGGACTTGCAATCAGATCAGAAGAAAAGGGATGCGATTGAAAAAATTTAAAATTATATTATAAATTTTAAGGGACCAAATGAGGAAAAGCGGGGTAAGGTTAGGCTTTGGAGACTTTTATTCACTTAGACATATTTTCCAATCCAGGAGTCAGTTTTGAGAGTATAATATATCATTGGAAAGCTCTTTCCAGGCTCTTTCTAATGGACACACTTAGAACATGAGTCCACACTAGAAATATTGTGGAAATCACCTCTGAAAGGCAGGGAGGTGGCTTGGTGTAGATAGAAGCTTCTAAAGTTCAACTTATTACATATGAAGACATAAAATTACATAAAAGATGATAATAAAAGAAAATTACCATGTTTTCATCTCAAAACATGGTTTTGAGGTGATAATTACATCAAGCTCAATAGAAAAATTCTTTGATCTTTCCAAATACTCTGCCTTTGAGTTTATTTGACCTTCTCATGACCTTGCTGATATTTATTGACACTTGACTTATTAATTTGACCATGATGAGACCATAGGACCTAATGAAACCAACCCTATGACCTACTAACAAGACTTACAGAGTGAAAGTGACTCATGACTGAAGACCATAGAGAGGAGAATCAACAAGTTTCACATGAGGGAAAACTGATGAAAGACCACTACCATCAATGAATCCATGACCTAATGGAATGATGAAAATTTATGGTATGGGGCTCCTGATATGCAAATGAAAAATTGTAGGTTTGATCATTGATGGAAGTATAACCAGACTGAAACTAACAGAAGCCTTGATCAGAGAGATATCAGGGCGGCTATGTATGCCCTACAAAAGCTTATAGATAGATAAGTAAGATACCAAACCAATAGATAGATAAGTAAGGGCACTCTGGTTCTGGTCTCACCTACTCTATTCATACTCAGGTCCGTCCATCCAGTGCATGCTTAGGTAGAAGGTTTGGCTCTACCTGACTGAGCTCAACCCATCCATGTTCACATCGGGTAAGTAAGGGTTGGCCCGCATGACTGGCTGGCCTAATTAAGCTGGGTAAATAAACACTATAAATCTAATAGAAGGGGTTGGCCTCGAAGGCATATGGTAAAGGCTTTACCTAATCCCTCAGGTAGGCCCTTTTATTTGATTTTAGGTGCCCCGGTCCTTAAACATACGACTGAGCTCTGTTGGTTGAGCAGTCTAGCCTCCTTGCCCATAAATATATGGAGAGAAGGCAAAGGGAGGGAACTAAGGTAAGGGGGGTTGGGTGACGTTCTTGTGAAAGGTCGGACCTTACATGAGTTCAAGTTAGGGTCTAGCCCAACCTTCTATTATATTATAGGGGTAGCTCAGGGTTGGGAATGGTCTTGAGAGAGCTAGCCCAGATTGATCCTGGCCCCATAGGATAAGGTATATAGAGTATGGTTTGATAATAGCTAAATCAACAGTATGGTAAGGGCGAAGCCGCTTGTCCGCATCAGGCAATGTTTCATGAACCAATTCCCAATCCCCTCATAACATCCAATCGTATCTGGCACTGATTCTTCTTGGTTTCAAGGTGACTCCTCCATCATCCTAGCCTAGGATTCCCTAGGATTCCAGCAGTAATAGAAAATAGAACTAAAATATAAATAAGGTTAAGGGTCTGCTGATCCATGATCCATGTGTGATCCTCCGAGGGCTTCTAAGCTAAGGCTCTCAATGGCTGACCCACTAAGTGATTCCTGGTCTCTAGCTCCAGGTATCTAAGTTCTTTCAAGTGAAAGGGAGGTAAGGTAGTGTTTCATAGGATGTACTCTTGGCTGATAGGTGACTCGATGGTGCTAGGTGTCCGGGCAGTATTCATATAAGGGTAAGGGCCTAGTAAACTCTATCAAGATATCGCAGATAGTTCTATTGAGGGTTCTACTAAGTGGTAAAGGCTAATCCGCATTCCCCCAAGGCAATTTCCACCATACATCTCTCGTCTCCCCCATCAAATCCGATCCGGCAGTAACAATGAAGCTCTTCCATAGAAGGTGACTAGGGAAAAGGATAACCCTCTATCCATCCAATTGTGGTACCTCGAATTTCATCGATTCCTTCCTTAAGTAAGTGGTTGGTTGTTAGGCAGCACTCAATGTCTTTAAGTTTCAGTTCGTGAATGAAGACTTCTTATTTTTCTGGGTCGGTTGGTTCATGAAAAGAGGTCAAATGTAGGTTTATTATATATGTAATAATGCATGAAATAAAAAATCAAATCCCGTAGCATTATTAATAGCTGGCTAGGGATCTATCATGCCCATGCCCTGAAGGTTCCCTTCTATGTCTGTAAGGATACAATTAGAATGATGCTATTCATTTGAAAGATCTGCTGGGCTGGCTTTCTCTCTTTCAAATAGATTACAATCAAAGGGTGTTTGCGCTCATTATATTTTCACTTATTCCCCCCCCACAGGAACCCTAGCAATCTGGATATTGCTAAGATTTAGCCATATATAAACATCTCTGGAGTTACATCCCGCCAAGGGTTGCTAGAGACCTGCCAACTTGGGCAAGGGGGGTGTGCTAGCTTTACTTTATACCTACCAATATGGGGGCCTACTACTACAGTTTAACTTTTACGAACTGCAGGCAGATAGATACCACTTTTCTTATGAACTATTAGTCCAAAGCGATTGCGAAGACCTAGGCTAGCTTAGCCATTGAACGAACATGATCTTTTTCTTTTCATACGATGCATGCCACAATAGACATATTGCTGGTGGGGACCAGACCCCTATTGCATGGAGGTGGGTCAATTCCCATGCTACTAGGATTATTGCTTAACGTACTTATCTATATTACAGGAGAGGAGATAAGGGAAGAGGATATATACTTACTGTTTTTACTAGGCGATTGGTCCTTCTTGTTTCGACTAGGTTCAGTACAGACTTAAGCTACTTCATGACATCCTGCCTTTACTAGGGAAGGGGATGTATTCAGACTGTTTTGACTAGGAAAGGTGATATATACATCCTTAACATATTGAATTCCATCCCCCAGACTATTTTACAGGGTCGAACCTACAAGTTAGATAGTTGTCAGTTGGACCTACTTAAAGACCCATTACCACAACCCACTTTGACCTAAGTTAGACAGTCCCACCTACTGGAAAAACAATGAGTATGAAACGAAGACCCATTCCTACAACCCACTTTGACTAAGGGAATATTGTTTCACATATGGTCATACTCAGCATAGAGCTACACACACAGCATTAGCACTTAGTATTAGATATTTTATTACTTCATCTATTTATCGAGCCTCAGTCGTGCTTACAGATCTTGCTTTGGTGGTCGATATTCCTACTTATAGAGCTTTGCTTGTCCTGATTAGTGCTTCCAGAGTTGGTCGATAAGCCAGCCACAGTCAGACTTATTATTACTTATGTTAGAACCTTTACTCAGTCTTTTATCTAGCCAATACGATTCTTGCTTCAGAGTTTTTCCATATTCGTGTCGTGCTTACAGATCTTTGTTAGTTGTTTATATTTGTGCTTCTAGATTTTGTAGCTACATTGCCACTTCTTATTACTTATGTTATAACTTCACCAATTAATTTATCTAGCCAATACGATTCTTTCTTTAGAGTTTTTCCATCATCTAGCCACCCACACAATGAGAGATAGAGAGACACTTACAGATAGACAGATAGATGGCTTCTTGTGCACTTACTAACTTATTTTGATTTATTCTATATAGAACTTATCTATTACTTGGGCTCTGCCCAGGGACACACACCACACATTACTTATGTTATTATTTATATCATTACTTCATATAACCAACACCAAGCAGACACCCCCACAAATGCATGTTTGGTTGTAGGAAAGGGTTGTTTGCCTATTTGTGTGCAGATCTGAAGCAGAGATTGGAGATCAAGCTATTTGGATCAAGATTTCTCAACTTGGCTCAACATAAACCACTGGTCTCTTGTAAGTTTTTTCCCTTCCTTTTGTGTTTCATATAGTAATATCTAAACCTCGGTAAATATAAGCCTACCCTAACTTTATCTGATTCGTGGGTGGGCATCGATCTATTGAAAGGAATGTAACTGAATCCACCCATCGGTCATATGATCCAATCTATTCTCCCCAAGCACAGGAAATAATTATTCATTCATTTCTACAAGAATTTTAGGGAAGGAAGGCTTTAATGTGTTCATTTAAGGGACTTGAAGGTTTGAAGTGGAACTTGCTTGAAGGTGTGGGGACTTACTTTAAGTTGTTAATTGGGACTTGAACTAAAGATTTTGAGGCACGTTTAGGACCAAATTTTCATCAGTAATTCCAGAATTACTATAGCGGTATACTTCAGTAATGAGATTCTGGGTGGGAGAACTTGGACTATGGGATCATTCGCGAAAGCCCTCCGGGAGGGAGGTTTCCCCTTATTCTCCCTCACCATATGAATAGTGAGTCCCTAACGAGCCTCGTCCTTCCCACAACTAAACTCAAGGGACGGAGTCACTCGACCATCGGGAGAGGGTTATTTTTCTTTCTTTATTTCTGAAATAGATGGAAGGAAGGCAAATCCATACATCCATTGTGGGATAGGCCTAGGGTGGGCAAGGAAGGAAAAGTATTACATCAATCACACTTAACCATGAATGGACTATGGTTTCATACGAGATAAATATGCTTATTTCCTTTTTACCCTTCTGCTACCTCATCCTCAAAGAGCTTACTATTTCTAATTTTTTATTGGATGGAAAGATGGATACCATGGTGGGAAGGAAGGTGAAGCCGTATCTCGATTCTTCTATTTACCCGCCTCATGACTGCTTTGAACCACCCACTGTGAATAACCCCTACCTCATAACCAATTTCAATCACCCACCTCATGACTTGTTTACCATTCCAACGTCTAGCCAACATCAAGTGTGGGAAAGCCAGTAATTCATTCGTGGTTCTAGCATAAATATTGAAACCACGTGCACACCAGTTTATATATTGCGGTAAGTACGGGGCAGATCCACCATAAGTAGTTCCAAATACAGATTATGATGTTGATCCAGTAGATTAAGAGAGTGATGCAGACATTGATGCTGTTAATTCTGTTGAGTCAGTCTGGGACTAAGCATTGGGACAACTAGTAAGCTAGTAGAGTCGCTTACCCACCATCTTGTCCAGCGTAATTTCCACCTAGAGAGCTAGAAGTGAGAGAGGAACCAAGAGAAATGGTAGATCCAACAGCATCCATTGCTAGAGAGTAAGATTCTTATGTTCTTGATCGTGATAGGGATTGTTACTTTATAGAGTGATACTCTCATAAGCGAGATTATGATTCATATACTTGTGGTCTAGATTATCACCTTTATGAGCGAGATCCATACCCATAGCCAATCACAAAGCATGGTAAGTAGCTAGCTAGACCAAGTTCAGTACCATTTACACTAGCAACATCTAAGGCCAGATCAGAACGCACGAAAGGATTAAGTGTTGTAAAGGTAAATCCTCTCTGCAGACAGAGGCGATCCCTACTAGCCCAGATCGGGTCTAGCAACAATCGTATCATGCTAAGGTGCAAGGTCCTAATTGAAATAGACCAACTTGCGATGAAGGCCTACCTCAAGTCCAACGCTGTTGTTCGTAGAGAAGATGGCGCTCCCGTTTCCTTGCTCCAGTAGATCACAATCCTCTCGCTTGCCGTGATCAAACACCTGCACACAGAAGAAACACGACAAACACAAGCATAAAACGCGATATATATGCAATTATGTATCAGTCAAAGAAGACACAACTCATGATCATAATGAACAATACGAGTGGAACCATAACCAATAGTCTCTTATCATTAATTCATACAATGGAAAATACAACATGGCTCTGACGCTGAACCTTCCTTCGGCGGGTCGTCAGTGGAATACGTCTTGGTAAAGCTTGTCAAAAATGGAGACAAACCTCTCTCTTCGATTGTCAATCTCCTTGCTATTGATTTGGCACTATGAGGACTACCAAAGCTCTTGCAGCATTCTTTAGGGTATGAAGGCTCTTGGAGATTAGCCTGCAAAGGGAAATGGCAAGCTTATATAGATGGTGGAAGGGGAGTTGGGATCCCTACAATCATGGGATTGGCCCTATCCTCAAGGAAGCTTCCATGAGAGGTGGAAAACCACTTCCTCTACATGGAGATCTGGAGCCAACCTCCCAACTCAATTTAGAGACCATTTTAGGAATTGGTTGGAGTCAATATTCCGCCATTTATTTTTAAAAAACACTCTTTCTTAAGCCTGGTGCGAGTGCGACTCTGGGACAGAGCGCCAATTGGTGCGCCCTATTTGGAGGATTTCCCCCATTGGCGAGGGTATAACACTAGCTAGTCACGCTGTTTCGGGGAATATCACCCTAGAGGTTCGTTGGGTTACAACCTCCACAGAGCAGGGGCATGCTACTTAAGAAGGACTCACACAACCATGCACGTTCAGAAAAAATAAATAGAGTAGAATGAGAAAGTTACCCGTAGGTCCTACGGTTGAAGCAGATCTCGCGGGGTCCAAACCCCTAGCAACCGTCCTTCCTTCTTAACCTGAAAGACAAGAAGAAACAAGCACGAAGAACTGGTTGTACAACATATATCTACTCTAAATGTTAGTGAAATCCACATGAAACATTAAATAAATCATAATGAATGCTTAAATAACAATATTCTCATACATATAAGCATACACTAACACGTATATTTCGGGAACAGCATGGTACTTCTGTATTATAATAGCATGTACAAAAGTAACGAGTGGAGAGATCACCTGAATCCTTCCACGGCCTTCGAGCAGACCGTCGTCCGGATCCGTCCAGCCCTTGCCTCGCTAAGACTCCTTCCAAACTGGTGTATACGAGATGACATATAGGGAGATGAGCATCTCAAGGAAACAAGGGTTTCCTATAATGAACTGGGAAAGTGCAGGAGGCACGGGGAATCAGACTTGGATAGGGAATACCAACAGAGTATAATATCAATAACTCTCTCTCTCCCTTAGGCCATACACTTGAGGTGCTTTTATACTCCCTCCAAGTAGTTTCAACAGTTGGAAACAGTTGGCCACGTGCTGGGGTGGTTGAACTACCTGAGTAACCATCAACCCAGCCCGAAAATAGGGAATAATTATATATATTTTTAATCATTTTAATGGCATACGCGGAAAATTCTAGCTGGACTCGCGTATACACGCGGAAAAGTACGGGCATAGTCGCGTATGGGGATTTTTACACTGTTTTTTAGTGAATTTGTCCAAGTCTGTAGGAATGGGTGCCCAAAGCCATATAAGCAATCATGAATCATGTGAAGGTGAGAAATGATGCTATAACAGATGCCCCCTAATATATGAGGTCAGAAGGGGTACATGATGGCCGAAATGTATTATGCACATAGAAAGAACTTCGCAAGGACAAAAGAGGACTTCACCAGATTTCAGCCTGCCAAAAACCAATGAAAGAAAACAGAGAGTCAACTCATGCTGAGGCGGGCATACCCATGCTCAGTCAAAAATACATCATATAGAAAGTAGTGAATAGATCCAACATGTATACAAGTATAGCTGAACTGAAAATACACAATGAATCATCTGAGCATGGCCCGGAAGTGTAAGTCTGAATCAATGTCCAAGTATCACATATAGAAAGCTGATCAAAGATGGTGCAACTGGATGTCTGATCAAATAAGTAACTGAATCTCCAAGTACCGGATCATAAGAGGTGGGTCAAACGGTACAATCACGCAACTCGGGAGCCAACATATAAGATTCTCTTTGTCTTGAACTGCAACATATAAAGATTGGAAGGCATCAACGTGACCCAAGATGAGCTGTCAAAAGTGAACCAGAAAATGCGTGCTTCGAGGGTCTTCTGAGTCACTGGCAATTCTACACGATAGAATAAATGAGCTGAAGTCGACCATGTGAGAAATCGTTGGATTACCGGTCAATGATATACCAGGTAACCAACGAGACAACCATAGATAATGTGCATGAGTGGGTGCCCATTCAATGTACAGGAGTGCGAATGAATAGGTTGAAGTTGAACAAGGTGAAAGAATCTACAATCGGGAGGCCGTGATGAATCTACCTTGTGGTCATGAGAAAGATGCATCATGATGTTATGACCCTAGTGCGGCAAAAGACTCTAGACCTTATTCCCAGAGTAATGAGTTGGAGTCGATGGGAAAAGATCTGCTGGAAGGAAGGCATTAAGGCATCCCACATCAGTCCAGCGCGAGTATAACCCGCAGGCCAAGATTTGGAAGGACTCGGACGAAGTAGAGTGACGGAACCAAAACCGAAGTACGTTTCTGACATGCACAAGATGAAGCTAGCGCATGGAAGAAACCCTCTGAACCAACCAATAATGAAAGCTGACACAGAGGCGAGAAATCCACCGATAGTGTCAAATGGAAATCAAGGTACTGCACGAATCCCAAGTGTGATAATGTGTGCTGACTTCGAACACAGGGGAAACCACTCAGTCAAAGACCCATGATGATGATCAAATGCTGAGCACGAGGTCACCTATCAATGATGGAAATAGGCCCAAAGGTGCGGCTCTAGGTTTTCTCTCAGAGCAATGTGTCATAGTCGATAAGAGACAAACCCGCCGGCAAGAAGTCAATGGGGACCTTCTCAAACCAGCACGAGCAGAAGACCAAAACATATGATGTGATAGAACATGATACTGACAAGACCGGGAAGGCCGACTGAATAATGAGTCAAGAGACACCGCAGAATGGCCGACTCAGGTTAGACTTCCCTTGAACAAAAGCACGACTCGTGATGACCATGGCAGTAAAAAGTGACACTGTATAAGTCTGTTATGCAGGAGGCAGAACAAACTCTCCATATGATTGGAAGAGATAACCAACGGGGGGAGAACTGACAAGTGAAACATGGTAAAGGCTGAACCTAGGTCAAAACTAAAACCATCCCAAATGTAGGAGATATATATAAGTATATGTGCTTTGTTCAAGGGCGACAAACTGACTCTGTACTGCCATCAAAACAACGAAGATACATCCTGTTCCCGCTCTTTTTGTTATATTTGATTTTTTTGTCTTTTTCATATAATAAGCCTGAAAAAGAATAAAAGAATGTTATGGTACAATGGATAGAACGAGTATCAAAAAATCAGATGCACTAGTTCCTGGGATTGGAACAATCCTATGCTCAATGCAAGGTGGCGAAAACTGGTAAGCGATACTCAAAGGAACGTTCCATCCATGGGTAAAAAGGTGTCAAGTCGTGATAGCTAAGTGCATGCAATGGTTAACTTGTACAGAAGGTCAAGGTCAAAAGTTGGCTTAAACATCGAGTCCAAATGAAGCCGGCTAAAGGCCAGGATAAACAAGTAGCCAATATGCAATGCAGTAATACAACTTAAAAGACACCAGGGAGCCTCTAGGGTAAAAGCCAGAAAAAATGATAAGTGATGAAGAAGAAGAATAAAGCTTCAACACATAAGACATGGCAGGACTAAAGAGGACTCCCGAGCCTACATAAAACGCAGCATGGGCAACAAGTGATAGCGAGGAACTAACTAGGAAGCCCATGTAAAGGAAGGCTCTACCATCAAGTCATGATTAAATAATCGGCAAGTGAAATGGGTGTAATACTCATGACCTGATGGGATCGACCCTAAGGCAAGTGATCAGTATGGAGGCTAGAATGCAAGATGCAACGGAAAGTGATTTCCCTAACCTATATGCTAGTGAAGATCATATACCTGCCGTGAAGAGTCGGACATCATGGATCAAAAACCGGGAAAAATCTCAAAATCATCAAAATGTACCTGAAAACATACCAAACTGGGCACTTCCAAGCAACCGGGTTATGCAGCTTAAGATAGATCGAAAAAATAAGCATAAGGAAATTTTTTCGAAAATTTTCAACTTTTTAGGCATAAATAGACAAATTACCTCATATTTGGTTCATTATTGCATTGCTGATTTGGAAAAAAGTGCTCTGGAGAAAAAACTTTTTTCGTCAAATCAGGAACAACCGACCGTCGAAACGCACCGAAACTTCAGGTAGGCTCCTAAATCATCCTGTTTATTCATTTTGTCCGTTTGGAATTTAAAATTAAGTGAATTTTAGCTTTAAAACCCTTGCTAAAATATGCGGACTTGCGCATACGCAGGTTAGTTAAAGGAAACTCGCGTATACACGCGACTGTGCAAAGGAAAAACTGCGTATGCACAGGTCCGAATGCAAAAAAGCGTGGCTAATGCATAATTTGATGAAATTTTACAGGATGACTATCTCATGGAGGGAACGTGAGCATAGCGCAATAGACCAAGAGGTCATGCAAGATCGCGCAGCACAAAATATCCTTCGGAATTGCGGATTGTTAAAATTCTTTAAAATGCCAAATATGAAAAGCAATGTGCGGTTGCTAGAAATGCTTGTAAATTACTGGGAACCAGATTAGGATTGCTTCATTATTGATCAGATGCCACTACACATTGAAGTGGAAGACATATATTTCATTACTGGACTCTCCCGGAGGGGAGAACCAGTAGACTTGCACGGGAAGCCCCTGGGAGGGTTAACCGTGGAAGACTATGTCCACGTATATTGCGTAGGGGGTTCCAAAAAGGTTGGAACTCAGATTGCAATTAAAGATGTGAGGGATTTGCACATGAAAATCCTCCTCTTCACCATCGGCAGAGTGGCAGGATCTACCTCTCTACATCAGGCGTCCAGGACGCAAATGAGCATAGCAGTAGAATTTCTGACTCATGTGTATGATTGGTGCACAACCTTTCTACTGAACATGAAACAACAGTTGACCTCAATCCGCCAAGTGAAGACCAAACATTTTGGCCATGGTACGATTTTGACAACATTCTTCTTTGAGAAGATTCCAGCATTGAGACCCAGAGTCATCTCTACCATCAGTAGCCCGCGAGACCCAAGAATTGCCTATTGGGCGGACATGATGAAGAGACTGGGGGGTAGTGAAGTACCCCGGACCACATGGGATGATGAGTTCTTCCTTTGGTGGGGAGAACAACTCATCGCAGTGGATGACTATCCCTATGCCGGGATGGACTTTCGTGGAGATCCGGATCTAGTTCTTCCACCAGGCACAGCATGGGGAACAGTCGGTAAGTTTTGCAAAAAATTTTGACTTATAAAATTTTTTTGGATTTTTTCAAATATGTATGAAAAAATGAAAAACAAACATGTTTTTGATTGGATTCATAATGACTGACAATTAAAAATGATCATGTTTCAGATGTTGGACCAGTTCGTTCTGAGGGTCTCCCGCGCCACAAGCGCCGCAGGGGCGAAGCGGATACTGTGGATTCAGATAGGACTCTCCAGGCCGTGCAGAGAAACTTGGAGGGATTAACCCGCCAAATCCCTATGGCTGCCATGGAGGATCTACCGGAAGCCATCCAGAGACGGGTGGTAGGAGTGCCCAAAGACTGGGTTAGACTATTCCGCCGAGTTGCCACTGCAGTCACGTTCTATAGGAACACGACTTCTGGGCAGGGACCTCAGGAGTAGACAGATATTATGTATTAGATGACTGTATATTCTTTTTGAGACTGAACATGATGGGGCATAAGCCCAAGTTTTGTACGACATTATGGATCCAAATTTTGTAAAGTTTTTGAACACTCCGATGATATATATCAGCGATATTTGATGTGATGTGATAAATGTATCAAAATGTATGATGTTTTTGATGATTAAAAATTTATTGTATGGAATGATTAATATGCCAATATAATGCTTGATTAGCTAATGAGTCAGCAAACCAATTTTCAGCTCGAGGAATATGAATGAAAGTTAAAAATTGAAATGACCTTTGTAACAAACGTACCCTCAAGAACAATCATAATAAAAATGGATCTCGTACCCGATAAGTGTTTTTCAACTGCGACACCACCAGCTGAGAGTCCAAGAAAACTACCAACGAATCAACACCCAAAGATATTGCCTCCGAGAGTAGATGAACGACTGCAGTGTATTCTGCTATATTATTGGAAGTAGGACCAATGCAGACCCCTCTTGATACCAACAGCTGACCGGAAGGATAATGAAGCGCCCAAGCCGTGGAAGCTAAGTTCCGGGTGTGTCTACTAGCACCATCGGCGAAACCAAAATGACTCATGACATCCAACACAACCTGCCAAAGCAGATCAAAAACATCACCAACTCATCAAAAATCGAAAATCAATCAGATATGTACAAAGCAAAACTACTATATACAAAAAGCAGCATGCCAGGCCGAAGCCTAGGCATAATACTTCTTCAAATAGAGCCCATTTCGGGGCTCCGGCAACTCGTTCCCTTCGAAATCAACCAAGGTATAAGCTCCTTTCTTAAGGACTTTTTTAACGATATAGGGGCCATACCACATAGACTTAAACTTTCCTGCCCCTAGGGCATCTTTTTCTTGGGCATAGACCAAAACAAGGTCACCTTCTGAAAAGACCCTAGGCTTGACCACCTTATCGTACTGAATTTTTACTCGGTTTTTATGCACTTCATTCATCGTGGCGGCATCTCGACGCTGCTCATCGAGATGTTCCAGATGAAGAAGCCGTTCTGCCAGACTAGAAGTGTCAGGAAGAAGTTCAACAGCTAATTTAAGAGAAGGAATCTCGCATTCAATAGGAAATACGGATTCCACCCCGTGCACTAACTGAAACGGAGTAAAGCCAGTTGCAGTTTTCACTGACGTCCTGTATGCCCAAAGTGCGGGATATAGCATAATATGCCAGTTGGATCTAGCTTTATCAATTGTCCTTTGAAGAATTGTCTTCAAGGATTTATTCACGGCTTCCACTTGCCCATTGGCTTGAGGATAATATGGAGATGAATGCTCCTGCTGGAAACCCAATTTGAGAGCCAACTCAGCCATCATACTATTTTGAAAATGACTGCCATGGTCAGTGACAATCTCTCTAGGAATACCAAAACGAGCAATAACTTGGTTGAAAAGGAAAAGAGCTGCAGTCTCACCATCGTTCCCAAAAGTAGGCATAGCCTCGACCCACTTCGTAAAGTAGTCTACTGCTACAATAATGTACTTGTGACCTTTTGCCGAAGGCGGGTTACAAGTAGTATAATCAATACCCCACTTTATAAAGGGTCCGACAGTAACGACTGGAAAAAGCGGAGCTGGATGAGCGCGCATTTTTCGAGTATAAACCTGACACGGATGACACTTCTTGACCGATTCAATACAATCTTTGAAAATCAAGGGCCAAAAGTATCCAGCACGCAAAATATTTTGGGCTGTAGCAAGCCCAGATAAATGACCCCCACAAGCTCCACTGTGAGAATCATTGAGCACGGCCTCAGCTTCTTCGAAAGTTAAGCAGCGTCTTAGGATTGAATCAACCCCTCGACGGTACAAAGCATCACCAATAATCAGATAACTTTTAGCTAAGTGACACAGCTTACGACGCTCATCTTTCGAAAAAGAAGAGGGAAACTTCGCAGTCTGGAGATACACAATGATATCCCCATACCAAGGATCTTGTGGAGAGATAAGAAACAAGTGTTCGTCTGGAAAGGACTCATCATAGATCATCTCCTCTCCACAAGGCAACTCGGAGATCAATTCCGCAAAGACTAATGACTTCTTGGATTTGGCAGACATGAACTCGAGATCAAATTCTTGTAAAATCACAATCCACCTATTATATTTGCCCCCAATCACTCGCCTGCTGAGGACAAACTGAAATGGATTGGCAGCTGCCAAGACATAAGTTTTGCGAAGAATAATATAATGCCGGAGTCGCTGCACAGCATGAGCTGCTGCTAAGGCTAATTTTTCTATCGGGGTGTATCGCAGTTCAGGTCCTACCAGTCCTCGACTAAGGTAGTAAATAACATGCTCAGCCAGAGCATCATCCTCCTGAACGAGAACCATACCAATGGTAGATTCTGCTGTAGCCAGATACAAAAGAAAATCTCTGCTATAATCGGGTGGACTCAGTAAAGGAGCAGAGGTCAATGCCTTTTTCAAGGCATCGAATGAGCATTGAGCATAGTCGTCCCAAAGAAAAGGAACTCCTTTCTTCAACAGTATCATATATCCCTTTGTAATCTCAGCATAGTTAACGATAAACCTCCGAAGAAAGTTAGACTTCCCTTGGAGACTTTGAAGCTGACGGATTGAAGACGGGGGAGGCAACCGAAGTATTGCCTCAACCTTGAAAGGATCTACCCTTATCCCTTCCCTAGACACGATAAATCCCAACAGCCGACCGGATGTTACCGCGAAAACGCACTTGTTCGGATTCAAACGAATTTTATAAAAACAACATCTTTCAAATATTTGCCGGAGGTGACCAGGATGATCCATCCTCTTTCGAGAATGAGCAGCTAGATCATCTAAGTATGCCTCGATAATATTTTTGATGTCGTGGAAGGCATAAGACATGGCCCGCTGAAAGGTAGCCCCAACATTTTTAAGACCAAAAGGCATCTTCTTGTATGCAAACGTACCCCAGGGACAAATAAATGCAGTCTTATGTTGATCTTTTGGACGGATAGTAATTTGATTATATCTGGAGAAACCATCCATGAAGGAGAAAATCTCGTTACCAGCACACTCGTCAATGATCTGATCGATGAATGGTGTGGGGTAATTGTCTTTAGGACATGCCTTATTTAGGTCTCTGAAATCGATGCACACTCGAATCGTTCCTTGATTTTTATCTACCGGAACGGGGTTTGAAACCCATTTAGTCAGAGGAACAGGGAAAATAAATCCCGCCTTAAGCAGCTTTTCAACTTCAGCTTTGATAGCTGCTGCCTTCCTAGGATTGACCGGACGAAGTTTTTGCCTCACCAGCTTAGCGTTTTCATACGTCTTGATCTCATGCTGAACGATAGATGGGTCTATGCCAGGCATTTCCTCATAAGACCAAGCAAATACATCCCTATACTCTTTGAAGAGCTCGGTGTAGATTTGAATCTCTTCATGGGAACATTCAGCTCCAATGAAGACATTCTCAATGATATTGGGATCCCTAGAAATGTTCACCGGGATAGTAGGAGAGATCACAGCCATGTTCCCTTCAGCATAAACCTGTGTTGGTGCCAAAGGGTTCAAGACTGGGTGAACAGGACCAGGAGACTGAGGACTTGGAAAACTAGTTTCAACTTCGTTCAAGTTAGGTAGGAAGTAAGACCGATGATGCAAATCATCCCACGGTCTATCTATACCAGTCATGGCTTCTAGGATAGCCTCTTCAGATGGAAGAGTGGTATCAAGACAATCCTGGGCCGAAGAAGAACTAAGCGTCCAAGCCGGAGCCACATCACCATCCAACTCTTCCGATGAAAGAGGAGCTGGGACGGATTCTGCAGTGTCAACAATAGACTGATATGCAATCTCAGCTGTAGAAATTGGAAATGCCATTCCACCCACTTGACCCTCCACTAATGTGGCAGTAGGGGAAGGTAAGGTCCAAGGGTCCAAAAAATAGTGAGTTCTGAAGAACTCTCTTCGAAGGGGAGCCTTGGAGGATGAAATAGCATTAATATGCACTGTAGGAGGAGGAAGATCGAAAGTACCCATCAGGGAAGAATACATTCCAACTCCTAGATTCTCAACAGGAGCCTTAGTATTATCCAACTTAGGAACAGATGAGTCAGAAGATGCATTGGTCTACGGGAGGACGGAGTCCGGTTGATCCAGCGACTTTAATCCTCCCCTTCGTGGGGGAAACATACAATTCGGGAAATAATGAGGATGCGTCGGTCCATCTCATATATCCGGTTCCTCTGAAGGTTGTGAAATTCAAGGCTACATCACTACCTTAACCCTCATATGTTAACATTTTTTGCCCCAACACGGATGAGGAAAAGCGGGACAATACCATGGGGTCTGTGAGAATGACCATCGAACGCAGTAAGAACAGTGCTAGATGGAACAGCTTTGGGAGATCCAAGTGTCTTCCAGCATGCGAGAGACATCACGCATGTGGAAGCACCCTCATCAACGACCGTTCGAAAGATATTTCACTTCCGATACGACGATTTAATATGAAACACCATGTGATGAGGAAGTCTCTTCTTAAAATTAGTCATATCAAAAGTAATCAGAAGAGAATTTTTCGGATCAATAGCCCCAATGGCAGTGAGCAAAGCACTGCGTTGAGCCAGACAAGACTGGAGTACCTCTAAAGCTGACATAGCACAAGGACTCTGCGCCAGATCTTCTACAATCGAGTAGTTCTGGGCAGCCCTCGCATTCGGATTAATCGTTGACCGCTTAGAAGATGCTTTCGGCATCCGAGGCATAGACTCAACAGTTGGCTTCGTGATGTGAAGCGGCTCAGTAGCATCGGGAACTTCCTTAGCTTTCGAAGATTCCTCTCCGCCATAATCACGGGATCTCGTAGCGACATCCACGTGAGCACTCATCATAAAGATGTTCGATGGAATTTCCCCTTCCTGGGTACCTCCAGAGGAAGCCCCAGGATTTTGGTTCACGCCAACAACTAATTGCTGCCCTTGGGGAAAAGGGTTTGTTAACACAGCCTGGGAACTAGAAGAACCCTGCTGGGATAACAAGCGCTGAGCATCCTGAATTTTAGGGCAAAGGTGTGTGAGATGGTCTCCAGCACAAATCTTGCATGGAAACTTCACTTTCTTTTTCTCCTTTTGACCCTCACCAACACGCTCGTTGGTTTTATTTTCATTGCCCTTCCCGTTCTTTCCCTTCTTCTTGTTATTTTGTCCTTTCTTATTCCCATCGGATTGTTGATTTCCTTTGGGATTAGAAGCTTGGACAACATTTATGGACAAAGACTGGGAAGGTGATGAATCAGCAGGCACAGCCTGACCAGAAGGAGCAGATTGTAAAGACAACTGCTGCAGTTGAGAAAGCAGGTTGGCTGCACCACTATTGACCGATCCGACAAGCCCGTCACCATGCGGACCAAGTTTAGTTTTCGATAAATCCAATTTGGAGCGAGGAGCATTGGGAAAATACTTATAAAGTACCCCAGACTAAGAATAGATCAGTTCTAACTGCTGGGCCCTAAAAATGGCCTGCTCCTCAGAAAATACCCCAGATAGGGATACATATTTTGAAATATCTGACTACAGGGATTTGAGAAACCATTCGAGAAGGAATTCACCTGGAATATGAGCTTTGATAAGCCTCTTCCTTCTCCTCCATTCCTGAATGTGATCAGAAATGTGAGTTGCCTCATCCTGCTTAAAATTAGCTAGGAGTTCGGTCCCAGCCTCATATCTGACGGGCAACTGAAAATGGTTTAGAAATGTGATAGCCAGTTCTCCAAATGTGGCGAAACTACCCCCAATGAGCTCGATATACCATTTGGCAACATTTCCAGTTAGGGTGCGTTGAAATAATCTCAACCTAATCGAATCATCGATCAGGGAGTTCGAAGAACACCATAAGTGGAAAGTGGTGATGTGGTCCGCCGGATCCTCTCCATTCTTACCTTCAAACTTTGGAATGTCTGAAGGAAGTTTGGTCGGGACCGGAGGCCAGCCCGGACTATAACGAATCGGGTCATTAGTCAACTTCGACAAATCTGGCAAGTTTAACGTTGCCAGAAAAGGTAAGCGAGGCAGAGCCTGAGAATTCCATCCTTGATGGGATGGATTCCCAACATTCTGAAAAGAATAGCCTGGATTTGATGAGGCACCAGGTTTCCAGAAAGGACTCGTAGAAAACGGAGAAGAACCTCCTCCCCACGCCGAGTTACCAAAGCCAACACCAGTTCCCCCCGCTGAAGTATTGAATGAAGAGGAGAGCCCCTGATAGGGGTTCCAGGCATTAGAAAGAGGAGAAAAGGTCTAGTAAGCACTCGACGAAGGGAAAGAAGCATTCCCTTGATGACCTGCGTAAAACTGATTCCCTTCCCCCGCTGTAGTAAAGACAAGATTCCATCCCGTAAAAGTAGTCGAACTTTGCCCCCCAGACCAAGGGTTGAAACTCTGGGTCTGGGACGTAAACGGAAACGACCCTAAAGAAGGATTGGAACTAGGAATGTGTCCAGTCCCAAAGGGGAAACCCTGAAATGACGCTGATCCACTAGCCATGTTAGACATGGGCGTAGATCCAGCTGAAGCAGCAGAAAAGGAAAAAGAGGGGTTCCCACTAGAGGGGAACCCTGAACAGAAGGGATCAGAATGAGAAGCATGTGCTTGGGTGAACCCAGAGCCAAACACAACAGCACTAGAAGCAATCGAAGATGAAGCAATAGCGCCTCCTGCTTCAACAGAAGCAGGAGTCTGAATGCCTGCAGCACTCACGGTAGAAGCCGCGTTCCCAGTCGTGGCCATCGAAAGATAAGAATGATACGGAAGATCCGACGGTCTCTCTGACTCAGGTCCGATGTACTGAGCAACGAACAGATAATCAGGAGGAAGAGGAGATGGACCTGTAGCAGGAGGCTCAGGTACGTCTTCGATTTGAAAATCTTCTTCCTGAGGAAACAAAACTCGCGAGGTGAGTGGAATGCTCCTCTCGGGACCGACACCAGAATCAGCTATGAAACCTTCAGACCTTTGTGGAGGATCTCTCTCCACTGCGTCAGACGCCACAGGGTGGTAACCACCTGCTAAATCACTCCTACACCTTCTCGAAGAAGGCTCTGAACTCTCGGGAGATAACCCCCGGATTCTCCTCGACCGACAAGGCGCTTGATCAACCACTTTTATAGATTTTTTAAATTAGACTCAAAAAAGTGAAAAGCTAGGCAAGCTAGGAGAAAAGAGCACTCACTAAAGTAAAAATCCCTGAGATACAGTCAAGCAAACAGCCTCCAAGTATTTCCGCTCCGGGTGATGAGGACCGGACACGAAAATACAGGAAAGCGAAATATAGGACCTCCCGAAAGCAGTCTGGGATGATTAGGGCCCAGAACAACTAGCGAAGGTATCAGAAACAGCTACGCCGACCTCCTAACGACAGCCTTTGCCGGCTCAAGCACCCAAGCTTCGCAAGGGCACCCCCCAGAAGTACTGCTAAAAGTGATGCGACGTCTGCCTCAGGTACCATGGGTATTCCCCCCCGCAGTCACCTGTGTGGAACCTAGGAGTGGCAACTATGGGCACCAATCCGTATCAGAAGCTAGACGGAACGGTCTTGAGGTCAGATTCAACTAATCGGAGGGGGGGTATCCCTTTTCTCAAGCTTCACTTCCCCTCGCGCTTGACTGTCGGATGAGAGCTTTCCCGGTCCACCTAACGGAGTTGGATTTTTCTCAATTAATCAACTTCTATGTTTGTTTGAGCAGCCTTGGAGAGTTAACTCTCCACTCACCTATTCCAAGGCCCTACAACCTAGCTAGTTGGTGATTGACACTTAGAAAACTTGCTAGTTGATTTTAGATTAAATCGCTTATTTTAATGGTTGTTATGTTAAGTCACAAGGATGCGGAGATGAAACGTATGGTGTTTTTGACGCAAAAGAAATTAATAAAAACTTAACTACATGCAAATGCAGTTCTTTGTCTTTCGATGAAGAGAAATCTCTATACAGGTTCTACGAGACTAAAAATTGTATTTTTCTTTTCAAATAGCCAACTCACACTCACAAAAACTAAGAAATTGACTAAATGATTAAATGCACCTAATGCAAATCACTACAAGCATGCAAATCCTAAGATGCAAATCTCCTAAAGCAGAGTGAAATTCCCAAAAATTCCTTCAGTTTTAACTCTTCTTTAGTTGCCCAGAAAGCATATTCTTGAAATCAAGAACTCTTAAAATAAGGACACCAAAAACACTTAAAAACAAGAAGAAGAAATCAAATGACAACTCCTCCTCAAAGTCAAGCCAAAAACTAAAAGCAAGAAACTTCACAAAAGCTTCAAAAGTTATAGCAAACGAAAATGAAAATGCAACAACAAAAGCAAATAACAAGTGAAAATGTTTTTTAAGCCTTTGAAATGAAAAAACAAAAAGCAAAGCAAATGTTTTTTGAGCTTTTTTGTTTTATAGAGAAAGAGCTCGAAAATACCAAGCACAACTATCAAAATCCAAACCAAACAAGACCGAATTTCAAGCACAAACTTCAACAATTCTCCCAAACCTTATCAGGCTAACTCGTAGCAAGATCAATAAGAGCAAAAGAAGACTAGAAAACTCAGCCACTCAGCCTAGACAAATAGTGCAAACTCGTCGCAAACAAAAACTCCAAAGAAGCTAGAAAAGCTCTTCAAAAGTTGCAACAAAACCTAGCCTATGGAACTCAAGAAAACCAATAAAAAACGAAGCAAAAATCGCAATGCGAAGCACAACACAAATATAGGAGCGAGTAAGTGAGCAGAAGCTCTCTGTTTTGATAAATCAGAACAGCCAAGAATGCTCAGAAAGCGATCTTGGAACTCAATCCAGAAGTGCCAGCGCCAGAAACAACACTTTGCCAAAAAGACTAGTTTTCAATCAAATGAAAGAGAGAAAAGACAAGAAACCACTTCCTTCCCAATCCAGAGAGTACAGAGACGCTGTAGAAACAGGTCTCCACAGCCAGAAAGGACCAAAAAGTCAAGAAACTCAAAAATTCAAAAGCTGCCTAGGTATACGCTACTTCACAGTTATGCAACCAGCGTGCATATGCGTCTGTGTTAAGGGAAACTCACGTATACGCGGGTCCCTTAAGACAAACGTGCGTGTATACGTGACTGTGTGCAGAAAAAAGCGCATATGCAAAGGTAAATAATGAAAAAACAAAAAGGACAAGCCTGGCAAAGAAACCAGGACTTCAAACTGACTGAAAGAAAGTAAACTGGACTGCAAATGAAAGTTAAAACTGCTGGAATCCTACCAAACAGCTGAAACAACCCAACAGGAGAATCACAAGAATGTGATCCCTAGTGGAGTCGCCAGTTCTGTTTCGAGAAATATCACCCTAGAGGTTCGTTGGGTTACAACCTCCACAGAGCAGGGGCATGCTACTTAAGAAGGACTCACACAACCATGCACGTTCAGAAAAACTAAATAGAGTAGAATGAGAAAGTTACCCATAGGTCCTACGATTGAAGAAGATCTCGCAGGGTTCAAACCCCCAGCAACCGTCCTTCCTTCTTAACCTGAAAGACAAGAAGAAACAAGCACGAAGAACTGGTTGTATAGCATATATCTACTCTAAATGTTAGTGAGATTCATATAAAACATTAAATAAATCATAATGAATGCTTAAATAACAATATTCTCATACATATAAGCATACACTAACACGTATATTTCGGGAACAACATGGTACTTCTGTATTATAAATAGCATGTACAAAAGTAACGAGTGGAGAGATCACCTGATCCTTCCACGGCCTTTGAGCAGACTGTCATTCGGATCCGTCCAGCCCTTGCCTCGCTAAGACTCCTTCCAAACTGGTGCATACGAGATGACATATAGGGAGATGAGCATCTCAAGGAAACAAGGGTTTCCTATAATGAACTGGGAAAGTGCAGGAGGCACGGGGAATCAGACTTGGATAGGGAATACCAACAGAGTATAATATCAATAACTCTCTCTCTCCCTTAGGCCATACACTTGAGGTGCTTTTATACTCCCTCCAAGTAGTTTCAACATTTGGAAATAGTTGGCCACGTGCTGGGGTGGTTGAACTACCTGAGTAACCATCAACCCAGCCCGAAAATAGGGAATAATTATATATTTTTTAATCATTTTAATGGCATACGCGGAAAATTCTAGCTGGACTCGCGTATACACGCGGAAAATCATGGGCACAGTCGCGTATGAATATTTTTACACTGTTTTTTAGTGAATTTGTCCAAGTCTGTAGGAATGGATGCCCAAAGCCATATAAGCAATCATGAATCATGTGAAGGTGAGAAATGATGCTATAACACACGCAAAGGATAAAAAGGTTATTTTTAGGGTTTTTTACAAGGAGTTGTCTTCAGGGGAATGAAATTCCATGTCTAGGGGAATGCCATGAAAGTGTTTTCAGATCATGTCACTGCTCACAGGTCATGGAATAAGCCCTCCAATGTGCGGGACGGGGAATTTCAGGGACGGTGAAAAATTGCTGTGTAACCGATGCCCCCTAAAGCATGAGGCCCGAAAGAGAGAGAGGGGTGAAATGCTTTACGAGAACATGTCCAACTGAAAACACTGTCATCGGAAAACCTACATAGAGAAGTACAACTGATATCTCAAATACATGATATATATGTGGTATGGGTGCAGCCATCCATAACAAAGTATACAAGAATCCAGATCCAAGGCATGGACGGAGCCATCCAATAAGGATCGATAAAAGAGACTTAGGTATGGTCACAGCCATCCAATCAGTGAGTCATGTAATCAATCATAATAATCCACAAAATCGCAGCCTGGTTTCCAACAGACAAAATCTAGGGTCTTGTGCTCCATCTCAACCTGAATAAAGTACAAGTTCAAGCATGCGAATAAGTGAGCTGAAGTCGAACATGCAAGAACATCGCCTAATTACTAGCCAATGATGAAAGTTGTTAACAGATGCGAGAGGTACCACCAATAATGAAAATGGCCCTCAAGGTACTATAGGTACAAACTATGGCATGTGAATCAGTGAGCTGGTGTCGAACACCCATAGAATCACTCGATCAGAGGCCAATGATGAAAACCTCATGTCAAACGCGAAGAACCTACCATTGAGGCATGCATGCTCCAAGGTACCAGAAGGGAGTCTCTAGATCAGCTTCCTGGATAATGAGCTGAAGTCGACAAGAAGTGACCTTGATCGAAGGTGGGCCATAATGTTTCCCACGTCATCGACACGAGACAGAGGAACATAATGTCTTTGTGAATCAAGATCAAATGAGAATCAGAGGAAGGTTGAAATTCTGCAGAGGTCAACTTCTCTTGAACATATCGGCGGCACAACAGTGGATTTGGCAGTATTTGACATCAAAAGATCAAAGGTCATCATGACAAGGCAAAGAGTAGATGAGAGGTCAAAAGGGATCACCAAAACCCACGGAGGCAAGTGGAAAATGAGATGAGATATCCCCAACCCGACACAAATGCAGACAAGTGCCATGTTCAAGAGTGACATACTGCCGACACGACAACTATACTGGTTCCATTTTTCCCCACCATTTCTGGCGAGTACCCCAATTATTTTTTAAAACAAGCTTGAAGGGGATAACATATTCTTGTAATATAAATCCTTCCTTCGGAAAAATCCATCTTAGTACATTTAACGAGCCCTAGGAAGGAGAAACTCGAATATTGTCATTACGACTGGATCCAATGTCATCAGGGTTTAAAGAGTCTGACAAAGGAAGAACTCGACGTCTTTTTTTGTTTAGAGAGTTTGAAAAGACAACAGAAAAGTAAACTCCAACTGTCCCTTTTCGTAAATAGTTCCTTAGATCCGAAAAGGTAGAAAACTATGTCTGAGAAAACCTCCTAGTCGTGATAGGCTAGGGTATTCCTTTTTCGTAAGTAATCTATCCCAGCCCGAAAAAGGGGTAAAAGTATACTAGGTAGATGTCATTTCGTGTCCAATTTAAAGATATCGAAATGATAAGGAACTCAACAATCTTTTCATGTTTAGAGAGTCAGAAAAGAGCTGAAAGATGACTCCAAAATGACTTTTTCGTGTTTTTACCGAGTCTGAAAAGGTATAAAATACAACTCATATCACTATCCAAGTCGCTTAAAACCCTATCGCTGCACATAAAAGCAAGTGTAAAATCCATTTTTCGACAAATTATATTAAAATATTGAGAAAAATGACAGTTAAAACCTAATTTTTGACTTAAAAAGTTATAAATAGGCTCCAAATGGTAAAACAAATTTACTTTTACTTTTTACCTCACTTGGAGAGCAACAGTGGTCTTGTTTGTGTGAAAACTTGCGGCGGCGATTGCGACTGATCTGGGACATCATTCAGCTCCTCGTTTGTTCCAGGTAAAAGGCGCTCCCTTAAACTCCATTTTAATCCATTTTTTATGCATTTTCATTGTGCATTAGACTTCTAGGGGGACCCTTTTAAAATTTTAGGGCTCGCTCCATTGGCGTGAGTATTGGGCACGACACGCGCCAATGGAGATTTTCTCACAAAGGGGTCGCGCCAATGGCGTAACACAATTTTCCACGTAAAGTTTTCAAAATTTGAGCTACCCATGTGGATTTTAAAATGCACCAGAGATCTAACAAGGCATTTTTTATTATGTTGATGCAGATATTCGGACACAATGGTTATCGAATGGAAGGAGAGGGAACATGGGGAGGAAGATGAAATGGCTATGGAAAATGAAGCCTGTATGAATGCACTCAGAAACTGTGGACTCAAAAAATTCTTCCTTACTCCATGCTTACGAGCTCAACCTGAGCTGCTACAGTACTTGGTTAGCATATGGGATGAAAATGAGGAAGTGTTCAAACTTCGAGACCAAGTATTAGCTCTTGAGGTCTCTGATGTTTACTTCATAACCAGATTATCGCGCAGAGGTCCAGTGCCAATCATAACGGGCAGAAAACCTTCCGGAGAGAAAATGGATATGGTAATGGCAAGAGTGTGCCCAGGGGCACAAACAGGATCGGGAAGCAGGAAGGTGGACATCCACACTATCCGTAACCTAGCACTCAGGGTAGTGTTTCATACAATTACACGACCTGTAGGATCGCAAGCTCCACATGAGGAAACCAAGGCCCAACTCATACTAGCCTCTGAGTGTATGAATCCTACACTGTTTGATTGGGCTACTGCGGTGACAACCAACATAAAGAGGCAGCTAACAAGATGCAAGCAAGCCAAACTAAAGCAATTCGGCTACAGTTCCAATTTGGTGTCGTTCATCTTGGAACGTCTACCCTTTTCCAGGGCCAAGGGGCCATAGTTGCCGAGCCGGTACTGAGAGAGCCGAGGATGGCTCGTTGGGCAGCACTTATGCCCAGGTCAGGAGGAGGTCAACAGATGTCTTGGAGACCCGAGTTCTTTGGGTGTTTATGGCGACAACTGATCGTGGTCGAGGATTGGCCTTATGTTGCGACCGATTTCACTGGAGATCCCGATCTTCCACTCTCGGAGGGGGAGGAGTGGGACGAGGAGCTGGGTATGATTCTCTCTTTTATTTTTGTGTATTTATGATTTTTTTGGTAATACATGTCCATTCTAACAACAATTTTATGTGTATGCAGACGTCGACCCAGAGAGGCCCGCGGGCATGTCGCCCATTGCACGGAGGACCCATGTCACACATGACCCTCAGGCTGAGGGTGGCAAAGGGAGCGAACTGATCTAGAACTTGAAGGGCATCTCCCGGAGGATCTCGGACTATGCATGGATGGAAGATGTCCCATTAGCTTACCAGCGCCACACTGTGGGGGTGCCTAGTCGCCTTCACAGACTGCTGAGGCGATTGGTGCGTGCGATGGCGTGTTACCACGAGCACCATGTTGATTAGATATTTAGGGTTTTTTCATGCATATTTTTTGAGAGACATGTTGTCTCCGGCTGTTATCAAACAAACGTGTATATTTTTTGATTTTATGTGATGCACACTATGCAAACATTTTGACACACACATATATATATACCTATTTGTGGATGGATCTTTTTACATGTGATGATGTTTTTTTGTTTATAAGTTGCGCAAATATATATCTAAAACCAAATTAGCTATTGCATCTGTTAATCTATTCATATGCCTGGGTATGTGTTGATATGTAATATAATCAAAATTTCTTTCCAGTAAACGAATACATAGATACAGACGTAAAATGGGTGGGTTTCTTATCGAATAATGACTGTTAAGTTGTAATACTACAAGCTGTGAGTCCAGATACACAAGTAATGCACGAATGCTGAGGTTAACAACCTCGGTTAATAATTCTAAAGCAAAACTATATTCCGCAACATTATTTGTGGTGGGCCCTAGACACACACCTTGCAAATTAACCAACTCATCAGCAGGATCATAGATTACCCAGGCTGGCGAGGACAGATTCTTGGTACTGCGGGAGGCAACATCTACGAAACAGACAAATGGAGTAATAGACATATGCACAATCAGGAAGACCCGATCAGCAAAAATATGCTTACATGGCACACCACACCACACATGCACACAAATGAATATACACACCTATGTACACACACCACACCAAAACATAAATTCAAGCGTAGTATTTTTTAAGGTACAGCCCATTTCTAGGCTGCGCCAATGGAACTCCTTCATAATCAATGAGCTCATAAGCCTTGTTATTCAATACTCATTTTACTATGTAAGGCCCATGCCACATGGTTTGGAACTTTCCTGCTCCAAGTTGGTCGTGTGCTTGGTCGTATATGAGGATGAGGTCCCCTTCGACAAAGGAACGTGGAGATACAGATTGATCAAAGTGAGCTTTGACCCGCTTCTTCTGTGCTTCAATGACTAAAGCAGCCAAGCGGCGGGTTTCATCCAAATGTTCCAAATACAAGAGACACTCTTCTTCAGGAGAGGTGTCGGGAAAAAGTTCCACAACCAGCTTTAAGGAAGGAATTTCGCACTCAACCGGAAGAGTTGCTTCCAGAACATACACCAATTGGAAAGGTGTGAATCCAGTCGCACTCTTTGCTGACGTCTAGTAGGCCCATAGAGCTAAGAAAAATTGGAGGTGCCAATTGGATTTATGAATACCAATTGTCCGTTGAAGCATTGTGACCAAAAATTTGTTCACATCCTCAACCTGGCCATTTTCCTAGGGGTAACATGGCGTTGAGCTATCATGTCATAAGCCCAATCTTGATGTCATATCGGCCATCATGTAATCTCGAAAGTGAGTACCATGATCAGTAAAAATGTCTTGAGGGACCCAAAAATGTGCAATAATGTGGTTGAAAATAAACTGGGTAGCTGTCTTACCGTCAGCAGCTAGTGTAGGCATCGCTTCGGCCCACTTAGTAAACTAGTCGATAGCGACGATTATATATGCATTCCCCCCGGCCGAATGAAGGTTACATGTCATAAAATATACACCCCATTTCGAAAAAGGGCTGACAATAATGACAGGATGTAGAGGGAGAGGCGGCGCACACATCTTGCGCTGAAAAACCTGGCAAGCATGACATTTTCGGACTGCAACAATACAATCTTCGAATATCGATGGCTAGAAGTAGCCCACATGCAAAATCTTCTGGGCAGTAGCATATCCAGACATGTGACTACCACAGGCGCCACTGTGACAGTCATTCAAGACTCTTTCAGCCTCTTCCAGGGTCAAGCACCGGCGGAGCATCGAATCTACTCCAACTCGGTATAACATATCTCCTACAATGCGGTAAGGTTGAGACTAATGCCGAATCCAACGTCGGGAATCTTTGGTCAACTCAGACTGGAACATTGACGTTTGAAGATATAAAATAATTTCGCCATACCATGGATCGCGAGTACTGATAAGGAAGAGGGTTTCGTCTGGGATATGTTCCTCAGAGTGAGATGGGGTGGAGTCTGTCAGGAGGGAGCAAATGAGATCCACAAAAACTAGTGATTTGGTCGACTTAGCAGTGGTAAACTCTAAGTCGAACTCCTGAAGGATAACGATCCATTTGGATTATTTTTCCCCCGGTAATTGTCGAGATAGAATGTACGTCATGGGGTTGCAATCCGAAACCACGGTTACTGTACGCAGCAAGATGTAGTGGCGAAAACGCTGCACAACTTACATTGCGACTAATGCCAATTTCTCGACATGAGTGTAACGTGTTTCTGTGTCGAGAGTATTTTTTGATAGATAATAAAAAATGTGTTCATTTCCATCATCGTCATCCTGCACCAGAACCATAGCTATGGTGCTAAACGTGGGGGCCAAATATAAAGTGAAATCAAGGTGATATTTTGGAGGACGAGGCAACGGAGAATTAACAAGTAAGGTCTTAAGCTTCTCAAAGGATCTTTGAGCAATCTCGTCCCAGTGAAAGGGAACATTTTTCTTTAAAAAACGCGTGAATCCTTTGGCCACTTCCATGTAGTTCGGGATGAAGCGTCGAAGGAAATTATCTTTTCCCTACAGACTCTGCAATTGATGTAACGAGGAGGGTGATGGGAGATTGACAATAGCCTCGACCTTTAGAGGGTCAAGGCGAATCCCATCCTTGGAGACTATAAACCCCAAAATACAGCTAGAATCCACGCAAAAGACACATTTATGAGGGTTAAGCCAGATATTATAGCGTCGACAGCGAAGGAAATTCTGGCGGAGGTGTTCGGGATCGTCCTCTCACTGAGTTGAGTGAGCTGGCAGATTGTCACGATAAGGCTGAACGATATGGCGTATGTCGTGGAATGCGTAAGACATAGCATGCTGGAAAGTAGCTCCAGCGTTCTTCAAACTGAACGAGAGCTTTTTATAAGAAAAGGTACCCCACGAACAGATGATTGCAGTCTTGTGTTGATCGGCAGGTAAAATATTTATCTAATTATACCCGAAAAAGCTGTCCATCAGGGAATAAACCTCACTCCCAGCACATTCGTCAATGATTTGATCTATGAAAGGAGTGGGGTAGTTGTCCTTAGGACAGGCCTGATTAATATCATGGTAATCAACACAGACTCTTATAGTACCCTATTTCTTATCTACAGGGACAATATCTGAGACCCATTTTGTGAGGGGAATCGGGTAAATGAAGCCCGTGTTCAGAAGTTTTTCAACTTTTTCTTTAATGGAAGTGGCTTTGCGAGGATGCACTGGGCATAGGCGTTGGCGTACGGTTTCGCACCGGGATAGGTAGGAATCTCGTGCACTACTATGCTGGGATCAATTCTAGGCATTTCCTCATAGGACCAAGTGAACATGACTCTGAATTCACGGAAAAGATCAGTATAAACTCGTATCTCATCAGGAGAACAAGTTACTCCCACATGTAAGCTCTCAACTATCCCCGATTTGATGGAGATGTCGATTGGAGTGATTTGAGTAATGTTTCTCAGGTTTCCTTCTGAAAGGACATCATGTGTCAATGCATCTGGAGAGGGGGAACAGGAACCTGAGATGAAAAATGCTCTAGAAAATCTGACATTGCTCCCAGGCTAGGCATGAAGGAGGAACGATGATGTCCATCGCTCCAAGGCAGCTCCTCAAGAGACATTGTTTCAACAATGGCTTCGTCAGAGGGAAAAATCTCTTTAAGAGGGTCAGCCGAGTCGGCCTCGCTGAGCCAGCGGGATTGGGAATAGATATCTAAAGCCATGCTCAAAGGAGCATGCTGAGGAGGAGGAGGATCAGATGCGGTGAAAATTTCACAGTAATTAATCTCTACTGGAGTTAAGGGCATCGATTCTCCAAAATTAGTCACCTGTTTAGGCGAAGGGATGATCCATGGGTCGTCAGACCTAGAGATCATATTAACTTGAATAGTGTGCAGTGGTGGTGCGAGAAAAATACCCATGAGGATGGGGTCTTTGAAGAGACCGAGTTCTACACTTTCAGGGGGATTTGGGATCTGATCCATGTAAGGAACGTTGTTCTTAGAGGTGGAGGTGAAGAAAATCAACTCATCCACAGTAACGATTTTTCCCTCATGAGGGAACTTAAGAAGTCGAAAGAGGGTGGATGGCACTCATAACATGACGTGAGTCCAACTGTGGCTGAGAAGCATATTGTAGTTAAGCTTGGCGTAAACCACTTCTATTTCTACATTGAATGTCTTCCCTTGTAACGTAATCGGAAAACTCTCGAGAACACCCAGGGGTTCCGATTCCCGACCATCGAATGCCTCTAAGGCATTGGGAGATGATGAAAGCGCTGGAGAGCCAATGGCCTTCCAGCAGGAAGACGACATGACATAGGTGGAAGCACCTTCATCCACAACGGCCCTATGGATGTTAAGACCATTGATCCCAACTTGTATCACAAGATCAATTTGATGCGGAAGTCGGGGGGTAAAGTTTTCTAGGTCGAAGGTGAGAAGACTAGAATCAGTGGGATCGATTCCACCGATCGCAGATAAGAGATCTTTCTGTTGCAAAGGGAAACTTTGGAGGAATTCCAATCTGGACATAGCAGAAGGCGCCTGAACCAAATCCTCAACAATACTGTAGTGCGAAGTGGCACAGGCATTTGGATTGTAGGCTGCACCATTCATCATAAAGACCTGGGACCCAAATGGTGCAAATGGTGAGGGTTGCTCAACCATCTGGGTCTGATGAGATGGGAACAATTCTTTAAGAACTGCCAGAGTCCCTTTGGAGCCTTTCAGAAGTTGATTAATCTCATATCGTCGGGGACAATCTTTGGTATAGTGATCTCCTTCACAGATAAGGAAGGGGTACTTCGGTTTACGTTGGGAACCGTCATCAGTATGAGGTTTAGCAGACTCTGTCTTTGGGGTGTCGGGTTTGGATTTTCCTTTGCCTTTCTTCTTTCCTTTGGAGGATTTTTCCGTAGGATTAGCCTGAACGGCGTTGACCTCCACAGTTTTTCCATAATCTGGAGGGGCAGGAAGAGTAGAATTATTGGAAGAGTTGGACTTCTGCTTCCCATTCAAATATTTCTGAGAATTTTGAGACACATAACCAATAACACCATCCACCGCCGGGGTATGTGGATCTTTAGAGGTTCCTGGGTGTGTAGCATCAGTCAAAATATCATACAACATGCCGGACTGATAGTATACTAGATCAAGATATTGGGCACACTTAATGGCCTGTTCTTTAGTCACACCTACCCCCATAGCAATATCTTGAGCAATTTTGTTAACAAAGGACGTGGCGAACCAATGAGTTAGTAGTTGATCAGGTATATCAAACTTGATCATCCTACGATGATGTCGCCACTCATGAATATGATCGGATATGTGGATGGATTTATCCTGCTTCAAGGAAGTCAGAAGATGCGTCCCGGCTTCATAGCGGACCAGTAACTGAAAGTGGGTCAGAAAAGCCATTGCTAAAGTATTGAAATATTGAAATATGCCACGGGGTAGTTCAATATACCACTTAGCGGAAGCACCGGTAAGAGTGCGCTGGAAGAGACGTAGATGAATTGAATCATCGACCCAAGAATTAGACGAACACCACAAATGGTAGGTCATTACATGAGCTTGGGGTTCTTCACCAACTTTACCTTCAAACTTAGGACAGTCGCCGAGTACCTTGGTCGGAACCGGAGGCCAATATGGATTATGAAGAATCGAATCATTGGTTAATTTAGAAACGTCTAGTAACTCCAAGGTAGCAAAAAAAGGCAATTGCGGGTTGAACGGCATACCAGGCCCTCGATAAGGACTGGTACCTATACTCCATGCTGGTTGAGAATATCCTTTCCCCCATGTGTTTTTTCCCGAAGGATTCTGACCGTAGGGGGTATAGGGCGTATAACCAATCTAATTCGGTTGTTGGTAACTAGTGTACGGGGTCTGATAACCAGAGTATGGACCTTGATTATATGTCAGCTCTGTTTGAGTAGTCTATGGATTTGGCTGATGAGTATAGGTGTAGTCGGGTTGTTGAGTGTAATAATGGGAACCTTGGGGCGGATTATAAGTCGGTCAAGATTGACCGTGAGGGTAGTAACCGCCTTGACGTTGAGCAGGCTGTTGATAGGTGGGACCCCGCTAAGCGTGATAATTAGGGTGCACCGATTGATTTGGTTGCGGCATCGAGTAAATTGGCTGTTGAGCAGGGTTGACAGGATGTGCAGGCTGGCCTGGTTGGATAGGATGGCTAGGCTGAATGGGCTGACCTGGTTGAACAGGTTGCCCCGGGTGAACAGATTGTGCCGGTTTTATAGGTTGACCTCGCTATTGTGGAGCACTAGGTTGTACCGGATGGACTGGTTGGCCTGGTGGTGGAATGGAGCCAAGTGGTGGATGGTAACCGGTTTGACATGTCGCAGGAGCATAAGATGATCCTAGATGATGTGCAACATTCAGACCAATAGGATACTGAGGTTGCATGGGTTGGGAAGGTTGGAATTTCCCCCCAGGACCATATACTGGCCCTAGTTGGTACCCCGGTTGACCTGTGAGTCCTTGAGGTTGCCCAGGTTGGACTCCAGGGAGAGGCTGCATAGGTTGACCTGAAGGGTTGTAATACTTTCCTTGCAGACCATATAATGGCCCTTGCTGGCCCGAAGGGTAGCCCTAAAAGGGTTGTCCTTGCGGGTCATAAGGATAGCTAGGCTGGCCTGAAGGTTGGCCTTGAAGAGGTTATCCTTGCGGGTTATAAGACTGCCCAGCCTGGTTAGATGGAAAACCCTGAGCATGAAGGTGAGCCTCAGGAGCGGGTAAACGTAAATGATTCCCATACTCTTTGTATTGATATGGAAAAATGTACATGGGCGTACCGTCTTGTGCATAATGCGAAAAATATAGGCGATTGGGATCTTGAGAGGATTGTCCGACCTTGGGGTTCGATTGTTGTAAGGACAATTGATACTCCTCAGGAGAGATGTTCTCCAGCATAGCAGATGCTATATAGACGTCTTCGGGAAGCGATGTGGTCCTTACGGACTGAGTGGTAACAGCAGGTGTAGATGCAGCCACACAAACAGTGGGCCTGACAGGTACAGAAGTGACCTGAGGGGATGACGTGATGGGTGTCCTAGGAGAAATCCCCAACGAAGGAATAACAAGCCTCATAGAAGGAGTTGATATCCCCATAGAGGCAATGGCGGTGATAATCTGACCTAAATATCTATACCCTACTAGTAGTGAAGGACCGGGCGAAGACATGACAGATAATTCGGGGTTTTATTTTGGGAAAAACTGGTAATATTCACCAGATGTGGGGATTTCCTCACTAGGAGAATGGCTGGATGCACCCATATCTGAACCTGCCACTAGATCTCGTAATAGATGGCGAGGACTAGGAGGAATAACAACAGCTATAAAAGGCGAACCCGATGTAAGAGGAGGGAAATGTTCCCCTACTCCAAATCTAGACCAAGGGTCGGATAAGGGCCAATTGAACTCAACTAGTCCTCCAAAGGGAAGCTCAGACATAATCGGTCCCGCGTTAGGAAAATCAGAAACAATGGGCTGCTGATGTTCAGCAGAGGATTGCGTGACCTCTGATGAATCGTCCGTATATGGACTACCAGTAGACGAAACTGAGGGTTCCGCCACTGTGAAAATAATGACCAAAGGAAAAGATCAAACACAACACACGGGCTGAAAAAGACTCAAGGCACACAATCAAATGGCAAAAAAGAAAAATATAATAGGGCATGTGATCGCGGGTGATTTATTTTACGACATTGAAACTTAGAAACTTCACCTTTTCATGTTTTAAGAGTCGAGAAGTGGATGAAAGATGACTCTATCTCTTTCAGTTTTGAAGCAAACGTGAAAGGACAAGCGCTTGGTGATATTTTAAAATTTAAGGAGTCAAATAAGATCAAAATGATTGCTCAGGAATGCTAGGAAAAGGGTGTACCAAATAATCGTGAACTGCAATATACACCTTGGTTTCAAAATGAAGGAGAAATCAACCAAGGACTTAACGTACGTGCAGGCAATCTCCCCGAATGTTGTGTATGGTGTATCACGGGTATAGGGCAGAAAACTGAGCTTACTATGGATAAAGGATAGAAACCTAGTGGGGTCTCCCTTTATATACACGATGGTACGGGGAGCACAAGTCCGTACTAGTGCTATCTAAAGCCAAGAGGCGAACGACAGCTGCTAGGTTTAAAGACGCCGGAACACGTCTCTAGCCTAGACCTCTAAATATTTTGTTAATGTTTCAATGCTACCTTAGTGTAAATTGAATAAATTTTGATGTTTATCTTCAATTATGTTTCAATTTTCAGGCCCTAGCAAGTGTTATGTCTCAAAATCTCCTAAATGCACACTACGTGCCACAGTATATCATTTCATTCGATGAAAGCTAATTACGAGAGAGTTAAGAGCTTTTCGCATAATAACAAAATGACCAGACAACAACTAGTAATGTCTCTAATGTAGCTAATGGAAACTAAAAGCTTTTCTTTCAAAGTTACTAATCACTAATAACACTGAAAAGATTTAATTCACACTAACTAATCCAAAGCAAAAGAGATTTTTTTTATTTTCAATGTTTAAGAGAAAAATGCACTAAACAAAATGAAAACTAATAAGAAGCAATTTGAGAAGCGAAAGAAAAAGAGTAAAAAAAATCAAATTTCACTCAATGCAAGCACACAGTCAAACCTCAAATTGACAAAAAGTCCCTCGAATCAAAAGACACCCAAAGACTCAATTGAACCATGTAATCTAGGCCCAAAACGAGACAAGGCGGAATTCGAATGAATAAGAAGCCAATGACTCAAATAACGCAATAAAACAATAGACAACTACCAAATGAATGCATAGAATTAATCACAAAGTTGACTGAAGAGACAGAAACCAAAAACTCGCAAGGGAGGCTCGACACACAATAGCACCTAGATGCCCTAGGGCTAAAATGTAAAATCGATAGAAATGGGAAAACAACCAAAGGAAGAAGGTCACGGCCAGTCAAACAAGGCTCCAGAACACTCAAGCAGTCGAAAAAATGAAACCAAAATCATAGATGAATCTTAGAAAGCTCAAAACCAAGCAAACCCTAGCACCTTACAGCATTGGCGCGATTGTTAGGCTGAAACTAGCGCCATAACAGGATTAGCGCGGGTAGTAAACTGGCAACGAGCGCGAAGGATAAAAATGCTATTTTTAGGGTTTTTTACAAGGATTTGTCTTCAGGGGAATGAAATTCCATGTCTAGGGGAATGCCATGAAAGTGTTTTCAGATCATGTCACTGCTCATAGGTCACAGAATAAGCCCTCCAATGTGCGGGATAGGGAATTGTATGGACGGTGAAAAATAGCTGTGTAACAGTAAGGGTGACCAAATTAAGCAAGGCCAGGTTAAGGTTCTTTCTTGATCGTTGCATTGTAATACCTCTAAATATAAGGGTTAAATCCAATTCCAAATAAAATTGATTATTCCATCATTAGAAATGAAGCACTAATGGCAGGAGAGGAAGCAGATCTATAGTGAGAACCACCAGCAGGAGTTTCCAATCTAATTTTCTATTTTAGTAGCCTCCAGGGTGGACATTATTCTATCCTTCTTGACTCAGGTTCCCTAATAAGGTTATGATGAGGCATGCTCCCGGGCATAGGTAAAAACAAGGTCATTGGTACAAGGTTCATATAAAGAAGAAGATGGTGGTGGTTTTTCACTGGTGGCAGAGGAAAAGAGGTGGTTTTTCACGAGACTGGACTACAACCACTGGACAACAATGCAGAGGTTGTTGTTTACTTTCATGGGCTTACCAACCTAGGTGGATGTGGGATCACTATTAAGGAAGGGAATCTCTGCCAACACTGTTGGGCTCACCCCACCAATAATAGGCTGGGATCGCTTGCAAGGGATGTAAGGATATAGAAAGACAACACTATATCCCGCATTCCCGCTCTGTTAGCTTATTGTTGTTTACCACGAGCCGGTCACTATTTCAGACTACGCTTAACCCCTGACTCTTGGCTAAATGGGGGTTAGATCGGCTTCGTGTGACCTTTTATTTCTCTTACCCTTTCTAACCTTTTACTTCTTGCAACCCAGATAAGCCATACGACTCAGATATAAACCCATAAATCGTCTAATACTACTCTACCTATTATCATACCCGATTCTTTGCTCTACCCTTCTCACATTACTAAAGACCAACCCAAACCCGCCATTCTAGTCATTCTATTTTTCCCAAGATGGAGAGATCGCGGGAAGAAGGAGATAGATTAATGGAGCGAGATTGATTGAGAGAGACACTTTTTGAGGTGTAACCGGGAGTGAGTCGTTTGTGGGGCTGAGATTTCTTGCGGTAGAGCCAAGCAAGCATGGTCATCTTATATGATGTGAAAGTGAATATTGGTTGCTTCCAGCTGGCACTTTGATCGAGTGACATACCTCTCCTGCCTGCCTATAGGTCTAGCTCCCGGCCCCAAAAACAGAAACCAGTTGGCCCTTTCATTCCTTCATTCCATTCAGTGCCTTTAAATCTTAAAAACACTTTAGTATAATGACTTTCTAATAGTCGTGTAGAAAAATGTTTATTAGAGAATATGGGGAACTAAAAAATGCTTCTTCGACAGTTAATATCATCAATTTCCAAAAATACCACAACGAAAAAAAGTTTCTAATCCTGTGTCCAGGATTCAAACCTTCTATAATTTGTTGTAATTACTATCCAATTCATGTCCATTCAGCCCCTGCTCATTTCATTGGATTTCCATCAATTACTAGAAATAAATGAAGTACTTGCCAAGGTGATGATGGAAAAGCAGGCCTAGAAGGAAAGGTCTTACAAACAAGAAGCGCTAGAAGCAAGAGGAGATAGCGAAGGGTCAAACTACAAGCAAGCAGAGAGAGCTCTCTATAAGGTAAGGTTATCATGTACCATAAAGGTCCTTACAATACTGTCTTCAGATCAGATAGGTCCACCTAGTCTGAACTATCTTACCACCCGAGAATCTCAGGAGTGGATCTTGCCTTCCTGAAGATCCGATAGGATAAGGATAGATAGATATAGATTAGGTCCACGGATAATATGTCTGCTAAGGATGGGTAATGGAGAATAGGTCTACGGTATTGCTGGGGGGTTATCGGCCTTTTTAGCATAGAAAAGGTAGAGCCTATTTGGTTAGGGAAGGTGGAACTGAAGTCTTTCTGGGTTATCAGGTTGTGGTTGAATACCTTTCCTTGGTTTTGTGTCCTCCCTTGTAGGTCATTCATATCCCTTCGAGTGTGAGGTGGCCGTCATTCCTTCCTTAGGTGGCCTTCCCTATTTATTCAGCTCATTCTGCTAGATTTTCTCAAATATTGATCAAAATGGCAATTAGGAAGAATGGCTCATCTGAAAAAGGAGGGTGAGGAAGTTGTGGGTCAATTTTAGTACCTAAATAGGAGGGGAAGGATGCGTAAGTAGGCTTGACCAACGGGAAAGGAAAGTTTCCCCTAAAAGTAGGCACAAAACATACTGGTCAAGTTGGAAAGATCTAGATAGAAAAATATCTAGATAGAGCTCGCTAAGTTGCCTCCTCACCGTGACAGTTTTGGTTCCAACTTGCTCACCTAACCATTCAATATTTCATAAAATGGATAGAGTAACTTCCATCGATTTTCTCAAGGGGATAGCTTTTGTATCACCTCATAATCTCTCTTTAGGGCTATGAACTCTGAGAACTTACCTGACCTCCCTTCCTACTAAAGCTAGTCCTTAAAACAAATAGATATATATCTTTATCCACATGTAAGTGTTACGTTAGAAGGGTTTGAAGTGTTATGATTCCTCCCATCTATTCTACCAACCATGAGTCCAGACCTTTGGGTGACCTATGGGGATATACTCTTTCTGTCATTACCAGCCTGCCTACATGACTAGATGGAAAAGGATATTGATTATTACTAGTAGGAAACCCTTGCTATGCTCCTAGATATATTTCTTATTGAGCCAGTCAAACATTTATTCTATAATAGATTACTAAATAGATAGTTTCAAATGTTAAGCCTCAGCTAGCGAGATAGGCCCATCAAGGCTTTGCTTAGATTGTGAATTTGATGGCAAGCCCCTCTAGCCAGCCCCGTTTCTCTGAAGGTTATGACTGTTGAGAATCAATCCAAGAAGGTAGTTCCAATGATCCATCCTTCGATCCAGACATGGCAGATACCTCGACTCAGCATACCTTCGATCAAGAGGAACCCACCATCGATCAAGCCTCCCATCCGATCGGTTGAGCATACATACTTCCACTCTCCCTCCAAAACTTGCATCAATCTAGACATATAAATGCACTCATCCATACATCGAGACCAAGGGGAGCTCTCGCCCACATCCCTCATGTGGGGCAGGGAAAGCTCTCCACCTACCAACTTGCCATTGATCGAGCCCGCCATACCTCATGATTATTTTTGGGGCTAGTTCATGAGATGATAAGCCATGAACCTAACCTTGTGCTACTATTGGGCTGGTTATCATCCTGACCAAGCTATAGTTAAGGTTGTTTTAAGATTTTACCAATCAAGATAAGATCTAGGTGAAGCTTATCCATCCAAAGGAAAAGGTAAAGCTAGAGCTAGTGATTGATACTATTTTTTATACTTAAACTGAGCTAGCTGAACCTGGGATACTCTCTCTCACTAGCTAGAGTTCCTGGGTTGTTAAGCTGTGAACCACACCTCGTCCTGTGATTGCGTCAACATCCTTGCCTCATGCTAGTTCGTGCACTGGAAGTTGTTCAAGCTTTCAATCTGTACGAGGAATACTTAACCAATAGATCATGAAACATTCTATCGTGTGAACTTAACCCATAGATCGTGAACCAAACAATGGATTGCGAAGCTGAACCTCCTGATGAACCATTAATGGGTTGTCCAAGTGTTACCCGATGCTACTCAATCAAACCTGGTCTAAACAGAAGTTATCCAACAAAAATTGGTTAACCATACCTGTGCTCGCTAACCCTAGTCGAAACATAACCATTTGAACCTGAACCTTGTCTACAAAAAAATGGTGAAGTTGAACCTCGTTCACCAGAGGATAGAGTTCTCGTACCTTGTGAAACAATAGCTAATGGAAGAGGAAATGGAAATAGCTAAGTGAAGCCCACCAAGTGGAAGCAGAGTGAGGTGAGGAAACTATGCCCATGAATAATAGCAAAGTGAAGCTTATCAAGCCAAAGGATAAGGAAAAGGATGTGTAAGCAAGCTTGACCAAAGGGAAAGGAAAAGAAAAAGGTAAAGCTAGTGATTGATACTTTGACTGGTACTAACTGGGAGCTAGCTGAACCTCATCTCGTGCTGCTTCTATCGCTAGCTATTAGGTTGGTCATCATCCATAGCAATTGGTATGGTCAAAGATGTAATGCAATAGAAGTTGCCCCGTCAAAGTGGGCCGAACCAAGCTGTGAAACAGTGTATCGTGCAACAAGTGCCAGAGCTATCAAACCAAGCAGAGCAATAAATAGGTGTAGCCATCTTAAGGTGAAGCTAGTGTCACTGAGACTTATTAACTTATTAACTTATTGAAACTGAAACAAGAAATAACTCACAAAATCTAGGTCTTTGACCCTTACAGACACTATCAGAACAATAATGAAAACATGTAAGCCATCGAACCAATCTATCCGTCCAAGCTATCCTTCCTAGCAAGCAATCTCACTGCCTATTGAGACTGATTCACTTAACTGAACCATCCAAGCTATCTAACCCACTACTGCTTCACGCTAACCCATTGTCCAAGATGAAATGGTCTAACCCAAACCAGTGGCACATGAACAAGCTATCGAGAAAGAACTATCCAATACCTCGTAACACACCTACCCCCGTCAAAGTAAAACATCAATGGAACACCATCACTGCTACTGCCACTTTCACTACCCTTCCTAACTCTTAGTTACCATAATCACTACGCTCACTGAACTCATATCACTAGCTAACTGAGCTATGTAATGCTCTTACACAAGGTTTGGTCCGTTCCACTTTGTTGTTCAACTGTGCTCTGAAAGTACAGCCAAAAGGAAAGCTATTGTCAATTGTGCTCTGGAAGTATTGATTGTGAGACTGCTTAAGCTACCGCCTATGGTTGGATCTAATTGAATTGAGTTCTTCCCCTCAATCAAAGAGCTAGAAGAGACTTTATATTTCTTCCCCTCAATCGATAAATCACTCAGGACTGAAAATTGTTTGTGATTCTAGTCATTATTTATATACGTAATTACATAATGATGCGCAAGCAGGCTTGACCAACGGGAGAGGTATGAAGTCGATCGACTAATGGGGTGAGGGTAAGCCAACCAAACTCTCGACTAAAAGGAGAGGCCTGGTAGGCCTAGTAGGGGCTCACTATTCATATGGTGAGGCCTAGTAGGGACTCGACTAAAAGGAGAGGCCCAGTAGGGGCTCACTATTCATATGGTGAGGCCTAGTAGGGACTCGACTAAAAGGAGAGGCCCAGTAGGGGCTCACTATTCATATGGTGAGGGTGAGGGTGAGGGACGAACTCTCGACAATAGGAGAGGGACGAACTCTCGACTAAAGGAGAGGGATGAACTCTCGACTAAAGGGCTACCATCAACTCACTCATTCATATGGGTGAGGGTGAGCCAGTCGAACTCTCGACCACCGGGAGAGGTACAAATCCACTCACCTAAGGTACGAAAGAGAGGATGTGTAAGCATGACTCGACCACCGGGATGCCATCAACCGCCATCGATTTCTCGCTTGCTTGACGTTAGGAAAGCAAGGATTGTTAGCATGCTTGAAACAGTAGTAGAGGAGGTGCAAGTAAGTATCGACCAACGCCCCACCCAATAAGCAATAAAGGAAGTAGGGCTCGACTGTTAAGGTAGCCATCATGCCCCCTGCAGAGCTCGACCAACAGGAGAGGTAAATTTAGTGGCTCGACTAAAAGGCTGCCATCATTGGCGGGATGAAATCGATTTCTTTGAGGTTGAGCACCTTTATGCTTGCTTTCTTATATATTTTACCTTTTACGTTCTTACTTGAATCTTAGTTCAGCATGGATAGAGGAATGAATCTTCTAATGATGATGATGCTGCTGGATGGAAGGTGCAGCCAGGATAAATGAGTCATCCACCCAACATACGTGAGAGAAGTACTTACCATGGAGAAGGCCTTACTGATAGATGATAGAGATGTCCCCTTTCAATCCATACCCCTGATCAGTCCCCTTTCGAGCCCCCATACCCCCAGAAGGCACTATGTGTAGTTATTAATGACGACGAAAATGTGCATGTAGTGGTTGCCACCAGACAAGGAGAGGGTGTTCAAGTTGACAACAAATGAGGTTGAGCCATTCCTAGAGCCATACAGGTCAGGGAAGGTAGGTAGTAGATAGAGATGCATTATGTGAGAGAGAGGGGACTATAGAGAATTTCAGGTCAGGGAGGTTGAGACCATTCACGCTAGTCAGGTAGTGTCTTTCATGTTGGTCAGGTAGTTTCATTCACGCAGGTCGGGTAGTGCTAGTTAGGGAGGTGTGTGATGTAGTTCCAGTGGTGAGATGCACCCACTCCCATAATTCATCCACCCATTCCATGTACGATTACCACTATATTAGAGAATATAAGTCTGCCTAGTCTGCCCAATACGCCAAGTAAGGCACCCGCCAAGGACAACAATTCCAACAGAAGGAATCATCCCTTCACCTCTCACCTCTAGCCTTGAACCTCCGGCCTCACCTATCATAGGACGGGATAACCAAGAGCCATAGAAGCCTCACTTAACCTATAGAGTATTCCCTTACCCACAAGAATACTTATTACGTTTCGATACAACTTGTTGAGGAGCAGAGGATGATCAGTTTCCACACAGCCCTGATTTCTTTGATTTATTTCCAACATAGATAGTTTGAGGTAGGGTGGGTCAGTTCAATCCATGAAAGATAGATGTTCAATGAAGGAATTCCATAGGCAAGTCCATATATGTGAAATCCATGGAGAATAATATAGCTTATGAATAATGCTTTTTCACGCTCCTATTCTTATGCCACCATTACCATCCCTCTTTTTCTCTTATTTTATTTATATTTTTGACATTCATTACGTTTGATATAGTTTTTTCTTAGGGTGACAAGGTCAACGACTATATGCAATGCTTTCATCTAATCTCTTATGCCAATGCTCATCTCTTATATCTATATACACCCAGGTTCCACAACAACCTTTACATGCTAACACAACAAGGTCCGGAGGTCTTGCGCTTCCAAGGGCAAGGTGCGGAGCGCTTTCCCAAACTAAGAAGGGAAAGGAATTACTTTCCATTATTTAAGGTCTAGAGGTCTTGCGCTTTCAAGGGCAAGTAATTATTGTTTTTCTTACTTGATTCTTACTTGCAGATTCTCTTACTACGGGCTGGTCGAATAAAGAAATGGCTGGCTGGATAGATGGTGGGATGGCTAGGAGAATAAAGAAACAGGCTAGTATAATCACCAAGGTAGGATGGTCCAAGTTGAGGAGCTTAGTCCAGTTGATAATGGATGTTCAATAGCTGCATGATTCTTCTTCTGCCGGAAGTATTATGCCCACCAATGAAGAGACAATACTTTACATGACTTCTAGCTAGGTGGAGGCTTTTAACACGTAGTTGCTTATATATGCTATTATATTGTACCTTACTTACCTATTGATTTGAGATAGGGTGCTTTCTATATAAAATTGAGTGATTGATACATATTTCCTATCTTCTGAGAGGGGTGGTCCTTTGGACAGAGCCAACAGAGCAAGTAGGTTGAACCCCAATGGATGGAGGGAGGAGGGGGGAGGCCAACAGACATGTAGAAGGAAAGGAAGACTCAGCCTTTAGCCAGATGCTTGTAACCTTTCCCCTAGCACCCCTAGCCTATAGCCTTTAGCCTTCAACCAAACACACTAGATCTACTAGCCATAACATAGATATGAAAATTTACTACACGTAGTTATATACTTTCAAATTCTATCTCTTTGTATACAATATTAGGCAATATTATGGTACAATATCTTCTGAAATCCTAAAGCCTAATTACATATTGGATAACATTGAATGTATAAGATAATATATAATTCATGTAAAGGATGGCAAACCTGAGGTGCAAAGGAGAGGTATGAGATATTTATCACCCAAGCAAGGTAGGAGGATTAGGGCATTGACTGAGGCTTATCAGGTACATTTTCCCCCATCTTATTTGAAAGAAAAATCATTCTAAGTGCACTTATTACCTAAAACGATAAACACATCCAAGGTTACAAAGTGTTGATACAGCGGTAGGGAGAATAAGAAAGTCAAAGTCTAGTCCAGAGAAGTCGTCCCAGTCTAGGTAACCTTGCTTCAAGGGTGTCACAGGTAACCTTGCCTCAAGGATTTCCCTCAAGGTCCAAGTCAACGAACTTCAGGCCATACCCTAGCCAGACAAGAGGACTAGGTTCAACCTATAGGAATAAATTCAGTGGCAACTACTGGAATAAATATTCGTGTGAACAGCCCAGTTTTACTATAGGCGGGCTTCATACTTAAATTGGAAGGAAGGAGGGCTGCCATTAATTATTTACATGGCCTTTCCAATTGGATTTAATCTTTCAATTGCCTAGGCATGGCAGGATTCACAATTTCTTGGGACCTATACTGTGGAACTTTCTAGAATTTATATTCATTACTAGGCATTGTTGAATTGAATCTTTACAAAAGTGGAGCGGGGCATTACAGGATGCGATTGATTCAGTACTTGGCTTTGGGGGAGGGATTACTTACCTGGGCATTCAGGAATGCGATGGGAAAGTGCTCATCAGACCTGATATTACCGAATGGGCATCATCCAACACATGCTCAGTTCGTTTACTTATTCAACAAACTAACCTCCTTACACTAGTAAGAGATACTTAGAGAACTGGTATCAATGGGGAACCCTTAAAGGCATTATATAGTGGTAACCCACCCAGCAAGCCAATAACCTTTCACTAGGGGGAACAGAAAGGAATTCTAGATTGATGGGTCAGGTAGACATTCGCAACACAAGCTACAAGGAAGCGATTCTCAACGGGGCACTTTTAGTTACGATTTACTAGTCTTGTATGGCATTTTCATTTACTCGCTAGTCAGAACAACTTACTTGGCCTTGTTTCATTTACTACTTTCTTTGGCTCCATTCATTCGTCTAGACGTATATGCTGTGCTTGCTCCTTAAATCAAGATTTATTTATATCTCCTTGGCTTGACTTACCAATAAAGTGAATGGAACAAAATAGATGAAAGATAAGATATGCCTCAATCCACCCTATAAAACTAAATACCATCCTTTACTCTAGCCGCCCATAAACCACCCTTCTAAAAGGAGGGCTACGTCACGGGTTGGGGGGGGATATTTAGTTATGCTGGAATATTGAACAGTTTCACTGCTTCTAATTGATTCTAGCAGCGATCTTCACTATCGTCAAATTTCTCATCTACAGGATTCCCGAAGGTTTCCAGTTGAGGAGTTATTGATGGGAGGCTGCACAGATTCTCTTTCCGAGATACCAATAATCCCTAGGAATTTATGCTTTCATTCCTTCATGAATGATTTTGGCATATAATACTTAACAATGAAAGGATTTCATCTCGTTTGGGATTGATTCAATTCTATTCTTTACTGCCTAGCCAGGAAGGCTTATTCTCATATCTATCGGCAAGTGGACTCTATACTTCAGTTAGATACACTCTACTCATCTAAAGCTATTATGATTCTATGATCAGGTATCATAGCCCGTAATAACTAAATAAACTTCTAACAACTAAATTGACTTCATTCCAACCAACCACACAAGCATTGTTACCAACTTCAACTATACGCATTCACTTTCAAACCATTTGATTTCCATATTTCCTTCTAGGAATTCCACATCCTTAAAGGAATTCCTTTCCTTAAATATTCTATTTCTTCCTTCTTTAAGAATTCCATGCATTCTGGATCTCATCTCATACTTTCTGAACTTTATTCCTTATCTTATCCTTTCCCATTCCTTGATGGAATAATCCTCCCATTCAGCCAAACCCCATCCTGTAAAAAATAAAATCATCAATATCCCGATAGCATCGGTTCTCTTCTTTTTGAGGCGGATAGAAACGTTGATCGGAAGGGACAAATACTTCTATCTCCTCTGAGTTTGAGAGGGACGGTTTGATCGATTGGCCTCTAATAATTGGCCATTTTCCGAGAAAGTAGTAAGTCGACCACTAGTCGTTTTAATGAACGGAGGAGGGAAATGATCTCCTTCCTATTTACTCAACTTCTTTTGCTTCTTTAGTGACACCTATACCAGAGGTAAGGTGACCTTGGAATTGAGGGGGTAAAGCTGGGTGGGTGGGAATTATAGTGATAGCTAGTTGCGAAAAATAGTTGATAGGAATCAGGCGGTCATCGGGCAGAGATCATTTCATCAGCTTTGAAGGTAGTAGGAGGGATATCCGGACTATGCTGGTTTTGGGCCAACCATACATTCTAGACACCAACAAGCCTCCCTCGTAGTAGGTTAGGGCATGGCTTCTTATCATTAAATCAACACGGGGAGATGATAATCTAGAGGATATACACTTGAATCAGATAGGGCATCAGCAAAAATGGATACTTGCGGTTAGCAACAGGAAGGGGAGGGAATAAAGGAAAGGGAGGATTATTGATCCATACCGAGCATCGGCACAAGGGATTAGAGGATTGATGGAAGAAGCTGAATCGAATCCGAGTGCAATAATCTTGAGAAGAATGGCGTACAAAAGGTACAAGTCTATCCAATCTCCTGCTTTTTTATCACCAAAAATTGTAGAGATTGATGAATAGCGGGGGGGTGGTGGATGGAATAAAAAATAAAGTGGTGGATGGCTCAACGAACCAATCAACCTTCATTAATCAGGGGCTACCATCAGGAATACATAAACACTCGAAACATATCTATTCGGGCCACCATCGGGATTTGTAACCAATATACCCCGATATGAAAGGTAGGTCATATTCGAAAGGATGGTGCCCCATCCCCTTCCTCAAATAGAAATTTCGAGATAAAGAACCTTTCTTTCATCCATGAATCTCATTGAGGAGGCGGCTAGGTCGGGGTCATGTATTTACAGGGTAGGGAATCAGGAAATGGAGGGGAAACTTAGATCACCTTCTTTTCTTCCTTAATTTACCAGTATGCTAAGGGTAGAATTGATAGATATGCTAGGTTATCAGAGTCTAATTTCCCATCCAGGTAAGGTCGGGTTTGCTGAATTTACCAGACAGAATTCTAGGTGGTTATTAAACCCCATAAAATAAAAAGCGTAATTACATATATAATATATGCATTGTCAAAGGATTGACCTTGTCAACTCGTAGAGGCCCTTCCTTCTTTCCATGCCTATATTTATGGACTGAAAATACTATCCATTATGCCTACTTCTCTTCCTGCCCTAATAGTAAGTTACGCCTACCTTCATTTACACTTGATTCTCCTTACTGTCTTATTTATTAATTGATAAATTTAGGAGTGTCGACAATGTGGTATTTCTTCCTCATGAGTGAGCGATAAACAACCAACCTTCCATATATAGTCGATTGAGTTATAAAGCATCAATAATTCCATTTATGCATAACCATTTATACATTTATTCTAATATATTACTCTATATCCATATATATATATTGATACTAATTGATATATACCTATATATATCTATATATCTATATATCTATATATACGTAGCTAACCACTTGAGCCAGCTCAAAAGAGGACCATGTATAATCCCCCCAGTTTGGATCTTCAAAAATCACCGAGTACGAACACACATCTGGGCCATCGGGTAGCTGCTCACCATTCCAAAGTATATATATACGGTTCCAGAAATGAAATTTCTATTCCCAATCCAGACAAGACACTTATTTATTCACGAAATGCTTTTCATTCCATAGGATCTCCCATTCATGAAAAAGGATTTTTATTATCCGTAAATACCAATTCATTATCTGATGATATAGTGGAACAAATGGCGACAAAAATCGATCGAAGCTGTATAAATTATTATCAATGGAGGATCGGGGGTTTTTTGACCAATTCTTCGAGTATGCATCTATTTTTGATTATGAGAAAGATCCATCTTTCACGTTCGAGGAATAGGAAGATCAATTTTTCTGGAGGATCCGGCTAACAACCAGATCGTGTAGTAATAATAAATGCAGATAGGGATTCCTCGGTCATACTCGAAGCTGATCGATTACAAATACCTATCATATATTTGGTGGATTCGAATATCCCATTGGGATTATATAGAGGAATAACTTATCCCATTCCACCGAATGATTCTATACAGTTCGTATATCCATCTCGTAATTCGATCACGAAAACAGTTCCTCGTGAATGGGGAAAAATGCAATGGATGAAGGAGGGGAGAACGACTCATCGATCAACTTCTTCTAATGAGAATTACCATTGCATGCACCAATCTACAAGTCGATGAGATCGGTCGAGTGGTCCCAGTTGGAGATGGGTGTTTGTCTATGGATTGAACAATATTCCCCATTTGGTTATAACACCACTGGTTGTTTCCTAATCGTGGTGGTCAGTAACAGCAGCCAACGTCCCTCTCGACTTACTCGATCTTCTCTTTCCTCTTTCCTCGAATTACTCCTGTATCAATACATTACGCCACCCTCATAGGTAGAACGAAGATCGGATAGCTTATGCTCTTTCCCAAGCTTCCTTTATCCTCTTCCTGGCCTGAAGCTTCCTCCTAAGTAGAGCCCCCGCAAGTAATCCAGCCCATCTTCGATCTTTATCTCCATTCATCTCCTCTCATTCATCAACCCCCGATTGACACCTACCTTATGGATGGATGCTGCTTGCTGCCAAACTTTAATGATTTGATCAAACCTTTAGTTGATTCGATCGAAACTTTAGTTTATTCGACCAACCTTTAAAATAACATTATCTTATAGGTAGGCTATACCTGAAAACTAGAGATAAAGAGAAAACCTTAAGACCGTAGCAACACGTGAAGTATTTGATGCTCCAGAGCCACCTTATAGAGTTGACCCAAGGTTGTGAATTCGAGGATGTGCAAGCAGGCTCGACCATAAGGGAAAGGAAACCTACTTATATTGATGTGTGGAACTACAATAGAGCTTGAAGATCCTTACGCTGCAAGGTTGGCATTTCGAAAGGGACCTTGGCATATATTCGGTTTCTAGGTCTCAAAGGCTAGCTAGGTTCCAAAAAAGGTTCTCGTTGGGTTTAGAATTGATCGGTTTTTTTGGACTGCCATCGTGCTCACTATAGGCCCAACGTAAAGCCTCACCCGCCCAAGTAAGTATGTTGTAACGCTCCTCCTCATTCAGTGCTCTGACCTCGGACCTTCTTTACATGATCAGATGCTTCTCTTATATTCGAGGTGCAACCCTGGTTTCATTGACCGTGCCTGGTCGTGTTTTGGTTTACCGTAATTTTCCTACCTGAATTTATTCCACTCAACTTAGAAAGATCAGATTGAGATTCCATTGCAGGTTTAGATCTTCTGTTCCAATTTTGTCGGCTAGATCCGCATTCCCGTGTTGGTTTGAAACCAACTTGTTGATCTATTTTTCACCACATGTTGAGCTGCCTAGTGTTTCATTCCATCTTTCGTCCTATTTGTTTCACTTCGTCAAGCCACCTAATTTTTGGGTTTAGAACGTTGTTTGATGAGAGTTTCCCACTCCTTTAAGGCTATGATCCTTCGGCCATTGTTGGCCTTCTCGTTACTCCTGATCTTGTATAATGTAGGCGATAAAGAGAAGCCCAGATGAGAAAAAGAAAGTTAAGGCCAATAAATAAGTATATAATAGCATCATAAGTAATAAGGATAAGGGCCAGGGCCAGAGACTAATTTCCTTGGCCACGAGCAACCTCTATTCGTATGCCTCCCCGAGCAACTTTTTCTCATTTCAGCGGTGTTTCAAAATGGTATTTTTCGTCCTTACTTAAAGGAAGGATGGTTGAATCACTTTGGTTATGGGTTTAAGTAAGGTGTGGGCGGGTGCCTTAGATCCCCTCATTGTCTATAGGGAGTCCCCATTGGTAGAATATCCACTTCGCTCAGGTAACGAAGAGGTCTAAATCCTTTAGTATTCTATATGGTACCCCTTGAGATCCATTAGCTCAAGAGCTAGTCCCCAACCAAGCTCAATAGCATGGACCGACCTAAATAGACCCTAGAGAGCCTTACCTTCATATTGGGTTCTGATCAGCTATAGGTCTCCTAGGGGGTTGACTGCGGAGGTGTTTTGCGAAGCCCGGGCACTAGAAAAATATAACCTTGTGATATGGGTAGACTAATAGGAAATTATATACAGAACCTTGTTATCAATATATTAGACTAATAAGGTAAGGATCTATTCGCTATCTAGTGGCCGATGAAGACTGTAGAAATCACGCAGTAGGAACATTCAAGTATTCCGTAGCGATAAGTGAGGTAGAGGGATATGTTTTCATAGAGGTCGGGGGTAGAGTTTTTTTTATGGCTTGTAGGGTGAGGCTATGTAGGCTGCTACTCCTTCTAGGAATTACCCTCTGGTCTAGTGGCACCCTGGCTCAATTGATATTACATAACAACTTGAACACCCTGTTGTCGACTTTGGGAACTAAATTTCTCCTATTCTAAGGCACATGAGGGGGCTATATCAATAAATATCATCATTCCTTTTCAACCAACATGGGAACCTAGGCTTGATGGAAAAAGTGAACTTGAGGTTCAACCGCTCATTTTTGGGGAACTGGATGATTCGATAACTAAGGAAATTTGGGAACTAACTAGGGCTTGAGGGGTGAACTGACTTCAGCAAGTGGAGCTGAATAGGCTTTCTTGATGGCAACTTAGGTCGTAAATCAATCTCTAAATAAATCTCTTGTCGATCTGAGCGTGAAGTTTCAGCTATGGTGAAAAATCTATAAAGAATCACATAAGTAAAAGCATCCATAGCCAACTCTCCTAATTAATCCATGTAAGGTGATTCCTTCTAATTAGGCCAGGGGGTGCAGGAAAAATAAGGTGACTTAAGCTGCGGGTTAGGGAAAAAACCTATTAAAAGTGCATGACTCAAAAAGAAAGTTTGATGTTCGTGGGGTGGTTCCAGTTGATATCCCAAAAAGGTCCTCTCCCTCACCATATGAATATTGAGTCCCTACTTGGCCTTTTTTTGAGCAGCTTTGCTCCTCAAGGGCATGTTTTAAAAATAGAATCCTAACATTAAGGGGGTTTCCAATAAATAAATGTCCCCCCATTCATCGGGGTCAATAACTCGATTTTGATCTATTTCAATTGATGATTTACATCACCCTCCCCTGAAGCAAGAGAGAAAAACCATGCCTTGTAGTTGGTCCATGTGGTTGATGCCCAGATATATTTTCCAGCTCAAGCATCCCCTGATTCATCTTCATTATTTCCTTCGTTCGTTCATTCCTCCCTCTGAGCGGGTAAGAAGGCGGCAGTCGCACCCTCCTCCAGGTAGCAGGTAAGCACATGTGCAAAGAATAGAGAGATATCTATTCTCCTAGCCCACCCACCTCCTCTCCTGGCAATGACACTGGATATCGGAGATCGGATGATAATGAATACTGGTATGATATGATTGGAATGACTGGGTCTATCGAAAACGGTCCTCAGGCAGGAACTTCAGGCTCTGATTGGGTATGATCAGCTAGGAACCATTTTTTTGTACGTACAACCCCGTAGGTTCTATCTCTATCGGGTTTGTTTCAATCTGTCTATAGTCCCACCTCACTCTATAGATGTCAGCCGTCAAATGACATGGAGATCTTCTCTAGCCCACAGGGGGAGATGTGTTGCCCAACCTTAGAGTCTTGCTTCTTTCACCTTCTTACTTCCCCTTTTTATGATTTGATCCAATAAGCGGAGATCCCATACGATGCTAAACCTTAATTACATATATAATGAATGACTGGAAGAAATGGAAGAAGTTCACAATTCAATCTCTCAAAATATCATAATTAAATATATAATATATGTATTTTCTGGTGTAATGAAATTGATCATGAATGAATGATAGATCGATTTCTTCACTGGAATTTTGGTAGAAATATAGGTAGGAATGATCATATCAGATCAATCATTGTAGGAAGGAGATTCCATCATATCCTTATCTAATGATGCACCACTTCCACTTCCTTTCCTTTCTTCACATAGGCACACTCTCTACCATTTGGCAGGTTCACTAACTTGGTGCCCTTCCTTGGCAGGTGCCTTATTGGAATTGTTCATACTTGGTGTACGCAGACCTGGCAGGTTCCTTCACTCCCCAGCTCCCATGAGAATAGTCCCGCATGAAGTGAAATCCTCAGATCGCTCTATTTAGGATTTCTTATGGTTTACGCTTTATGTTATGAAGAGCAGTAAGTGAAATAGTACATTGTATGTATGCTTTATGTTCAATCCGCAATAGAACATGATAGAATGAGCCTAAATAATAGAGCAATGACAGAAGGTATAATAAGGGGGATATTAGGAGTGAGAGAAGGGAATAGCAATATAATTGATTAGCTCTTTAATATGATAGAATAGTTATCTCTATGACTTGTTGGAATAGAAAGGATAATGGGAAAATACCCCAGCACTTTAGGGGAATGCTACGCGACAATAATATAGAATGAGCCTATGAAATCAAATATATCAGAAAGAAGAAGTTATATTAGTAGCTCTCTATAATAGAATATATCTATAATACATTAGAATAGGACTGATCCTAGACATTATGGTTTCATTCAGTCCCCCTCTTTGTCCAGATACTTCAATTAATCCTTTCTTTGCATGGCTAAGATGGAGGCTTGAAAGAGAAAGAGAACATCGTGAATACTTTTCATTCATGGAAGGGATTATATCTCTTGTGAAGGTTGCCTAAGCTAGTTGAGATGTAGGATTCTGAGTGGAGATTGGCTAAGGCTGGGCTGATATATCTTCATAAAGCACATCCTTAACCTTTCATAAAAAATATCCTTTATTTGTGGGTTTATGTGTGGATGCATACCTTGCATAAATCATCTCGTTTAAGGGAAGCACGTTACCTCACCATATAAATAGTGAGTCCCTCTCCTTATAGTTCTTCAAATTCCTCTCTTTTGGGTCCCCTCCCCCAAAAGATATTTTCTCCTCACGATATGAATAGTGAGTCCCTACTGGGCCTATCCTTACACGTCCCTCTCCTTTTAGTCGAGAGTTCATCCCTCACCCTCACCCTCACACTACCGGGCCTTTGGTTTCCTGGATTTCCTTCTGAGTCTTCGCCCGTCCTGGTAATTGGCTACTATCTATACTACAGGTGTCATAACCTCTAGCTAAGGGGTAGAAGGAGTGCTCCTCGCTGAGCTAAGGCCTGGATGAATGCACCTCTCCTTCTCCTCCACGTCAAGAGAAAAGGTTGGAACTATCGTTTATGCATCTGACCCACCATTGTTTCTTTATTTGGTCAGTTCACTCGACCAACACCTGACTATTGAGGAAAGGATAGATTCTTCAATCAAAATAAATCTTAAAGTTTATCTTATCCCACGAGTTGTTAATACATATAAATCAGTGGCTCGACTCAATGCCAGAGAAATCTCCTTCAACCCAGCCTTACTTATTCAGTTAAGAGAGATAGAACCTAACCTCACCTATGAGTCTTTGTCCTACCTATAGGGACCACACCTTCCCACCTTCTGAGATGCCTTCCTACTGTTGGTGTCTCGTGTTTTGATAGTTTGGAAAATCAAAAGATAAGGCAACATCAGAACCAATCTTTAGAGTTACAAGATCTAGTCCTCCTATTCTCAGAGAGGGATCTCTCAAATGTTTGTTTGCAAAGGTTTATCTTGTTTGCTTAGGGTATGGATTTTAGACTAGTTATTAAGTGCAGGTGTTTGTTTTTTTTTTTGGTTGGATTGATACAGTAGAATATGAAAGATCTAGGAGAGATATATAGAATGGATAAACATCTGATTCATTGGGAAATGGAGTCAAAAAGAGGTCATAACATACTTATCAATGGATATGGGATATCAGAGGGAAAATCTAACTTGGCCACAGGATCCTTTGGTTTTTGGAATGAGATGGTAATCAATGATTTGGAAAGAGAAGTTAATTCTCAGCAAAGGGAATTCGAAAAAACAATTTGAACAATAAAGAGCTTTTTGATAGACAGGGATAACCATGAATTCTACAAATCACACCTTTAAGAAAAAAATTATTTCAAAAAAAACTTTTTAAATGAAATCTAAGATTCGGGGAACACCCTATTTCCTCAAAGATTTTATTTCAAATGACTTAGAAAACATAAAGATTCACTGATAGTTTTAGTCGTAGAAGAGGGAACACCTAACACATCTATGATTACAACTACAAATACCTTCAAGACAACTATTTAAGCAAGGAAAAGGGGCAAGATCAGAACATACCTCCTTGAATCACTGTAAACAAGAAACTTCAAAGGGAGACTTTAATAACAGTTTTTAAGTGGCAGCAGACAGGCAAGGAAAACCATAAATCATGTTGAAACCAAGTATTCAAACTATTAAGGAAATAAACAAGCATGAGGACTAAAGAGACAGATTAAAGACTCTAAAATACTTCAGCAGAAGAAAACATAAAACAGTGAAGGATGAACAGGTCTAAGGTGCTTCTAGGAGTCGTTTCTTAGCCTAAAAATTTCAACCTACTGTAGTAAGAAATTATGGAACAGAATGAAAACAGGAGAAAACATTAAACAGTTCATAATACTTCACCAATAGCCAAGCTCATGGATCCAATGACAGAGCATTCTCAGTAAAAAGCATGCAACAACATCATCAGGACTTCCAAGACTTCAATTTCTTCTTCAACTTCAATAGACTATGTATTATTTCAAAGAGTTCTAATATTACAACTAGTGATCAACCAACCCACAAATCTTCTTCTATAGAAGTATTTGTATAAGAAATGAGGAGGTGGACTCTGATAAAATATCTCTAAATATAATTAATACAGACTTAAATGGATTCTCGACATTTGGGGGCTCAATGAAGAAGATTACATAGGTGTCCTCTGTATTAATTTATTTATATTAACTATTAGGCTCGCTGGAAAGAATTTTTTGACTTCAAGGCTCCTCGTTATCCTTGTAATAACTCTTGCTGACAGTTTGCAATAAGTTCCTTTGGTTGAAATCACTGTTCAGCTATATTGATGCAAAATACCTCATGGTCTGGTAATAACTTCGACCTTCTTTTGATTTCTTTGAGGCTGTAGGTGGCTCTGTGGTGGCTGGGGGATTTAATTAGCCTCTGATGTGGCAGCGTATGTTTTATGTCTGATGCACCTTTATGATTTTCTTCAAACTTTTTTTTAGTCGGGAGGATTAGGCTTTTGATAATCCATCCTAGCCGTAATCCCACAGATCTGTCTTTGACACTGATACTCTTTGATTTGTGCTTGATTCACTGTGTTTTGTTGGTGTACAGGGTTGTGCAAGGGTGATATGGCATCAATGCCTCATGAAACACTGATGAAATGTGAATTTTTAAACCCTGCGAAGGATTTTCTTTGATGAATCAAAGGTGGGAGGATCGTCACCCTCTGCTTTTGAATTTTCTTCAGATATAGCGGAAAAAACTTTAAACCCTGAAAAATTCAAACAACTATTATAAAATCCTGCATGTATAGGTTTGTTGCTTCAGAAGGCACGTGGAGAGAGCATGGCAGTTGGATGGCATCATCCAACGGTCGAGATTGGTCATAGGGAGTCAAAAGGAAACGTGGGGGGAATTAAATTGGGGCCGTCGATCGTGCAAAGATCGACGGTTAGGAGCGGAGGTGAATAAATGATGTGAAGGGGTCACATTATTTGGAAAAATAAAATAAAAACATAAGAAAGGTTTAAAACCTTTGTTTGGTGAAAAATGGTCTAAAATCATGTTCGGGGTTCGGGACAAATGTGGGCCGTCGGATGAGATCGGCCCATGCGATCAACGATGGGAAAACAGGTGCCAATAAACCTTATAAAAAGCGCCCAGACATCAAAATTTTAATAAAACCATGCTGAATAAAGTTCCTGGGTCCGGATTTGCTGACTGGGCGGAGAAACCATGGATATCTGGCCCAATTAAAATGTGTTGTGTGGATGCTGAAGTGGCGAAGGGATCATCGGTTTCCGCTGTGGACAACGGGGCCGAGGCGATGGAGTGTGGGTCGTCGATCTGCAAATTAGATCGACGTCGGAGATTCTTTTGACACTGCGCCGTACCCTGGTTATTTCACGAGCATCTTCGGAGAGCGATCACCGTCTGATGAGCGGCCTCAGATTGGACAGTGAATGTCATTATCGTGCTAGGTCTATGTCCGATATTTACCGTGCGATGAGGGCGTTATTTTAAAATGGGCCCAAGACACATGTCGGCCAGTGTATGGAATCACTGCGAAAAAGAAAAACCACCCCACTCTCAAAAGCAGTGCGATGAATTCCACTCGGTTTTGCAATGGTAAGTGGCTAGCGGGGACCACCGGGGTGATAGATTGCGCGCCATCGATCTACAGATCAGATCGACGGTGGAGAGTGACTAGAATTTTGCACTAGCGGTAAACTTTAGGATATACAAAAAACCCAAAATTTCAATATAATACAAAGTTTTAATATTTTTAGGGGTGGAATAATGATTTTCAATATGGTTTGTCACCTATCTGCGGGGCCACGGGTTATATGGAAAATCATATGACCGGGGTTTATGGAGGAAGGGCTAATCACGATCGGGGGATGCGATAAGCGCTTGGATGGCCACCGCGTGGTTCCAGCACTAGGGCATATGGAAGGGAAGGGTTAAAGACTTAGCCCAAGGGGGCTTAAGTCTATAATATATACAAAATATAATTTTTATAGATTTTCAATGATTTTCAAAGGAGTTTGGGGGTTTTGATAAGGCTAAGAAAGGGTCTTAAACCTTATTAAAGTGATCTTGATGAAGGGGAAAGGGGAGAAAAATGAAAGATGAAATATTTTATGGGGAATGAAGGGGTTAAAATGGGGTTAGTTTTGGAAGAAGGGGGAAAAGGAAAATGGTGCTTGCAGCAGTATTCTTTCTTGCGAATCAACAAGATTTCTGAGTGTATAATGGGCACGACAGTGAAGATTGGGACAGAGGCATGAGGCCTTTAAGAGTCTTCAAGGGCCAACACTTTTTAGCAATAAAATTTGTTCCTTGAAATCTCCAAACAGTTTTAGCCACTTTTTGGTATAACAAAATTCACCGGTGGCTAACAGTGGCTCCACTTGGGGATGGTGCCTTCTTGAAGGCATCAAGAATTTCAGACTTGGATTCTCTGGGAGGCTGATCAGTTGCCTCATCCATTGGGCTGCCCTTCCTTTCTGTGGATGATATTCTTTTGCTCTGAAAACATATTAGCAGCCATAAAAGCAATGGATATTTATCAATACAACCTATTTACCTACCCAATCCTACATATCTAACATTTTTTCTTTTTAAGAGTGTACTTGGATTGGAAAAATCTTTCACAACATTTTATTCTTTTGAAAGCAGGAAATCTAATCTATTTCTACTTCTTATTTCTCCATGGACTCAGATTAAACGGTTGAGTCCATATGATTCTCTACCTAATCTACTATCTGTTGGGATTAAACTATCAAACAGACTTTTATTCTCTAAATTCTACAACAGAAATTTAAAAGCATTCAAGTCAGGATTGAACCGTCTAACTTGATGCTGGTCTATGGCATAAAAACAAGTTGCACATAGACATTATTTTTCACAAAATTTAAAACAAAAATTGGAAGGCTTAATATATGAAATTTCAAAGCATTTCCTTCACCTTTTTACAACTCTATTTTGAATCTTACTTGAGCTATCCTTGCTTTGCTAATAGGTTCAGATTTTAAAACGTTGAGAACTAGATTTTTATATCCTTTGACTCAGAATTTGAAACAGATTTTGAGTCATTCTCTCTTTGAAACTTTAGGTTCAGATTTGAGCATGCTTGAACCTTTAATTTCTATCCTAAACTATCTACTGATAAGCCAATATTAAACAGTGTGGCAAATCGAATTCATTATCCTATCAGCAGAAAATTTAAAGCTAATTAGTCAAGATTAGGCTATTTGACTAACTAGAAGTGTGTTCTTCAGGAGTGGCACTTAAGCTTGCACACTTTCAGAATTTGTTTCTCTATTTTGTTATGGGGATATACCTTTCTTATTTTCACAACCTGCCCTCTTTTCTTTCTTTTCTTCGTTTTTGTGTTTTTTTTTATTTTTATAACTTTGAATGAAATGTTCAGACTATGATATTTACAATGAAAAAATGAAATGATTTAAAACTCAAGATTCTTGGCAGAAGTAATGCATGAGCATCCTTCCATTGACAGGACCTCCATATATATCCTCTCCATTCAATTCTTTTAGGAAAAATGCATTGTGACCCCTCTCAACATGAATAACATAGGGACCTTTCCACAAATTCTCAAACTTGCCATGTTTTCCCTTCTCTTCTCTCCTTGAATCCCACTTAAGAACAAAATTACCAACTTGGAAATTGTCTGCCTTAGTTCTCTTATCAAATAGCTTCTTTATATTTTCTTGGATTGACTGTGTTTTCTCATAAACTTCTTCTTTGGTCTGCTATAAATGGATAGTTTGATTGATTCTCCTCTACATATAATTCTCTTCAACCTGAAATTCTTGAAGGAGCTTCATGACTGGCACTCCCAATGAGGTGGGAAAAACTATGTCCATGCCATAAAATAGCTAATAGGGTGAAATATTTATTGATTTCTTTGTAGTTAACCTATTAGCCCATAAGGCATGAACTAGTTTACTGTGCCATGATTTCTGATTTTGTTCCAACAATTTTTTAATGATATTGATGAGGCTCTTGTTGGAAAATTTAGCTAATCCATTTCCTTGGGGATAGTAAGCAGTGGAATGGCCCAAGGTTATGTGGTATTTATAACAGAAATTGACCATCTTCTTAGATTTAAAAGAAGTAGCATTGTCTGTTATGATTTTTTTGGGATAACCAAATCTGGATAGGATATTTGTTTCAAGAAACTTGATAATGACAGAGTCATTAGAATTTCTGGAGTGTATAGCTTCTATCCACTTGGTAAAGAAGTTAGTGGCCGTGAGGATCCACTTATGTTGAGCTGAGGAGGATGGGTGGATTTCCCCAATGAAGTCCAGCCCCCATTGTTGAAAAGGTGCCTCAACTCTGATAGGATGTGAGGGTAAGGGAAGAAGTTTTCTTTTTCCATCAAAGATTTGACACTTATGGCAAGACATGACCAAATTCTGAGTGTCTGGGAAAAGGGTAGGCCAATAGTAACCTGATCTAAGAATTTTGTTTATTGTGGCCTTCTAGTAGAGGTTTCCTCCACATTCTCAGTCATGAAACTCATGCATGATTTTCCCTGCATCATATTCAAGTAAACATTTAAGAAAAATTCCAACAACATTTTTCCAATATAACACCCCATCTAAGATGAAAAAACTAAAAGCTTTTTGTTTCAAAAATATAGCCTTAGTTTTAGACAAAGAAGGAGGGGCTTTTAAATGTAAAAGCACATAAATAATTTCAGCATACTAAGGAGAATTCAGAAATGTTTCTTTAATAAAAGGAGCGGTAGATTCTTCTATTTCTTCCAACACATCTACCATATTCATGTCTAGTGCTTGGAAGTTAGACTCAGCCATAAGTTTTGCTAATCCTTTCCCTTTAATTAGTTTGGTGGGCCTGATCTCTAAGTCATACTCAAGAATAGTTGCAATCCATTTTCCCCTTTTACCATCAGGGTCTTGACTTAAAATGTCCTTGACAATAGTATGTGGAACAAAAGAAATTATGTGAGTGTAAAATATAGAACCTAAAGTCTTTTAAATCTTTCACTAATTTTAAGGCTTGCTTCTCCATGATGTTATATTTGAGAGGAGCATCTCTTAAGGCCCTACTAAAGAAATATATTGGTTGTTCTTGCCCCAAATCATTCTTTTGAAGTAAAATTGCTGCTATTGTATGCTCAGATGCAAAAGAAAATATGTAAAAGTCTTTGTCAAAATCTTGACTAATCAGGATTGGTATTTGAGTAAGAGCTTGTTTGACCAGTTCGAATGATTGCTTAGTTGGTAAAGTCCATTTTACACTGACATCTTTCTTAAGCATGTTTGTAATTTTTTTTAATAGCTCAGCAAGATTAGGGATAAACCTCCTCAGAAAATTAATCTTTCCGATGAAATATTGAAACTCTTTGAGGCTTCTTGGATGACTGATTTGTAATATGCCATCTATCCTTGTAGGGTCTATTTTGATTCCCTGTTCTGAAATTATATGGCCAAGAATTTTACCTTCTTGGAGACCAAAGAGTGTCTTCTTGGGATTCAATGACAAGCCAAATTTCCTAAACTTCTCAAAAAAAATTCTTAGGTGAATCAAATGTTCTTCATCAGTTGTTGAGAAAATGGTTATGTCATCAAGGTAAATTATTATGAAATAGCCAATGTCTTCAGAAAAGGCTATGTCCATGGCCCTTTGGAAGGTGGCCCCTACATTCATTAATCCAAAAGGAATTTTGACATACATAAAGGTGCCCCAAGGTGTGGTAAAAGCAATTTTGATTTGATCACTTGGGAGCACTAACACCTGGTTGTAACTCAAGAACCCATCTAAGAGGGATATCCTTCTTGACCCAGCTACCCTTTGAAGTATATGGTCCATCTTGGGTAAGGGTTAGTTGTCCTTTAAAGAGGCTCTATTTAAATTTCTGAAGTCAATACAGAGCCTGATTTCCCATGTTTTCTTTCTAACAGAAACTAAGTTTGATACCCACTCTGAAAATCTAATGGGTACAATGATCCAAACAACATGCATCTTTTCAATCTCTATCTTAAATAAGGGTAATAAACAGGGTTTATTCTTCTTATTTTTTGTTTAAAATTCCTTTGATTTTCCTTCAGGGGAATCTTGTGTTGGATGATGCTGGTATCATATGATTTTAAATCTTTGTATCCCCAAGCAAACACATCTTTAAAATCTTTGACCAGCTCTATGTATTACAATTTTATGTAAGCTAGGAGGGTGCTGGATAGTTTAATCATCTTGGGTTCTGCTAGAATTCCTATTTTATGCTCTTCTACATTCGTTTCCATAGGCTCCATTCTCGGTTCTTTGGCTACATCGTTAAATAAAAATGGTGTTCTAAAGGTGTGAGACCTCTTGGAATTTTATCATTTTTGCATTGTAAAACTTCCAAGTCTTCTTGGTCTGCATTGTCAATTATCTCTACTTCCAAAGGATTTTCATAATGATTTATATCAGCAGAATATGTCATTTCAACTTCTGGGATTTTTTCAATATACAAACAGTTTTCTTTTTTGCTGGTTTCTGATATTGATATGCTGAAATTGTTTTCTGACTTTAAGAAATCATCTATGTGTTTGTCAGAGTCAAACACTTGCTAGTAGTCTTCGTTATCAGGTAGAGTAGGCCTGTGTTTTACCTTTACACTGATTTTTTCATTTATCTTATGTATTTGGCAGTTGCAGGCATTGAAGGCGAGTTCATTTGCTAGATGATTCAGTGCTCTAGGGATGAAAATGAGTTCATATTTTTTGAAGGTTTTTAATAGATCAAGGGCAGCATTCCAATATTCCATAAGCTTGGGATTTCTAGCTGAGTATTCTCCTTTGATTTGTTTTATGATAAGTTCAGAATATCCTAGGATGGATATCTTTTGGGCTTCTAACTGTTTAAGCAATTGTAAGCCTAGGAGAAGTGCTTCATACTCATCAATATTGTTAGTGCATGGGAAATATAACTTATATGAAAAAATTTGATTTGTATTTTGAATCCAAAAACCTGCCCCTGCGCTTTTTTTATTACAGGATCCATCGAAGTTTATTTTCCAAAGTATATTTTCCTCATTTTCATTTTCTTGTGGTTGTTGATCGTCAAAGTTTTGAATTTGATTCAAGGGAAAATTTGATTGTTTTGGTGAACTGATTTGGTCAATGTTTTCCTTATTTTTTTGAGTAATTTCATCTTCGTTACATAAGATAAAGGAATCTAAACTCGATTGAATTGAATAGATTGAAGAGTTGTTTGGTTTTTCTATGTTTCTCACCATGTACTTCATGTGAGATTCCCTGTACAGTCTTCTGTTTTGGTTGAAAACAGGGATGGTGGCATAAGACATGTCCATTTGAAGGCTTCCATGAAGTTTGGCTCCCCAAGATCTTGATAAGAGCATGCCATACTTAGGGGGAATGTCAGCTACAACTATATCCATTACTAGACTCTTAGCAGGTATTTGAGCTAAATTAACACATAAATCTTTGATTAAACCCAAACATTTGACTCTGCTTTGGTCAAAGGAATACAAATATTTGTATGGTTTAGTAATTTCTAAGCCTAAGCTTTCCATTACTACCTTGAGCATTAGATTGTGTGAAGCTCCAAAATCTAACATGGCATTGTGTAAAATTTTCTCATGTATGTTCAAACTAACATAGAAGGGAGGGACCGCCCCTTATTGGTATTTTCCTTCAACTTCTGGGCCAAAAACCAGCTCATGTTTGTCATCTGTCAAGTTCAAGGTGTCAGTATCACTTCTTAAGTTCAAAGCTTTTAAAACTTGGTTTTTGTACACTTCTTGGGTTACTAGTTCAGCTAGGGGAATGGTAATTTTTATCTTAGCAATCTCTCCCTCATGGCTGAAAGGAACAATTGACTTGTTTATATTTACATATGTCTTTTCAATTGAATTCTTTTCAGTTGAACCTTGTTTGGAGTGGTAATGGGGACAATTTTATTAGGACCACTAGCTGAAGTGCTAGGGGTACCCTGTTTAACATTTGGCTGAATATTTTTTTCTTTGTTTAAGTTTGGTTTCTTAGCCAAAATGCTGGTTTTTTCTGCTGTGTTTTTGGGCTGACTTTCTGCATTTTTCTTGAAAACAGTGCTAGTGTTCTTATCCTTTGAATTATCTATGCTCCCCTTTCTCCTAAGATCATATTTTTTATTCACCTCCATGATTTCATTTTCAAAATCCAATCTATAGTCATCAGAATCTTCACAGGTGTTTGTATTTTGATCATAAGAGAAAAAACCTTGTTCTTCCTCAGTGAGGAAAACATCATCTCCACTGTCTCATCCAATCAAGTTTACATGAGACTCTTCCAACCATTCCAACTCCCTATATTCCTCATATTGATCTACATAGTTCTGTTGGAACGGAGGTCTAATCTGTTGGTCGCTTTCCTTTTTCTTGTCTTGATTGTTTTCTCTTCTATAATTCTGATTTCTATTTCTATTTTCGTTATTTTGAGGTTCTCTTGGTGATGATCTCTCATTCAAATTGATCTTTTCAAGCATCCTCTCCATCACCTTCACTAGGTTGTCAATTTTTGTGTCAGAAGCTGAGGTTGAGGGTAGTAGGTAATAATTATAAGTTACCCTCTTCTCTAATCTCAACCTATTTCTTTTCTCGATTATGTTTGCTTCTACACTCAAAGATCCTTTCTGCATGTCTTATAAGGTTAAGTAATCTCTCCCCCTTAACTCATAAGTCATTTCAGCATCAAGGCCATCGGGATACCTTACCAAGGCCATGCCTTGAGGAGGTTTCATGTGAGGTGGGAGAGCATTGTAAACGCTATTGAACCTAGTGGATTAATCATGGACACTCTCCCCTTTATTTCTTTTGAGGCTGCTATACTCTGCTAGTATTTGGAGAGGGTTCCTTTTGAGTTCCCATTTGTTGATAAATGTTTGATGCAAGGCAGGGAGGTCATTTATGTTGTTAGGAGGTAAGTTTTTAAACCATTTCTTTACATCTCCTCCAAAAATTTGGGCGAAGATCCTCATCTTGATAGTTTCTTCTTCTATCTCCATGTAATCAAATGCATCTTCCATCCTATCTACATGATGTTGAGCTATTGTAGACTCTTTTCCAATGAAGTGAGGGATTTTGGATTGGTAATCATTTGGTAAGGGAAGTAGAGGTTGTGGTAACACTAATGGGGCATACCATGTTGCCATGGCTGGAAATAAGGGTGGGTTTACAAGAGGTGGATTTACAAGAGTGAAAGTGGGCTGAACGGGAGTGTTTTTCACAGTGATAGTATGGATTGAAGTGGAAGAAAGACTTGGGCCAGAAAACTGATTTTGAGTAGGTTTGTTATGGAAAAAGCTAAAGTGATGAAGAAGTTGGGAATCAGGAGGAGTGGTAGGTGAAGCTTCTCTACTAAAGCTTTGTTGCAAATCTTCAATGTCAAAATCAGTTTGGTTTAAATCACCTTGAGATCTAGTTCTAAATATGTTCTGTGTATGATGTAAATCAAAGTGTGAATCCTCTGAGACAACAAGATTTTCAGGGAGGGAAATTATTCTTAAGAGGCTCCTATTAGCAGCTGTTTTTCCAGAGTTAGAAGTTTGCCACAGAATTCTCTCAGAATTGTCAACGATTAAAGGAGGATTTGGGTCTGGATGGGATCTAGTGTTGATCCTATGTGAAGCCCGACTGTTTTCCAAAAATGAGAGAGGTTGAGGTTTTAGGAACTGTTTTTGGGAATTTTACTTCTCACGATGTCTTATATAGTATGGGACTAGGCTTTTAAACTTCTTCAAGGATGGTTAACACAGTCCTAAAGAGACCTAGAGACCTAGATGAGTAATAGGCCTACTGGGGCTAGTGGAGTCGCTGGGTGGAAACTTCTTAGCTTTTATGAAGATAAAATATTGGATGGTTCCACCAACATGCTTATTATGAAGCCAAAATGAAATGTTTTTGGGTTTTTCTGAGTTTCTTGATCTTATAGGTTATGAGAGTGTCCTAAATCTGACTTAACACTTAGCTATGGTTTCAAAACATACAGATTTCACTCTTATGGCTTGGTAACTGACTTCTTCAAGGTTTGATAAGGTTCTAAGAGAATCCTAAGGGTTACTTAGTTTTTCACTTATTCAAAAGGTCCTATCATGATTACCATTATTCTTGGTAGTGCTTGAAGAAGGTTACTTATGTTATACTAGATAGTGAGTGTTTAATTTTAAAGACGTTACTCAAGGTCCCACCGTGATCGCCATTATGTTGGTGGCGATGAGGTGGCGAATAATGACTGGATATTCTTGAAAATAATGGATTTTTGGAGTCCTAAGGGGTACTTAGATTATTACTAACTCAGAAGGGTCCCACCATGATTGCCATTATGTTGGTGTCCCGTGTTTTGATAGTTTGGAAAATCAAAAGACAAGACAACATCAGAACCAATCTTTAGAGTTACAGGATCTATTCCTCCTGTTCTCAGAGAGGGATCTCTCAAATTTTTGTTTGCAATGGTTTATCCTGTGTGCTTAGGGTATGGATTTTAGACTAGTTATTAAGTGAAGGTGTTTGTTTGTTTGTTTGGTTGGATTGATACAACAGAATATGAAATATCTAGGAGAGATATATAGAATGGAGAAACATCTGGTTCATTGGGCAATGGAGTCAAAAAGAGGTCATAACATACTTATCAATGGATATGGGATATCAGAGGGAAAATCTAACTTGGCCACGGGATCCTTTGGTTTTTGGAATGAGATGGACATCAATGATTTAGAAAGAGAATTTAATTCTCAACAAAGGGAATTCGAAAACACAATTTGAACAATAAAGAGCTTTTTGATAGACAGGGCTAACCATGAATTCTACAAATCACACCTTTAAGCAAACAATTATTTCAAAAAAAACTTTTAAAATGAAATCTAAGATTCAGGTAACACCCTATTTCATCAAATATTTTATTTCAAATGACTTAGAAAACATAAAGATTCACTGATAATTTTAGTCATAGAAGAGGGAACACCTAACACATCTATGATTACAACTACAAAGACCTTCAAGACAACTGTTTAATCAAGGATAAAGGGAAAGATCAGAACAAACCTCCTTGACTCACTGTAAACAAGAAACTTCAAAGGGAGACTTCAATAATAGTTTTTAAGTGGCAGTAGAGAAGCAGGGAAAACCATAAATCATGTTGAAACCAACTATTCAAACTATTAAGGAAATAAACAAGTATGAAGACTAAAGAGAGAGATTAAAGACTCTAAAATAATTCAGCAGAAGAAAACATAAAATAGTGAAGGATGAACAGGTCTAAGGTGCTTCCAAGAGTCATTTCTTAGCCTAAAAATTTCAACCTACTGTAGTAAGATATTATGGAACAGAATGAAAACAGGAGAAAACATTAAACAGTTCAGAATACTTCACCAATAGCCAAGCTGATGGATCCAATGATAGAGCCTTCTCAGTAACAAGCATGCAACAACATCATCAGGACTTCCAAGACTTCAATTTCTTCTTCAACTTCAATAGACTATGTATTATTTCAAAGAGTTCCAATATTACAACTAGTGATCAACCAACCCACAACTCTTCTTCTATAGAAGTATTTGTCGAAGAAATGAGGAGGTGGAATCTGATAAAAGATCTCTAAAGATAATTAATACAGACTTAAATGGCTTCTCAGCCTTTGGGGGCTCAATGAAGAAGCTTACATAGGTGTCCTCTTTATTAAATTACTTATATTAACTATTAGGCTCACTGGAAAGAATTTTTTGACTTCAAGGCTCCTCGTTATCCTTGTAATAACTCCTGCTGACAGTTTACAATAAGTTCCTTTGGTTGAACTAACTGTTCAGATGTATTGCTGCAAAATACCTCGTGGTATGGTAATAACTTCAACCTTCTTTTGATTGCTTTGAGGCTGTAGGTGGCTCTATGGTGGCTGGGGGATTTAATTAGCCTCTGATGTGGCAGCGTATGTTTTCTATCTGATGCACCTTTATGATTTTCTTTAAACTATGTTTTAGTCGGGAGGATTAGGCTTCTGATAATCCATCCTAGCCATAATCCCACAGATCTCTCTTTTACATTGATACTCTTTGATTTGTGCTTGATTCACTGTGTTTTGCTGGTGTGCAGGGCTGCGCAGGGGTGATATGGGATCAATGCCTCATGAAACACCGATGAAACGTGAATTTCTAAACCCTGGGAAGGATTTTCTTTGATGAATCAAAGGCAGGAGGATTGTCACCCTCTGCTTTTGAATTTTCTTCAGATATAGCGTAAAACCCTTTAAACCCTGCAAAATACAAACAACTATTATAAAATCCTGCATGTATAGGTTTGCTGCTTTAGAAGGCACATGGAGAGATCAGAGGGAGTCAAAAGGAAACATGGGGGGAATTAAATCGGGGCCGTCGATCGTGCAGAGATCGACGGTTAGGAGCGGAGGTGAATAAATAATGTGAAGGGGTCACATTATTCGGAAAAATAAAATAAAAATGGAAATAAGGTTTAAAACCATTGTTTGGTGAAAAATGGTCGAAAATAAAGTTCGGGGTTCGGGACAAACGTGGGTCGTCGGATGAGATCGGCCCACGCGATCAACGACGGAAAAATAGGTGCCAATAAACCTTATAAAATGCGCCCGAACATCAAACTTTTAATAAAACCATGCTGAATAAAGTTCCTGAGTCCGGATTTGCTGATTGGGCAAAGAAACCATGGAGACCCGGCACAATTAAAATGTGTCACGTGGACGCTGAAGTGGCGAAGGGATCATCGGTTGCCGCTGTGGACAAGGGGACCAAGGTGATGGAGTGTGGGCCGTCGAACTGCAAATCAGATCAATGACAGAGATTCTTTTGACACTGCGTCGTATGCTGGTTATTCCACGAGCATCTTCGGAGAGCGATCACTGTCCGATGAGCGGCCTCAGATCGGACGGTGGACGTCAATATAACCCCGGGTCTATGTCTAATCTTTACCGTGTGATGAGGGTGGTATTTTAAAATGGGCCCAAGACACGTGTTAGCCGGTGTATGGAATCGCTGCAAAAAAGAAAAAACCACCCCGCTCTCAAAAGCGGTGCGGTGAATTTCGCCCGATTTTGCAATGGTAAGTGGCTGGCAGGGACCATTGGGGTGATAGATTGCACTCTGTTGATCTACAGATCAGATTGACGGTGGAGAGTGACTAGAATTTTGCATCGGAAGTAAACTTTAGGATATACAAAAAACCCAAAGTTTCAATATAATACAAAGTTTTAATATTTTTGGGGGCGGAATAATGATTTTCAATACAGTTTGGCGCCCGTCTGCAGGGCCATGGATTATATGGAAAATCATATGACCGGGGTTTATGGAGGAAGGGCTAACCACGATCGGGGGATGCAATAAGCACTTGGATGGCCAACGCCTGGTTCCAGCACCAGGGCGTATGGAAGGGAAGGGTTAAAGACTTAGCCCAAGGGGGCTTAAGTCTATAATATATAAAAAATGTGATTTTTATAGATTTTCAATGATTTTCAAAGGAGTTTGGGGGTTTCGATAAGGCTAAGAAAGGGTCTTAAACCTTATCAAAGGGATTTTGATGAAGGGGAAAGGGGAGAAAATTGAAAAATGAAAGATTTTGTGGGGAATGAAGGGGTTAAAATGGGGTTAGTTTTAGAAGAAGGGGGAAAAGGAAAATGGTGCTTGCAACAGTATTATTTCTTGGCAATTAGTAGGATTTCTGAGTGTAGAATGGGCACAACAGTGAAGATTGGGACAGAGGCATGAGGCCTTTAAGAGTCTTCAAGGGCCAACACTTTTTAGCAATAAAATTTGTTCCTTGAAATCTCCAAATAGTTTTAGCCACTTTTTGGTATAACAAATTTCACAGGTGGCTAACACCTACCTAACCACACCTTCCTTTTCTAGTAGTATATTACCTTTAGAGATAGGGGGACCTTACCTTTATATATAGTAGGATAGGATGGGGAGACCTTTAGAGCTGGTCCTATTTTTCTAACTGATTTCATGAGGTAAGACAAAGACTATACTAATGGGCTAAGATAGAGACTAATGGAATGAGCTATTGAAGTTCTGGTCATACACACCTTGTATGATCTCATGACCCTTCCTAGCGTATACGCTTTCGACGAAAAATGAGAAAATTTGTGTACCCTAAGGTAAAGGTAAGAGATACATGATATTCAATAAGGTTAGGTGCTAGTATATATTGGTCTTACGAGCATGTAAGAGAGAGAGCTACTTATGAGCATGCCTCACCCGAGCAAGTCTTCCAGCTAGAGAGAAAGAGCACTAGGAATAGGTAAAAGGGATATATTTATTGAATGAATTTCTATCAAAGAAAGCGCGAGAAGGTGCTTTCAAGGTGTCTTCCATTGTGACCCATTTTATAGGAAGAAATGTAAAAAGAAAGTATATATACTATCTTTCTATTTCCACTTCTTTACAGGTCAGTTTTAGAATGAGTTCATATAAGTAGGAATATTTTTTATATGGTGTAATTAGTTGTAAGGGTCGAAGATATATATTCGGTGATCTAGTTATTTTCTTTTTATAAAGAGGTAGGCAGTGGATAGCATTAGTGGGAGTAGTAGCATGAGTGGTTTAAAAGCAGCTAGTGGAAGGATAGCTTGGCGGGAGAAGCATTAGTGAACAGAGGGTGGTAGGAAGGATATCATTCATGGGAGGGGGAGCTATTGAGAGAAGCATTAGTGGGCGGTGAGATTGCTTGAGCGATGGTTCTTTCGATTGCTTGGAGGGTGAGATTGATTTGAGTGCTTATTCCCACCGTAAGGGAGGGACTCATGGTTCAATTTAGAATTAGTCAAGGTAGGAAAGTTCGGTTTAGCCTACGTATCACCGGGAAATTTCATTACAGCTTTGACGGGCCTATTCTATTGTGGGAAAGCTTTTTAGGGACTATATAATTCTAATTCTTTGGAAAATTTTTCTAAGGGGGATTTGGGGGATTTCCTCTTGGTTAGGAGCGAGCTGCAGTGCAATTCCTCAATGGCCCCCCTGCTATATGGAATCTGCGTAGGGCCTCAATCATATATCTAATAGATACAAAGGTCCCCTTGGGTGCAGTTATTCAGCTCACAAAGTAATATGGGTGAAAACTTCCACTGGGAGTTTAAGGGTTCGAGGCCTCCCAAATTAGTTGCCTGCCTCAGTGAGGTGGGTCGGTCTTCTATTTATTGCAGTAGTTTTGTTTTCATTGATTCAGAGTATAATCGTATTGGATCGGTCGTACAAATATGTAATACAGGGGTACCATAAGTTCATACTGGTATCAATAAGGAAAAATTTCTAAGGTAAAGGAATTGGGGTAAAGTCTAAATATCCTAGTGCCATACCTCTTCTTCCTGGCATGTGATAAATAGGGTTCGGTTGGATAGGTGAGTAAAGTGAGTTGGTAGTAGGCATGCCCTAATATAAAATGTAAGTAGGGCTCGCTCTTCATAGCCAGTGGGTGCCCGCAAATTACTTCTTCATTTTATCTACCTCGGCCAGAAAAATAGGTTCTACTTCTACGCAGTACCAAGAATATATTGAAGTAAGTGTGATTCCCGAAATGATGTATATGGAAGAGAAAAACTGAAACAAATGGACGGAGTCACTGACTAACACTCAAACTAAACTGAGAAACATGGGAATGTAAGTACAGTATGAGATAATCTTATACGTATATAGATTAGGTTACAGTGTAATCCCATATTCAATATACTATGAGCATTATCTAGGTGATTACTCATATGGGATTTAACACTACTTATGCTTGGGATATTAGGCTTATTACCATTACTAAGTTAGGTGAAAGGTGTGATGCTTAGTTATTCTTATACTGTAACATTAGTGAAATCAGGTTGGTTTAAGCTAAATATCACTATGGAATCAACTTTATGATTGAATTTACTACTACTAGTGTAATGAAGATTTGAGTATGTAGATATAATGGTTTATACTTACACGTCTAGCCTTGTATTACATGATACTCGATAAGGGTTAGCTTATCATGCACAATACTTATGTGATGCTTACTTAACTGAGACTAAGCTGGTATGGTAATACAGAGAGAAAGCTGGAATACTACTAGTCTAAATACAATGCCATTCCTAATATGTATGCTATTCATGTTCCTCTATTCCCTTTGGTAATACGGAATCATACAACATCCAATTAAGGAAATTAGGCATATATAGAGAGTAGTCATTGCTTGTAATCCATAAGTGTAATGACTCTAATAGTGCATAGGTAGTGTTAGCTCCCTAGTGATTTCAGCAGTTAGCGGGGCCCAGAAGGCTGGCAGGAAAACACTTGAACCGCTTTGGGATTCTAGGATGCGGCCTCACGAATCCAAAGAGGGATCTTTGTATAGAGGTACGGAATTGAAAGATCTTTTCGAGGCTTTTGAGGATTGATATTAGGCTAGTTATGAAGAAAAAGGTTTTTCTTGATTGGTTGGGCAAATATATGTGAAGGTGAAGGAAGTCTAAATGAAGGGTGAAGGTGAATGAAAGTGAAAATTGATTCAGCTAAGAAGATAGGCAAGAAACAACTTCAATCCATTGGGCTATGGAGTCATAGTAGGATTTAATTGAAACAACAATGTTCAAGAGTGCTCCATGGGGAAAGTCATCTATGTCTAAGGATCTCTTTAAGTTGATTTTATGGAATGGAATGAAACAATAAGAAGGGGAATTAAACAAATGAAGAACAAAGAGAAGCCTAAGATCAAGTAAGTACTTTGAAACTATCCTGCTTTTGGCATACACTTAAGAAAGACATAAAAGTAATCTAAGATCAGGTAAGTACTTTGAAACTAGCCTGCTTTTGATGCACTTTCAATAGAAAACATTTAAAACACAAAAATAATAGCTTAAGATCAAGTAAGGACTTTGAACCTATTTTGCTTTCAGCATATTCTAAGGGAAGCTTTTCAAAGCAATTGTTGGAGAAGAAACTAGAGGACAGGGCTCACCATAGACTCCCTAGCTCTGCTTTACTTAGCAAATTTATCAAGACAATACATAAGATAACAAAGAATAGTCTAAGATTAGGTAAGGACTTTGAACCTAGCCTGCTTTCAACATACTCTTAGGGAGACTTTCATACAAATTTTGGAGATAAAACTAGAGGACAGGGCTCACCATATACTTCCCTAGTTCAAATTTACTTAGCAGATACTGAAAATAACATTCAAGAACAATTTTTAGTTTAGACAGTAGGACGAGGGAATGCCAACATTCATAACTACTTGGACTATATTGAATCATTCTTAAATACACAATTTTCAAAGAAAACATGTAGATAAAGCTTATCAGTAAGAGCAGGGTACCTTTGACAGTAAATCATAACTCTATAATTGTTGTTCTTTATCATAGAAGATGGATAGAATGGAAACAGAAATAAAATAACAATTTACAGTAATAAAAACATCACCGTTGACATAGACCACGATCCCATAAATCAACTTGTATTTGATAATTCAAACCAGTTACAATCTTCAAGTCCAATGGTTCTCTACAAATTCAAACTTCTCATCTCAACTTAGGTATCTTCAATTACAAACAGAGCTTACAGCAGCTTCAATAAACTATTTACAGGAAACAGATATGCAGTGACCAACATTATCTCATCTTCTTCAGAAGTATTTATAGAATAAATGGGGAGGTGGGATGTGAATAAGGATCTTCTAGGTTCAATTAATATAGTTAAATGCTTCTCGGCCATTGAGGGGCTCAATAGAGAATATTTCGGATATTTCTCTGTATTAATTGTTTTACATTAAGTATTTAAGCTTGCGGGGAAGATTTTGTTGACTTTAAGGTTCATTCTCATCTTTTTAATAACTCTGCTAACAGTTTAATAAGTTCCTTTGGCTTGAAATAGTTGTTCAGTTGCATTGAGGCAAATATCTTTTGTTCTGGCAATAACTAGGCCTCCTTTGAATGCTTTGAGGCTACAGGTGGCCTTTGGTAGCTGAGAGGATTCAATTAGCCTCTCATGTGGCAGTCGGTTAGTGGCTTTCTCGGATGATAGATGATATTGTTTTTCTTTAAACAGCATTAATTTTATTTGATTATGTGTGTTAGGATTAATTAGGCCTAAATTCTATCTTATTTTTCTTATTTGTGTTTAATTTAGTGAATGAGCTTTTGATTGTCTATTTTTTAAGCGTAATCTCTCAAAAGCATGTAAAAAATATTTGATTCTTCATCTGCAGTTATTTGATCTTTTAACATAATCTCTTTGATTGACTAAACTTTGTTGTGTCTTGTTGATGTGCAGGTGTTACAGGGTTCTTATAATGTTGCCAGTGTTCATGAGGCACCGGCAAACGATGATGGGAAACCCTATGGAACGATCCATTTAATGAATAAAGGCCTGGGGGATTGTCATCCCCGGCCTTTGTTTTTTCTTTTAACATAATGGAAACAACCATTAGAACCTGCACAAACCAAGAAAAAATAGAAAAATCTTGTGGGGATGGGTTCAACTGCTTCAGAGGTTGAGGTTAGATCACAGCCATTGGATGAAAACATCCAACAACGAGGATTGCTCGCGGAGGTTAAAAAGCAGGGGTGATTGATTAAAAAGTGGGGAGATTAAATCAGATCCGTTGATCCTCAGAGATCAACAGTTGAGATAAATCATAAATATAATGTAGAAGGGTCAAATTTATAATGAAATGGGGAAATTACAAAGAAGAATGGGCAAAAACCTTAATCGGCAGCGAAAAAGGCGCTAATGAAACTTGGGGTTTCTCGAAGGATTCTGGGCCGTCGGATTAGATTGGCTATGGAAATCAACGATGAAGGCTGATCGATGAATTCCCTTGGAGGATGGTGGAGGGCGATAAACTAAAGGCGAGATTAAACTGGAATTGTTGATCTGCAGAGATCAACGGTGGAGATTAAACGTGATGGAATGCAATACAAATGGGGTAAAGTGGTTTCGGCTATAGAAACCACTGTTTTCATGTGACGAAAAGGAAGGAAGGTGGTTTTAACTTTTTGAACGCGATATGCATTACTGGCCGACACGTGGCCTTTCAAAACCGCCTACATCGCGTAATTTTGGAACATTAACCTTTGGGCATAAAATTACACGAAACCACGTGCTGGCCGTCAGATCTGGGGTCTTAGATCAGACGATCGTGGAGAGAGCACGATGGCAATAATATGCAAGGATGGAAAGAGGTGGGGCAGGGTGATGGCGGTTTCAATCTTGACCATCAGATCAGGGATGGACGACGGAGATTTGATCTGAGAAATGGTAGGACCCAAAGGAGTTGGGCCTATCAGGTTTATTTTAGACTGTAGGATGAAACAAATCAATGGCAGAGATCTGATATTTGGGTTAATGAAATAAAATATGAGGCGAGGGGTAAGCGGAGCTTGGGTTAATGCGAGCCGTTGATCTGCAGAGATCAACGACGGAGATTTCCCTGATGAACTTTATAAAGTGGGGCTTATAAAATTAACAAAGGGTGCGAGGATTGATCTGGACCATCAGATCTTAGTTTATGGACAACCCAGATACAATCAGAATATTTTCGATCAAAGGAGGAGAGAGGAAAGGCACAATGGCTTTTGTGATGCGATTGAATGAGGGTCGTTGATCTGAGGGCTAGATAAACGATAGAGATTGAATCGGAGGTCCAAAGGCGGAGGGATGGGTTTGTGAACAGAGTGATGAGGGCCGTCGGATCTGGGCCTGGCAGGGGAGATCAACGATTGAGAAGCCATAGGAAGGAGGCCAATCGAGGGAGATCAATAAAATATTAAAATGCATCTAATGAAATCTCCGATGTGAGATCTCGATGATCGTTTGATTGGTTTAAATCAACAGTCGGGATTCGTTCCAACCAATGAACCGGCGAGCTTCATTATAATATGAAAAATGGGGTTTTTAATAAAATACAAAGGGAAATTTGTATCAGGGAGGGGTTTTATATGAGGTTTAGCGCCCGATTGCGGGGCTCTTGGTTTTACAAAGGAAGCAAAGGATCGTGGTTTAGATACAAAAGGAGCCAATCGCATCAGAAGTTTTATGTAACAAAAAGACATGCGCCCATCGCAAACCGCCGATTGCAATTAGTGCTCGGGACTTTAACTCTTGGTCCTGGGTGTGGGTTGTATGGTGGGGAAGTGGTTGAGGAGGTTTTAACACAAAAAGGGCTCATCGGAATTGGAACATAGGAAAGGGCCTTTCAAATGCGCCGTCAAAACTTGCGATGCGAGATTTCATGGATCGTTGATCGGCTTTAGATCAATGGTTGTTTTACGTTAAAACATGGCTTCGTGGGACTTTAATGAAAACATAGAAAAAGTCGGATTTTTATAAATATAAAGTTGCTTTCGGGAAAGGTGTTTTAATATGTTTTAGCGCCTGATTGTGGGCTCCGGGTTATGTGAAGAGGTGAAGGGATTGGGGGTTATATACAAAAGGAGCCAATCGCATCGGAAATTTTAACGCAACAAAAAGAACGTGTTTCACATGAATGCCCCGATGTGATAAGTGCCCTAGGCCTTAGCGCTTGGTTCTGGCGCCAGGTCGCATGGTGGGGTAGTGGTTGAGAGCTTAGCCCAAAGGGGCTTAGGCCTATAGTTAAAAAGACTATTTTTTATGATTTTTCAAGGACTTTTCAAAGGGATTGAAGGCTTCCAATAGGGCAAAAAAGGAGTTTTAAACCTTATTAGAGGGGTTTTTATGAAGGGAAGAAGAGAAATGAGGGAAAATAGAGGAATTTTATGGGGAAAAAAGGGGATAAAAATGAGGTTAATTTTGAATGGAAGAAGGGGTAAAAATGAAGGGTAAAATGGGTTTTTCTAGCAGTCTTTTATTCAGGAAAACAACATATTTTCAGAATTGAGAGGGAAACAATAGTGAAGATTAACTCAAGGATAAGTCATCTTCATAAGACTTCAAGAACTAACAATTTGGCAATAAAAATTGTTTCTTGAAGGTTTAAAACATGATTTAGCCACCATTTGATATGACAAATTTTATAGGTGGCTAACAGTGGCTCCACATGGGGATGGTACCTTCTTGAAGGTGTCAAGAACTTCAGACTTGTATTCTATGGGAGCTGATCAATGCCTCATCCATTGGGCTGCAACTTCTTCACTTAGATGATCTTCTTCTGTTCTAATAATGTTAGCAGCCATGAAAAACAATGGAACTCTATCAAAACAAGCTTTCTACCTACCCAATCCTACTGATCTAACATTTTTTCTTCTTTCAGAGTGCATTTGGATTGGCAAACTCTTTTACAAACATTTTATTCTTTTGAAAGCAAAAAACTAATCTAAGTCTACTTCTTATTTCTCCATGAACTCAGATTAAACAGTTGAGTTCATAAGCTTCTCTACCTAACTACTATCTGTTAGGATTAAACTGTCTAACAAATTTTTATTCCTTAATTTCTAAAATAGAAATTTAAAATCATACAAGTCAGGATTAAACAGTCTAACTGGTTGCTGATCTATGTCATAAAAAACAAGCTGCACATAGATTATTATTTTGCAGAAAATAAAATCAAAATGGTGAAGGCTTAAGATCTAAAACTTTTAAGCACGTCCTTCTCTTTTCTTCAGCTCTGTTTTTGAGTTTGTTTGAGCTATTGTTCTTTGTTATCTGGTTCAAGTTTTGGGCTTATTAGAACCAGTTTACTTCTATCTTTGACTCAGGATTTAAACAGATTGGAGTCATTCTTCTTTTGGAATCTTAGGTTCCGATTTTGACCTTGTTTGAACCTTTATTTTCTATACAAATATACCTAACTGATAAGCCAAGATTAAGCTGTTTGGAAAATCTAATTCACTAACCTATCAGCAGTAAATTTAAAACTGATTAGTCATGATTAAGCTATATGAATAACTAGAAGTGTGTTTCTGAGGAGTGGCAATTGAGCTTGCACACTTTCAGATTTTTCTTCTCTTTTTTGTTATGGGGTTGTACCTTTCTTGTTTTTACATTCTACCCTCTTTTCCATCTTCTATTGTTTTTGTATTTTTTACTTTTCTAACTTTGAATGCAATGATGGATGAAATATTTATAATGAGAAAAAGATAAAAAGGCTTCCAAACATGATAGGATCAAGAGAAATAATGTTTTAGAATCCTGCCATTAACAGGAGCCCCAGCGGTTCAGCTCCGTACATTTAGCGCTTGAATCTACCTTGGGCTGATAGGCGAAACTCAAGGCAACATCAAACCACGCTCCAGCCTCGTAGCTAGCCCTACGAGGGACGCGGAAAAGGGCTCTCCTGGGGTCTATCTCGGAAAAATATGTCCAATAGAGCACGAGATTACTTATAATGGATGCGATTCTTAGGCTAGATATACAAATAGGAAGGTTTGATTTCGTTTTCTGGGGTTTTGTTGGAAAAAAGGGGAAAGACAATTTTGGGCTTGGGGATGAGGCCAAATTCCTACAGAGTTCAAGTTGGGGCGAGGAAGGCAACGGATTTGATGTCTTAGATCCAAAATAGAGATGGATTGAAAATACAACTGAGGAGTTGAAAGAGAGTAAGAGAGAACAAGGATCCCTATTCACTTCAAGGCGAAGAAAACATTTAAAACTAAACAAAATTTTAGGCGAGCATCGACATATCAATGAATTCTACCTCAATTACTCATTTGTTTAATTCAAAAGCATAGAGAAGGGGAAATGGAATACATATAACATTAATGAAACTTAAAATAACATGGAGAAAAAAACATCATCAAAACTAAAACCCACAAGGATCCCAACAAGTGCTGCAAAACTTTGGTCTTTCCTTTGCCAAAAACTGAAAATGGATATACAATGGAGTGCCAAACTATTCCCAAGAGTCCAACCTGTAAAATGTCTCAGAAAATATAATATATAGACCATCCTAACCCCTGCCCATGCCTCTAGGGGTTGATCTCACTCTTCTAGGAGCAGTTTGAACCAATTCTAAACAAAGAGCTAAAATCTAGGCAGCCAAACAACTTGCCTCTATAAGCTAGGAAACTGATCCATTCACTTGATTTTCACTTTTTTGTGAATGAATCATCTAGAGCAAGTAAATACATGCCAAAATTACATCATGGTTACCAAATTACATCAAGCTAAATAAAAAATTACATCAAGAGGTTAAACTAGTCAAAACTGGCCGAATTCCTGAGCTGGAAGGTGAAACATAGGCTGAATTCCTCTATGCGCCGCGCTCCAAAGCTCTATGCGCCGTGCTACTTTGAGCATGCTTTTGGGGAACTTCACAAAGTCCAAATTGAGCTCATGATAGCTCGTTGGAAATCCCTGGATGTCTGATATCCAACCCAAGTGGAATTTCTCAATTTGGAGCTCATTTACCCCTCGAAAACTTCAATCTCCCAAAAGTACTACCTGCTGGTGCAAAAGGTGGCAGAACGATGATTTTCATGGTGTTTTTGGCCCTTTTGATCATCCAGAACTTGATGAAATGCTTCAGCAATTTCTGAGCATGCATAAATTACCATTACAAATCCAAAAATACAAATTTTTCCTCCAGAAAGTGTCCCAATCATAAGCGCGCGTCGGGTGGCACGACGCGTCGGGCGAAAAAACCTGTTTTGAGACCAAAATTTTCAAAAATGAAAAAAACTTCTCCAAATTTGCTGAAATTCGGAGCGAAGATCCCCCATCATGCCTCATGCTCAGTGAAGGAAGCCTTGGCCAATATTCTAAGTGGATCAGGCCTTTTTCACCGTTTCAGTGCTTTCCTCAATCTCGCCTTCAGGATCTTCATCCTGGCTCTGCAGACGTGTGTACGGGCCCAATAATGATTCTTAATATGTCTGAGCATGTCTTTGTCCCTATTGGCCTTCTCCAACAACTTCTCAAGATGCCTGTTGACTCTCTCAAGCCAAATCTGCCGCTCAATGGGTGTCATGTCACCGGGTCTCTTTCGAGCCAACTCTCGGTCTTCACAGATCTTCTGTAAGTCAATGATCATTTGCTGATCCTCTAGTTGTCTGTTCCGCTGCTCAAAGTATTTTATCACCCACTATTCTCTCTACAATCTCTCAGTCAATGTGCCAATCTCGGCTTTCTTCTCCTGGATGACCTCCCTCATCTTTGAGCTGGGAGAGCTCGCATCAACATCAATCAATGTAAACTCAGTATCTTGGCCTCTTGAGGGGCCCTCATCCTGCATCGACCTCTTGCCTCTATCTTGAACCTGCACCTGTGCTGATGTCGAAGGCGAGACCCCTTCCACACCATTTGGAGATAGTACTCACGCTGCTGATGAAGTCAACGAGACCCCTTCCACCCCGGGTGGAGATAGTACTCGTCGTGATGCTGCAAACAAGGCTCTGGCGCCTCTCTGATATGTGACTGCCACTTTTATGAGATCTCCTCGGTATATTAAGCTCGGTAGATGAATCACTATCCTATTCATAGCCCTACTCATATGGTGAATCTGTCTCTGACATGGTGCTGAAATCAAGATGTATGACAAATATATGCTAATATAGGTATGGTGAAAACAAGGGTTAGGTGTATGTCTGAAAATGATGAATTGGTGCTTTGCCTTTCAATATCAAATCTGCCAAATGTTTCAAACATGGAATGGGGACTGTGGGAAGTGTCAAAATGAACACAATGGACTGTCAAGTGGCTTTGGAAAAGACAAACAATTTACTCACTGCTTTGGGAAACGTTGAGATTACACAACTTTACAAATGGTATGGGCATGGGTGATGGTAATGTGACTTGCAATGTGATAGACATAAGAGTTATTCAAATGGCAAAAGTACAGTCAAAGACATGAAAACAGCCATTGAAGCTTGTGGAAACTTGAAATTTGATCAATGGAAGGGAAAGAGGTAACAAGTAGGGTTTGGGATTTCACATGGGGATCAAAGGTATAGGGATATGGGGACAATGAACATGGGACTGTGGTCAAACTAGCAGCAACAACAATGAAATTAAATGGTAGTGATGAGAGTGCACATAATAGGGGATTGAGACTGTTTTGACAAGTTCAAGTTTTGACACCCAATTTCAAAATACAACCACCTCTCTTCAAACCCTAGGGAGCAGATTTCAATATGGGTATAGGGTTATATTTTTACCATTTAAACTTTTGAATTCCTCCTCTTCAACACGCAGCAACCACACCCTAAAATCAATGAACAGGCTTTGTCAACTTACTTGGAAGCAAATGAACCAAATTGAAATGAGTTTTGATGAAGGAAGATAATTTTTATCCTTTGGAGCTCTATGCGCCGTGCACAAGCCCAATGCACCGCGCCAGTGTTAATTTACACTGAGAAAAATTGCTCTATGCGCCGCGCTCCTACCCAATGCGCCGCGCCATAAATAGTGAATTTTTCAGGAGGATTTTGGACTCCTTCCAGTGTCTCAATTGGGTGAATGATAGCTCGTTGGAAATATCTTTGAGTTTACTTTCCAACCCAAGTGGAATTTTTCAATTTGGAGTTCATTTACCCTGTCAGAAATCAGATCTCCCAAAACTTGTCAAAATGAGCAGAATGAGGCTGCCTCAAGGCAGAGCGCTGTTGCAGTCAACTTTTGAAGGTCTTCCTCAACTCCAAATTGAGCTCATGATAGCTCATTGAAAATATATTTGTGTATATTTATCATTTGACTCATCAAGCAAGTCATTTGGCCAACCAAGCTAGGAGAAATCTTGATTTTCCCAAGGTCACTTCAGAGGTGCATCAATTCTCCCAAGGCGATTGTATTTTTTCCATTTCTATAAAACCATGATACCTGTGTAAAAATTGAAGGAGTTTTTTCTTATTGGGCATGTTTTGGACAAAAACCTCTCTCATTTTTCCAAAATTCATCTTTTATTGCTCTGAAATAGCATTTGAGTGAAACTTATCTCGATGTGTGGAACAAGAGATTTGTCGAAATGAAGCGAAATGAAGGGGATAAGGGGCTTCTAAATTCTTGGAAAATTTTTGGGAAATAGGGAGGGATGTTAGGAAGCAGGGGAAAGTGGAATTTCAGAGGTTGAGTGAGGGGAAGGGGTCCAAAAGGGAAAAACACAGGTCTAGCCTATAAAATTGCCAAGTTGTAGCAAGAAACTAGGGTTTGTGTGAAAATGGGGAATTTGGGGAATCTCAGTGATGGGAAGTATTTAATAAGGTACATTAAAAATTAGGGAAGGTGTATGAACATCAGGATACAAGTTTTGCTGATGATTTGACCATCCAAGAGAAATTACCTCCAAAACCCTAAGAGAGGGAAATGGACCTTACCTATGCACAACTGAAGCATGAACAAGGTGTAATGACCCATTGGAGCTTGAAATGATGATTAAAACCCTCTGAATGATGGTACACTCAGCTAAATGGTGACATGGACCGACATTTGGACAACTTTGACAAGAGTAAAAGAAAACCCTAGACCTAATGCCTAGTGACCAAATTTTGCTTGAAGACTCACTGAAATGACAAAATTTGACCTTGACATCTTAAAATCATTTTGTAAGAGCATGTTTGATCACTGAAGGAAGGCTGCAAAGGCTGACACTAACATTGGCTCCAATGGGGATGGTAGCTCCTTGGAGGTGCCAAGAACTATAGATCTTTGGAAAGCAGACAGTGCCTTCATCCATTGGGCAATGGAATCAAAAACTCAAACTAAAATGAATGACTGAAAACTGATGACTTGATGACACAAATTGACTCTCACTCAACTAAAAACTGACTCAATACTTAAACACAACTGAAAAAATGGAAATATGCTCAATATGAAGCTTATTCAATACAACCTACTCTAATTGTTCCATTCATCAATTGCTCAAGTGAAATGAAACAACCAATGCAACCAGGTAAGTATTCCAGTTGCTGTTTGAATTCTCCGCAAGTGCTCATTTATGAACAACAAGAGAGAAATACTGAAAGGCAACTCCCATGAAAACTTGTAAACAAGTGAACTGCTAATAAACTTGCAAAGCATGAATTGACTAGAGGACTTCAAGAATACTGCAAAAGGATCTTCATAAACATAGCTATTGATTTCCATTAACACATCACTGCTCTGATCCTGGTAATATTCATAGCTGGAAATTAATATTTTCCTCACATCTGCGCTGTCTTTCTTTGGTGATTGCAGCAAGCTGTCAAAAGGATCCTGAATTTCGTGAACAACCAAACTCTGGAGCTAATTCCAAACAGAACAAAAGTCTCCTTTATCAATCTCCTCATATGACTGCAAATCTTGATATAGGCTTTGTAATGAAAAATCTATTAGACAAGACAATGAAGGCGACTTTTGAATAAGATTATTATCAACATTCTTTTCTGGCACATGGTTAGCTAATGGAGAAGAACTATTACAACAAGCACCATCCAACACACGAGCAATAGGATCATCAAAAACTTGAGAAGAGTGCTGCAATGTGTCCATTGAAACTGTATGACATCCTACCATCTGTTCATGTTTTTCTTTAGAGATACTACGAAGATTCTGCTTTATAAACTGAAATGCTTCGAAACAAAAGGGTACAAAATCCTCTTGCATCATTAAATCATGTATTTCAGCTTCCACAACTTCATCTGTAATCTGACCTTCAATTTCATTTGCTGGCTACAAATCTGATGCTACAGGCTGCTCAAGAATTTCGTTATCTGTCTCATCCTCAACATTAACACTAAGAGATTGTTGATTTCTTACAGGCTGCTCATTTGAAGATTTACTATGCAATTTACCCTTCAAAAACTGAAATGATTGAAAACAAAATGAAACGGAGTCACCTTGTAGCATTTGATCATGTGTTCCAACTTCCATGTCCTCATCTGCAACTTGACAATCAATGACATTCGGGGACTGCAAATCTAAATATGAGAAATCTTGAACAAGGTTTTCATTACCCTCAAGATGGTCCAAATCAAGGCTTGTTGGCAGTTGATTTCTGATTGCATGGAAGTTATCTCTCATGAACTGAAACGAGTCAAAACAAAAAGGCAAATATCCTTCACTTACTTCAAAATTTGATGCACTTTCCTCATCATTGTCATAGCTGATATGTATCAGTTGATCACTGTACTCGAGCTGCTGAAAGTGAACTTCCTCCTTCCACAAACTAGCTGCTGATTTGTCTGCAAGATTAGTTTCTGTTTGGAGAACATAATCATCATCATACTGATCGAACTGAGGCAAATCATCAGTATACAACACATCATCAAGCATACATGTCATATCAACAGCTCTCTCTTCTTCAAGATGATCTATAAAACAATCACTATGACAACTGGGATAAGAAACAAAACGTTTTGGATCAACAACTTGTTCTTCTTCAATCAGCGAGTCATGGGCTTCAACATTATACTCATTCTTTGTGGTTTTATTTTGCATCATCTCTTCTACTGCACTTACCAACATGTCAATCATTATCTCTGGATATGTCGATTTCTCCGGATCTATGTTTTTCATCTCTTCTTCCTTCAACCTTGCTCTTCGGATCAGCAAATGAGCCTCTACATTCACTGCACTATTCTGCATCTCATGAAGTGTTGCAATATTCTTTTCTCTCAGCTGAAACTCCATTCCCGGATCAAAGGCACCCGGGTAGTGCAAGAGAGCAGATCTAGGAGAAGGTCTTATATCAGCTAGCATCGAAAAATATACTTGGTTAAATCTAGCAGAAAATTGTTGTACTGTCTCCCCTGGCATTCTTTTCAGCTGATTATACTCTTCTATAATCAACAAAAAGTTCTGTCTGATCATCCACCTGTCGAGGAAAACTGTGACAAACTACTGGTAATCCGAGATGCTCACATTAGGCAGGGCTTTGAACCAACTCTTTACTTGGCCTTGCAAAGAAAGAGAAAAAAGCCTAATACTGACATCTTCATCATCAACTTCAAAAAGGTCAAGAAAATACTCAAAATTCAGAACATGTTTCTCTTCAGTGACATTGTTGCATTCACCATCAAATCTTGGTAGATATAGGTCATAATTTTTATGGAAAGCATGGGATATAGAAGGTAAAATCAGAGGCTTGTATCAATCTAGAATTTTACAAGGTGTAGGGGTATGTACAAGAGCTGCGGGATCAATTTTTTTTTCTTTAGGCTCATCACTCTGAAGAGAGTCATCATAAGATGTGGGAAAAGTAAGGAGGCCAGGATCAAAGGGAAACTCAGTATTTACACTTTTTGAATAGGTCGAGTGAAGATTTTGATCACCTTTATCATACAACAAATTCTGAAAAACTTTTAGGACAGCTTCAAGACCAGCGAAGAAGTAATTTACAAGAAAGCAGATTAGATCCTGAATACCATTCCACTTTAGATACCTGAACTTTGTGTAAGATCCTTCCATTTTCTCAGAGAAAGAGTCAGTCCTCCAGTGGAGTCTCTAATTTGAATTGGAGTCACCAGGTGAATGATTTCAACCTTATTATGTTTGATTGTTTTCCACCATCAACCATCAAATCTGATCTTGATACATGTACTGGGGCAATTAGAAGTCAAGTGTCACGTTCACAAGCTAGACCGGAGATTGACTGAAGCAACGTTTATCTACTTTCGCTAATGAAAAGAAAAAGCATTTCGAAGGCTACCTGGTTAACTTCAGGCTCCGTCTGTAGCTTATGAAACAATTAACACCAACAAGCAAACCATTTTCTTCCCCAGTATGGTCGCCACTATGTTAGTGCTTGAATCTACCTTAGGCTGAAATAAGGCAACATCAAACCACGCTCAGCCTCGTAGCTAGCCCTACGAGGACAGGAGGGGGCTCTCTCTGGGTCTATCTCGGCAAAAGATGTCCAATAGAGCCTGAGATGACTTATAATGGATACTAATTTTAGGCTAGTAAATAAATAGGAGGGTTTGATTTTGATTTTTAGGGGTTTTGTTGGAAAAAGGGGAAAGACAATTTTTGGGCTTGGGGATGAGGCCAATTTCTTGCAGAGTTCAAGTTGGGGCGAGGTAGGCAGCGGCCTTGATGTCTTGGATCAAGTGAATGGATTGAAAATAAAGCTGAGGATTTGAAGAGAGCAAGAGAGAACAAGGATCCTCTTCAAACTGAAGAAAAACATGTAAAACTAAACAAAAGTCTAAGGCAGAGCATCAGCATATCAATGAATTCTACCTCAATTACTCATTTGTTTAATTCAAAAGCATAGAGAAGGGAAATGGCATACATATAACATTAATGAAACTTAAAATAACATGGAAAAAAACATCATCAAAACTCATAAGCCACAAGGATCCCAACAAGTGCTGCAAAACTTTGGTCTTTCCTTTGCCAAAAACTGAAAATGGATATACAATGGAGTGCCAAACTATTCCCAAGAGTCCAACCTGTAAAATGTCTCAGAATATACAATATATAGACCATCCTAACCCCTTCCAATGCCTCTAGGGGTCGAGCTCACCCTTCTAGGAGCATTTTTAACCAATTCTAAAGAAAGAGCTAAAATCTAGGCAACCAAACAACTTGCCTCTATAAGCTAGGAAACTGATCCATTCAATTGATTTTAACTTTTTTGTGAATGAATCATCTAGAAAAAGTAAATACATGCCAAAATTAAATCATGGTTACCAAATTACATCACGCTAAATAAAAAATTACATCAAGAGGTGAAACTAGTCAAAACTGGCCGAATTCCTAAGCTGGAAGGTGAAAAATAGGCTGAATTCCTCTATGCGCCGCGCTCCAAAGCTCTATGCACCATGCTACTTTGAGCCTGCTTTTGGGGCACTTACCAAAGTCCAAATTGAGCTCATGATAGCTCGTTGGAAAGCCCTAGATGTCTTCTATCCAAATCAAGTGGAATGTTTCAATTTGGAGCTCATGTACCCCTCAAAAAATTCAATCTCCCAAAAGTACTACCTGCTGGTGCAAAAGGTGGTAGAATGGTGATTTTCATGGTGTTTTTGGCCCTTTTGATCATCCATAACTTGATGAAATGCTTTGGCCATTTCTTAGCATGAATAAATTACCATTAAAAATCCAAAAATACAAATTTTTCCTCCAGAAAGTGTCCCAATCATAAGCGCGCGTCGAGTGGCGCGACGCGTCGGGCGAAAAAACCTGTTTTGAGACCAAAATTTTCAAAAATGACAAAAAATTCTCCAAATTTTCTGAAATTTGGAGCGAAGATCCCCCATCATGCCTCATGCTCAACCAAGGAATCCTTGGCCAATATTCTAAGCGGATCAGGCCTTTTTCACTGTGTCAGTGCTTTCCTCAATCTCGCCTTCAGGATCTTCATCCTGGCTCTGCAGACGTGTGTACGGGCCCAATAGTGATTTTTCATATGTCTGAGCATGTCTTTGTCCCTATTGGCCTTCACCAACAACTTCTCAAGATTCCTGTTGACTCTCTCAAGCCAAATCTGCCGCTCAATGGGTGTCATGTCACCGGGTCTCTTTCGAGCCAACTCTCGGTCTTCACGGATCTTCTGCAAGTCAATGATCATTTGTTGATCCTCTAGTTGTCTGTTCCGCTGCTCAAAGTAGTTTATCACCCACTATGCTCTCTGAAATCTCTCGTTCAATGTGCCAATCTCGGCTTTCTGCTCCTGGATGACCTCCCTCAGCTTTGAGCTGGGAGAGCTCGCATCAACATCAAACAATGTAAACTCAGTATCTTGGCCTCCTGAGGGGCCCTCATCCTACATCGGCCTCTTGCCTCTATCCTGAACCTGCACCTGTGCTGATGTTGAAGGCGAGACCCCTTCCACACCATGTGGAGATAGTACTCGCGCTGCTGATGAAGTCAACGAGACCCCTTCCACCCCGGGTGGAGATAGTACTCGTCGTGATGCTGCAAACAAGGCTCTGACGCCTCTCTGATATGTGACTGCCACTTTTATGAGATCTCCTCGGTATATTAAGCTCGGTAGATGAATCACTATCCTGCTCATACCCCTGTTCATATGGTGAATCTGTCTCTGACATGGTGCTGAAATCAAGATGTATGACAAATATATGCTGATATAGGTATGGTGAAAACAAGGGTTAGGTGTATGTCTGAAAATGATGAATTGGTGCTTTGCCTTTCAATATCAAATATGCCAAATGTTTCAAACATGGAATGGGGACTGTGGGTAGTGTCAAAATGAACACAATGGACTGTCAAGTGGCTTTGGAAAAGACAAACAATTTACTCACTTCTTTGGAAAATGTTGAGATTACACACCTTTACAAATGGTATGGGCATGGGTGATGGTAATGTGACTTGCAATGTGATAGACATAAGAGTTATTCAAATGGCAAAAGTACAGTCAAAGACATGAAAACAGCCATTGAAGCTTGTGGAAACTTGAAATTTGATCAATGGAAGGGAAAGAGGTAACAAGTAGGGTTTGGGATTTCACATGGGGATCAAAGTTATAGGGATATGGGGACAATGAATATGGGACTGTGGTCAAAATAGCAGCAACAACAATGAAATTAAATGGCAGTGATGAGAGTGCATATAATAGGGGATTGAGAATGTTTTGATAAGTTCAAGTTTTGACACCCAATTTCAAAATACAACCACCTCTCTTCAAACCCTAGGGAGCAGATTTCAATATGGGTATAGGGTTATATTTTTACCATTTAAACTTTTTAATTCCTCCTCTTCAACACACAGCAAACACACCCTAAAATCAATGAACAGGCTTTGTCAACTTACTTGGAAGCAAATGAACCGAATTGAAATGAGTTTTGATGAAGGAAGATAAGTTTCAGCCTTTGGAGCTCTATGCGCCATGCACAAGCCCAATGCACCGCGCTCAATGGGTGTGCCACGCAGTGTTAATTTACACTGAGAAAAATTGCTCTATGCGCCACGCACCTTCAGTGCGCCGCACTCCTACCCAATGCGTCGCGCCATAATTGGTGCCTTTTGAAGGAGGCTTTTTGAGGCCTTCCCGGTGTCCAAATTGGGCACATGATAGCTCATTGGAAATTTCTCTGAGTCTACTTTCCAACCCAAGTGGAATTTTTCAATTTGGAGTTCATTTTCCTTGTCAGAAATCAAATCTCCCAAAACTTGTCAAAATGTTCAGAATGAGGCTGCCTCAAGGCAGAGCGCTGTTGTAGTCAACTTTTGAAGGTCTTCCTCAACTCAAAATTGAGCTCATGATAGCTCATTGGAAATATATTTGTGTCTATTTATCATTTGACTCATCAAGCAAGTCATTTGGCCAACCAAGCTAGGAGAAATCTTGATTTTCCCAAGGTCACTTCATAGGTGCATCAATTCTCCCAAGGCAATTGTATTTTTGAAATTTCTCTAAAACCATGATACCTGTGTAAAAAGTGAAAGATTTTTTTCTTATTTGGAATGTTTTGGACAAAACCCTCTCTCAGTTTTTCAAAATTCATCTTTTATTGCTCTGAAATAGCATTTGAGTGAAACTTATCTCGATGTGTGGAACAAGGGATTTGTCGAAATGAAGCGAAATGAAGAGGATAAGGGGCTTATAAATTCTTGAGAAAAATTTTGGAAGTAGGGATGGATGTTAGGAAGCAGGGGAAAGTGGAATTTCAGAGATTGAGTGAGGGGAAGGGGTCCAAAAGGGAAAAACTCAGGCCTAGCCTAGAAAATTGCCAAGTTGTAGCAAGAAACTAGGGTTTGTGTGAAAATGGGGAATTTGGGGAATCTCAGTGATGGGAAGTATTTAATAAGGTACATTAAGGATTAGGGAAGGTGTATGAACATCAGGATACAAGTTTTGTTGATGATTTGACCATCCAAGAGAAATTACCTCCAAAACCCTAAGAGAGGGAAATGGACCTTACCTAGGCACAACTGAAGCATGAACAAGGTGTAAAATGACCCATTGGAGCTTGAAATGATGATGAAAACCCTCTAAATGATGGTACACTCAGCTGAATGGTGACATGGACCGACATTTGGACAAATTTGACAAGAGTAAAAGCAAACCCTAGACCTAATGCCTAGTGACCAAATTTTTCTTGAAAACTCACTGAAATGACAAAATTTGACCTTGACATCTTAAAATCACTTTGTAAGAGCATGTTTGATCACTGAAGGAAGGCTGCAAAGGCTGAAACTAACACATTCAACTCCTACAAGAAATAAGCATTATTACCAGTAGTAGAATAAATGAGATAAGGGCCAAGCCAGAAGTTATCAAATTTCCCATGCTTGCCCTTGTCTTCTCTCCTTGAGTCCCACTTTAACACTTTGTCACCAACATTGAAATTAATGGCCTTTGTCCCTCTATCAAAAAGCTTCTTGATGTTCTCTTGCTTTTGTAATGCTCTATTATAGACCTCCTCTCTGGTTTACTGAAGATGTATAGTCTTATTAATCCTTCTGATCATGTCATTGTCTTCAAACTGCACCTCTTGGGTCAACTTCATAACTGGAGCACCTAGGCTGGTTGGAAAAATTGCATCTATTCCATACACAAGCTAGTAGGGTGACATTCCAATAGATTTCTTAAGTGTTAATCTATCAGCCCATAGTGCATATACTACCTTCGTGTGCCAAGACTTCTTGTTGTCCTCCAACAACTTCTTGATTATGTTTACCAAACTCTTGTTTGAGGATTCTGCTAACCCATTACCTTGAGGGTAATAAGCAGTAGAATGACCCAATGTAATCTAATATTTGTGACATAATTCAACCATATTCTTGGATCCAAATGCTGCAGCATTATCAATAACGATCTTCCTAGGACAGTCAAATCTAGAGAGGATATGAGTCTCAATGAATTTTATGATGACAAAATCATTGGCTTGCCTAGAAGGGATGGCTTCTATCCATTTGGTAAATTAGTCTGTTGTAGTGAAAATCCATCTATGCTAGGCAGATGAGGGTGGATGTATTTCTCCTATGAAGTCTAAACCCCACTGTTGAAAAGGAGCTTCAACAGTGATTGGATGCAGAGGTAAGGGTAGAAATTTTCTCTTGCCTTCAAAGAGTTGACATTTATGACAGGAAATGATCATTTTATGGACATCTAGAAAGAGTGTGGGCCAATAGTAACCAGCTCTAAGGATTTTGTTGGCTGTTGTCTTCCAGTAGAGGTGGCCTCCACATTCTCCTTCATGGAACTCATGCTTAGCCTTCTCTACATCATTCTCAGGAAAACATTTAAGCAATATCCCACTTGCACTTTTCCAATAAAGACATTTATCTATAATGCAGTAGTTTACAGCTTTTAACTTTAAAAACCTTGCCTTTGTTTTTGATAAACCAGGAGGTGTATTTAATTTAAGAAAAACATATAGAATATCAGCATACCAAGAGGAATTCATAAAATGGTCTTCAATAATAGGAGTTGATAGTTCCTCTTGTTCATCTAAAGCATTTATCATATTTATATCAAGAACTTCAAAATTTGATTCACCCATTAATCTAGCTAGACCTTGGCCTTTAATGTGTTTAGTGGGCTTGATTTCTAAATCATATTCAAATATCACAGCTATCCACTTACCTCTCTTACCATCTTGGTCCTGTGTTAGAATGTCTTTCACAACTGAATTTGAGACAAAGGCAATGATGTGGGAGTGCAAAATATAAACTCTAAAGTATTTTAAGGCTTTGACTAAGGAAAAGGATTGTTTTTGCATAATGTTGTACTTTAGAGGAGCATCTCTCAATGCCTTGCTAAAGAATGAAATGGGCTACTCTTGTCCCTGTGGATTTTTCTGCAATAGGACAATAGCTATTGTATGTTCTGATGCAAATGAAAAAATGTAAAAATATTTTGAAAAATCAGGACTTATTAGAACTAGTGTTTTGGTTAATGCTTGTTTTACCAGCTCAAAGGACTTCTTTGCTTCTAAGGTCCACTTAACTCCTTGTTCCTTTTTCAGCATGTTTGTTATGTTTCTAAGGATCTCAGCGAAGTTGGGTATGAACCTTCTCAAGAAATTAATCTTTCCAATGAAATATTGAAGTTCCTTAATGTTTCTAGGATGAGTGATTTGAAATATAGTCTCAATCCTTTTTGGATCTATCTTTATCCCCTCTTCTGATATGATGTGCCCAAGAAGTTTACCTTCTTGGAGACCAAACATTGTTTTCTTTGGATTTAAAGATATCCTAATCTTTTTTCATTTCTCGAATACTTTCCTGAAGTGTTCTAAGTGTTATTCATATGTCTTGGAAAAAAAAGTGACATCATCAAGGTAAATAATGATGAAGTAGCCTAATTCTTCCAAGAATGCAATGTCCATGGCTCTCTGAAAAGTAGCACCTGCATTCATTAAAAAAAATAGCATTTTCACATACATGAAAGTGCCCCAAGGTGTAGTAAAAGCTTTCTTTAGTTGATCATCATGATGTACTAAAATCTGATTGTATCCTAAGTAGCCATCTAGCAAAGAAATTCTTTTAGAACCAACTACCCTTTGTAGAATATGATCCATTTTGGGTAAAGGGTAGGTGTCCTTCAATGAGGCTTTTTTTAAGTCTTTAAAGGCAATAAAAATCCTAATCTTTCATGTGTTCTTCCTAACTGAAACTAAATTAGACACCCACTCTGAATATCTAATAGGGACAATAATACCAGCTTCATACATTTTCTTGATTTCCTTCTCAACCAAAGGTAACTCAATAGGGTTTATTCTGTGTATTTTTTCTTTAAATGGATTTTGGTTTTCTTTGAGAGGTCTCTTGTGCTGAATTATCTCAGTGTCATAGGATTTCAGAACTTCATAAATCCATGCAAAAGCATCATAAAAATTTTTAAACAGCTCTATGTATTTTAGTTTGATGTGAGCTGGTAAAGTGTTAGACAGTTTGATCATTTTTTGTTTTAGTTCACTACCTATATTACACTCTTCAACTTCAGATTCAACGGGCTCCAGTTCTTGCTTCTTGGCCACATCGTTGAAATCAAACAACTCTTTGAAAGGGACCAGTCTCTTTGGAAAAAATTGATTTTTAGACTGCAGAGTTTCTAAGTCTTGTTTGTCTAACTCTGTACTGACTTCTGTTGTGTTTTCAAGTTTGTTACACAACAGATTTATATCAGCAATATTTGGAGAGTTTTCTTCATCATCAAGTAGATTTTATTCACTAGGAAAGTCTGTTTCATAGTCTAAATCTGAACTTGGTAGTTCAAATTCATTTCTGGACTGCAGGAAGTCTTCTATTTGTTTATCTCCATCAAGCACTTGCCAATATTTCTCATTATTAGGGACAGCTGGCCTGAATTTAATTTGAGTTTTGCATTGTTTGGTTTCATAAGGAGTTAGGCACGTCCTAGTAGCAAAGGCCAGACTGTTGGCTTGAATATTTTCATTTATTGGGACAAAGATAAGTTTAAATTCCTCGAATTTTTTCTATAAATCCATGACATCGTTTCGATAGGCTCTAATTCTGGGATTTTTTGAGGTATATTCCCCATTCACTTGCATAATTATTAATTCCGAATCACCATGCACCTTTATTCTTTTGGCCCCTAATTTCTTCAATAAATGCAGGCCTAAGAACAGGGCTTCATACTCGGCTATGTTATTGGTGCACTGAAAGTTTAACTTGCAGGAGTGCCCACCAGTATGATTGTTCATTGTATTGTGAAGCCACACTCCCACACCTGCATCACTCTTAGTACAAGATCCATCAAAGTGCATACTCCAAAGAGGACTAATTTCGGGTTTATCAATTTGGTTACTATCCTCTTTAACTAGCGTGCTTTCGGATTGTTCTTGAAGATCAATACTTTGTTGAATTTGTTTTAATTCTTAGATTTTTCACTGCATTGAGGATTGATTTCTTGACTCTCAATGTTTAAAAGAAATGGATGAATGATTTGTAGCTCTAGACCTGTGTTTTTTTTGCTGCAGTTTTCTAGTTTAGCAAATTTTTTTGACAGTTCTGTCTCATCTTTCTCCTCCTCTCTATCTGCCATTAATTCAGTTAAGGTCACTTGTTTAGTGAATGTTTCATCATTGAAAAGGATAAATGATTCAAGGCCTATATTTACAGAATAAAGGGGAGATTTTTGTGATCTCTCTTGGCTAGTAACCATGTATTGCATATGAGACTCCCTGTAAAGTCTTCTCGTTTGATTAAAAACAGGGATGGTCGCATATGTCATGTCCATCTGCATTGTTCCTTGTAACTTAGCTCCCCAAGATCTTGATAACATCATGCCATATTTTGGGGGTACATCAGACACAACAATATCCATTACTAAACATTTGGCTGGAATTTGTGCTAAGTTTACACAGAGGTCTTTGATTAAACCTAAAAATTTCACTCTGCTTGAGTCAAAGGAGTAAAGATCTTTGTAAGGTCGGGTAATTTCAAGGCCTAGGCTCTCCATTACAGCTTTGGGCATTAAATTGTGGGAGGCCCCTGAGTCATGCATAGCATTGTGCAAAATTTTTTCATGAACATTTAAACTAACATAACAAGGAGGAACCGGTCCCTCTTGATATCTACCCTCAATCTTAGGACCGAATATGAGCTCTAGTTGGTCATCATTAAGATTGACAGTGCCATTATTTCCCTCTATGTTTAAATCCTTCAAAATTTGATATCTATATACATCTTGGGAAGCTAATTCAGTGAGAGGAACAAATATTTTTATTCTAGAAATTTCATGCTCCAAAATAAAAGGCATCTGATTCTTTGAAGTGCTTGTTTCAACCTTATTAACTGCCACTCTATCAGCAAAATCAGTTTGCTGATTTCCTCTATTTACATTTGTCAAAATTGTTTTAACAAGAGTACTAGCTGAGGTATTAGTACTGCTAAGATCTGCACTCTATTTTTCATTGTTTTGAGTGTTTTCCTCTTTGTTTTTATCAGAATTTCCAGCCACTATTTTGTTTTTCTATTTTGTAAATTTGGGTTTATTTACAGTGTTGTTTTGTGTAGATTTTTCAGAGGTTTTAGTTTTGGGATTTTCTTGATTGCTTTTACTTCTAAGGTCATATTCCTTTGTGGTTTCTATGATGACATTCTCCATTTCTTGATAATAACTTTCATCCTCAGCTCTTTTATCATCATAGGGTGTGTATAGGCCTTGTTTTCTATTGTAATGAACTTCAAAATCATCATTATCTACTCCCAACATGTTTATATCATCCTCCTCTATTTGTTCTAATGTTTCTTCAACCTCACTTACACAATTTTGATGAAAAGGAGGAGTGATCTGTTGATCATATTCCCTTGGTCTATTATGAGGTTGGTTTCTTCTAAAATTTTGATTTTGGTTTTGATTTCTGTTCTGAGGAGCTATTTGGTTTTGAATTGCTTGTGCTCTCTCAAGTATGCTCATATTTTTCATCATATCCTCCATCATTCTTCCATCTTTGAGCTAGATGTGGAAGGTATAGACTCCTCTTGAAAGGTCACTTTCTTCTCATTCCTCATTCTTTCTCTTTTCTCCATTAAATTAACTTCCACAGTAAGAGCTCATTTTTGCATATCTTCAAGAGTTCAAGGATCTCTCTCCCTCAACTAATAGGCCATTTCAGGATCAAATCCTTTAGGAAACTTGTTTAAAGCTGAGCCTTGTGGAAGTTTTAAGTCTGAGGGAAGGGCATTATAAAAAATGTTAAACCTAGTGCAATAAGCTTGTACACTTTCCCCAGTGTTTCTGTGGAGATTCTTGTAATCAGAAAGTATTTGAAGAGGGTTTTTTCTGACTTCCCATTTGTTTAATAATAATTGTTGGAAGGCTTGGAGATCATTAATACTAGGAGGGGTTAAGCCTTTGAGCCATTTTCTTAGTTCTCCCCCTAAACTCTGAGCAAATAATCTAAGTTTGACAGTTTCATCATCAATCTCATTTCTATCAAAGTAGTCATTCATCTTATCCACATGTTGTGAAGTAGTAGTAGCATTACTAGCATCATACAATGGTATCTTGGACTGATAGTCCTGTGGGAGATTGAATAAAGGTAAAGGAAGGACAAGGGGAGCATACCATGTTACCATGATAGGAGGTTGTGGAAACAGTGGGGGGTTTAAAAGTGGTGGGTTGACAAGAGGGAAAGTGGGATGGAATGAAGTGGTTTGGATAATGGATGTATGAAGAACAGATGTGGATGGAGTAGCAATAGATTGTTGAGCTGATCTTGGATGAGAGACACCTAAATTGTGAAGGAAATGTAAATCAGGTGGTGTAGTTTATCTACTACCAGGATGTTCACTTCTATCTGGTGATGAAAGTGAAGACTCTGAATCTAAATGATCTAAATCATCAAGCGACCTAGTTCTAAAAGGATTTCTTAAGTAAACTTGTGGATTTTGTAGAGCTACATGGTTTTCAGGGACATAATTAGCTCTAAGGGGTGATCTGAAAATAGTTGAAAATTTAACCTCAGGAGACTTCCTAAGGATTCTTTCGGGGTTATCAACTATCTCGGGAGGGTTTGGGTCAGGTTAGGCTCTAGTATAAATCTTCCTAGGAGCCACTATGCTATTTTTTTAGACCCTACTAAACAAGAAAAGTTAAACCAAATATGACAATCTTTAAGAGGCTAACCGATCTCTTTAAACAAGAAAAATTTAATCCTAAAGTCCTCTAACTGAGTTTATATGATGCTATGATGATAATGGGTCTTCCCAATGGAGTCTTAAGGTCTGTTTAGGATTGTGGAGTCACCAGGTGGAAATTTTTAGCTCTTGTGGAGGTAAAAGGTTTTATGGTCCAGCACCATGTTTATTTGAGTACCAATTTGAGATGTTTTTGGGTTTTTCTGAGTTTTTTCAGTCCTATGGGTTCTAAGAGTGTCCTAAATCTATTTCAACACTTAGCTATGGTGATGAGACAAAGAAAGTTTACCCTTATGGCTAAGCTAGTTGATCCTTCAAGGTTTGATAAATTCTTATGAGAATCCTAAGGTTTTCCTTAGTTTGCCACTAATTCAAATAAGTTCTATCATGATTACCATTTCCTTGGTAGTGCTTGAAGAGGGCTACTTGTACTCACTGAACAATTTCCTTGAATCAAGGGATTTCCTGAGGTCCTTAAGCATTTAATTTCACTTAGAACTCTCCACTGGAGTCGCCAGAAATGTTAGCTCCATGTAATTTCAGTAGATTGGTGAGACTGAAGCTGCGGGGAGAACACTTGAACCACTTTGGGATTCTAGGATCTACCCTCCTGAATCCAGAGAGGGATCTCTCTATGAGTGCAAAGATTGATTTATATTTTAAGGCTTTTGGGTAATTATATTAGGCTAGTTATGAAGGATGAGATTTTGTTTGATTTTGGTTGGGCAAAGATATGTGAAGGTGAAGGAAGTCTAAATCAAGGGTGAAGGTGAATGAAAGTGAAAATTGATTCAGCTAAGAAGATAAGCAAGAAATAGCTTCAATCCATTGGGCTATGGATTCATAGTAGGATTTAATTGAAATAACAAGGTTCAAGAGTGGTCCATGAGGCAAGTCATCTATGTCTAAGGATCTCTTTAAAGTTTATTTTATGGAATGGAATGAAATAATAAGAAGGGGAATTAAACAAATGAAGAACAAAGAGCAACCTAAGATCAAGTAAGTACTTTGAAACTATCCTGCTTTCGGCGTACACTTAAGAAATACATAAAAGTAATCTAATATCAGGTAAGTACTTTGAAACTAGCCTTCTTTTGATGCACTTTCAATAGAAAATATTTAGAACAAAAAAAAGAATAGCTTAAGATCAAGTAAGGACTTTGAACCTATCCTGCTTTCAGCATATTCTAAGGGAAAATTTTCAAAGCAACTGTTGGAGAAGAAAAATAGAGGACAGGGCTCATGATAAACTTCCCTAGCTCTGCTTTACCTAGAAAACTTATCAAGCAAAACAATTAAGATAACAAAGAATAGTCTAAGATCAGGTAAGGACTTTGAACCTATCTTGCTTTCAACATACTCTTAGGGAAACTTTCAGACAACCTTTGTAGATAAAACTAAAGGACAGGGCTCACCATAAACTTCCCTAGTTTAACTTTACTTGGCAGAAACTGAAAATAACATTCAAGAACAATGTTTAGTTTAGACAGTAGGACAAGGGAATTCCAGCATTCCTAACTTCTTGGACTATATTGAATCATTCTTAAATACAAAATTTTGGAAGAAAACATGTAGATACAGCTTATCAGTAAGAGTAGGGTACGTTTCACAGTAAATCCTAACTCTATAATTGTTGTTCTTTATCAGAGAAGATGGACAGAATGGAAACAGAAATAAAATAACAATTTACAATAAGAAAAATGTCACCGTTGACATAGACCGGGATCCCATAAATCAGCTTGTACTTGATACTTCAAACCAGTTACAATCTTCAAGTCCAATGGTTCTCTATAGCTTCAAACTTCTCATCTCAACTTAGGTATCTTCAATTACAAACAGAGCTTACAAAAACTTTAGTAAAATATTTACAAGCAACAGATATGCACTGACCAACCTTATCTCATCTTCTACAAAAGTATTTATAGAAGAAATGAGGAGGTGGGTTGTGAGTAAAGATATTCTAGGTTCAATTAATACAATTAAATGCTTCTCGGCCTTTGAGGGGCTCAATGGAGAAGATTTTAGATATTTCTCTATATAAATTGTTTTACATTAAGTATTTATGCTTGCTGGGAAGATTTTGTTGACTTTAAGGCTCATTCTCATCTTTGTAATAACTCTGCTGACAGTTTAATAAGTTCCTTTGGCTTGAAATAACTGTTTAGCTACATTGAGGAAAATATCTTATGTTCTAGCAATAACTAGGCCTCATTTGAATGCTTTGAGGCTACAGGTGGCCTTTGGTAGCTGAGAGGATTCAATTAGCCTCTCATGTGGCAGTGGAGGCTTTCTCGGACTGATAGATATTATTTTTTTTCTTTAAACACTGTTAATTTGATTTGATTCTGTGTGTTAGGCTTAATTAGGCCTAAATTCTATCTTTTGTTCTTCAAACTGTGTTTAATTTAGTGGATTAGGCTTTTGATTGTTGATTTTAGCTGTAATATCCCAAAACTGTGTAAAAAATCTTTGATTCTTCATCTCTGTTGTGACCGGATCTTTTAACACTGATACTCTTTGATTGATTTAGCATTGATGTGTCTTATTGATGTGTAGGTGTGCAGAGGGCTTTTATAATGTTGCCAGTGTTCATGAGGCACTGGAAAATTTTGATGGGAAAACCTTGCAGAATGATCTCTATGATGGATGACGGCCTGAGGGATCATCATCCCTGACCTTCAATTCTCTTTTAACATAATGGAAACAACCATTAGAACCTGCACAAACCAAGAAAAATTAGAAAAATCCTGTGGGGATGGGTTCAACTGCTTCAGAGGCTGAGGTTAGATTGGAGACGTTGGATGAAAACATCCAACGACAAGGATTGCTCGCAGAGGTTAAAAAGGAGGGGCGGTTGATTCAACGGTAGGGAGATTAAGTCAAATCCGTTGATCCTCAGAGTTCAATGGTTGATATCAATCGTAAATATATAAAGCGGAGGGGTCACTTTATAATGAAACGGCAGAAAATATAAGAAAAATGGGAAAAAATCCTTAATCTGCAGTGAAAAAGGCATGGATGAAATTTGGGGTTTCTCAGATGATTCTGGGCCATCAGATGAGATCGACCACAGAGATCAATAGTGGAGGTTGATCGTTGAAGTCCCTTGGAAGAAAGGCGGAGGGCGATAATGTAATGGTTGGATTAAACTGGGACCATTGATCTACATAGATCAACGATGGTAATTAAACGCGATGGAATGCAATCCAAAAGGGGTAAAAGTGGTTTCAGTTATGGAAAACATTGTTTTCGCGTGACGAAAAGGAAGGAAGGCAGTTTTAAATTTTTGAATTTGATATGCGTTACTGGTTGACACGTGGCCTTTCAAAACCACCCTCATTGCGTAATTTTGGATTATTAACTTCGGGCTAAAAATCACGCGAAACTGCGCATCTGTCGTCAGATCTGGGGCCCTTATATTGGACTACTGTGGAGAGAGTGCGATGGAGGATAGATGTGCAGGCGATAAGATGTGGGGTAGGTTCAAGGTGTTTTTAACCTGGACTGTCAGATTAGAGAATGAACGGCAAAGATTTGATTTGGGGAAAGGGTAGGATCCAAAGGAGTTGGGCCTATCAGGCTCATTCTAGACCATTGGATGAAAGGAATGAATGGTCCAGATCCAATATTAGGATCAATGAAATAAAATATGAGGCCAGAGGTAAGTGAAGCTTGGGTTAATGTGAGCTGTTGATCTGCAGAGATCAACAGCGGAGATTCATTGAAAAAATTTATAAAGTGGGGTTCATGAATTTAAACAAAGGTTACAAGGATTGATTTGGACCGTCGGATCTTAGTTTATGGATGGCCCAAATGCAATCAGAAAATTTGTGATCGGAGGAGGAGAGAGGAAAGGCATAATGAAAATCTCTGATGCGATTGAACGAGGGCTGTTGATCTAAGGATCAGATCGACGATGGAGAATGAATCAGAGGTCCAAAGGTAGAAGGATGGTTTTATGAAAAGGGGTGATGAGGGATGTTGGATCTGGGCCTGGTGGGGGAGATCAATGATTGAGAAGCCATCGGAAGGTGCCCAATCAGGGGAGATCAATAAAATATTAAAACACATCCAATGAAATCTCCGATGTGAGATCCCGATGATCGTTTGATTGGTTTAAATCAACGATCGGGATTCGTTCCAACCAATGAACCGGCGGGCTTCGTTATAATATGAAAAATGGGGTTTTAAATAAAATACAAAGGGAAATTTGTATCGGGGAGGGGTTTTATATGAGTTTTAGTGCCCAGTTGTGGGACTCTTGGTGTTACAAAGGAAGCAAAGGATCGAGGCTTATATACAAAAGAAGCCAATCACATCAGAAACTTTATGTAACAAAATGACATGCGCCCATCGCAAACTGCTTATTGTGATTAGCGCTCGGGACTTTAACTCTTGGTCCTGGGCATGGGTTGTATGGTGGGGAAGTGGTTAGGGGGTTTTAACACAAAAGGGGCTCATCAAAATCGGAACATAGGAAAGGGCCTTTCAAATGCGCCCGATAAAACTTGCGATGTGAGATTTGATGGATCGTTGATTGGCTTTAGATCAACGGTTTTTTTTCGTTAAAACAACAAATCGTCGGACTTTAATGAAAACAGAGAAAAAGTCAGATTTTTATAAAATATAAAGGAAAATTTTCTTTCAGGAAGGGTTTTTTACATGTCTTAGCACCCGATTGCGAGCTCCGGGTTATGTGAAGAGGCGAAGGGATCGGGGGTTATATACAAAAGGAGCCAATCGCATCGGAAATTTTAACACAACTAAAGGAACGTGTTTCACATGAATGCCCCGATGCGATTAGCACCATGGGCCTTAGAGCTTGGTTCCAGTGCCAAGTCGCATGCTGGGGAAGTGGATTTTTGGGGCTTAGCCAAAGGGGCGAAAGCCTTAGCACAAAAAAGGCTCATTTTTATGGTTTTTTAAGGATTTTTAAGGATTTTGAAAGCTTCTGATAAGGAAAAAAAGGAGTTTTAAAACTTATCAATGGAGGGAAGAAGGAAAAAGAGTGAAAATAGAGGAATGTTATGAGGAAAAAGGGGATAAAAAGGAGGTTAATTTTGAGTGGAAGAAGGGGTAAAAATGAAGGGAAAAATGGAGTTTTTGCAGCAGTCTTTTCTTTAGGAAAACAATAGATTTTCAGAATTGAGAGGGAAATAGTAGTGAATATTAACTTGAGGATAAGTCATCTTCATAAGTCTTCAAGAGCTAACAATTTTGGCATTAAAACTTGTTTCTTGAAGGCTTGAAAAATGATTTAGCCACCATTTGATATGACAAATTTTACAGCTGGCTAATAGGTACCATGTATTATACCCATATATTGTCCTAATTGTTCTAGTTCAATATGTGATAGCTCGATGAATCTATGATAATAGGTGAATAAGGCATAGAAACATGATTGATACTATACAATGGGCAAGACTATGGCATATATGTAATCTATAACGTATATCTATTGGTTCCAATCATATTCATTTTGGAATTACTAGTAACCTTGTCCAGTTGTAACACTAAAAGGTAATCACAGCTTAGCATGCCTCGTAATATGATTGGTTTCATTATATTGGCATTCATAATAGAGATGAGGTTAAGATGAAGAGCTTAGACATGTACTAAGCAGGTAAATCATGCTACTAGATTTGATGTGCTGCTTGCTCCTTACTTGTTATGATAAGAGCTATTTCCATAATAGATGAGATAGATTCTCCTATAGAGAGAGAAGCTAAATGACACAGAATTAGTCATACTTGCATTCCATGATGTTGATTTTCCCAATAATATGTTGAAAGCTGATGTAACGATCTCATATGCATGACTAGTACTTAATGAAACATGATATCACTGTTACTGAATAAGGATAAGAGATTAGATCTGGTCCCATTGATTAGTGTAATTACATGAGTAATAAGGGAGAAAAAATAAGTATCAATAAGGTAGTGTAAGATAGAATTCCATTATGACGTGTTATACATAAAATATAAGGTGTAAAAGAGCTTATACTAGTATTGTGATCTCTATAGAAGTATCCAGCATAACTATGATAGATATGAGTAATTCCCTTCATATTTTATTAAACATTATATGTGTGAATTCCAATTACAGCACCAGAATTACTTAAAAATAATAAGCCGTATATGATTAATATGGATCTACTTAGCTTCATTGATTCCAAACTACCTGTACTAGAAAGATAGTGGTATAGTTCAAGCACATCATGTATTGTATTAGGTGTCATCTGATTAGTGTCGCATATTGTAAACAGATGGTTAAGCTGATATGGTACTGCTTATATAACTAATAAAGCTTCATGTGCTAGTATTGATCCCATGCATATGAGTTACTTACACTATCATAAAAAGCATTGATTCATACGTATAACATATGGGTTTATAGTATCAATTATTAGGGAAATAGAACAGATCTTGTTCATTAACTTACAAGCACCTATATTATGGGAATAGAGTAGTATCATAGAAGCTGAACCAATATGAATAGCCCATATGAGTAATCATGAAATTAAGAACATATGGTATTCCTTATCCTTAATTACGATGATAAAGCACGATACCCTAATAATTAGGTAAATACCAGTATGTGTTAATTACGCTATCTCCCTAATAAGTACTATCACTACATGTTCCTACTTTTAACTATGATCATAACTCTATCGTGTTGGTACATATCCTCGTAACTAGCTTGTGTTCCTTTTAATCACCTTTCATTCAACTGCATGTATTTGAATATGAAGTAAAACATGTTTCACATCAATCAAGGGAATCATACTAGTAATGCCAATAGATTACTTGATATGCCTAATTAGGATCATAGTAGAAACACTAGTACATAGCTATACGTATCAGTATTGAGTAAGCATGTAATCATTATAACGTATAGAGAAACCACAAGTACTCAAAGCAATGGTAACCAATCTAGCTGTACCTAATTTTTTTACCTTAAAGTAGGTTCATAAGTAATAGATAGATTGACACAAGGTTATTAGACTCTGAGTATTTTCCATAAGAAGCTAAGCTAACCCTATCTAATATCATGAGGTTACATAATCTAATAGGATAACATGGTAATCACTGTGCTTACATATCTAAAGGAGTGTGTAAGCTCCATATAAGGTTCATGGGAAAACAAGCTAGTGTGATATAAGCATATTTTCTTAACCATATTCACATACGTGAAAGATACCATGCTAATTCGATATCATTCAATATGCTTGTTACATCTCTATGCTCATAACAATTAAGGGATTACTGATATGTCAACTAGTATCAATATGGATATCAGTGTTCTCATGTCATTATAAGCAATGAAGCTTATCCTTATCTATTCATTATGTCTAATCAGTGTATTAGCTTATCGTAATCTTTGTACATGTACCTCATGTTATCCCTGGAATTGGCTTAAGCTAAGCATACTACTCTTATCAAGGTATTAACTATTACCATTGATTTGATGTATAGAAACAAGAGATCATTGCTAACACATACTTATAGGCTCATATTCAATGCGTTTGATTATCCAATAGTGATTGATTATGGTTATAGCTGTACTTATATGACTGACTGCCCTATTTTCCTATATTGGAAGCGTATGTTACCGATGACATGTAATGAATAAGGGAACATATACCATGCCATATATATAGAAAAGGGTGTATTCTACACATATCACTGCTATTCTTGGATGGTATCTTCATAAGTAATGAGATAGAGTAATAAAGGTGTAATCACGAGGCATAGTTCATGATGTTCATGTTATATAAAGTATAGAATCACCGGAATCCACTGTATTTACATAATAAGTAAGCATAGAGTTAAGAGAGTCTTCATGGTACTAACAAGGGTACTCATTCTAAGCAATCAATGATAGGTATATCTCTAATCAAATAGGTAACAAAGCTAAAGTCTTACTAATATGTCACATGGGTAGAGTAAGATTAGTAATCAATACTAGCTAGTGGTTACTCATATCCTTACAAGTATAACCAATCATCTTACCATAAATAATGAACATTTTGATATCACAGTTTGAAATAAGCATCATTACATGCTATGTTTAAGGTGTACAACTATAACCAATCAGTCTTACGTAATCAAAGGACCCTATCTACAAAGCTATAACATGTATACTTATACAAGGCACATCATTCAACATTACATACTTCTTAGATTACACTATCTCCATAATAAGCTAAGCTTTTGATTAGATTGAATAGCTTGTTTACTTGTATCTTCTTAAGTAACATGAACAAATCCCATAGAGGTAATGTAACTAGTATTGATATCTCTACACTGTATTCATAAGCAGGAATAATAGTATAAGCTTGATTGTTGTGTTTACGTATTGAGTATATCACATAGAGCTCTTTCCCATATATGTAAGGTACGAATAAGCTATGATTACGGATTACTATACATAACCTGAATAAGTATGAGTAATAAGATTGATTACCTGCTTGTTTGATATGAGATTACTTACATAGATTCATACGTGTAATGATGAAAAGGTATTCTGAATCCTAGTTATAACTATGCTATTGGTTTAGTGTGATCCATGATTGATTAGGCTCTTACTTAGATCACGCTTACTAAGAGCATGTACATTAAGCCCATAGCTAACACCATATTGAAGACAACATATCCTATCATTCCCATATGTTCAATGTAATGAAATAGCGTCTCATAAAGACTAAGATTATAGATATGGTGATTAATCTAAGGTATAGGTCAATCATTAGAGCTTAACTAGATGCTAGTAGTACTATCACCATCTTTTACATATTCAATCAAACATTACTATTACAGATATGATAGAGCCTATTGATCTCATGTTCTTTTAGTACCAGCCTCATCATTGTTCTAGCTTATTGAGCTCTATTGACCACTGTAATGCTCCAAGTTAAGCTTACAGGTCATATGGAATTACTACTATAGAGTTCATGTTGATAAAGAGAGCTATTACACCTAATATGAATAGGGTATAGCATAAGTACTAGTTATTGGTTACATCTACTTTATTAACACCATGTAATTAACCTTACCTTTACACTACTATAAGGTTAGTAATTCCATGTATTCGATCTTGCATACTAGATTATATAGGATATCACTACTTAGTTTCACCTACTTCTTTTACCATAATAAGAGGTTATCACTAATATGACTGAGATAAAAGCAATCAAACACACTAATATCATGGGAATTGAACCCCAACCTTGTACACATACTCTATAGGTAAGATCTTGAATACAGATGATTACAACATTTAGTTTACAGACCTGTTAATTAGGGTGAACCAGTGATATGAGCTTTGATTATAGATAGCTGTAAGTTGTTATGATACTAATATCACACCTTCATTGATTAGGGATATCATGGTACCTCATGTTAATATCTACTGCTTATTGTGTTCTTAGTAATACATAGTGTAAGAATTTAAGCATGGTAACTACACACCTTTCATATCTTATGGAGATAATGGTATAAACAACTTGAAATATAGTTTCGGTGATAGAGCATATTAAATTAACCCAATAGAGATGAGCTAAATCAATTGATCTACGCGTATTGGTTGTTCAACTTTCACAGTATTGACCCTTTGAATCATAAAGGATATGGATTGCCATTAATTATAGAAACTACATGGTGGTTATCTCTATCTATATTAACTAGCTAGTAATATTGATTTCATAGCATGCCGAGCTTACCCATGAAGCTTACTCCTTGTTACGATCACGTTCATTATGTAAAATCTTACTCATTGTGGTTACAAAAATAGTATCCGTAATAAGTACAGACTCTAGGTTGGACACTAGTGAGCTATATATGGAATTTCTAGTAATATAACTTCTTATAGAAAGAGCTATACCCTTATGGTGATCCGTATTTCCTATATGAGCTTATTTTCCTAATATAAACATCCTTAGAATAATGAACATTGCATACAAGGTGAAGTAATCAATATCACATAATCATCTGTATTCAAAGAAACTGAACTCTGCTTAAGGTACAATGCTTTAAGTAAGTACTGCTTATGCTATTAAAGCTTAATGGTAATACTAATGGTATAACACTTATGTGGCTTAGTTTCAGAGTGGAATCATACTGATAGTGCTAACATGATAGCTTGAACAAGGGTAAAGATTAGCACATACATTATTATGGTAATATTTATGACTGATCATACCTGTTGAAACACTTGCTATTTACATCATATCTATAAGAAACAGTAACTCCAAGTAAGCTACGTAACACATGTAATATTGTAATATGAGATAGATAGAACATGCATAATTGATTAGGGAATTAGCTCTACTCATTCAAATGGATCCTTGCATTAACTCTATAAGCATAGTGATTCCCATTGATAGAGAGTAGTTAGTAATAAACACTGGTTTCAAAGCTGTGGTAATAGAACGAATAGATAAGCTCATAGGTGTACTTGTATTTATAGTAGTACATTTCCATAAACTTAAGGTACCTATGTTTACCTTTACTTAAGTTGTTAGCTAATTAGGTTGAACACAGTTCCAAGCTTGATCAAATAGAGTGATTAAAGCACGTAGATTCCCTAATCAAATCAGAGCTTCTATTCAATGCACTAGTATTTATATGGCATGTTCCTGGTCATGTGATTATGATACTATAATGTTAACTTATAAGCTTAACCTTAGCTATACCATTGGAATCATACTATGATTGTTGTTACTTTCTAGGAATGGTATTGTATTGATTTAAGTGTAATCAAGCAATGCACTCATCAACTTCATGGCAATCAAAGTAAGCTATGACTATTATACAAGCACATCTGAGTAATAGCTCTATATGCATAAGGAAGAAAAACTATCACGTATTAACCATAAGTAACATGTATGGTATTAGTACTCTAAGCTATGTACTTAGTGCAAGGTGTATTGGTCCTGTTTCAACTAATAAGGTGATCAAATTAAGTAGGGAGTTAAGTTGCTAGAGGAGTCGAGTATTGTAACCATTTAATGGGATCATAGGTAGGTAGTGCTAGAACAATATTTTCATGCCACACAAGCCATTCCCAAGACATTCATGTCGCATTTATGGTTCAGAAATCCACTACAAAAAGAATGTATTGTATTGCATTGATGACCGGATCCTCAATAGGATTTGTTAGGGATTTAGGTTAATAGGCATGATCTGCTAAAATATGCACAAGAATAGCAAGATGATGGAAAAGGCTCACTAGCCAACTCAATTGTATTAACATCAATGCTACATATTTATAGTACAATGGGTGATGCCACCTCATAGAGATATTTTCTCTAGATCCTAAAATAATGCATGATGACTAGGCTAGATAATCCCAACTCACTTAGTCATCATTGAGGATAAATGACTATTATCCTCAATGATGACTAAAAATAATGGTGACAATAATACATTGTAATTGCTAAGATAAGCCTTAGGCTAACAAGGTTGGGTAGGAGACCAAATAGTAAGGATGGCTCATACTTCAAACGACGTTGGTCCTGATAAAAGAAGTTAAAGCAGGGCTCTATGAACTACATTTTAGACAATGTTTATATCATTTGAATACACAAGAATTGAACATTATAAGAGTTTCATAGTTGAGTCTATAATAGTCAAAGTTGCAGAGATAATAAAGGATGATTGTTTGAGAAAATTGGATTCAATGACTATGGAGTGAAGGATACAAACATCATGGGACAACATCTAGAATTTGAGTATTGAAGAACCAGTTGACTTCATTGATAAAAAAAAAGCAGGAAATGGATTTAGATAAGATGCAATTGACAATTTGACTCGGAAACATATGCAGAGGCAGAAGAAACTAGAGCACGGTAAGCTCAGATAGTAGCATAGGCAGTAGTTAAAGCAGTAGTGGTTTTAGCAGTTCTAGTTAATCCATTCCCAGCAGCATTCTCACTACTTTGAGAGTAACCACCTCGCTTACTTTATTATTCAAATACCTAAAATGGATGAGATGAGAGTCTATAATATTGAAACAGTTTGTATACTGCTCGGTGTGCATTGAAAGCATAAGGAGATAGCTACAATCCTGCCCAGTACTTGTGGTTCTCTGGACACAACTAATGCCCTTTCCTCATCTACCCAACTTAGCTCATGGTCCCCCACCCTGACTTAACCCCTGGTATTTGGCAAGCCGCATCACCCCTCTTGTTCAACGGTGCCCAGGGAAATCAAGAGGAGACCTGAAGTGATTCACTTTTGCTTTAGGTTTTCTTGCTGAATGCCAATTAATTGGCTATCAAGGAACCCTAACATTTACATGGAGGGGCTATGTTCAGAGAAGTCGGGTTAGCCTTGACTAGGGCACTACAAATTCTTTTTCACCTTCAAAGCTAGAAAAGGGAGAGATTAACCCTTCAAAGGAGCCGGTACAAGGGTATAACCCCTTTGACACTAAAATGCAAGTTACCAAACCTACTAGTGCCTGTTGAAGGAGGAACTACTATGGAACAGCGGGGGTGGAGGAAATAATTAAGAGCACGAAGGGATCTTGAGGAACAAAGGAACAATGGAATCACCTATAAGGCTCAGTTTACATATTTGCAACTTGCTCAAGAAATAAACTATACATATTAATGACTCTCGATCGAGGAATTCGGGTACATGTAGGGCACGAGAGAGTAAGGCCAGAACAAGAGTAAGGATAGTATACACAACTATAATTGGGCTCTACAAAACACCTCCTGATTCAATAAAGAATCTATCCATCCAGTTGCTAGCTTCGCAAAACACCTCGGGGAGCTGGGGAGTGCCTCTCCTTCTAATCAAAATCTCCACGCAACTGTAATTGGGCTCCGAAAAACACCTCCTGATTCAATAAAGAATCTATCCATCTAGTTTCTAGCTTCGCAGAACACCTCGGGGAGCTGGGGAGTGCCTCTCCTTCCAATCAAAATCTCCTTCCAATCCTTGGGCAAGGGATCAGACAGACTGGGTTTGGGTAGATGCTGGCTTTCCTCTACCCCGGCTCTACTTGGCTTTAGCTCTATGTTATACTTAATCTTTCTAAGGCTCTAACTATTCTTGAGGCATGGGACTTTGTGATACTTACTCTTCTTAAGGCTCAGGGATCGGGTCGGTCGGGTAGAGAGAGGGGATCGGTTCAGGTGCAGAGACTCGTCTTTCCTCCAAGAAAAATATCCTTTCAATTTAGTTCTTCTCGATCTACTCATGATCAAGCAATAAATTCTTCCTCTCCCCTTAGTCGAGCGTGAAAACGATGGCAGTCCCTCTCCCAAATTGTCTCCCACTTGTTTTCAACAAATTTTCTTGCAAGCTTCGTACTCTCTCCCCAACCAATGACTTCCAATATTTTTTGTGAAACGTTGTCGTAGCAGAGGTGGAAACAAGAGGATTTCTCTAAGATAATTGTAAAATACATACGATGACGCATTCTTACCCTTTTTTTAGGTGAACCGCTTCCCTAACTTTGATCTCATAGAAGAGCATTTTGGCTTGGAAGTTGGAAGGTAGTTCCCCTTAAAAAATGAGGGATCACCTAGTGTATGAAAAAATAAGGGGATTATTTTCTTCATGTCTAAATAAAAGTGATAATATTCACTGGGCTTACCAACGTAATTCATTGGTCTAAGTAAAGATGAGGCTAGAAATAATAATACCTTTGCCAATGGAAATGAACAAAACTAGGAGTGAAATTTGCAATAACCTCTGCCCCCACCAATCAGAAGCTAGCCCCGTAGATGAGCCAAGAAATATCCTAAGCCTGAGCCCAGATGACTAAAGCAAGCATGATAAGCCTCACCAGTGGAGTGAGATAGATGGCTGGGTAAGAGAGGTAGTACACCTACCCATTGAACCAAGTAGCGCCTGGATCTAAATCGCTGATACTTCTATAAGGGGAAATTCTAGTTAAATGGATGAGCAAATAGGAGCTTAGTAGCCATCTTCCTTTCCCTCCCATATTTCAGGCAAGCAATCCTTTGGGGATTGGGGTGGATGGGTAAATAGTTAGCAATAGAGTAACCTTATGGCACCTTGATCGATGAAGCGGGTCAAAATCCTTCCCTGATTACAGTCAAGCGCCCTCTGGTCCTTATCATTTCTCATTCGAGAAGAACGGATGAAGAGATATTTTGTATCATATTATATATGTAATTACAGTCTCGAATTCATTCATTACTGGATTAGAAATCCCTCATATAAATGCCTAATTTATCTAATAATCTCCCTGAAATTGAATCAGAAATTGACATATAATAAGGAGATATCATCAAGAGAAAGAAAGTAATTCCCATAAAATGATAAGAAATGGTAATTACATATATAATGAACAACTGGAATAAATGGCAGAAGTGAGCAAAATCGATCAATCATTCATGGCATAATTACATATATAATATATGAATTTTATCAGGATTGACCTTATCAACTCATAGCAGTCCTTCCTTATTTCCTCACCATATGAATAGTGAGCCCTAATTGGGCCTACCGGGCATTGCTCTCTCTTTGGTCGAGCAAGCAGTTCATCCCCTCATCCTTGCCCCTATGAAGGGAGGTCAGGTTCTCCTACCCAAGGTCAGGATATCCCTTGGTACGGATATTCCTTACGTTGTGCTCAGGTAAGCAACGTAGATCTATAGTTCATTCTGGGATCACCTCCATTCTGTCACTATAGATCTATGTTGCCATAATCATTTGATATTATATGGTTTTCCATTAGAAGTTGCTTGGAGAGGTGAATAAAGCGTATACTTATAATAGATTGACTCGTATCACTTCTATTTGGCTGATGCTGGCTGGAAAGGAAGTGAAGCTTAGTGGTATTTAGCAACGCTGGTGACACTATTGTATAAAGATCCAAATCATCTCATTGTGGACATGAAATGTGCAGAAGTGACTACACAACAAATGAGAGACAATGCTACGGTAAGCAACAAGCATGGGATCGTGTATAGCATACTCACCTTAGAATTACTTCACGATCAACTAGGAATCACCAAAGGCCTAGATGGAGTAGGCTCCTAGGTAAATCATTACACTAAGCTCGAGTCAAGCCTCATACGTAATGATATTCTTGGTATTGGGGAAATAAGGCCTAAAAGTAAAGTACAGTGTCCTCCTTTGGGGTAATAAATACAACACCGACACTAAAAAGTAGAGGGAGTAGTAGAGCCAAGAGCTAGGACAAAGGTACCAAAGGCTTAGGTGGAAGTACGAGCAGGAGCATGTCTAGTAGCAGGAGTATCATAGGCCTTACTGAGAATGCTAAGAAGAAAATGGGTAGGGATAAGGCTTAGCTAGGTTGATCTACCAGGGCTACTTAGTTAATTAGGGCTACGACTATGCTATGACTACTGGGTGTTAGGTGTCAGGTTATCCTCCTTCTAAAGTATTGGTCTTCCCCCCATTCCATCCCCTATTCCCCTACTTTTAGTCAGGAGTTAACCTCGCTCAAGTCCATGAATCGTGCCCCTTATCTTAGTCAAAATATTAAGATATTCGGTTCAGCTTCCCTCTAATATAGTGACCCGAATACCCCCCATGGTCCGGCTGAGCTCTAGGGTTCCAGGGGAGGCACCTTACTTTATGCAGTCAATCAAAGCATAGGCTAGGGAAAGGCTACCTATTACCTATGCGAGGGAAAGGATGGTAGGCGATAGAATAGCCTCCTATATCCACATAATTATAAGTATGCCAGACAATACGGGTCTATAGTTAAACTAATAAGTACAAGATATGACATGTGAGACATATAGACTATAGAATTTTAGATCTGTATAAATTCTGATAAAATTATAATCTTATGGGGTATACGACTGATGTTGGACCTGTAACTGATGCTTATGGGTAAACAACAATCTCTCCTGCTTCTAGCTCTCAAAATGGAAGGGATGCTTGAACTACGTACAATTGGCTACTCATTCTCGATCTAGGATTGGATTTGCACCTGGATTATCTACATATTGATCTGTATCTACAAGTTCTCGACCCTCCTATCAGCAAGGATCTCGATATGAGGACTGCTATTGATATCTTTTACCCCTATTCTAGTAAGACTATAATGTGCCAATTCAAGCATTCGCAGGCCGACCGACATATCTTTCTGTAGTGGGTCAAATGCAACCTCAAGGAGCAGCTAACCGGAGCTAATTGGTAATGGTGGTGCCCTAGCTTTGACTAGTAATAGTACTAGAATGGAAGTGGCTAACTAACCAAGATAGGGCAAGAGAGGTATTCATGATCCCTTTACGGTGCCTGGGTCCCTCCCCCTCCCTTCTGAATATATATATATATATATATATATATATATATATATATCTAGAAGGGAGGGAGAGATAATCTATCACTAATAAAATGGATCTTTAGTACCTTTCCCATTCTGCATTTAGTTGGCCACTTCATTCTAGTAATATATATATATATATATATATATATATATATATATATCGAGAGGGGGAGATTCACGTTGAGCTCTCTCGTATTGCCCCGGCCTTAAATAATAAGAACTTGCACTTTCATATCAAATTATAAAGCATATTTCTTTATAATTCAGGCCAATAATAGTAGGGAGCTCTTACATACGTAGTAAGACCCAAACAATAATCTATCTTTTCCAAGAAGCTAGCCAAAAAATTTCAAGATGCTCTACTATTGAAGGTTCGAATCTCGGTCACGATCTATCCATCTACTATTATAGAAGCTAAATTGTGAAACTGTATCTTCTATTGTTGGCTATGACTATGTATCCATCTCTGCTTCATACACTGGATCTACTGACTCCACTGGAAAATATGCTGAATATTCTCATTGGCACTGGGTCCCATAAAGCTGCTATGTTGGCTTAGATACTTACTCTACTGGCTATGTCTCCACCAGATTGGCTCCATTATTGGTGAGGGTTTTGGCTTATTTAATCACCCCCTATGTCTCTGTGTCCTTTGACTCTGCTCCTTCTCTTGGCTGGGGTGTGCCCACTAGGTATGGGTAGGACACTTGGGGACCCTATTATATATAAGAAACCAATCTCCTGAACCAAGCTTCACCCCTAATGCCAATAGAGTAGCAACGTGTTTACAATCCTCCATATCTAACCTCTTGAGACATGGGTCGATAAATAGCAATCCCATGGTCTAGTTTCCAAACTTCCATCCCCAGGGAAAGTGAAAAACACCAAGATATTTCATATCCAGTGACTTATTCAGCCTAGTCCTCATTGTTCGAATCCCAAAAGAGGTATCCTAGTGATGATCAAGTAATACAAATATGGAGTACAATCACCAACACATGGTCATCTACCCGTCGAAAAAAATCATGACTCTCAGACCCACACCTCAAAAATCCTGAGTTTATAAAGAAGTTATAAATCTTCTCATACCAAGCTCTCAATACCTACTTAGGTCCATAGAGAAACCTTTTCAATTCGCATACATTTATGATCGGTCGTGGCTTCTAAAATCTGGGAGGATCCTCCATGTAGATGTCCTCCCACAATTCTTCATTGAGAAATGCACTCAACACATCAATTTGATGCACCTCCTATCCACGACAAGAAGCCAGAGCAAGCACTATGCTGATGGAGACCCTACAAGCCACGGAAGAAAAGGTCTTGGTGTAGTCCATGCCCTCATGTTGAAAGAATCCGTTACCCACCAACCGAGCCTTATAGTTCTCCACCTATGCCTCAAAGGTATAATTGGTCTTACAGACTCACCCCACCACATTCCCACCACGAAGGCGAGGAACCAACTCCTAAGTTGTTTTCCTTATAAGTGCATCATGCTCCTCGTTTATGGCATTGTTATGATCATGAGCAGGAAATGGCAATGGTACTTCAAGGATATAACCAAACATGCATCAAATGAGATCCACACAAGAGGATCACACAATAGATATTTGCTGAATAACACCCCTCACCCATGAATGGATGAGCAACTTTGTTCCAATTATTCTCTAGAAAAGTTGGGGAAATACCTTAAAAGAATCTTGAGGGGGGGGGGGGGTAATGTTTGAGCATTTTGTATTAGGGAACTTTCAAAGAAGTAAGGGTTGTGTTGGGAGTAATCGCGTAGATAATCTCTAATTTTCAAAATCCCTAATTATAAAATAAGGTTCTAGGAATACCATACCCAGATAGTGACACACGAACGAACCATAATATAATAAATCTCCCCATATGGAGTTTAATGGGGGACACCAATAGTAGTTTTTTCACAATAGCAGTAGGCAGGGTGGGTGTGCTTCGCCTCCTGCCAGTGATAGGGGCACCAATTCTATCACTTAATAATAAATGAGTGAGTATCATAGCATCTAATGAATAAGAATGGCATCTGACTTGCATTAATCAGCTGGGGGGAAACAATCCTCGTTCGAACAGATCCGGAAAACCTACCTATTTGATCACCTTCGAGGGAAAACACACTAGAACGACTTGTCTAGGCTAGGTGACTCTCATTATACAATGCCACGAATTCATGTTTTCCATTTATTTCATTAGTAGAGAAGGAAAGGTGAAACCTCACCATCACATCACATAGATAAGGTGATTTAGTAACAAATGCTGACGCATCAGGGTCACCCACCTAGCAGCAAGGGGTAACCCTTTTCTATTAGGTCTATTAAATAGGTTTCCAGATAACAATAGGTGGGCTTCCCACCCAATGTATATAGGGAGGGTAGGGATCATCGGTCGAGTGCTTCATGAAGGAAGGCCATTGTCCATCCACCCTAAGGTCAAATTTTAGGTCAGTCGAATGCCTGCCTAGTATGATCATAGCCATCCAATCAACCAATAGATAGCTGAGTCCTACTTGGGAAGGAAGGGGATTAAAGACAGTTAGGGAAGTACAGGTCAAACCTACAACTGACAAGAATATAAGCATGATGGTTCAACCAACCGCATCAATAAATATTTTTGTTTTGTCTAGACATATAATCCTTCATTAGTACACTTAGGAAGTCGGCAGAAGCCCCACCCCACAAAGAGGTAGGTAGGTTTATGACATTCAACCAATTCAACTGCAGGTGTAGAAGGATAAGAAGGTTGTTTCATGCTATCAATGCCATGTCGGTTCTCTAGTTGTCCCTCTCTCTAAAGCGGCTCATTAATATAAGTGGTCTAGGGCTGGCTAAAGGGGATTCTCTATCCTAATAGTGTCATACCCTAAAGATATTCCTGACTTAATAAGAGGTTGGGCATGACTCCCTCTCCTAGGGTGAAGTCAGTAATCAAGTCTAGGTCAGGTTGATCCGGTCCTGAGAATAGAAGGGTTTTCTAATAACAATACCTCCTAAACATTAATGAAGTAACTTATATAGGGCTAACTAATAGGTCTAGTTCTTGCAGTTGGGTAGCAGGGCATAAAATGAAGGGGAAGTAGGAGTATTCCTAGCCAGTGCGTTCTCGTATCAGCAAGGCTTGGCCATATAACTAGTTCATACGTGGTACCCAGTAGCATCTTAAAGAAAGTGTGATAAAAGAATTTAATGGCAATGTCTGAAGCCCTTCTAACAAGGCTCTTCTTATCTATGTTAAGCTCCCATCCATCCCATCCATCTATAGTGGGTAGTTGGTAGCAAATCCTTAAAGTAAAAGCTATTTGGGCTCTGACTTATGCCTGTTCCATGCCGTCTGGGTTTAAATCTATTGGTGTGAGTTTTTTTGCAATGTCAGAGGTGTCCAATAGAGGTGGGAAGTATGGCCAAAGGCTATCCACATTGAATAATGGGTGCACACCAAGGAATGGTGTACGACCCATATCAGAGTAGCCGAAGCTTATAGTGGGGTCTAGTGTGGCGCTCCTTCTACAAATTTAGCCACACCTTTTCGCCCACATGGAAGTTGTGTGGTAGTTGATGTTGATCATGTCATTGCTTGTACTCAACATTGGCTTTCTCCAATATGTCATGAACCTATTGGCAGATGTGTTGAATGTGCTCAATGAAGTTTTTCTCTTTTTCAAATTCAGACTGGACATGAGCTGAATTGGCCTGAGGAGCCACAAATGGCATGGATATGTCAATGGTACATAGTGGCTGGAACCCCAGGCCCACCTAAAAGGGTTTGTGGTCGGTTGAGCTATGGAGAGTCCAGCTATAATTGTGTTGTACATAGGGAAGGCTCACATCCCATGTGTATAGATTATTTGAATTGTACATGCACAAAATGTGTACAATCATCCTATTTACAACCTCTATCTGGCCATCAATTTTGGGATGGAAAGTTGTGGAATTGATGAGCTTGTTGTCCATCATTGAGTCTAGACCAAAATGTGTTGAGGAACATGATGTCCCAATCTGAGATGATATAATGTGGGATCCCAAAGTGAACTACTACAAATGAGTTGGTGAATGGTCGCAAAATGTCGTCCACTAGACTCATGAAGGTTGTTGGAGCATTCGTCAACCCGAAAGGCATGACCAGCCATTCGAAAAGGCCCTCCTCGGCTTCGAAGGTATTCTTCCCCACATCAGATGGTTCGATTGGTACCTAGTGATACCCAAACTTCAAGTAGATCTTGCTAAAATATTTCACCCCTTTGATTTGATCCAGAAGGTCATCAATCCATGGGATCGGGTACCTATTCCAGACAGTGATCTTATTCAGCGCCTGATAGTCAATGCAGAGTCTCCAAGTCCCATCCTTCTTTTGCACCAACACGATCGGGCTCCCACAAGATGATGAACTCGGCCAAATGTGATCTTTCTGCAGCAGCTCCTGAATCTGCCTCTTGATTTCATCGTTCTCCAAAACAAAGCGTCGATAGACCATTCCATTGGGCAGTGTCACACCTGGGGTCATATCGATGGGGTGCTTGACCTAAGAGTGCAAGGGCACCCCTGTGGGTGAGGTGAAGATGTCTTCGTACTCCTCCATGACCTTTTCCATTTATTGTTGTCATGCGGAGGAGCCATGTCTAGAGGTCGTGCTCATAGTCTTCTTCTTACCTTGGGTGTAGATCATCAGGAAAACAAATTTCCTAGTTTTATAAATGAGATTACTACATTAATTTGCAGTGACCAAAGAGATATCCACAGGCGATTGTACCTTTGGTATCTTGTACAACTTCTTTCCCAAAGTAAAAATAACAATGCCAGGTCGAGACTCATACACAAAATGTCGCTTCCACAAGTATGGTTGGCCCAATAACACATTACAAAGATCAAGAGGAGCAATGTCACATAATACCTCATCTATGAAGGGCTTGATGATGTAGGGAAAGTGGCACTACTGGCTTACGAGGAGATCTTTTCCTTGGTGAAGCCTCCCGATGGTGTAAGGTTCTAGGTGTGTTGTGGTTGGAAAGCCCAACCGCTTCACGACCTCTCCAGAAGTGAGGTTCTTTTGGCTCCCACTGTTTACAATGAACTATAACGGGGAACCCTTTACCCACATCTGGGAGTGGAAGAAACGATCCTCCTCCTCTGGATCTTTCGGTTCCTCCTTTTGGATCTTTGTAGTGGCAATGGTAGCATTGGGCTCCACATCAATAATCTTCTTCCCTTGGTCATTCCCCTTTTTATGTTCTGATTCAGAGTTGGAGCATGCATCTGATTCAGAAGCCCTCATCTCGACCACCAGTGACTGCTTCACCGAAAACTCACTTGTGTTGTGAGTGGAGCTCTTATGGAGCTCACACCACTTTCCTGTGTCCTACTTTGGCTTCACGATGTTTTTATTTGCTTGTGGATTTGGTAGGCTATCTTGGGCCACCATGCCTTGGCTTTGTGCTTCTTTTTGCAGTTTGGGGGCACCTTTCCCTTGCTTTTGATTCATAGATCCAAAGTCTTGCTTCTTCTGTTTTAATTTCTGATCAATCTTGGCAGCATACCGGTATTCCATACCAAGCATGGAGATGTATAGGAACTCTATTTCCTCTTGAATTTATCTGTGTAGAAAACTGCAGTACTTGTAATATTCCCAAACGGGAAAATCAGGAATATAGTTCATGAATATAAAAATAGCAGCAAGTATCAATATATTACATGTGGGCCAAATGATAGATACATGGTATTATGTATAACAGCAATAAGTAGGTACAATATCTTGGGGATCAAGCCCCTCAATATAGGAAAAAGAAGCCTTCAATGCCAAAATGCACCCAAAACATGTAATACACTGCTACACAAAATAATGAAGTATGCACATCATAGTTTTAGTGACTAATACTAGAGCTGGAACATATAAATAAATGGATCTGAAAATATCATGCTCATACAAGGCCAAAAATGGAGATCTATGCTCCCATACACTTTATGTAGACAACCTAGGAATGGTTTCCATAAATACACCAAATATAAATTGTGGATCTAAAGCTCTAGGGCTAAAGATGCACTGCAACTGAAGCACATAAAAGGGGCTGGCTGAATCTGATGTAGATCTGAGAGAAATCCTCCCAAAAAACCTTCTCAATGAAGGGTTTATCCCTTCAATGGAAATAAAACACTCCAAATGGAGCACTAAAATTTCCCCTACAACAACTAACTAAAATAATGTAGATTGTAATATTCCTATTTAGGAACAGCTCATGAATCATGCACTTAAAAAAAAAAATTCAGAAAAATGTGATTCAGAATAGGAAAATAACTCTTGTATCCTTTATATCAGAAAATATACAAACTAAATCCAAGATTTGAGTTGAAACAAATAATACTAGGTTGGTTAAACAGATCTCCCACACCTAGTTATCTTCATTTGAAGGCCCAATGAGGGGCTGCAATAAAGTAAAACGCTCTACTGAAAGTGTAGAGAGATATAAAAGCATTAAATTTTTTGATAGACATTCAGAAACTGATTTCAAGTACATCAGAAACTTAAATCTGAATTTAGGATCCAAAATGTGAGGAAAAGCAGTGATTTCAACCCTAAAATAGGTATATTCAGAAATATGCATAAAATTAAGGGAAATTATGGGAGGTTATTTTATATTAGGTCATGAGGGACCTATTCTCAAAATTTCATCTCAAAAAAAACATTCTAGATATGTTAAATAGTTTCTCTATCCCCGGATAAGCTTAAAAATGTTGATTTCCCATGACTTGGAGTATGCAGAGAATGGCTGAAGAATTAATTGTGTGATTTTTGAAGACATTAGACAAAATATGTCTGAAACATCATATCTGAAATTTATTATAAGTGATCATGAAGAAAAAAATGAGATTCAACTCCTTTTATACATCAAATAGATCACCCGGCAAGGGGATTTCATGAAAGAACAAATACAAGTATCAGACCTATAGAATATGGATCCGAAAAATGAAAAATCACTGAAACTATGATTATATGAGCTTAAATTTCCAAAATTATAGAAGAGGGCTGAAATACAAACTTTCCGGAAGAAGGGATGGCCCTTCCTCAAGGAAATAAGCACCAAACTAAGGTAGAAACCCGGTTGCAGCAATGCACTAGAAAAATGACGCAATTTCTAAAGTATAATATGCAGATGATGTTGGAAGGTCCTTCATCCTGATGGCAAGATCTGAATATGAAGCTCAATGCTTCCTCACTAATCTTCCAGAGAAAGGAATGCTCCCTTTTCTACAAAACTAGATCTGGAAGTGGTGTTGAAAACCCCTCACTGCAACACCCTGCAACACAGCAATTTCTGCCCAACATAAAAGGGGGTAGCTGGAGGAGAAAGCTTGGACTCAAGCCTATATGTGAGGTAGTTTAGAACATACTCCTTCAAGAGCTCCTCAATGAAGGAGGAGGAATTCCTAAACAAGAAATTTCTCTCTCTCTAGCTAAGCAGCCAAGAGAGTTTAAGTTGCTTAAGAAATCTCAAAATCGAATTATCTTCAACTACTTTCCTTGTGGCCTTCATCTTCATTTTATAACATTAGGGCTTAGTCAACCCTAAACCACCTCCAATTATTTAACCCTTTTCACATGAAGGGTCTCCATCTAAAACGGCGCTGATCAATAAGGAGGTTCAATGCATCTAGACACTGCTGTGATTTGGTCATGTTGACCTAGTCAACCTTCTTCATTCCTCTTCACACCTAAGTGTATTTTATTGAAATGGCCTATATTTTTCCATGTTCACATTGGGAATTTATTTATTTTTCTGATTAGGAGTTTTAGAGTTCCTCCTTTACACTTTTATTCATGAGTTAAGCAAACTGAAAATAAAATGCAATATTCCCATTAGCTGAAAAAACTGGGAACATTACATAGATTTGGACTGGAATTGTGTTGTAGGGGATAAAATCATCTTTAATGATGCCAAATATTTCAAATAATCCCAAGGGGATCCTTTACTGGTCTCCCAATGGAAGGAAACCTTCCTCCACTGCAAAACTAGCTCAGAAAACACCCAACAATATCTTCCACTATTGCACCCTACAATTGGCTACATCTCTCAACAGAAACTACATTGTATCACAAGACTAAAGCTTGGTTTAAAACCTGAATGTGGAAATGTATTTCAAAGCTCTTCCAAGAGGCCTCTCAAGGATAGAGGTGGGATTCCCAATCAGGAACACGTGGTGCCAAATAGCACAACAATCTTAGCTAAACAGCTGAAGAAATTTTATATGTCTAAACAGACCATATAATTAAAATATAACATATCATAACCTAAATAATATGGCTTCCATACTCTTCCTTATATAATAAATGAGCTTCCAAACCCTAAGCCCCATCCATTAATGACACTACTTCCATGCAATGTGTCTCCATCTAAAATGGTGTTGTCCCTCATTGAATGCCACTCCTTCATGACAATGTTGTTGATTTGGTCAAAGTTGACCCAGTCCACATGCTCTAGCCCCTATTCACACCTTAGGGTGCTTTATTAAGATGAAAATATGATCCACTTTCACATGAGAAGTGGTTTTATTCCTAATAATGATATTTATGGGTCTCCCTTCCTAATTATTCATTAAACAAGAAAGCCAAATTAAATTTTAATATTCCAATTAGCTGCATGCTAATTTAGGAATATTACAATCCTCCCCTCCTAAATGTTGCTTGTCCTCAAGAAATTTCAAGGACAAATCTGAAAAATATAGGGAACCTTCATTCCCATGTGAAGCTACTTCCTCCAAGCTATCATCCATATAAATTGAATCACCCTCCATAATGGTAATTCATTGAAAAATGCCTCCCATCTACTCATGAGAGGCACCTCCAAAGTGCTCAAGTTACCCAAATGGTTCATCCCATAAGGAAACAAGAGATCCAGTGTAATAATCATGGATGGTCCAACGCTCTCCCAGAAATATGAAACATAAGAACCTTGGAGAATCTCTCTCCCAAAGGGCACATCCAATCCTTCAATCCTCCCTCTAATCACTCCCATAAGAAGAATAAGCACATCATGAATATATGGGATCAAAACCAGTGATACATAATCAATAAAATGCAATAATGGAGGTGGATCATAGTCCCACATGTGGAACCAATGCAGTATATCTCTTGAATACCTCAGATACTTATATGGTAAGTGGTTTCCCCACCGCTTACTTACTGCCATAGTTTTATCACAAGTTTTGAAAATGTAAGAAATGTTTGGTGCCTTTGGTGCACACTTGGAATGTTATATCATCTCCCTATATCCTCCTAGGGAGTGGCCTTGCTCAACATAATTTATGGCCCAAAGTTAACCATGAAGTTTATAAGGAATAATGCCCCCCCTTGGAACAATGGCCTGCACATGTATGGTAAATAAATGCAAATATTCATCATATAAATCATTATGCATAAAAACAAGATCTTTACCATATGCTCATACAAATGGAATGGTTCATAGATAGATCCCCTCTCATTCCAAAAGAGGAAATAGGTGGTTGTGATAACTCCTCCATAGAGTTATGTATCTCTACTATCTTCACATGGTCCATGCATCTCCTCAAGTGTTGATATACCTCCTCTTCAAGGCCTTCCCAAGTAAAATCCTCCATGATAATGTTGTATGACTTCATGGAATAAGTGTGGCTGAAGAGAAAATATTCATGTGCTCTTTGTAGTAACTTTTCCTTGAGCTTGGAAGCTTTAGACAAGAGGACCTACCATGATAGTACATGACCTTATCTTTGACTGAATATCCCTCATCTTTTAGTTGGTCATCAAGTATCATACAAGTGAAAAGATCCTTGCAATAATCCACCAATAGATGGGATTTCTAGTATGGATCTATCCTCCAAAGTGACAACGTTGATGATCTATCATAGAAAGCACATGTCATGTCTTTGTTCCCCTCTTTGACATCTGCCATGCCAAAGTGACATATTGGAAGGTTTTTATCGTCCCCTTGTTTCTCCTTTCTCAGCATAGAATCTAAAACGAGAGTGGGTAACGATTTTGTTGGGAGAATGTCTCCCTCCTTGAGTCTCCCAGAGATTCTCAGCGCTATACAATGACCTCCCATTGTTCCCACTCCTCTTGGATTTATGAGTGGTGCAACATGTTGAGAGAAATCTTTGATCATATTCCAATCAGGGGGCCTCCTTGGTGGAATGCCTCCATGTAATGAGACATCAAGGCCTAGAGCAGGCTGCATATGTGAGTGGACTGATTTGTCTCAGCTCTCACTGTAGAAATCATCCTCTTGCTTCTATGCATAAACCTCCTGAAAAGGATGGGGGTGTATGTTTCCAACCACTGGATGTTGGCCTTCCTTCTCATCTTCTCCTACCTCCTACAAGTTCTCACAGTCTAAGGTGCCTTCTTTAGAAGTAATCAACCCATTTACACCCAACATCTCATTGGTGTCAAAGGTCATGACCACAAAGGAATGATATATCATAGTGTGTGTCCCTAAGACTGTATTCCATGTTGAAACACACTTCCTCCATTGTTTTTTCTCATTTCCTATCAACATAGACACATGCTGCTCATGATCTTCATATGTAAGATCCTTTGGAACTTCTTGCAAAGATACAAGAGCTCCTCTAGTTGAAGCAATTGCTTCATCTCCATCTCCAAATAGAAGTGGATATCCTGCTGCTGTCACAACACTGGAGGATCCTTCCAGATCTTCCTCTTCCTTCTCCTCATCAATGGATAATACCTCATCATTAAGAGATCCTTGGTTTTGATCTCCTCTTGAAGGTGGAATCCTCAAGTCTTCTTCTTGAGAAGAAAATTCTTGCTGAAGTGGGGATTTTTCCCTAGGCAAAGAATGTTGCAAATCTTTAACCCCCTCAAAAATTTTCTGAAATGGAGTTGGTTTCATGGATCCTTCCAAATCATGCAAAGGTTTTGATTTCTTGGGTTTGGTTTGCTCTCCCAAGGAAGTTTCAGATTGTTTCAAATCAAATATTTTCACTAACCTCCTAGTGAACTTTGCATAAGTAGAAATATTTGCATTATTCAATGAAGAATATTCAAATAACCACCAGGCATAAGCCTTACCTTCAAGATGCAGTGCTACTACTCTAATGGATTCCTCTTCTGAAACTTGATGCAGCTGGAAATATGTGTCTAGCTTCTTTACCCAAGCCTTGGTTGTGCTCTTGGGTGACCCATCAAAAGTAGGTAAAAATAGTCTACCCAAAGTGTGTTGCATGCACCTTCTTCCTCTATTATGATTAATGGTTATTCTCTCTTATTTCAGTTGACAAAATCCTTGGAATTTTAAATTCTCATTGAATCTTATAGACTGAGATTCATATTCTTGGAGATAATCACCAAGAGTCTCCTCCTTTGGTATTTCTCCTTCTTCTTCTTCTCTTGCCAATAATGTAGGCATGGTACCACATTGTAGATCTGATTGTGTGGTTGAATGCTCACACACATAATATGAAGAACTGTATATTTCTTCATGTAAAAATCTTCTTGAGGGATCTTCATGTCTTTCCCTCCTCATTCCCTTGATTTCTCTTTTAAGTTCATGCATAGTTTGGAGAAGAAGTTTTGAAAAGTTTTTTACCTCCATTTCTCCAAATAATGGAGAATTTCCTTTGTCTCGTCTATAATCCTTCTCTTTTATATGAGAAGCTTCTTCTTACTCTAATAACATTGATGCAATGTCTTCACAAGCTGGGCTAAGATTATGCTCTGATACCACTGTAATATTCCCAAATGGGAAAAGAAGGAATATAGTGCATGAATATAAAAATAGTAGCAAGTATCAATACATTACATGTGATCCAAATGATATATCCATGGTATTATGGATAACATCAATAAGTAAGTACAAGATCTTGGGGATCAAGCCCCTCAAGATAGGCAAAAGAAGCCTCTAATGCCAAAATGCACCAAAAAAATGTAATACACTGCTACACAAAATACTAAAGTAAGCACAACAAAGTTTTAGTGGCTAATACTACAACTGGAACATATAAATAAATGGATCTAAAAATATAATTCTCATACAAGACCAAAAATGGAGATCTATGCTCGCATACACTTTTCCTAGACAACCCAGGAAGGATTTCCGGAAATACCCCAAATATAAATGGTGGATCTAAAGCCCTAGGGATGAATATGCACTGGAACTGAAGCACATAAAAGGGGGTGGATGAATATTATGTAGATCTGAAAGAAATCCTCCAAAAGAACCCTGTCAATGAAGGGTTGATCCCTTCAATGGAAAGCAAAGACTCCAAATGGAGCATTGAAATTGCCCCTGCAATAGCTCATTAAAATAACACAGATCTAGACTGGAACTACACTGTAGGGGATAAAATCAACTTGGCATGATGCCAAATATGTAAAATAAGCCCAAGGGGCTCCTTTACTGGTCTCCCAATGGAAGGAAACCTTCCTCGACTGCAAAACTAGCTCATAAAACACCCAACAAGATCTTCCACTGCTGCACCCTACAACTCAGCACATCTCTCAATAGAAACTGCACTGTACCACAAGAATGAAGCTTGGTCTGACACCTAAATGTGTAAATGTAGTTCAAATCTCTTCCAAGAGCCCTCTCAAGGATAGAGGTGGGATTCCCGATCAAGAACACCTGGTTCTAGACAACACTACAATCTTAGCTAAACAATTGAAGAAAGCTTATATGTCTAAACAGACCATATAATTAAAACATAACATATAATAACCTGAATAATATGGCTACCATACTCTTCCTTATATAAGAAATGAGCTTCCAAACCCTAAGCCCCATTCATTAATGACACTACTTCCATGCAAAATGTCTCCATCTAAAACTGCATTGTCCCTCATTGAATGCCACTCCTTCATGACAACATTGTTGATTTGGTTACATTTGACCCAGTCCACATGCTCTAGCCCCTGTTCACACTTTAGGGTGCTTTTTTAAGCTAAAAATATGATCCACTTTCACATGAGAAGTGGTTTTATTCCTAATAAAGAGATTTATGGGTCTCCCTACCCACTTATTCATCAAACAAGAAAGAAAAATTATATTTTATATTCCAATTAGCTGCATGATAATTTAGGAATATTACAATACTTCAACACCAAATTTTTCTCTGAATATTTGATACCCAACTTTGTGCGTAGGGTATGGAATAGATTCATAAGCTCATGCACATCTTGATCCCTTTGCTGCCACAACATAGTCCATTGTATGTATTTTTCCTCATAAATCCCCATGAGATAATATTTTTCCTTGATGGAGCCTCAGAAATAATTCCAAGTGGGTAAGGTCGAGAATAGAGAGGGTTCCCCCTCGTCCTTTTTCTCACATTAGGTTTCCCACCAGTCCTTGACATGGGGGGTAGATTTGAGGAGTGCAAAAATAATATTCTCCTGGTTGGAAAATTCATGACCCAAGAAATATCCTTCAAATGGATTCAACCATCTATCTATGATGTCTGCATCTATTTGGCCCTCAAATATGAAAATGTCAAAGTTTACATGTACCTTAAAAGGAGGTGTGCCTCCAGAGTGGTTGTTGGATGCAGATGCGCTGCCGGTGGGCAATCATTGAAGGATCTGGGAAAAGTTATCCATCATTGCATTCCTTTGTTTTTCAAGGGCCTCCTCGAGCAATATTTTGATAAGATCTCCTACTCCCTCATCTTTCCTTTTTTCCCCTATGGGCAGTCTTTAGGGTTTGCGAGGATGATCTTGTAAAGGTTCAACGAGATTGAGCCCTAACTCCTTATACCCCGACCTTGTTAAGGACATGCAAAGAAGGATCGAGAAAGAGCTAACTGCTCTAATACCACTGATCTGAATTTATACAGGAATGTAAAATAATACACATATAACCATAAATACAAAAATCTAGTGGAAATAACACTTAATCTCATTAATATCAAAGAACTTAAATTTGTTTATAGACAGAATGAAAATAAACTAGCTAGGGCATCGATAGCTTATCTTTGAGAAGAAATGTGGTGGCTATAGGCCTCTAAAATGTGTTAAAATGAGGCTTTAGGGCCTATTAATTATTTATAAACAATGGAAAACCATAAACATTCAAAAACCTAACCCTAGGAGATGAAGCACCAAAACTATGGGCCTCGTTTGGGTAAATTGGTACATCAACTTCCCAGGGACGTAACTTTGGCATACAACCTCTGTTTGATGCATTCAATACCTCATTAAAAATATATATCCGAGGAATACAACTTTTGAGTGAAAAAATTAGGATAATACCCATGTTTCTCCTGATTTTCCCATAAAAACATCGTTTAGGGCCTCAAAACGGCCCTCAAAGTTCGGGACCTAAAAAACTTCTAAAAATAGTAAATTGTGTTATAATTAAGGAAACTGAAAAACTCAAAGAAACAATGGTGGGGCCACAAGTGGAATAGGTGGGTGTCTACCAATATCCACCTAGATCATCTGAGCTTGAAAAGCGTCCTGAGGAATCCAATGCAGATATGTAACATTTCTGACAGAAGCGTAGCAGAATTTTACAAAAGCATAGCAGAAGTTTGAAGCCGCTTTGGAGGCACTTTTAGGAGTCCAAATACAATTCTTAAAGAATGGCCAACTAGACACATGTATCTTTTTCAGAACATCTTGGATTTTTCAAAATGACCCATGGGAAGGCCTCCAAAAATTCATTCTCCCAATATTACTCCAGAAGCATAGAAAGACCTCCAAAAATTCATTCTCCCAATATTACTCTAGAAGCGTAGAAAGACCTCCAAAAAGGTGGCAAAAGCATAGAAAATGAGTGGTTTTTTATATTTTTCTCCAAAAATTAAGATTTTCATGCAAAGAGGGTTCATGATATGTGATTTAATCACCAAAATTCATCCAACCATGTAAATAAATCATCATTTGGATTCCCCTAAAATAAGCATAGAAAAAGTTCGCTATGCTTCAGTGAGGAGGAATTTTCATAATTGTGCAAAAATCACAAAAAATACCAAAATTCTTCAAAACTTCTCAAAATTGGTTCTATAGCACCTATGAGTGATATGCTACATATTCAAGGAAGCTTCAGCCAACAAATCTAAGCTATCTTTTTCTTTAAGCTTCATTTGAGCTTCTTTTAGCCTTTTCTTTAGCTATTTTAGCCTTATTTTAGAAATTGTGCTCCTCGTGCAATAATGATTTGCCATTTGTATTTGGAGGTAATTGTACCTCTTAGCCGTCTTCAATAGATTTTCCAAATTCTCATTTACCCTTGCTAACCAAAGTTCTCTGTCTTGATTGATCTCCATGGCTATTATCTCATCAAAGTTCAACTCTTCAGGTGGATGAGCTGATTGTATTTCTAGCTCTAGCACCCTTTTGAGGCCTCTTGTCTTTGGCCTTCTTAGATGTGTTTCAGTCTCCATGTCCTGCATTTGATTAACATATATGATATTCTTACCCTTACCTTTATCTACCTCTAGGTCTAACTTGGTTTTTCTTTGTAACAACTGCTTCACCTTCAATTGAAAATTCTACTATTGTAGGAAAGTAATTTGAGAATTATCAATAGAGAATATCCTCCTCAACTCTATTATTTCCTGATATTTCTCTCTAATGATATCCTTAGCTGATTTGATCTCAATCTGCTTTGCTACCTCATCCTCCAATGGCATTGGTTCACTATGTTGGTGAGAAGGTGTTTCATCTTGATGCATAAGAGGTTGCTCCTTAACTTCATTTTGTTCAACAATGGTGTCAAGTGTAAGTACAGTTTTCATATATTTGGGTGCAAATACCTGTATCTTTCCATTCTCATATCTATGAGTAAAATAAAAAACCCTAAGAGCCTTTGAAATCTGAGTTTGCATGCTAGAAGAGCCAACCTCCATTGGTTTTACTAACAGTGATGGTGATGATGTGATATGCATGACATGAGGGCTAGTGGTAGGCATTGCTGCTACTCTTTCCATGAAGGTTTCCTAAGTTGTTGGGCCATAATTGTGAATTACGGATAAATCACACTTCCCTAGATAGGTGCTAGTCTAGAAAAATAGGTGAAAGACTATAAAACTATTTCTCCTAACTCATAACAGATACACAGAGAGGATTGAAAGCTTACTTTTTTAGTCGCTTCCAAATGAATCCTTCTGTCGATTTCGTTGCAGCTTCAAATTCAAGCGGTTTGTGAACTGAATGCTTCCTGCAAGAAAGAACATTGAAACAGCAAAAGATGCAATAATATAGATATCTATTCAAGCTATTTAGCTAAATCAGTAAAGCATAAACCACATACATCAACCAAGATCTTACAATATGGAAAATCAAAGCCAATACAGATGCATGTAGGGAAAAATAAGAAGTACTCTTTATTGATGATAGAAGGAGAGGTTACAACCTAGTGACTGGTTTGAAGTGAGCTTCCAACAATGTTCCCAAGCCTCATCATAGTATAAATCTCTCCAGCAGCAGCTTCACAAATCTAGCTCTCAGTTGAAAATCCTCCAACATTTCTCTACTCAAATTCTTCCTTCTCAAGCACTTAGATCCATGCTCAATTTATAGATGAACTGTAGGTTGTTTTTCAATCAATAACTTTCCAAAAATAGGAAATACATGTTTCCAATCATGTATATGTCAAATGGACACTTGGATTTGAATCTTGACACATGTGAACTCTTCTAGAAGGCACTGGCCAAGTGGAGATTCCGGAGCAATGAGAATTCTGCTCCCAATGTGAGCAACACACCTGTGAATGTCGAGAAGTGCTTTGCAGAGCATCCTTGAATGGGGCTACCTACATATGCAATGCACTTAGGCCCCTTAGAGCCTATGTTGGTGAGCTCTCATATGCTATATAATAAGCTTCAAACCATGGAAACCTTTGCTTGATGAAAGTCTTGCTTGATTTGTCTTGTTTCTTGTCTTAGAGCATGTAGCAACTAAAATGATAGGGAATGATAGACCCTTGATCATTGGTCCTGGAGATGATGCCCAGTTAACTAGGTCATTGGGAATGGTGCTGAAATTGACTTATAACATAATTCATGTTGATGGATGAAAGGTTATGCAACATAATGAGTTTGACTAGACCATGATGAAAAAGACTTGGTAAATTATCTTTTTTCTACTCTAAACCTTCTTAATCATCTTAATCAAACTCCTGTACAAGTAATGTGGAAAATAATTTTTTTTTATAGAGGTAAAATGCATCAACAAACTGATATGGTACCTATAAAACCTGGAAAATATTCCTTCACATGTCAAATACTTCATTATTAACATCATCAAAGGATCATATTTGTTACGGAGGTGTCAGAAAGGGAAGAGGTAATCTGGGTCCTCTCTAGTATGAGGTTTGAGAAATTGTTTGTAATCTTCAATGTCCAAGTCCATGCCCTTGAACCACTTCTCTCCATGATAAGGAATACCTGTTGCTAAGCAAATCAGGTATGCTGATAGGTTAAACTTTATATTTTCACTGATGACCTTTCCCATGCTAAAAATTGTGGCAATAAGCTTGTAAGTTGAAGATGATATCCTTCCTCCATGAGCTTCTCACAGAACCTCAAACATCTGGTCCTATCAAAACATATTTTGGCCAAGGGTGAAGCATTTATTTCATGTATGGTGAAGGGTTCTAACCTGAGGTGGTGCCCTCCCTTGAAGTTCTTCTTCTCACTATCCATATTGTTTGTTAGTGAAAGGATAAAACCCTAGTGTGTTTGATGGGATGAGTATGTATAGTGAAATTTTGGAAAAAAGTGTAGGGATGGGGTAGGTTTAGAGGGTGAGATGAAGGGTTATGGAGATAGGGAAAATTATTCAAAAAATTTAGTGGATAGTCTTGCATGTCAGCTCCATGTTGTGAGTGAAATCAAGTGAAATGGATGTGAGGAAGATGGTCAAATCAAGGAAACGCAGGAAATTTCCAATTTATCACTCTGAAAATTAGCTAGAAATTAGGGTTTCATGAAAATGGCTATTAGGTAGGATATATATGGTGGGAGATGTGAGTATGAGGTATATGAGAGGTCTAGGATAATTTTTTATAGTAAGGTTAGGGTTTATTTCACTGGAGTCTTTGAATGACATGAAGAAGTGAAGATGTAGAGAAGTATGGAGTGAGCATGAAAATCAATAACTAACTTGATGATTTGACCATGGGAGGTTATAAATATGTTAAATTACTATTTTGAGAGGTCGAAGGAGTAATGGAAATAAGCCTTGAGCTTATTTGAATGGCTTGGAAGCCAAAAAACCTAAGTTTTTCCCTCCTTCCTGAAGCGTAAAACCAAAAAACAAAAGCATAACAACGTGCCTACAAGCGTAACAACTACTTGGTAGAAGCATAACAACAACCCCAAAAGCATAAAGGAGGCTACAAAAATGTAACAAAAGGCCCAAAAATGTAACAACTAGCTCTGAAAGTGTAGCAGGAGCTTTTTGAAACGTAACAAAGGTAGCCAAAAGTATATCAAAGTGTTCTTGAGGTAGTTCTTTGCCTTGGTTTCAAACCTTTGACCACCTAAGGAGTGAAAATGAGGTAAGAGAGGAGCTTTACAACACAATAAAGGAGAACAATGAGCTTGGATAAGCTTTCTTTTGTCTTTTATAACCTTTTAAATGACTTTTTTGTCCTGTAGTGAAAAAAATAAGAAATTTTTGCCTTTTGAAATCTTTTGACAATGAAACAAATTTTGAAATAAGACAACTTGCCTTACTTTTTTCACCTAAGTATGTTGACTCCCTTTAGAAGACTTATATGGTGAAAATGAAGGATGTTTCACCTTGTTTGATGAAAAAATGGACTTTTCAAAGGCAAAACTATGAAACCTAGACAACAGACCTAGATGAGATGGAGTGAATGACCTAAGAGTTCTAAATGACAAGGAATGGGATGACCTTTGACGTGATGATGGCCTAGATGGTGTTAGCACTACAATTTTTCCAAAAAAATTCAAAGTCTGGCCATCATTCTCCAAGGAATCAGTCTGCCTTTTCAGTTCAGTTGTAATATGAAAGTGTCGCTGTCAAATTGTAGTGGTGAGAAAATTTCCTTTCTACCTTCATTCATTTCATTTTCCCTCTTTTACCTTTCATTTTTCCAAAAAAACCCAAATCCCAACGTTTCATTTCTTTCAAAACCCCTTTTTAACTATTAAAATTCATTTTTTATAGTTAAAAAGCACCTCTGCGCACCCACTAATAGCCATATCATATCATACCCTTTTTACCTTACCTTATATCGCATATTCAAACCTTATACATCTAACCATTTTCGAATCCTACAAAATTTCTGATATGCGATATTGTTGGGACCCATCATTTCTTTTTGATATGTTTCATAAGATTAGAAATGTTTTAGAAAAATCCTTTGTATTATGATTCAGACTAATTTTACCATATTCATTGACTTAACGAAGTTTTCACTTCTTTGCTTTTAAAATCTGTTTAATGGGCCCCACCTACTTTTTTGCATCGCATTTTTGCAAAGTTCACTTACTGCATTTACTTCTTCTTCCTCATTTCCCCGATTGCGATATTGAGTGGGACCCTTTCTTGCCACGTCATCGTCGCTAATTTCATATCACAAAAATCCTCGCCACATTCATTTGCCACTCCAAAAATCTTCCGATGTGATACAAAAGGGACCCACCTTTCCTTGCCACGTCACCCTATCCCCATCGCACATCGCAAGCTCTAGATGATAGGCACTCAAAATCATGTTATAAACGTCGAAGTACGATGTGCAATATTGTTGGGACCCAATCGCATATCACAATTCACAAGATCAAGAGGATATGTGCTCAGGAATCTGTTTTAAACGCCGAAATGTGATTGTGATTTCCACTGGTATTTACACCTCCTGATCTTCCCCGCCCTTTGATCCACAGTTCTCATGCCTTTTTGACCCCCCTTCCCCATTCTACTTTTAACACTGCGGGGCACGGTGGGGTCTGAAAAGCTATTTTTTCTGTTGCTCCTCCTGCTACATGTCCTCTCTAAATTTTTCACCCCCCTCAGTCCAAACCTCCTTGTCACATCATCACCCCCATCGCAAATGGCATTCCATCCTGCTTATTTCTTATGCTTAAACATTTCTGACCCTGATCTGTAATTGTGATATGTGTATAAAACGTTTTCTCCTCCCACTCATCATTTTTTTAATAATCTATCCTGCTAATAAAATGAAACCCTGCTATCTCTTTCAATCCACCTTCTTAACATGTTTAACCTCCATATTTCCCACTCCTCTTTTATTTCTCCCCCTGGCCCACAATTCAATGTGTCTCCTTCTCATATCTTTCACATGCCCGGTCCTTTTATTTGGAATCTATATATATAGGTTTTTCCACTCCAACACTATTTCCATATTTAATTCGAGACCCTATAGCAACAAACATGAAACCAAAGGAAAGGAACATCGGCATAGATTCTCTAAAACAGATTTCTACCATTACTCTCAGCAACAGCACATTTCCACAAGGCATCATGCAACATTCAAAGAACATTCACATGTCACTTTTACTGTTTTTTACGCTTTTTGTGGAGTTGGTTGCACCAGAACAAAAGAGGAGTCTTCCCATAGACTGCCACATCATACAACCACTTCGAATTGTTAGCCTTGATCTTGTTTATATTCATTATGTCATAGCACTTTGTATTAAAGTTTTAGGATGAGCCTCATCTCTTGCACGAGATCATAAAACTTTTGGGAACAGGTTTACTCCTTTTGTGGAGATGACAATTTTATATTTTTGTATATATGTAACAAACTACTATGTAAAAATGTTTTGTGGTTTTAGAATCTTGGCTCATATTATTAGTACTGTTAAGTCCCTAAGTTAATAGTGTAGCCCCTTATTATGTTAGTGTAGCCCCCTTATTGTTATTATTGTACCCCTGTAACCCCCATATTGTTATTATTGTGCCCTTACATTATTATTGCTAGGTCGGCTAGGATTACATTGTGGCCCCACTAGGATTATATTGTGGCCCCATGGACTCCTATATATAGAAGGAGGTTTTGTTCATTTGTATCATCAAAGACTTGTTCATTTATGTAATGTATTGGAGGTTTCCCCCTCGAAGTGGCTCATTTCTAAGGCGTTTATATCTCTTTTCTTCTCTTTTTGGAGCTGGTTACACAACATTTGGTATCAGAGGTTTGGATTCTAGGATTTCGCTGCTCCAAACAGGTCATCATGGCATTTTCTCTATAACTTTTTTTCTACGAAGTTTCAGAATCTGAAATTTTTAGAGTGCGAAGAAAACATCCTGAGGAAGCTTTTATAAAAATTTCAGAGTTTGGTTCGCAATAATTTCGGAGATATGATCTGTGGAAGTCAGGTATTTTTTCAGGCTCCTAAACAGGTCATCGTGGCATTTGCGCTATAAATATTTTTCTACGAAGGTTCAGAATATGAAATTCATATGGTGTGAAGCTGAAATACTGAGGAAATTCATCAAAAAATTTCATAGCTTGGTTCACAATATTTTTGGAGATATGATCTGTGGAAGGTAGTGCTTTTTCAGGCTCCTGAATTTCATCTCAAAGAGGTGATCGTGGGAAAAGTTCAATAACTCTCTCTCTGAAGATTGGATTGGAGTGCCGTCAAAATTGGTCGCAAGCACACGGCCTGTAGTTTCGTGGCTATCAATTTTAGATACAAAGGACAAAACAGTGACACGTGGCAAGTCGTACAAGTTCGCTCTACTGAACCAGTCCAGAATTAGGTCATTGTGGGAGATTGGACACAATTTGTCTTGGAGAATCCAAATTAGGTCAGACCTGTGGCATTTGAAAGAAGCTTCAGAGGGCTACTACAGGGCTGAATTTCAGATATCGAAGATTTTCAATTATAGAGATAATTTAATTTCAATATCTAGCTCCTCAAAAGCAAGAGAAAGGTGTGTATTTGGTTTTTAAAATTGCATAACGTTTGTTTGAAAAAGCAATTGAAGTGATTCCAAGTGCATATTTTAGAATTTTTATCAGTATTGGGTTCTATAATGCCTCCAAAAAATAATTCCATACCCATTAATCCCTCAAAAAGCTATTCTATGACGCATGAAGAGGAAGAGTTGCAGTATGAGATATCAAAATTACGGTACCAAGTGCAACAAGTTTCAATCTTACGAAGAGCAATTGAAGATGAAATAGATGGTTTAAAAGAAGAAATGGAGGCTAATTTTGATGGTTTGAAGGATCAAATAATAGCAAATATGGATGATAAATTAGTGGAAGATCACATCGAGCATCAACAACAAGTTCTCCAACTCTCAAAGGATAACCCAACTTTGGTGCAAAATCTAATGAAACAACAGGAAGATCAACATCACATCGAAATAAGTTATGAAGAAGTCATAGAAACAAGAACTCGACAAGTACGATCAATTTCAGAGTATCTCAGCAAGTGGAAGAACTTTCCTGTAAAATATTTCACATGGGAGGATGAGAATTTTATACAGAAGCATCAAGAAATAATCAAGCGTTGAGGACAACGCTTGTTTGAAGGAGAGGGGCATGTTAAGTCCCTATATTAATAGTGTAGCCCCTTATTATGTTAGTGTAGCCCCCCTTATTGTTATTATTGTACCCCCGTAACCCCCATATTGTTATTATTGTGCCCTTACATTATTATTGTTAGGTCGGCTAGGATTACATTGTGGCCCCACTAGGATTATATTGTGGCCCCATGGACTCCTATATATAGAAGGAGGTTTTGTTCATTTGTATCATCGAAGAATTGTTCATTTATGTAATGTATTGGAGGTTGCCCCCTCGAAGTGGCTCATTTCTAAGGCGTTTATATCTCTTTTCTTCTCTTTTTGGAGCTGGTTACACAACAAGTACTCTTTTCAGTGAATAAAATTGAAAGAAACTTCTGAGGACTTATTATCAATCTAGCGTTTGTGTTGTTAATTTTCACTTGTGTTTCCATGTCTTATTATCTTCAGTGGCTGTTTGCAATCCCTCATGTTGTTATGTGTTTTTATCAGTCTCTTGACATGTTCATGTGTTTTATCAATTTTTTTTATTCTCACACATTGAGATTTCTTGATGAAATATACATGATGACAGTGTAAATAGCATCACTTATAACAATTATCTTCCATGATATTTCAATGAGAATATTGTAAGTCTAGAAATAACTTTCTCTTGTTGAAATTTTGACAAATTTCTACTTGTGTTATTTTCTACAAAAATCAGTGGATTTCTGCCTTGTAGACCCATTGCTTCTTCTTCCATTTCACATTTTCTTCCCCTCATAGGCTACAAACTCGCTCTTTTTCTACCACATCATACCCAATACCCTCATTAGTAGAATAGTGGGTTTGACTAAAATATCTTTTAAGTGAACAATAGTTTAAACCACCTACCAATCTTACAAACCAAATCATTAAATTGCCTTAGAGTTTAGGATGTGTCTAGTCAGGTGCTTGAAGTAGTCCAAGTGTTGATTCCAGTGCAAAAATAAGTTGGTGCGTCTGCTGGGAGACGAAGGTCTTGAAACAAAGTATTCTCCTGAGTCTCTTGTTTTGAATTTATGATAATCAATTCTTGATGGTGAACACAAATTGGTGACTTGAGTAAGACTAAAAAGTATTTCACCCGGCGAATCCATAAAGAGGAAGAGGGGATTCAAGACCTCCTTCTAAAAGGAGGAATCAGAGATCACCTACTATGACTCTAGTTGTTGACCCAGAGAATATCATTAAAGATGCAAAAGGAAAACAAAGATCGATTGAGGTCACATCTCAGTCAGTGAAGAAGGTACAAAAAAAGTACATTCCAAAGAAAAAGATACCTTTATCTACTTTAGAATCAAAATAATTTTTAGTTTCAAAAGGTTCTGGTGAAAAATCTCAAGTTGAAACTGCTTCCCTAGAAAATAGCGTAGATGTTGTTAACCTAGGCTCAGCTAAAAATTTTTCTCACTCATCACCTAGTAAATCTGAGATAAGTATTGTTCCAGTCAAAGAGGAAAAAATAAATTTTTTAAGTATTAATAAAGAATAAGAAGATTTTTTGTTGACATAAGGAGAGTTAGATCAAGTATTGGCTATTGCACCTTTTCTTGATAGGGATGTTTTGACTGAAGAACACTTTAATACTATTTTAAATTTCCTTCAAACTCATCCTGAATACTAGTCTCTTATTACCCCTCAGCAAGAGTATTTTCCTTTGTCTCGAAATCCAGCTGATGGCTCATCCTCTTCTCAACAACCAGAAGGGAATGTTTCTAAAGGCCTCACTTTTAACTTATCTGACTTCCTAGCTCAACAAAATAAAGTCGAATTTACCTCTTCTCCTCAAGAGATAGCATTTGAATCTTATTATTCTATAGAAGGTGCAGTCAAAACCTCCTATGCTCATCTCTTTGAAAATACATTGTTTTTAGCCACAAAACTTGAAGAATTAGCCCAAGAATTCCAATTTTCTGTTGTCTCAAGTCAGATTCAAATTCCATAGGTTGTAATTCCTAGTTCCCAAACAACTACATCAACCAATCATCTATTAGTTGTACATCAGCAAGACATGGCTCAACCTTCCCTCATAAGGATGCAATAGATAGTGGCTGCAAGATATGCACCACTTGTTCTCCCTTAAACCTTACATCCACCTCCTCAAGGATATTACTTGAAATATCTTCCAAAATACACTAGGGAGGGAGAAGGAGTTTCTGCTGAAGAACACTTAGTTTCTTTCTATAGTTATGCTGACAAATAGAAAATTGAGCATGAAGATGTCTGGTCAAGACTCTTCATTCAAATTTTGGATGGAGAAGCTTGTAAAGGGTTTAAAATTCCACCACTAAACTCAATAACAAGAACTGATGAATTGCAGGAAGTATTTGTGGAGCAATGTGGTTGTTGGCTCGAGGGGTCCTGACCCAGGTTTGGAGTTCAAGTTTTTCCAAAAAACCCCTATACTACTGGCCCTTTCAACAGTGACTTGCTTGTGCAGGTCAAAGTCTCACCCGAAGTAGTATGGGAGGGTGCTGGAACCAAGTTTCTGCACCCTGAGAAAGGATAGGTAAGGCAAGCAGAGCTGCATCTGGCCTTGTGATACCCAGATTGCCTCTTTTTGCGTAGGGGCGATAGGTCTCTTTTTGCATCCACGTGCGCTAGATCTATAATTATATACTTCTATGACAATAGCATAATATTGCATAAAACAGAACATAACAAATCTAGATACAAAAAACAAACTTACACAGATCTTTCACAACTTGAATACAGAGAGCGCATAAGGCAGTAATTACCAATTATTCGTACAAATAGTACACATAGATTCAGTTCTCAAGCAACCTTTATTATTCATCAATTCATCAATTCCTTCTTACAATACCCATCCCAACCTACGCACACAACAGCAGGGTATGCACATAGCTGGACTCTGGATCTCCATGCACACAGGCAGCAGGAGTATTTTCCCCAAAAACCAAAACAGACATCTTAAACCACAGTTCGCATCAATAGCTCTTCATTTTCTACCTTACAATACAAAATGTTCCTCTATTTATAATAATCTAGCCTAAACTTCCCTATGGTCCGCAAACTGTGGTTTTCGGACCCCTGGTTTACCCTTTTTCCCATTACAATGCTTTCAGGGCTTTGACCCACCCCAAAACCCCTATGCTAGACTAAATATAATCAAAAGTATTCAAAATTGGACCAGTTTCACAACTTGTAGGAGACCCTATTCCAACAGCCCCCCAACACAATCTTGTGACTCGTCTCAAATCACTACGGTGGTGCGGTCGCTATCTGCACATGCAAGGTATTGAATGCAGTGATGAGCAGAGGGAGCACTTCCTGACTTTGGGAAGTAGCTCGTTGTGTGATATTGACAAGCTTCAGGGAGGCAGGGTCTTCTGGAGCCGTTGTAACCTGGTCCAATATCCGGTGGAGGCGCGCGATGGCGTTATGAGCACCCTAAGATATCTTTAAGATAGCATCGCCCCACGGTTTCAAGCACTTTCTAACGACGTGCTTGGCGCGGCGGAGATCCGCAATTGTGTCTATGAAGGCGTTGCAGGTTTTTAAGAGGGTTAGACACTACGCAGAGATGAGGGAAGGCAAGGTAGCTTTGACCTGATCGAAAGCAACCTCCTTCTGTTGTAAGTCTTCCTGGACACGCTGAAGCATGGGGTTGAACCGGACCACTATCCAAATCTGCATATCCACCTCAACCAACTGAGTGCCCAGAGTAATCATTTCCTTAATAATATTCATTTCTTCCATGATCAATGCAACCCATTGTGCCTAAACTTCCAGGGGTATTTCAGAACCATTTTTTGGATCGAGGGGTCCTAACCCAGGTTTGGAGTTCAAGGTTTTCCAACAAACCCATATACTACTGGCCCTTTCGGCAGTGACCTGCTTGCACAGGTCAAATTCTCACCCGAAGTAGTATGGGAGGGTGCTAGAACCAGGTTTCTGCACCCTGAGAAAGGACAGGTAAGGAAAATAGAGCTGCATCCAGCCTTGTGATACCCAGATTGCCTCTTTCTGTGCAGGAGTGATAGGTATTTTTTCGAATCCATTCGCGCTAGATATATAATTATATACTTCTATGATAGTAGCATAATATTGCATAAAACATAATAGATCCAGATACAGCAAACACACTTACACAGATCTTTCGCATCTTGAATACAGAAAGTGCATAAAGCAGTAATTACCAATGATTCGCAAAAACAGTACACATAGATTCAGTTCTCAAGCAACCTTTCTTATTCATCAATTCCTTCTCACAATACCCATCCCAGCCTGTGCACACAGCAGCAGGGTCCGCACACAGCTGGACTCTGGATCTCCGCGCACACAGCCAGCAGGAGTCCTTTCCCCAAAAACCCAAACAGATATCTTAAACCATAGTTCGCATCAATAGCTCTTCATTTTCTACCTTACAATACAAAATGTTCCTCTATTTATAATAATCTAGCCTAAACCTTCCTATGGTCTGCAAATCGTGGTTTTCGGACCCCCGGTTTACCCTTTTTCCCATTACAATGCTTTCGAGGCTTTGACCCACCCCAAAACCCCTGTGTTAGACTAAATATAATCAAAAGTATTCAAAACTGGACCAGTTTCGCAGCTCATAGGAGACCCTGTTCCAACAGTGGTGATAGAAAAGACTACCTACACTAGACTAAATATAATCAAAAGTATTTAAAATTGGACCAGTTTCGCAGCTCGTAGGAGACCCTGTTCCAACAGTGGTGATAGAAAAGACTATGTGTACTACCTTACAGAATATGGAACTCTGAAAAAGAAGGTAGATGAGTCACTAGCTGATTTTACCAAGAGTTTTAATAAGATTTATCAGAAAATTCCTAAATAAATTAAGCCTATTGAGACTACAGCTATGATAAATTTTGCAAATGCTCTAGATTCTGAGTTTGTTTTATGGTTGAGAGTTGAGAAAGTGAAAAAATTGATGGATATGCAAGAGACTACAATTTGAGTTCAGTCTAATCTTATGGTATCTAATAAATTGAAAATGGAGGAAGAGAAAGTATCAAAAGACAAAAAGAAAATGAAAGAAGAAAAACCTTCTTCCTCTAAATATCTTACAGTAGAAGAAAAGTTTGATCAAATGTACAATTTGATCAAGAACTTCCTTCTAAGATGACAAAATTAGAGTTTGAAAACAAACCTACTGCTAGAGCCAATCAAAATGAGGCCAATAGAAATCAGGCTCCCTTCAGGAGGTGTTGGAAAGGAAAAAGGTCTATTGGGAAAGACCCGGGTTTAGAATGGAGGCCAACAAGGTTTTCCGCAGTAGTCTAGCACAACACTGACATTTTCACCCTACTCCGAAGAGTAGAGAGTCTCACTCAAGGCATGTTGTGACCTTACTAAGGTTAGGATTAGATCAGGTATTGATCAGGCATAAAATATATCCTAAAACAGACAGGGCTAGGTGCTCCAAATAAGTGTAAATACTCTGTAAATGACAATACTCATCAACTTATTCAGGACAAAAAAACAAAATTTAAAGTAACCCACACATTCAACTAAATCAGAAACACAGTATTGAACTTAGAACATCAAACCCATATCATAATGTTTTGCATTAACAACAAGAGATAGTTACATTGCTCCTTAGAGCGATCCTGGCAGAACTGATTACAATAGTATCACATATGATAGAACAAAATGAACAGAGAGAGAGAACATAATGAACAGAACGAACAGAGCTCTCCTACGGCTCCTTTCTGTTGATCCATACTGTGCCAGCCTCTTGTCTCCACTAACCAGCTGCCTATTTTTTCCTTTTCCAACGTGTCTGACAGTTCTCCCTTCCTTTCCGCTCTGCCATTTGCTGCATCTCCCTGATCACTGGTCGTTCCACTGCTTATTCTCTGTCACATCCTTTTGCCATCTGTGCTTGTTCTCGCAATAGCCGCACCACTTGCTCTTCAGTTCTTCGCAACCATGACAGCTCTCTGTCTACCATGGTTGCATTCTACCACCTATTATCCGCAACTCAAAAACCATTTTATTTCAAAACAAGGGCTCCAATAGGCCCTGACCACATCCTATTGACTCATCTCGAGTCAATTGTTTTCTACTACCTCAGTCTCCATCGGTCCACTTGCCTCTATTGCCAGTCCTTTCTTCTCCTTTTCTTCTCCCTATCCAAATAAGGGCCCCAACTCGAGGACATTTACCAGCACTGATGCTTTGATTTCTTCTGCTTGGTTGTACAATTGGTCAAGTCCATCATGGTCTGTGGCTTCTTGAATCTCCTTCAACACCTGCTGCAGTTTTGCCAAAATTGGCTGTGATTTCAAAGTTAGCGTGGTTGAACACTCATGTAGATTTTTCTAAAGGTCATAGGCTTCCTTTACCGTGGTTCTTAGAGTTTCCTACATCCTAGCTACCTGGTTCTATCTTTTTGTTATCTTCTCTATGTAGATGATCGCTGGGTCTAGCAGCGCAAGCGTGGTTGCTAGTGCTGATTTTAGTTCCCTATTTTCTTGACTGAGATTCGAACATGCCACCTAGACTTGGATGGATTGGCCAACTATGTCACTATCTGATATGTTGTCTGGTATCTAATCATTGTGAGTCGTTACTGTGAGCCAGAGATCCCTGAAAATCTGTGTCACTATGTCTAGTTGGCCATGTAGGTTGTCCTTCTCTATCTTTAGTTGTTCATGCTCTTTAGTAAGCACGATGATCTATATTTTTTTCTTCTCAAATTTTTGCTGGAGTTCTGTGTGAAGCCCTTTGGCCTGCTCTGTTACTCGCTAAATAAAATTTTACAACTACGTCGTTCCCTAGGTCTGCATGCTCTCAGCTCCGAATGTATCTTGATTTGGTGGTCTCTCTCAGAGTGGTTGATTGCTAAAAATGGACTTGGCTGAGTGCTCCTGCGGTGATGGAGGTGGTGTTGGTTGCAACAACAGATGATTAGGGTTACCCATGTTTAGAGTGGGCTACATCTAGTGAAGTATCAGGTTTTCTTGCTGAAACGGGTTCAACTCTTCAGGCTGGGGTGTTGTATCTGCAGTAAAATATCCCCCACGATTTAAAAGGTCCTAAAAAGTGACCTGTTCAACCAGGTTTTGTTTAACCTTAGATACAAATGTTGTATTGGAGTTAAATTCCACCTCATTATCTCATTTTTTCTTACTCTTTTCTCTGAATGGGTCAGATATGGTGGTTGATGTGGAGGGTGTTCGGGCTGGATGGTATTTAGAGGTGAATGAGGTGTGGGACGATGAGTGGTGAGTGCGAGGTGGAGATATATGAATATTTAAAAAGGAATAGGGGTTGAGTAGAGGTAGCTCCTGAGTTACCTGGGGTTCTATCAATGGCTCTTCTTGGATTGGGGCCCCCTTGTCCATTGGTTGTGTTTGATCTTCCCTTGTGAGATCAATGACCTAGCTAGACACTGTAAATTTTTCCTTCTTGGCTTTTGGTGTAGCTATGGTTGGCTTTGAGGCTTTACTATTTTTTATAGGAACTATGGTTGTTGTTACTGGTGAATTAAGCAAATTAAGTGGTATGGTAGTGACTGTGGGGACTGTGATGGAAGAGGAGGTAGAATTGGAGGCCTGAAATTCTGTAAACGTTGGAAAAAATGAAGAATCACTTGTTAGAGTTTGAACTACCTGGTTAAAGCTTTGTAACTTTGTGTTTATCTCCTTAATGATTGGTGTTAGCTATAGTCACGACATTCTGGCCATCGCTTCTTCCGGTGTTTCCCCTGGCAATGGATCCAGCAGCATTCCATCAAATGAATAGCAATAGACTCCACTTCTGACCTCCATTCCTACCCCTGGCCATGAACATACTTCAGTGTGGAAATTTCTTTCATCAATTTGAAACTTCAACGTCTTCATCTTGAAGGTCGTTTCTGGCACACATGTTGGCCTGATGTAGGTTTTCTTATGGCTAACTCCAAACCATACTTGTGTAGAATAACTGTCCAACAAGCTCCTTGCGATTCTCTACTGTCTCATCACGACATCAACCATCTGGCTGTACTAGAACTTGAATGCTTCCTCGTTCACCTACTTAGTGTTGGGGTCCCCTGACACTTTCCAGGTGTGAACTTCATTGCTAACGGTTGACCTGTTGCAATTTCTAGAGGCTGTCTGATTCCTGGGAATGTCCATTTCCACATTGCCAATGCCATGACAAGATAACCATAGATGAACCCAGTGGTTCTCTTGTAGTTATCCTCACAAGCTTCAAATAACTCATTAAGTAGAAATGAACACCAATTTAGTTTTGCCCCCTAGATACAATGCTCCACAACTAAGATGGTATCCAACGTACACTCCCCTTTTGTGTAATGTCTCATAGTTTTTCTCACAATCGGATAGCAGGAAAACTTGACTGCTGGCTTGTTGACCAGGTCTATCTTGGCCCCCTTTCCTCCTCTCTTGGTTTCATATTTACTATAGTAGTCGCCATCTCCTTCTTTCTTCTCTCTCTTTGACACATTTTGGAATGTTGTGGAGATGTCTCTCCCTTCTTGTGATAGCACGGCTAACCTATGAATATCTTCCACATGAATTGGTATTTCTCTTCCTAGCCACAGGGACCCATTGTGGATTCTACTCAGCAGGAAATTTTTTCACTGCATCGCAGCCCCTGTGGTGTCAAACACTGGAAGATTCTGAGGTTCAATATGGTGGATTGCTAGACACCTCTGAACTCTGGGAGTACTCTTGTTGATTCTTGTCCTGCTTCTATGGCATAATTTTCCATGTAGACTTGTTTCTTCATCACTGGGAATTGGAAAGAATCCGTCAGGTCAGTATCGATCAGTGACGCACTATCATATTTTCCCACTAGTGACTCCATCTTCTAGATTCTTTCATCGAGCTCCTGCTCAACGACTCTTGGCACTACCTTGGTCATTTTAGCTCTTATTTGGTACACTTACAGAGCTAATCCTCTTTTCTTATATATTCCTACCTCTGGATGCCCCCTCTGAACTTCTTCTAATGATGTTTCTCTTGCTACCTTTGTTGTTTCTGGTTCTAACTCGGACTTCTATGGCATTCTCACACTTTTTTTTCATGCAAGTTATGTAAGCAACCAAAACGCATGAGGTTGATAAGACCCCATAACTAATTAATTTTCCCTACCTTCCCCCGCGGCTATAATCATGTGATTAGTTACTGGGCTGAGGTGGGTTCTAACAAATCTGACTGTGGCTTCAGGAGTTGGGCATACGTGATGGGTAATGATTTTGGCCTATTATGGAAAATTTATTGTGGTATGGATGATGCTAATTATGGCAATTACTTCTCAAATCTCGGTAATCCTAGGGACTAGCATGGGTACTATGAGTCATGATGTTGGAATGATATTCGACATGCTTTTTCTCTGACATGGATAACACGCTGGACACTACCCTCCCCCCGACCACAATCGGTTGCGTTACGGTCTCCCCATCACAACTCTGAATTTTTTCTTGGCTTTAAAATTTCTTTATTGGGATTTATATCTAAGCTCTTCTTGGGTGTGAAAGAGTTATTAAATCTATCTAATCTAATCTAACCTATTGACTCCTCTCAGTTGCTATATTTATTGAAAGTTTAAATGTAGAACTTACTCATGATAGGGCTTTAGGCATGCGCCATTCAGCCGTCCTAGTAGTATCTGTCCATCCAGTTGTGCTAACCGAACTGCTCCTGAATCTCTAATTTATATTACGTGGTACGATCCTAGCCAATGCATTCTTAGTTTGTCTGGGTACTTCTGGAACTTACTGTCATAAAGTAAAACTTTTCCTCCAACTAGGAATGTTTTGTGCTTGATATGGCGATCGTGCCAAGCTTTTTATCTCTCTTTCTGGACAGGTGGAATTCTACTAGAAACCTGTCTTCTTATAGCTCTTGTAGTTCTTGTAATTTCTCTTTCAACGAGTCTTCCTTTGATAATTGGAGAGATGTTACGATTAAGAGGCTCGGTATGAAAAAATTAGTCGGCACTACTGCTTCCCTCCAGTACACCATCTGGAACGGGGTCTGGTTGTTTAGTCTCTTGATGGTTGTTCTATATGCCCACAGTGTTGTTGGCATACGTTCGTCCCAGTCATCTCGTTCAGCATTGAAAATATTCATTAAACCCTTTTAAAGAATCTTATTGAATGCTTCTACTGTACCATTAGCTTGTGGATGGTAAGGGATGCTTTTATGATGTTGTACCATGAAGTTTTCCAGCAGGGATATAATGGTAGCATTGATGAAATGCATACCCTGACCGCTTGTCATACTTTTCAGGCAACCAAACCTGCTGATGATATTTTCAAATATAAATCGAGTCATTGTTTCAGCTGTGAAATCCTTCATTGGCATTGCCTCTGCCCACCTTGTCAAATAATCTGGTTCCATTATGATATACCTGGCCTGTGAGTGTCTTGCGATAGGTGCAATCGGGCCTATAAAATCAACTGCCCATTTCTCAAATGGTTGCAGTTCCTTTACTGGGTGAAGTGGGACCTTGCCTCTGTGTGATGGACATCTTGTCCTCAAACATACATCGCATTTTTTTAAAAATGCCTTACTGTCCATGTGCACTGTCGGGCACCATAAACCTGCCTGCAGTATTTTCCTTGCCATGGGTATTGCTCCTACATGCCCTCCCACAACTCCACAGTGGCATTCCCACACTACGCCTTCCCTCTCATGATCCAAGACGCATATTTCTAAGATTTGGTCTAGCCCCATCTTATATAGGTGTCATGCTATTAGCTAATAATATGCTGCTCAGACTACTAGGTGTCTTCTCTGGACTGTTGTATATTATTTTGGGCATTGTCCTATTGTTAGGTAGGTTGCTATCTGGTCTAAGTATTCTGGGATGGATTCTACTCTAAAAAGATCTGCATCTGGCAGCTGATCATCCAAAGACCCTCCATTTTCTCTTTTTTCTAGCCTTGACATGTGGTCAGGCCCCACAATCAATCTCTTGGGTTTCACTATCACCTCAAAGGTGAACTCCTGAAAGAGTAAGAGCCATCTGCAGACTATTGCTTCTAAGACCGGTTTGTTCACTAGGTATTTTAAAGTTGAATGGTCTGTGAAAAACTTAAACATGCCTCCTAGCAGGTAGTGGTGGAACTTTTGAAGGGAATACACCATTTCTAATGCTTCCCGCTTTGTTGTAGTGTAGTTCTATTCCACTGTTAATAACTTATGACTTGCAAAATGAACTGGGTGATTAGTTGAAGTGTCCCATGGTTGAGCTAGAACTGCTCCAAGTGTGATGCTTGAAGCATCAATGTGGACATGAAATTTATTGTACCAATCAGTTTGAACCAATATTGGCACACTTGCCAATTTATCCTTCAAAGTATTTAGGGTTGTCATGAAATTCTCTGTCCAACTGAACTGCTCCAATTTTCGCAACAAATTTTCCAATGGGGTTGTTATCTTCATGTAGTTGCGGATGAATCACCTATAGTAGCATGTGTGGCCTAGCAGTGACCTTAACTACTTCCTATTTTTTGGTGCCTCCAACTTAATTATAACTTCTACCTTTGTTATATCGATGCAAACTCCATGGTTGCATACAACATGTCCTAGCAGTGTTCCAAAAGGCACTGCAATGATGCACTTCTTGAGGTTCAATGAAATCTGGAGTTGCCTACACCTGTCAAAAATTATCCTCAATAACTTTGCATGGTATTTTAACAGGCTGTATACAATCCAACCATCCATATAGACTTCTAGGAATTTTTGGATGTATTCGTGGAATGCTGCTATCACAATGCGTGAGAATAATGCTGGCGTTTTTTTCAATTCGAATGGCATTACATGATATGCAAAAGAACCCCATTTGGTGGTGAAAGTTTCCTTTTTCATATCCTCTTCGGCTACCTTACCTGATGGTATCCTAAAAATCCATTCGTAAAGTAATAAGCCTCATTCCCCACAACGCTTTCAAGGACTTCGTCGCTGAACGGAGTAGGGAATGGGTCATGTATATAGGAATTATTCAAGCTCCTACAGTCAACACAAACTTAGATTTCAGACTTATCATTTTTTCTTTGTATGACTATTGGACTTACCCATTCTGCTTCTTCCACCAGGAATATCAACTACGCCTTTAGCATTTTATCAATCTCTGCCTTAAATTTTTCTTTCACTCTTGGATTTAGCCGATAGGGTCTGTGCTTGATTTTTCTTGCATCGGGCTTCAAAATTATATGCATCTCCTCCATGTCTCCTTTTATTCCTTTCAACTCTGCTACTGATGGAGGAAAAAATTCCTCATATTCTTGTAGCAGATTGAATATCTCATTAGTTGTCTATACATCCCAATAATCACTGATTGACACAAGTTTGGGATTTTCTTCGGTCCTAGTTTTCATTTTCTAGGTTTTTAGTGGTAGCAGATGAATTAATTATGTTGTTGGGTCTTCCTTAATATCCCACTCCCCCTCTTTCTCCCTGAAATACAGATGTATAAGACATGCTAGATCATCATCATCCATTTCATTGTTTATCTTCTTACATGCTACCAAGTGTTTGATGCTTTGGTTTAGAAGCAGTTGCTCATCCTCCTCCTGAATCTCTGAGAAGAACAATACCTTTTTAATAGCCTGCAATGCTTGAGTGACTAGTTCTGTTTTTCCTTCAAATAAGAAGCACTGCATAATTTTCTCCACAACGGCTTGCCAAGTACTGGTTCCTCTTTTTCTCTTTTCAGTTAGGTACCAAGCTTGTGGAATCAAATCCAGTGAATGTATAAACTTGTGTACCCATAGCTCTTCCTATTATCCTACATTTTTCCATTGATCCTCACACTTTTTCAAATGTTTTTTGGGGTCTGATTCCCCTTGCTATTTTTTAGTGAAATGTGGCTCTTCTTCTTCCTTGAACCTAGCTTTCAATACTTTTGCAACTTTGTCCCATCGTGGTAGTGAGTTCCAATGGTTACCTCACCACCTTGCTGATGTGGATTGTAAGGCCATATCCATGAGTGGGACCCTATGGTCCACTGGTATCTTATCTTCTGTTCTTGCAATAAAATTATTTACAGTGTTCATATTTGACAGAGTTTGGTAATCTCTTACCTAAATCCCGATCTAATTGATTCTTCCGATGTTGGCGCATCTTCGTATATTGGTCTCATATCCCCCTTACTGCCAATCATCCCAGGCTATCTATGAGCCTAAGTTTGAGCTTTGAATACTTCTCCAACTCATAGATCCCCCCGCTGTTAGGTTGATATAATTTTCCATTTTTCCTATAGTCATCTAATACATATGATCAAGAAGCTGAGCATTTTATCTGTTGTAAACAGACTCTGTGTATCGGGGACCTTGATATGGGTTGAGTGGTTGGGTGACCCTGACCTCCCCATCCTCAAAGATCATTGGTTCCTTCTTTAAATCTATTACTGCAGTTTTTTCAAAAGCCCAGTCAATCCCCAATAATGTTGGATAGGATATTTATCCCCCATAATGTTTATCACCTCAAATTATGTGTATATCTTTACTCCCACAACATTGAATTCAACCTCCTCCAGTCTGCCTATGGGCACAATGCAGTACTGGTTTTCCATATGGAGTTGAATTGGTGAATATGTCAGCCTTGATTTTCCCAATGCTTCCCATGTCTTCCTTGGCAATATATTTACATCTGACCCTAGGTCAAGCATTGTGTCCTTCATTTGGAAACCCACAACTTGAGTATTCACCCATAACTATTTTCCTATCCTTCTCTTATTTCTTTTTACTCTTCATATGTATTTCTAAGTTGTACCGTTTGACTCCCCTGGTCCTGTGGCCTCCTACACCACCCTTTCCAGGTTTTTCTTTAATTGTTCCAACGTTGGTGCGTTGTTAAATTTTTTTAAAAATAGACGAAACAATTCTTCAATCGTAGTACTTGTACTAACTTGGTTATAATTATCTTCCTTGGCCTTTGGCAACTCAATTCCTTTGATTCTCCTAAGTTGGGCAAATGTTTCCTCTGCTTCTTTGAAGTATTTCTTTTGTCTTTTTGGCCTGAAGAGTGGCTTTGGAGATGTTGGCCTTATCAATTTTATCGATTCTATAATATTTTCATATTCCCCAATTCTTTTTCTTCCTCACGTCACTATGGAAACATTCTACATAGCTTGAGCCTCTATTATTCTTGGCTCCACATTTACTAGATTTGTTCCTCTTTGTATGGCTCTTTCTTCCCATCTTTTAATGAGCTATGGGAATTCTTCTGTTGCATGCATGTTAACTCTGCACTGAGAGAACTAGGGTCTTCTAGGAAGTGGACATTCCCTAGCTACGTGACCTTGTTGGTCACAGTTGTAACATTGTACTAGCCCTCTTCCTCCAGCTCGGCCTCCTCTCATGCCTCCCCCTCGTCCCCTAGGAGCCTTGTTTACGCTATATGAAGGCATGTCCAATCGTTCCGCTAATGCATCCAGAGCCCTACACTACTATGTGTTGTGTGTGGTAGAATAACAGAACTCACAGTATATGTTTTTCGAAACATTGGATTATTTTTGCAATATTGGGCATAGGCGGGGTGGATGACCCATGCTTTTGCATATTTCACAATATTCAGTTGCGGCTGGATTCTGTTGCGTGGGGAACCTCGTGTACTGGTGTTGCGGCGGATATAATCCCTGGGTGTTTATCTATGCAACTCCTCCTACTGGCGAAGCTCCCTGTGCCCCTGTTGCTGATGTCCCCACATTCTGGTCCCGCAACCTAGGACATTCGGTTACCACGTGTCCTTCCATTAGACAGTGCGTACACCATACATTTGGTCTTGCTAGCTGCATTGGTTGAATTTCTTTTAGATTCTCTGTTAGGCTAGCTATTTTATGTTGTAACCCGAGTATGGAAGGGTCTTGAGCTGATGCTCCTCCTTTAAAATCTTGCAAATATCCCGCCATGGCCTCTATCTTCATAGCTTGCTCCAATGCGCCTTGTAACGTCTCGATCTTCTTTTGTGTCAGCGGAGTTCTTGTTAATGGAAGAAGGGCCTTGATGAACCAATCTCTCTGATGGTTAGGATCGATTGGATAACTGAGCTTTCTAATCGCATCCTTGAATCTTGTCATTAGATTCCATGCATTTTCCCCCTCTCGCTGCTTGATTTCCCACATATCTAAAAAACCCTCCTGATATATTTGGGGTAATTTGAATTCCTTAATGAAATCTCTCTTTACATCATCTATCACTGGGTTCTGATGAGCCTTAGACCACTTTATAAACCAACGTAGAGCTCTCTCCCTAAGAGTAGTTTGAAATTCTATCAACTTATCTACCTCTGGTGTCTGTCGAGCCCTCCATATGGCCACGTAGAGGTACCCGTGTTGTTCCACATCATCATTACCTCTCTCAGAGAACTCTGGATATTGAGTAAATGATCTTGCCATTCTTTCTTGTGTGGGGGTTACTAGAACAAAACCCCTGACTCTCGATTGTGAAATGGTATTACTAGCACTACTGCTAGTGTGTATTATTGTTGTAGACTAAACATTATTCAACTTATTCAATTCCCGTAACTTAACAAAAATTTCACCTAGTGGCTGATAGAGTACCAAGGGAAGGTTAGGACTAGAGCTTCTTGAACTTTGGGGAATAGAGTTACCTAGGGTTATGGGTGTTGGCCCCTCTCGGAATAGCTTCTCCAGCACAACATGCAACTCCACATCAGACGTCTCCTCAGGGCATGCATCATCTCTGTCATACTCCTTTCCCTTCTTTATTTGGGTTGGGCTCCTATACAGCTACCGCACTTCCTTGATGGTCCCTCCTATATCTTGGGAACCCACCTGAACTTCCATCTCCTTTGTCATCTGAGGCGCCTTCTCTTTGTTTTTTCTATTCCTTTCTTGTTTTTCCAACTCCTTCATCACCCTTTCTCGCCACTTCTTAGTGATTTTCACCCTCCTATGTGCTCATCATTCACTAAACCTACTGGAGGTATCGTTATCCATATCCCTATTCCCCTTTCCAACGTACTTGTAGCATCTCTCCCTCAGCTCCTTCCCCCAGTACTGGAGGTTTAGGTTTCCATCTCATATTTTTTGAACTCCATTAATCATTCTTCCACCATCAAAGCTTTGATCCACATAGGGATCTCCTTCAATATCTCTCCATGCAACCTTGACCTGAATATGTCCTCCACTTTTGAGAAATACTAGTAACACTCAGCTGAAAACTCCACTATGTATCCCTCCAAGGTAGATTACACCTAGAAATCTACTGCTCGAGTCAAATCAGTATCTAACCAATGGAGTGCTACCAGATCTACGTGCAACCACTTGCGACAGACCTTCCATGAGCTTCTTTGGACTATCTTGGTCTATAGTCTCCTCAACCAGTTATAGAGCTCCTCTGGAAAATTTCCCTAGAATATCTCGTAGATATAACTGGCAGATTCAAAGAATAGAAACCGATTCTTAACAACTTTCTCCCTTTGTTGTCTCAACTCCGATTTCTAAGCTATGAACTGATCTAGGTGGTTATCCCACTAGTTTCGTATTTCTTTCTAGAAGATCTGCAATACCATGATGTAATTCCAAAATGGAATTTCGGGTCTCGGCAACGGAACCATTTGTTGGCAAGGAAAAATATCTCTTGGGCAAGACCCAAGTTCAGGATGGAGGCCAACAAGGTTTTCCGCAGAGAGTCTCACCTGAGGCATGTTGTGACCTTACTAAGGTTAGGATCAGATCAGGTATCGATAAATCACAACAGATATTCTAAAACAGACAGGACTAGGTGCTCCAAATAAGTGTAAATACTTTGTAAATGGCAATACTCATCAACGTATTCAGGATAAAAAAACAAAATTTAAGGTAACCCGCACATTCAACTAAATTAGAAACACAGTATCTAACTCAGAACATCAAACCCAAATCGTAATTTTTTGCATTAACAAAAAGAGATAGTTACATTGCTCCTTAGAGCGATCCTAGAAAAACTGATTACAATAGTATCACATATGATAGAACAGAATGAACAGATCTCTCCTACGGCTCCTGTCTTCTGATCCCTATTATGCCAACCTCTTGTCTCCACTGGCCGATAGCCTATTTGTTCCTTTGCCAACCCGACTAACAGTTCTCCCTTCCTTTCCGCTCTACTGTTTGCTGCATCTCCCTAATCACTGGGCATTCCACTGCTTATTCTATGTCACTTCTTTCTTCCATATGTGCTTGTTCCCACAACAACCGCACCACTTTCTCTTCTTTTCTTCGCAACTATGACAGCTCTCTGTCTACCGTGGTTGCGTTCTGCCACATGTTATCTGCAACTCAAAAACCATTTTATTTCAAAACAAGGGCCCCAATAGGAGGCCGTTTCAACCTCAACAAATCCTATAGCGCCCAAGGAGGAATTTTGATGATCAAAATTTTCATCCTCCTTTGAATCATTTTTGTGAAGAAGAACAGAAAGAAAATGAAGAATAAAATGAAGAAATAAACCTTGTGGGAGAAACCTCACAGTTAACATGTTTGACATTGCAAGAACATGAAGACCATTCAAGGATTTATTTGTTTTCGGATGATGAGAATGCCCAAATTTATGCACAAAATGATAAAAAAAAGCAAGAAGTTAAAAACATAAATTATCCTTTTAGGTCCAAAGGTCCTGTTCAACAACCTCAACAAAAATCAAATTCAGATAAACAAGTTTCTAAACAGAAGGCCAAGGTCAATGAGGTTCCTCCACCTCAAAATTATGCCCCAATTGTCAAAAAAATTGTAAGAAATAAGGAATTAATTCCAATTTATTTCAGTTTCAAATCTGAATTGAATAAAATCAAAATTCCAGTCCCACTTCTAGAATTTTTGAAAAAACCAACATATAAAGAGTCTTTTAAAAGTCTGCTACAACCACCCCTTGCTCCCGATTAAATCAACCTTGAGGATGATCATCCCACTATTTATCTAGGATGTCATGTCCAAGACCAAAATGATGACAACTCACCACCTTTCTACCTGTCACTCAATATACATGACAAATTTTTTCATAATTGTTTACTATATTTTGGAGCTTCTCATAATCTGATGCCAAAGAAGGTCATGGATGAACTAGGATTAGATATCACCAAGCAATACCATGAACTATACACCTTTTATTCCAAAAATTCACGTGTCTAGGAGTTATCAACGACTTGGTTGTTTCCCTTACCCAGCTGCCTATGAAAAGCTTAGTGATGGATGTTACACCATTTTTTGGTCATCTGACCTACTACCATTAGATGGACCCAAGTACACCATGTAAGACCAATTTTACCCCAAGTACAATTTCTTTCACTATGTAAAATAACTTAATAAAAAACATTTATTAGGTTGTTTATGGTCTAAACAGGAAACCCCAAAGGGAAATATTAAATAAATCTATATTTGTTTGATTTCCCTCATGGAATAATAAACTAAACAATAATTTAATTATTATTCCTGGTCATGTTTAACCCAAAACAAAGAAATTAATTAGATAAATCCTTATTTATCTTATTATTTTCTAGGAATAATTGTTTAAATCTTATTTAAATAATATTCCTTATTAAATATGACTAAATCACCCATAAATAATTAAATAAATCATTATTTATTTGATTATCTTTCAACCACTTCCTTAAAATGATAAATAAATCATTTATTTATTTATTATTTACAAATAAAGGGATTTGACCCAAGTCAAATAATTTTTCCCTCCAACAAATATAATAAAATATTCCATAAAAGGTGGATCTAGATTTGGTTAACATTATTTTAATCATGCACCAAGATCTAGACTGACCCAATATTTTGTTATAAATAGGAGGGTTTTTCCTACCATTCTTCACCTTTTGTTGCCTATTAGATCACTCTGGATCTATACTCTTGGTCTGACTTTGAGCCATTATCATTGTCATATTTTCCATTATTTGCTGTGTGAGCTCCCTTTGAGTTCTATCTTTGTCCGGGTTTTCTACACCAACAGGAGAGAGAAATGCTAGATCTGAAGTGCTGAGGACTTCCAAGAACCCATCCCATTGAGGAGAATTGGAAACACCTTCTTGTTTTCCTCCCAGGTGCCCTTAATACAAAAATTCTTTCAAAAATATTGTTCTTGTCTTGTCTATTGGATGTATGGAGCAAAACCTTATCTTTACTGCTTAATGTCTCTTTATGTATAAATCTGGATTTTTGCAGCATTTGTCTTGATCAGCTAACTGCAGATCTGAAGATATTGGCAGCCATATTTGATTTTAGGGCTATAATTTATGCGTAGCTAAAGTGGTCTTTTCTCGTACACTTCCACAAAAGATTCATACTAACAACTGGCGACTCCACACGGGTTTTCAATTACGACCGCTGTCATTTTTCATATTCCTGCATATCCAGCTACTTCCAACCCTAGGGTTTCTTTTCAGATTTTTTTTTCCTATTTTTATGTTATTTTTCACCTATAAAACCCTAAAACATTAAAATTTCTAACTTCTGTGTGTTTCTGGCGCTATTGCGCAGGTGACAGACATCAGCTGCAACTGAGATGACAACTTTTTCGAAAATCTGCCGCTGGGACACTCGGAGCTTCAGGTCGCACTTTTTATCCTAGAAACTGCAACCTAAGCTTCAGGTTGTACTTTTCAGCCCATTATCTGCAATCTGCATAGAAAACAAGTCAGAACCTGCGACCTGCCAGTTTTTCTACTATTTTTCTACAATTTTTCTGGGTTTTTCAGAAGCTTCTGTCAGGGTTTTCCAGCCTCTGTCTCAGCCCGTTTAGACCTATTTCTGATTTGTTTTTCTCATATAAGTGGGAACATAGCCCCTTAGGGCTTCAGTACCCTCCACTTTTGGTGGAAGAGTTTTAGCTATTTCAGGTTTCTGATTTTTTAGAGTTTCAGCCTTCCCTTTTTTCAGATCTGATACCTCCTTTTCAGATCCCTTTTAATCAGCTCTTCTCCCTTTCAAATCACCTCCTAAAATTTTGTTTGGATCTACCTTTAGGGTCTCCTCCTTGTCCCTTATGATTTTTTGCTGATTTCCTCCTTTTTTACAGCCACCTTGCCTCTGCCTCTTAGCTGTGTTCTGCACCTCTTTTCAGCAATTTTCTCCTTTAGATCCCTGTCCCTCCCGACCTTAGATCTATTGGCCTCCTTTTAGTGTGTTTGAACTAGATTTTTTCCCTCTTTTAGCCTAGTTTTGAGAGACCCACCTTCTTGGGTTACATCGATGAATTGTTAGCTATTAATTTTCTGTTATTTCAGCATTATATACTGTTCTCTGCAGATTTATTTTCAGTTACGCATCACACTTTTTCTTTTACTCTCAAAACATCTAGGTTTTCCCGACCTTAGATCTATTGGCCTCCTTTTAGTGTGTTTGAACTAGATTTTTTCCCTCTTTTAGCCTAGTTTTGAGAGACCCACCTTCTTGGGTTATATTGATGAATTGTTAGCTGTTAATTTTCTGTTATTTCAGCATTATATACTGTTCTCTGTAGATTTATTTTCAGTTACGCAGCACACTTTTTCTTTTACTCTCAAAACATCTGGGTTTAAAAATTAAAATTAACGCATGCCACACACTCACCCTAAGCGAAGAAGAGCCTAGTTAACATCGCTAGGCAAAGACTTTAAAACATTGTAAAATCAATTGACACTGCACCTTTTCTGCCCTTGTTTCGACATTGTAATCAATTGATTCTACACCTCCCTGCCTTTGTTGGTCATTCTCCTTCCCCTTGTGTCGTGTTTGTGTTGTCATCATTGCGCCCCCAAGGCACACATCCCAGAGACTTATTGGACTTCACCCTCAGTTTCTGGTCGGTCGACCTACTCCTTCCCACCGTCGTCGAGTTAGTCCTCCTCTGATTCCGCACTCCGACTCCTCTTCTGGTTCATTGGGTTCTCCTTTTACTTCTGGTTCTCCCCCTGTCACCTTCACTATTTCTGTTCCAGGGCCTAATGCTACCGGTAATCCCGGCCCTAATGCCGGGACTACTATTAGCGGAACCACCTCAGGAACTTCCTCGGCTGCACCCTTGCTCCCTTACATGGCAGACCTCAGCCTCCCCGATTTCAATCAGTTGATCAATGACCCTATCCGCCACGATGTTGGTTGGCCTGCTATGCCAGCCAAGCTCCCCTCCGACATTCCCAAGTTCGAAGGCCTTGCTGGAGAAGATCCAACCAACCATGTCCGCTCTTTCCACATGTGGTGTTCCTCCAATTCCATTACCGATGATTCCATCCATATTTGGTTGTTCCAATGCACGCTTACGGGCGAAGCTTCTAAATGGTATGTTGATCAGGCCACCTCTTCCCATACCACCTTTGCGACCATTGCCCAAGCCTTTTTATCTTATTTCCAGCTCCCTCTCCGATACAACACTAATACAGAGCTTTTTACTTCTTTTCGTTAATCCTCTTCGACCCGCCTTTCCACTCATGTCCAGGAATGGCGGAGAAGATGGAGCTTATGTAGAGCTCCCACCTTCGACGATCAGGTTTATATGGACTAGTTCCTTCGTACTCTCTTACCTCCCATTGGCAAAGATGTCGCCTCCCATTTCCCTCAAACCAAAGAAGCCACCCTCCAAATAGCCTTGAAATATGACCTGATGTACGCTTAGTCTGGTTATGTTTATACCGTCCTTCCTGACCTCCCTAGGCCCGGTGGTGCTAATGCCCCAGGGGCATCTCATTCCGCTGACGGTATCGTTGGAGCCCTTTCTCATCCATATGCTCAACCTCCTATGGGATATGGTCTCCCTCCGGGAGGGGCCAACACCTCTAGCACTTTGTCCCCTCCAGGTAGCATGTATCCAGGTTACGGCATGCCTCATCCTTTCACCCAACCTCTTGCTTACCTCAATGTTTCCCAACCTAACCATTATCCTTATCCACAGCTTGGTGCTCCAGCTCCTCCAGCATTTGCACTTCCACCTCCCTTTCCTTCTCAACCCCAGCAACAGCACCTACAGCCCCCTCCAGGGCAAGTATTTTCACAGAAGGGCGCCACTAATTCCCCTTCCTCTCAAAGAAGGCAGAAAGGCAATCAAAATCAACCTGCCCCTGGTACTCGTGGACCTAATCCTCAAAGTATTGACCCTAACACTGCTAACCAGCAACATGGCACTCAGTCCAAGCTGGACAGGCCTATTCGCACAAATAAGCCTTATTCGTGTTGTTGTGTTTACGGTCATTACACTCACGACTGTCCCCTTTTACCAGAGATGTGGCAGATGCGGGAGTCTCAAGCCACATTGCGAGGAAAACATGCCTCCCCTCATGCTCCCCCTAATGTGGCCACTACTCAACCGGTTGTGTTTACCGATCCTTTCCCCTAACAAGGATTCGTGGCTGCCCAACCACCTAACGGACAGGTAGCCACTCAACCTTCCCCTTCTAGTTCCTCCGATTACTAGATCCTCATGATGAACTCTGATCCATCTCCAACCGTCGACCTTAACCTTCAAACTCGGTCTCGTCAGTACCCCAAGACTCCCACTCAATCTATCTCTGAGTCCCCTTCTTCAGGTTCTATCGAGCCTCTTTCGACATCCAATGGTCCCTTACATATCCCTCAACCCAAAGTTGAGGTTCATACCAAGATTCCTAAGGGACCATTATGCCGAAATACTGCTTCTGATCGAGTTGCTCATTTGTATAGCATAGTAGATGATTTGGGGCAGTCTCCTGCTGCCATTTCCACATTGGAACTCCTCCAGTCATGCCCTTCCCAAAAGAAGGCTCTGTTATCTACCATGGGCACTATAGATCCTGTTGATGACCAAATGATTGTTTTTGACGCCAATCAATCAGAACATCCTCCTCTTCCTGCTTCCGTAGCCTTCCAAATCCCAGTCAAAATCCGAAACGCTAACATTTCTCTGTGTATAATTGATGAGGGGGCATCCAACTATGTGATGTCCACTTCCGTTTGGAAGCAACTCGGATCTTTTGAGTTGGCCCCTTCCACGATCACCCTTCGAGCGTGGAATGGCCATGCCTCCCAGCCCATTGGCCTCTTCTATAATTGTCCTATCACTCTTGCGGGCAAGACTGTTTGCGTCGACGTCGAATTCATCGATGCCCCTCTAGATTACAACATTCTCTTGGGGCGCAGCTACACCTATGCCATGTTTGTTGTCCCATCCACGGTTTTTCACAAGATGTCTTTTCCTCACAATGGAAAGATAGTCACCATCGACCAGTTGAATTATCATGAGCCAAAGTCTCAGACCTCCCCTGAGACGACCATCTCTTCTGTAGCCAATAATCAAACCATCGATTCCTTCACCAGTGTCTCTCCCGGCATCTATAAAGACTCCTCTTCTCTTGGAACTTTCCCTGGTCTCCCTCCTCCTCCTATCTCTGATCCCAGCTTATCAAATGTTTGCATGATGCAATCGTCTCGGGCTGCCCTTAAGTGACCCACTTCGGCTAGTCAGCAACCTCAGACTCAACCTCACCCACCGCAACCCTCTCCTAGCCATTCATCTCAGCCAGCCAGACCTTCTCCTTCTAGCCCTTCTCCTACAGCTGGTATCCCTGAACCCCTCTATCCTCCTGGGTCGGTTACCCCAAGCCTCAACCATCTCAGAGCCATCCCTCTTGGTCATTATCCCGCTGGTCAGATACCTTTCCTGGCTCCCCCTCCCGGAGTCTATACGGCCCCCGTCATTGCCACCCTCTCTCTCCCCAACTTGACCCTAGGCATACCCGTCTGGTACCTTGACCCTCCAGCCGCTACCCCACCCGGTCACCCCAAACCTTATCTTTCTTTGACACCGGTTCAACTGGTCCCCCTCGCTTCCTCCGTTGCCACCATGCCCCCAGGACCCTGCCCCTGTGGTGATAGCTCTAGGAAAGAAAGGTAAAGCTCACAAGGGGGCATCCAAAGACAAAGCCACCCCGACTGACCCGGCTCCTCCTCTGCCCGCAAAGCCTTGCAGCTTGTGTGATGTTGTCGGTCACGCCACCCATACTTGTCCTAAATTGCCCCGTATTCAACCCATGATTAAAGTTGCGTTCCCTGAGTCTACGATCCCTGACCCCTCTATTCCGTCCTCGTCCGTAACCAAGAACCCAAAGATTATTTGCACCGAAAAACCCTGTGCTTTGTGCGGTGTACATGGCCATTACTCCCACCATTTTCCTCACCTGACGCATTACCGCACCTCTTTAGAGGTAGTTTGAGAGTATGAGATTGAAAAAAATCAGTCTGCCTCTCCCATACTTGCGCAGTATGCTTCAGGTCAGCTTGAGGATCCCCCCGCTCCCGTTGACATTCCCCTCCTGATGTCCAGATGACGAAGTCTACTACCACCATTCTCTACCTATCATCCTCTATGAGACCCTTGGAGAACCCTTTGAATCCTCCCCTATTGTTTCGCTTGACTCCCCTTTAGCGACCACCCTGGGCTCAAAATAATTTGACAATTTGTTTATCTGTTCTTCTGTCATTCCCCATGACGATCCGTATGTGAGCCTTTCTTCCTATACAGATGATTTAGGTAGCTTTTCCGCATCATGTGGTTTCCCTTCCACTCTTCATCCCCTCTTTTCCCGTCAGGATGCCCCCTTGGAAGCCTTTTTCATCCATGACCTCATCTTTCCCACCCATACACGGGATGACACCACCCATGTCTATGTCGACCTCTTCAGCCTGAGACCAAGCTATACCTCCTATAGCCCTCATATACCACCCTCTAGTCCGTATATGAGTCATAGCCATCTTGCTCATCACACTCCCTCCCGTAGTTTCCGTTCGATGTCTACTCTACATTCACGCTGCCGTCATTGTTCCTCCTCCCCCCATTTTTTGTCTTGTAACACCATTCCGCAGGACCTCCCGTCCACAACCTATATCGGTTATGTCGATGGTGCAATTCGTTACTCCCAGAATCTAGCCTCAGTAGGTTGGGCCATTTTTACCCCCTTGCATGCCCTTGTTCTCTCGAACGGGGTCTGCATTGGTACTGCCACCAATAATCAGGCCGAATATGATGCAGTGTGTGGTCTCTTAGCCGATGCCCTCTCTCATCACATCCTCTATCTGCATGTTCATTTAGATTCCATACTTCTTGTCATGAAACTAAATGGTGTCTATCGTGTGCATAATCCTGTGTTGTTTAGACGATATTTATGAGTGAAACTTTTGATACGTGAATTTGAAACCATAACTTTCAACCATGTACCTCGAGAACAAAATCACTACGTAGATAGCATTAGAAACCATATTCTAGACTGGAATTTATCACATGCATTTCATACAAGACAATAACATTCATAATCATCAAAAAGATGCATATCCATAATATGTGTCACAAAACATGTGTTTAGATTCCATCTACTCTAATACATATGACATGCCCATAGCATGTTACAAAAACTCAATACTGGAGGCACCACCTGCCCCTACATACACACTAGGGGGCACCACATGCCCCACACCTAATCACTATCTGGCAGATCCTGAGCCAATGGCTCTACTCCTGCAGCTTGTAGATCACGTATCCCCTGACCGGCCATCGCCATGCGCCGCATGACACCTCGCCATTATGAGGGTAGACCAATACATGTCTCTATGTACTGGTCGTCTAAGTCTTGCCACCCGCACTATGAAACACCGGTCAACAACCTCTCTCATCTACGACGGATGTCCTCTAGGAGAGCGGCCGCATCCTCACTATGTGCCGCTCTTGATCCACTCGGGCCTGCAGCTCCTGATGCTGCCGGTCGTCCCATATATCTGGCCGGTTTTACCGAAGCTATATCTGCATACCAAAAGTACATAAATAAGTACCCTATCTACTATTCAATAACTTTAACATTCCCAAAAAAATAGTAGTCACTTGTCACTTACCATCGGGTCCCCATACTCGACCAGGCGGAAGTGGCAGGTCCAGATCCCCACAATAAATCATCCCACTATAGGGATAGTCGTCTATATACAATGGCATCTGACCCCAATGGGCAAAGAACTTAGGTTGAAACACCCGTCCGACCGCCCCTCCTCCTCCTCTGCACAGTAGGCACCCCAACCGGCGCATCCTGGGCTCTCTCGGGCCCCCATCTAGGAGCTGTATACGAGGTCGTAAGGTCAGGATCTTCTCAAAAAAGAAGGAGCACAACAAAGTCCCATACGAGCAATCGTGGTTCACTTGCCGCTTGCACAGCAACAACTGTCATTTTAAAAACACCAAAATCTTTTGGACCCACCCATATTAAGTCCCACTCAACACACTCTCCACAATCATCATCTGCCCCCCAGTGATGTGATGGAGCGCCTGATTGCCCAGCATCTGCAGCACCGCTGTGGCCACTGCACGGGTCTCTAATCTCTCTAGGTCCCCGATCGATATCCGAGTCCCTTTGACTGGGAGACCCGGTCAACAATGTCGCTCCACAAACTCCATGATGTTCCGCCCCCGCGGTAACACTGGCTGCGTGTTTCCCACCATCCCAAGTGGCGGGAGACCAGTCATGAAATACAGATCCTGGAATTTCAATTCGATCCTGTGCCCTTGCACTATAAATACCTCATGATCTGGATCCCAATAACTGACAATCCGGGCCAACAACATCTCCCCAGCTCTCATCAGAGGGTTCTCCAAAAACTTCAGAACTCCAAACCTGGCCAATACACGATGGACACCCTGATCTTCCTGGATCTCTGACCGTAATGTACCCAGGTCTCTCTCTCTCCAGTTGATCTGTATATCTACCATATCTGCACAAAAACATCATCGTTGTCAGTATACAGATAGGAAACACTGTAACCAATCCAAAAAACCCAAATCTCAGCACTAAAATAGCGTTGAAATCTCCTTCATCCTCCAGGTCGCACTTTTCTGCCCAATCCTAGGATAGGTCACAGTTTTTGGCTCAAAACCTGCTTCCCAGGTTACATTTTTTGGCCCAAAAAGTGCGACCCGGATATAGAGATGAAAGAGGGTCCATTCCTGAGATTCTGGGCCCTAATCTGAACTTTCAATCCATCAAAATGAAAGAATATGGTTAGGCCTCTTACCTGCTACTGACGGATCTTGATTCCAACAGTCGGTTTGTCCGCTACACTCACTGCAAGATTTAGGGCCTTCTCTCCTCTCTACATTCACCACAGCAACACTAGAATATGAGTGAATTTGGAGGGAAAAATGCCTTATTAAAAGAGAACCCTGGTTTTTCTTTCGCCTGCTACGACCACACCGTAGCTCAGTTTGACAAACCGTCTGCACCGTTGGAAATATCTCACCGAGCCCTCCAATGGGTATCTATTATTTTTTTGTGATTTTATACTTCACAAAGACACATTTTGTCCAAGAAGGGTCACTTCACCTCCCCCCAAAATCGAATTTCCTCACTTACAACACTTGTACTTGGGGCATCACTTTTCCTCCATACTTGTCCTTGTTCGTGTCGCTTTTCTTCATGAGATACCATCTTGTACTCATGTTTTCATGGTCCCCCATGGGACCTTTACTGTGTGGCAGCACCATCGAGTTGCCCTTGTTTAGATCATCCAAGTGGAGTCATCATCTCATTCATGGAGTCTATCTCGAATCTCTTTGTACCCCACTATAGGCCTCCATCCTTCATTTCTTGGTCTCTCTCTTGTGTCGCACATTATGGCCTTCAGTCCCACTGTCCCCTATCCCTTATGATATTGTGATAGTTGCTGCCATGTCATTCATGTCCTTTATGCTCTAGCAAAGGAAGTCATCCATTCGCTACTCAGTCCCTTCCATCCCATCATCATCATTGGTATTAGTCCGTCCGTCGCCCTACTATTTTCTCTCGTGCCTTAGTTGAGGATCTCTCATTGCCTCACCTATGGCGAACCTCCTTCTGTCAATATCAGCTCCTTCATTCCAGAAGACAGGTCTAGAGGGCGATGTACCTTGGTCCCAACTTCCACTCTTGTTCGGTGCCTCAGATCAGGAAAAGGGATACCTCCTTTCCCTTTGACTTGATTGTTTCTCCACTCCATCTCCTTTCAGCATGATCGAGATTTGTATGTTTGATGGTTCAGTGATGCAGCAGTAGCTTTTGGTGATTCCCGGGTGTGTGTGAGATGTCTCAACCCTCATGAGGGGGTGGCCCTGCAGGTAGCCCCCCACACGCCCGGATGACCTCTTCATTGCAGCCTTCGATGCAGCTCCATATATTCGATGATGTCAGCCCTAGCCGCTTGCAGCGCCTCTTTGATTTGCATGTATCAGTCAGATTTTGTGAGCCCTTCCCCACTTATAGGGGGAATTTGGGTTGTATTTGTATCTCATGTACTCATATATTATTGTATAAGTCCTGGCTGTTATCCCAGGCACAGCATATATGTGGGATCCCTCATTGTATTTTTATCTGGCTCATGTTTCTGCCGGCTGTACTTTATGGTTCGGTCCCTTGTTTACTGGACACACTATTATTTTGTACTTTGTCTCGGCAGGCATAGGTATGCCTCCCCCGCCGCCTTTAGCACAGGTACCCTCTCATAAAAAGAGACTTGTTGCACCTGTAAGTCTCGTCTCCTCAGGGTCTAGTTCTTCAGTACATTAGTCTACCTTACATTCCTCTCTCTGACTTCCCTTTTGATGTCTAGTGATTGAGTTCTTACAATGTACTTCGATCATACGATTTGCTCCTAACGCTCTCACGCTGGGGGGCAATCTGTTACACCATTTTTTGGTCATCTAACCTACTACGATTAGATGGACCCAAGTACACCATGTAAGACCAATTTTACCCCAAGTACAATTGCTTTCACTATGTAAAATAACTTAATAAAACACATTTATTGGGTTGTTTATGGTCTAAACAGGGAACCCCAAAGGGAAATATTAAATAAATCTATATTTTTTTGATTTCCCTCATGGAATAATAAATTAAACAATAATTTAATTATTATTCCTAGTCATGTTTAACCCAAAACAAAGAAATTAATTAGACAAATCCTTATTTATCTCATTATTTTCTAGGAATAACTATTTAAATCTTATTTAAATAATATTCCTTGTTAAATATGACTAAATCACCCATAAATAATTAAATATATCATTATTTATTTGATTATATTTCAACCACTTCCTTAAAATGATAAATAAATCATTTATTTATTTATTATTTACAAATAAAGGGATTTGACCCAAGTCAAATATTTTTTCCCTCCAACAAATATAATAAAATATTCGATAAGAGGTGGATCTAGATTTGGTTAATGTTATTTTAATCATGCACCAAGATCTAGAATGACCCAATATTTTGTTATAAATAGGAGGGTTTCTCCTACCATTCTAGACATTTTGTTTCCTATTAGATCACTCTGGATCTATACTCTTGGTCTAACTTTGAGCCATTATCATTGTCATATTTTCCATTATTTGCTTTGTGAGCTCCCTTTGAGTTCTATCTTTGTCCGGGTTTTCTACACCAACAAGAGAGAGAAATACTAGATCTGAAGTGCTGAGGACTTCCAAGAACCCATCCCATTGAGGAGAATTGGAAACACCTTCTTGTTTTCCTCCCAGGTGCCCTTAATGCAAAAATTCTTTCAAAAATATTGTTCTTGTCTTGTCTATTGGATGTATGGAGCAAAACCTTATCTTTACTGCTTAATGTCTCTTTATGCATAGATTTGGATTTTTGCAGCATTTGTCTTGATCAACTAACTGCAGATCTGAAGATATTGGCAGCCATATTTGATGTTAGGGCTATAAGTTATGCATAGCTAAAGTGGTCTTTTCTCGTACACTTCGACAAAATATTCATACTAACAATGGACATGGTAGTTGCAGACATGCCTTCTAGATTCAGGATGTTGCTTTCCAGATCTTGGTCTAAAAAATTGGGAGGCACTCTTCAGATGGACATGTCATATGCCACAATCCCAGTGTTTGGACGGGAATTCAAAAGGCTGTATATGGAAACCCAAATGGCCTACATCATTAGTGATCAACATAATCCTTCAAACCATCCCATATATGCTAAAGAAAAGGAATTGGGGTCATCAATAATATACCTTGCTGGTGATGATAAAAATTTCCAACCTGAACTAACTGAAAAAAAACACTTTCAAGGTACAAATGAGCAACATTTAGAGGGAGGAAAGATCTGGAAATCGTACTTTGGTGGAGCCTCATCAAGAGAAGGATCAGGAGCCGATGTAGTCCTATTTTCTCCCACTCAGCAAAGTTTAACTATATCATATAAATTGCAATTTTCTACCACTAACAACACTATTGAATATGAGGTGCTTGTGCTAGGTATGAAGGCAGCGAATAATTTGGGAGAAGAGAAGCTAATTTATTTTGGTGAATCATAGTTGGTGTTAAATTAGGTGAGAAAAAACTACCAAGTGAAAAATTCCAAGTTGAAAAATTATAGGAATGAAGTCTGGGACTTGATTAAGCATTATTTTTTAGCATTTAATATAAATTTTGTCACTAGAGAGGAAAATCAAATGGCTGATTCACTAGCTATTGCTGCTAGTAATTTCAAAGTTCCTCTAGATGTCAAGGCAACCTATGATGTTCAAATAAAAAATAGACCTTCAATTCCTTATAACATCAAATAATGGCAAGTATTTGAGGATGATAAGGAAATTTAGAAATTTTTAGAGTGTGTTGAAGAGTTTTCAGATATACAAATTGATGACGAGCAGGACATTGTTGAAAATAAAAATAGAAAGCCTTTTAAGAAAACCATGGCTGGGAAGAACATTATAGATCTTAAAACTAATTATATTCCTAAAGGCTTAGTCCCTTTAGAAATATTGTTCTATAATAATGATGTTTTTCTCAAGCCTAAAAGTAAAGTTGATGGAGAGAGTACAATAGAATGTAACATTGGCATAGAAGATCAACCAAAATTAGTCAAAGTGTCCAAATTCCTTTTTCTTGAAACTAGAAAAAAATATGTGAAGCTGCTACAAGAATTTTCTGATATTTTTTCATGGTCTTATAGTGAGCTGAAAATTATGATAAAAGCGTAATGGAGCACAATATTCCTTTGAAAATAGATGCAAAGCCTATAGCAAAAAAAAATCAGACATATCAATCCCATGTTGCTCCCAATCATTGAGAAAGAAATCAAAAAATTATGGGAAGCAAATATAATTCTTCCTTTGAGATTTTCTAAATGGGTAGCTAATCTAGTCCTGGTTCGAAAAAAGAATGGAGAGATAAGAATTCGTGTCTATTTTCGCAACCTGAACCGATGTTCATTAAAAGATCGCTATCCACTACCCAAGATGAATTATATTTTGCAGAAGGTTGTAGGATCCAAAATATTGTTAGTGATTGATGCATTTTTAGGCTATAATAAGTTTTCAGTTGACAAGCAAGACAGAGAAAAGACATCATTTACCACACCCTGGGGTACATTCATGTACAACAAAATGCCATTTGTTTTGATGAATGCAGGAACAACTTTTCAGCGGGCAATGGATATTGCCTTTGTGGGAGAAAAAGATATATTTGTAGTCATCTATTTGGATGACATCACAATCTATTCAAAATCTGATGAAGACCACTTGAAGCATTTGAAACAAGTTTTCGACAAATGCAGAAAATTTGGTTTTTCCTTGAACCCAAAATATTCATCCTTTGTTGTCGGAAAAGGGAAATTATTGGGAAATATTGTAACAAAAAGTGGCATCTGTATTGATCCGGGAAGAGTAGAATCTATTCAGAAGATTGGTTTTCCAAGGAATAAAAAAGAATTGCAGTCATTTTTAGGGAAAATCAATTTTCTAGTGCGCTTTGTTGCAAACTTTGCAGAGTTGATCAAACACATAAATGTCTTGCTAAAAAAGAGGCAGAATTTAAATGGCAAGATGAAGCAAAGAATTCTTTTTCTGCAATCAAGTCTGCCTTGAGTAAAGCTCCAGTTTTGATTAGTCTTGATTTTGAAAAAGATTGTCTAATTTTTTCATATGCTTCAAAAGAGACAATTGCAGCCATCTTGTTACAGAAGAATAAAGAAGGTTTAGAGCAGCCTATTTTATTTTTTAGTCGTGCTTTAAGATATGCTAAATTAAAATACAGATTGATTGAAAAACAATAATATGCACTAATTAAGGCTTTGAAGTCTTTTCGAGTTTATGTGCTACATTAAAAAATTGTTGATTTTGTGCCAAATATTATTTTTAAAGATGTATTGTTGCAGCTAGATACAGATGGCAGGAGAGGACAATGGTTGACCAAAATTCTAGAATTTGGTATTGAGACCAGATCAACTAAATTGATAAAAGGTCAAGGCTTGGCTCTCTTGATGGCGGAATCTAAATGCAAGGCTTTAAATCTGAATGTATAGGAAGTTGAAGGAGAAGATGGAGAAGGTATTTATAATTATCTTGAAATATTCATTCAGATTGGTACAAGGATATAGTATACCTTTTGTTAAATTTCAACTATCCCCCTGAAATGGAGAAGCAAAAAAGGAGAGCTTTCAAATTGAGATATGTGAAATATTGCATATTGGATATGCCAAACCATCCAAGTTATGCAAAAGCATCTAAAATGTTTGTTTGTTTTTTAATAATAGGATGACCAGTGAACATTTTTCTGAAACAGGTGATTTAATTTAGAAATATATTTGATAAAATAAAAGGTTATTCTTTAATTACATATGGTTAGTTTGATTTAAAGTGGGATCATAGATAGAATGATATAGAAGTATAAATGATTTAATATTCAAACAAAGTATTTAATAACTTATAAGTAGAAATGATGAAAACTATGTTTTCATAATCAACAAAATATAATCAAGTCATAAAAATAACCTACGTGTAATTAAATTTCAAGAGGAATTTACAATAACAGATAGCTTTGTAAATTAATCTCTTAATCCAACTACAACTTCACAACGAATCGAAAATGAAACTAATATTCAATTAAATTTCCAATTGGATAATTGTTAATGAATTAAATTATATGAGGAGTACATAATGAAAAACACAATAAAAATAACTCACAAAAACACAAGCAATATGAAGTAAAATCCACAATCCTTTATTCAATCCACTGTTTTCAGCCCCAAAACTTGAAGAATCAGCCTGAGAATTCCAATTTTCTTTTGTCTCAGGTCAGAGAGAAGGAGTTTCTGTTGAGGAACACTTAGTTGCTTTCTATTGTTATGCTGACAACCAGAACATTGAGCATGAAGATGTCTAATCAAGACTCTTTGTTCAAAGTCTAGATGGACAAGCTCGTAAATGGTTTAGAAGTCTGTCACCAAACTCAGTAACAAGAATTGATAAATTTGAGGAAGTATTTGTGAAGTAATGGGGTGATAGGAATATGTAATAACTTACATAATTTGGAACTCTGAAAAAAAAGGTAGATGAGTCATTGGCTCATTTTACCAAGAGGTTTAATAAAATTTATCAAAAAATTCCTGAAGAAATTAAGCCTAATGAGACTATAGCTATGATAAAATTTTCAAATGCTCTAGATTCTGAGTTTTCTTTATGGTTGAGAGCTGAGAAAGCACAAACATTGATGGATATGCAAGAGGCTGCAATTGTAGTGCAGTCTAATATTATAGCACCTACTAAATTGAAAATGGAAGAAGAAAAAGTAGCAAAATACAAAAATAAAATGAAAGAAGAAAAACCTTCTTCCTCTGAATCTCTTACAACCGAAGAAAATATTGTTCAAATGGCCAATTTGATCAAGAAATTGCTTCTAAGATGAAAAAATTAGAGTTTGAAAACAAACCTACTGCTAGAGCCAAAAAAAATGAGGCCAATAGAAATCAGGCTCCCTTCAGGAGGCCTTTCCAACCTCAACAAATCTACAGCGCCCAAGGAGGAATGTTGATGATCAAAATGTTCAGCCTCCTTTGAATAATTTTTCTGAACAACATCAATAAAAGAATGAAGAAGAAAATGAAGAAATAAACCTTGTGGGAGAAAACTCATAGTCAACATGTCTGACTTTGCAAGAATATGAAGACCAGTTAAGGATTTATTTGTTTTTTGATGATGATAATGCCCAAAATCATAAAAGACAATAGGAAGTTCAAAACATAAATTATCCTTTGAGGTCCAAAGGTCTTGTTCAAAAGCCTTAACAAAAATCAGATTCAGATAAACAAGTTGCTAAACAGAAGGCCAAGGTCAATGAGGTTCCTCCACCTCAAAATTATGCCCCAATTGTCAAAATCATAGCAAAAAATAAGGAATTAGTTCCAATTTATTTCAGTTTCAAATATGAATTGAATAAAATCAAAATTCCGGTCCCACTTCTAGAATTGTTGAAAAATCCAACATATAAAGAGTCTTTTAAAAGTATACTACAACCACCCCTTGCTCCTGATTCAGTCAACCTTGAGGATGAGCATCCCATTATTTATCTAGGATGTCATGTCCAAGACTAAAATGATGATAACTTACCACCTTTCTACTTGTCACTCAATATACATGACAAATTGTTGCATAATTGTTTACTAGATTCTAGAGCTTCTCATAATTTGATGCCAAAGAAGGTCATGGATGAATTAGTATTAGAGATCACCAAGAAATATCATTACCTATACGCCTTTAATTTCAAAAAATTCAAGTGTCAAGGAGTAATCAAAGACTTGGTTGTTTCCCTTACCCAACTGCCTATGAAGAGCTTAGTGATGGGCATGGCAGTTGCAGACATACCTTCTAGATTCAGGATGTTGCTTTCCAGATCTTGGTCTAAAAAACTGGGAGGCACTCTTCAGATGGACATGTCATATGTCACAATCCCAGTGTTTAGAGGGGAATTAAGAAGGCTGTATAGGGAAACCTAAATGGCCGACATCATTAGTGATCAGCATAATCCTTCAAACCATCCCATATATGCTGAAGAAAAGGAATTAGGGTCATCAATACTATACCTTTCTGCTGATGATAACAATTTATTGCCTGAAATAATTGAAAAACAACACTTTCAAAGTGTAAATGAGAAACATTTAGAGGGAGGATAGATCTGGAAATTGTACTTTGATGGAGCCTCATCAAGAGAAGGATTAGTAGCTGGTTTAGTCCTCTTTTTTCCCACTTAGAAAAGGGTAACTATATCATATAAACTGAAATTTTCTATGTGACTAACAACATTGTTGAATATGAGGCGCTTGTGTTGGGTATGAAGGCATCAAAATATTTGGGAGTAGAGAAGCTAATTGCTTTTTATGATTCAGAGTTGTTGATAAAGTAGGTGAGAAATAGCTACCAAGTGAAAAAATCCAAGTTGAAAAATTATAGGAATGAAGTCTGGGACTTGATTGAGCATTATTTTTCAGCATTTAATATAATTTTTTTCACTAAAGAGGAAAATTAAATGGTTGATGCACTAGCTATTGTTGCTAGTAATTTCAAAGTTCCTCTAGATGTCAAGGCAGCCTATGATGTTCAAATCAAAAAAATACCTTCAATTCCCAATAACATCAAATACTGACAAGTATTTGAGGATGACAAGGAAATTTCGAAATTTTTAGTGTGTGTTGAAGAGTTTGCAGATATACAAATCGATGATGAGCAGGACATTGTTGAAATCAAAATAGCAAGCCTTTTAAGAAAACCATGGCTGGGAAGAACATTATAGATCTCAAAACTAACTATATTCCTAAAGGCTTAGCCCCTCTAGAAATATTGTTTGATAATAATGATGTTTTTCTCAACCTTGAAAGTAAAGTTGATGGAGAGAATACAATAGAATGTAACATTGGCATAGAATATTTGCCAAAACTAGTCAAAGTGTCCAAATTTCTTTCTCTTGAAACCATAACAAAATATATCAAACTACTGAAAGAATTTGCTGATATTTTTTCATGGTCTTATAGTGTGCTAAAAAATTATGATAAAAGCATAATGGAGCACAAGATTACTTTGAAAACAGATGCAAAGCCTGTAGCACAAAAAAATGAGACATATCAATCCCATGTTGCTCCCAATCATTGAGAAAGAAATCAGAAAATTATGGGAAGCAAAGATAATTCTACCTTTGAGATTTTCTAAATGGGTAGGTAATATAGTCTCGGTACAGAAAAAGAATAAAGAGATAAGAATTTGTGTCTATTTTTTCAACCGGAACTATTGTTCATTAAAATATAACTATCCACTGCCCAAGATGGATTATATTTTGCAGAAGGTTGTAGGATCCAAAAGATTTTCAGTGATTGATGGCTTTTCAGGCTATAACCAAATTTTAGTTGACAGTCAAGACAAAGAAAAGACAACATTTACCACACCCTAGGGTAAATTCATGTACAACAAAATATCATTTGGTATGATGAATGCAAGCACAACTTTTCAGCGGGCAATGGATATTTCCTTTGTAGGAGAAAAATATAGATTTGTAGTCATCTATTTGGATGACATCACATTCTATTCAAAATCTGATGAAGACCACTTGAAACATTTGAAACAAGTTTTTGACAAAGGAAGAAATTTTGGTATGTCCTTGAACCCAAAAAAATCATCCTTTGTTGTCCAAGAAGGGAAATTATTGGGACATATTGTAACAGAAAGTGGCATCTGTATTGATCCGGGAAGAGTAGAAGCTATTTAGAATATTGGTTTGACAAGAAATAAAAAAGAATTGTCGTCGTTTTTAGGGAAAATAAATTTTCTGAGGCACTTTGTTCCAAACTTTGAAGAGTTGATCAAACACATAAATATCTTGCTAAAAAAAGATGCAGAATTGAAAATGGTGATATGAAGCAAAGAATTATTTTTCAACAATCAAGTCTGCCTTCACTGAAGCTCCAATTTTGATTAGTATTGATTTTTTCATATGCTTCAGAAGAGACAATTGCAATTGTCTTTTTACAGAAGAAGAAAAAGGTTTAGATCAGCCTATCCGATTTTTCAATCGTGCTTTAAGAGATGATGAAAAAATACAGCTTGACTGAAAAGCAAGCATATGCACTAGTTAAGGCTTTGAAGTATTTTCAAGTTTATGTGCTACATTAAAAAATAGTTGCTTTTGTGCCAAATATTACTATTAAATATGTATTGCTGCAGCTAGATACAGATGGTAGGAGAGGACGATGGTTTACCAAAATTCTAGAATTTGATAGTGAGATCTTAACAACTAAATTGATAAAAGGTCAAGGCTTGGCTCACTTGATCAAGGCTTGGATCGCTTGAAGGCGAAATCTAACTGCAAGGCTTTAAATCTAAATGTAGAGGCAGCTAAAGGATAATATGGAGAAGGTATTTCTAATTATCCTGAAATATTTCATTCAGATTGGTACAAGGATATAGTATACTTTTTGTTAAATTTCAACTATCCCACTGAAATGGAGAAGTAAAAAGGGAGAGCTTTCAAATTAAGGGCTATGAAGTATTGCATTTTGGAAGACAATATTTACTATAAATACCTTGTTGGAGTCTTATTAATATGTGCAGATGAAGCTAAATCCCAAGAGATTATGACAGAGATACATGCAAGAGTGTGTGGTGGGAATTTGTATTGGAAATCCACTGCAAACAAAACCTTAAGACCTAGCTATTATTGGCCAACTCTTTTCTCTGATGTTTTGGCCAAAGTCAGGAGCTGTGTTGAATGTCAGAACTTTTCTGGTAAATAGAAATTGCCACCATTACACCTTATTCCTTTTTCAGCGGATGTTCCTCTCCAGCAATGGGGGTTAGAATTCATTGGTTAAATTCATCTACATTCATCAGGACATGATAGATGGGTTCTCATAGCTACAGACTATTTTAATAAATGGATTGAAGCTATACCAACCAGAAATGCTACTGATATGGTAACTATCAAATTTCTATTGGAAAATATTATGTCTAGATTTGGTTTTCCACTGAAATTAGTAACTAATAACACAATGGCCTTTGAGTCTACTAAGATGTACAGCTTTTGTCAGCAATACGGAATTGAATTGACTCATTACACACCTTATTACCCTCAATTTAATGGATTAGCCAAGTCATCCAATAAAAATTTGGTGAGGATCATTAAGAAAATGCTGCCTGAAAATGAGAGAAATTGGGACACTCATCTGGTACATGTTCTTTAGGCAGATAGGGTAAGTGGTAAAAAAATAAATTGGAATGTCTCCCTTTCAGCTTGTATATGGTTCTGATGCTGTAATGCATTTTCAATTAGAACTTCCTATGATGAAGTTCCTGCAAGATGAAGTTGATTATGAAAATCCAATCCAAAGGAGAATGTTGCAGTTGACAGAGGCACACCAAATCAAAGAATCACTGATGGATAAAGTACAGAAGTATCAAACTAAAGTCAAATATGTTTTTGACAAAAGATAAAATCAGAAGTTATTTCAAGAGAATGATTTGGTGTTGTGTTGGGATGTCAGGAGAGAAGACCATGGAAAGCATGGTAAGTTTGACAATCTATGGTTTCGGCCATTTAAAATTGTTGAATTTTTGGAAAACAATACTTTTCTAATCAAACATCTGGATGATGATCAGTTTACTGGAGGCCTAGTTAATGGTCATTTTCTTAAAAAAAATCTTTTTTTAGTAATTCAATTGAGTCATTCCATTGTAAATATTTGGTGTCATGTGTCAATAAAAATCCATGCCCAATGGTGTTTGCGCCTGTATATATGGTCAGTTTTGAGTCCAGCCAGTCAATGCTCAGTTCTAGTCATAATTTCCAAGAAGTCTTCTAAGTTTAAAGAGTTTTTAAGGCATTATTCTACATTTCTTGAAGCCTCATAGGGAGGACTACATCCCCAATAGGAGCCACTGTTAGCACTACAATTGTTTCAAAAAAATTCAAAGTCCGGTCATCATTCTCTAAGGAATCAATCTTCCTTTTCATTTCGGTTGTAAGATGAAAGTGTCGCTGTCAAAGCGTAGAGGTGAGAAAATTTCATTTCTACCTTCATTCATTTCATTTTCCCTCTTTTACCTTTCATTTTTCCAAAAAAACCCAAAGTCCAATGTTTCATTTCTTTTAAAACCCCTTTTTAACTATTAAAATTCGATTTTTAGAGTTAAAAGGCAGCTTCGCACACCCACTTACAACCATATCATATTATACCCTTTTTACCTTACCTTCTATTGCATATTCAAACCTTATACATGTAACCATTGCCTGTTGGGTATGTGTTATTTTTCAGTGGGCAGACCTGCCCATGGTTTTGTTCATGGGTTTGCACATGGTTTTGGGGCATGATGGTTTTTAGCCCCTGGTATTTTGTAGATCCGGTCAAGGGAACTATGGTTATGTTCTAATCCAGGGTTAATGGATTGGGTTTTATGTATGCTTCGGCATGTATATATATGTGTTGTAACACTAAAAGGAATATAATGAAAAATCAAGTTGGTCGTCCTGATTTGGGATCTAGAAGAAAATATCTATGTATATATGTTTTAAGTTTTATGCTCTCTCTATTGTTTATTTTCTATTTTTAAGATTCATTTGTAGATAATTTCTATAAATGGTTAAGACCTACATCTGGTATCCGAGTAGTTTCGGCTTCAAGGGGACGCATTTGTTGCTGAGGGTTTTTTTTCTTGGGCCTGTGCTAGACCCTGTTCAGTGGGAGATCTGCAGGATCGATTCTTGCGGGAAAGAATATGGTGAGCAGTGGAAAGATAGAGATCGAGAAATTCAATGGTCAGAGTTTTGAGTTGTGGAAGCTCAAGATGGAGGATCTGCTGGTGGATAAAGACCAGTGGATCGTGGTAGATCTTGGTACTAAACTAATGGCAATGTCAGATGAAGACTGGAAAAAGTTGGATCGGAAGGTGAAAAGCACAATACGGTTGTGTGTCTCAGATTCGGTATTGTTGAATGTATCTGAGGAAGCTAAAATGAAGAATTTGTGGGAAAAACTTGGGACTTTGTACCAATCTAAGTCTCTGGTGAATAAATTGTTCCTACAGAAAAAGCTGTATAACTTGAGTATGAAGGATGGAGAATTGGTGATAGAACATCTTCATGCCTTCAATATTGTGGTAAGTCAGCTATCATCTGTTGATATTAAAATATCAAATGAAGATAAGTGCATTAGTTTGTTGTGTTCTCTACCAGACTCGTGGGAGAGTCTGGTTATTACAATAGGTATCAATACAACTACCTTGAATTTTGATGACATTGTCTCAGCCTTGATGTCAGAGGAAATGAGACGTAGAAATATGGAGGGTCAGAATGGAGATGCCTTATCTGTATGAGGAAGGTCCCATAATAGAAACAAGAATAAGGTTTCAAGCAGGAGATATAAATCTAGAGGGATATCTAAATCTCATGGAAAGTTTGTAAAGGTGTGTTGGAAATGTAGAAAGGAAGGGCACTACAAAAAGGACTGCAGATCTAAAGCTCCTGAGAAAGGAAAGGGATCTGATGATACTCCTTCTCCAGAGGCAAAAACCACCTTGGATGAAGGTGGGGATGTGTATTTTGTAGATTATGAGTCATGGTTGATTGTCTCGGGTGCATCCTTTCACTTCACTTCCCATAGGGAGTGGTTATGCGAGTATGAGAAATATGATGGCGGTGATGTCTTCTTAGGTGATGATGGGAAGGCCAGAATCGTCGGACGTGGAAAATTCAAGCTAAAGCTCCAAGGTGGAAGGATTAGAACACTTCCTGGTGTTTTGCACATTCCTGCATTGGCCATAAATCTGATTTCTCTAGCAAGATGGATGATGAAGGTGTAAAAATAGTGTTCGAGAAAGATACTTGTAAGATGGTTCGAGGAGTACTGGTATTAATGCAGGGAGTTTGGATTGGAACTGTAGGTTTTAACCCTGTACAGAAATTATCTACAAACAAATCTTAAAAATAGAAAATAAACAATAGCAATAGCATAAAACATAAAACAGATAAACACAGAGATTTTCCCCTAGATCCCAAATCGGGACGACCAGTGTGATTTTTCATTATATTCCTTTTAGTGTTACAACAAATATATATACATGTTGAAGCATACATAAACCCCAATCCACTAACCCTAGATTAGAACATAATCATAGTTCCCTTGACCGGAACTACAAAATACCAGGAGCCAAAAGCCATTATGCCTCAAAACCATGTGCAAACCCATGCACAAAACCATGGGCGGGTCTGCCCACTAGAAAATAAGGTCCAAAAAACATTTCCAAGGGCACTGCCTCGGACCCTGACAAGGGGGGCTACCGCCCCCCTATGACCTGCCTACTGTTCCTAGTGCAACGTACAGGGGGGGCTCTCACCCACCCTGTAAACCCCCCGCTCGTGACTAGTCGTGGAAAGAATATAACACAAACCCAACATTCTCCCACTTGTTGTTTTCTTTCTGCAAGGGGCCACAGGAAATTTGAGTCATTATCCCCGCTTTGCAACACCCATTGTTTCTCTACACCAAGAGAACTTCTGAGTGCTCACAGACTTCATCAATGCATCTGCAACATTCTTCAATGTGTCCACCTTTACCAGCAACACCCTTTTAGCCTCAACCATATATCTCACAAAGTGATATGTAACATCAATGTTCTTCGTCTTTGAATGATAAGAAGGTTTCTTAGCCAAGAAAATTGCACTTTGGCTATCAAAGTCTATCCTTGTAGCTTACTGCACCAACCCCATACTTGAATACAATCTCTGCAACCAAACTGCTTCCTTACTTGCAAGAGTGGTTGCCATGTATTCTGCTTCTGTAGTTGAAAGAGCCACTACAGACTGTCTTTTACTCATCCAACTGACTGCACCTCCAAATAGGCTAAACACATACCCACTTGTAGATCTTCTTTGGTCAAGATCTCCAGCCCAGTCTACATCAACAAAACCACGAATTTCCAACACTCTTTCCAATCCTGGTCTTCCCTGGTAGCACAAGCCATAATCACTAGTGCCACACAAATATCTGAAAACCAACTTCACTGTTGTCCAATGCTCCTCCCTGGGTTTGACATAAGCCTGCTCAATACTCCCACTGCATGTGAAATGTCTAGTCTAGTACAAACCATTGCATACATCAGGCTACCCACTACACTTGCATATGGAACACAGGATATATCCTCCTCTTCTTATTGTGTCTTGGGACACTGTTCAGCAGACAGCTGTACACCTACAGGAATTAGAACATTCACCGGTTTACTATCCTGCATATTGAACCTCTGAAATATAGTCTCGACATACTTCCTTTGGTTTAACCAGAGCTTCCTCTTTGCCCGATCTCTCTTAATTTCCATGACCAAAATATAGTTTGCAGCACCAAGATCCTTCATGTCAAATTTGGAGAACAGCCGGGTCTTCAAATCTTGGATAATTTCTTTGTCATTTCCAATCAACAACATATCATCCACATACAATACCAAATAAATAACATGGTCACCAATTAATTTAAAATAAACACAGTGATCCTCCTTGCTTCTGGTGAAGCCAAGTCCCCGTATATAGGTATCAAATTTCTAATACCACATCCTTGGTGACTATTTTAACCCATACAAAGAATTATTTAACTTTCATACCAGCTCTTTCTTCACCTTCACCATTAAGCCTTCAGGTCATTTCATGTAGATCTCCTCTTCTAAACCATTGTGAATAAATTTTGTATTCACATCCATCTATTCTACCTCAAAATCAAATGTAGCAGCAATAGATAAAACTAATCTAATAGAAGTAACTTTGGCAACAAGAGAAAAAATATCACCAAAATAAATTCCCGGCACTTGGGAATAACCTTTTTCTACCAACTGAGCTTTGTATTTCTCCACATTTCCTTTTAAATTCATCTTCTTCTTAAACACCCATTTTCTCCCAATGGGCTTCCTTCCAGCCAACAACTCCACCAGATCCCGTGCCTCATTTTTATGCAAGGATTCCATTTCATCAACCATGGCCTCCTTCTAGAGTTTTCCATCCTCTGAATCTACTGCCTCCCTGATGGTTATGGGATCATCATCAGTTATAGTTAAAGAAAAATATGAACAGAAAACAGATGGACTATACCTTTCTGGTTGTCTTCTTCCCCGAAATGATCTTCTTACAGCTGGAGTTTGTGGCTCTTCCTATTCTGATTCTTCTTCTGTTATAGAGTCTGATTCATTCTCCTTTAGCTCAAACTCTATATTTTCAGCTTCCTTTGGTAGGACTTCATGTTTAACAACATCTTTCACCTCTCTTAACACGACATCTCGACTGTACACAACCTTCCTTGTTTTCAGGTTCCAAAGCTTGTAACCCTTTAAACCATCCTTATACCCAATAAAGATGCACCTTTCATATTTATTATCCATATTGCTCCTTCTCTCCCTTGGAACATGTACATATGTATCACGTCCAAATACCCTCAGATGTGAAAGAGAGGGTTTCTTACCAGTCCATACCTCATGTGGAATCTTGTCCTCCAACACTAATGAAGGTGATTTGTTAACCAAGTAACATGTAGTCTCCACTGCCTCTACCCAGAATTCTTGTCCTAACTCGGTACCACTGAGCATGCTTCTTGCCTTTTCCATCAACGTTCTGTTCTTTCTTTCTGCAAATCCATTTTTTTGAGGTGTGTATGGAGTAGTCTTATGTCATGCTATACCACACTTCTTACAGAACTCTTCAAATTCATTCTTGCAGAACTCCCCACCATTATCTGTCCTCAACACCTTTATCTTCTTCTCTGTCTGGTTTTCCACCAGAGCCTTAAATTCTTTAAATCTGTCAAAGACTTTAGATTTCTTACTCAAGAAATATATCCATGTATTCCTTGATAATTCATCTATGAATGAAACATAATACACATACTTACCCAGTGATGGGATCGACATAGTTCCAAACTCATCATTGTGCATAAGATCTAATATCTTGTTTTCCCTCTTAGCACCAGAAGGAAAACTCACCCGATTCTACTTTCCATATACACATCATTCACAGAAATCAAAATCCAGAGAGCTATTAGACATACCTTCTACCATACCATTTCCATGCAGCATTCGAAGGCCCTTCTCTCCAATATGTCCAAGCCTTTGATGCCATAGCATGGTTTTTTCTCCAGAGACTACTAGGCTTTCCGCTCCACTTTCAGGAACCACAGAACTATTTCACCCATCAATAACAGTGCTGCCTTGAATCTTGTACAGAGTTCCAATCCGAACTCCCCAAATTAATACCAGTGCTCCTCGAACCATCTTACAGGTATATTTCTCAAACACTGTTTTTACACCTACATCATACGTCTTGCTTACAGAAATTAGATTTCTGGCCAATGCAGGAATGTGCAGAACACTAGGAAGTGTTCTAATCCTTCCAATTTGCAGCTTCAGCTTGAATTTTCCACATCTGACGATTCTATCCTTCCTATCACCACCTAAGAAGACATTAGCACCATCATATTTCTCATACTCATAGAACCACTCCTTATGGGGAGTGAAGTGAAAGGATGAACCTGAGTCGATCAACCATGACTCATGATCTACATGTGTATTTGAAGAAGAAGCCAAATACACATCCCAACCTTCATCCGAAGTGGTTTTTGCCTCTGCAGAAGGAGCATCATTAGATCCCTTTCCTTTCTCAGGAGCTTTGGATCTGCAGTCCTTTTTGTAGTGCCCTTCCTTTCCGCATTTCCATCACACCTTTACAAACTTTCTAGGAGATTTAGATCTCCCTCTAGATTTATATCTACCACTCAAAACCTTATTCTTTTTTTTGTTCTGGGACCTTCCCCATACAGATAAGGCATCTACATTATGACCCTCCATATTTCTCCATCTCATTTCCTCCGACAGCAAGGCCGAGACAATGTCATCAAAATTCAAGGTAGTTGTATTGCTACCTATTGCAATAACCAGAATGTCCCACGATTCTGGTAGAGAAAACAAAAAAATTATGCACTTATCTTCATATGAGATTTTAATATCAATAGACTGCAACTAACTTACCACAGTATTGAAGGCGTTCAGATGCTATGTCACCAAGTCTCCATCCTTCATCCTCAGGTTATACAGCTTTTTCCGCAGGAACAATTTATTCACCAAAGACTTAGATTGGTACAAAGTCCCAAGTTTGTCTGACAAGGTCTTTGCCATAGTTTCCCCAGATACATTCAACAGTACTGAATCTAAGACACATAACCATATTGTGCTATTTTCCTTCCGATCTAGCTTCTTCCAGTCTTCATCTGACATTTTTGTTGGTTTAGTACCCAGATCTACCATGATCCACTGATCCTTATCCACCAACAAATCCTCCATCTTGAGCTTCCACAACTCAAAACCCTGACCATTAAATTTCTTGATCTCTATCTTCTCGCCACTCGCCATCTTCTTTTATGGCAAGAACTGATCCCCCAGATCTCCCACTGAACAGGGTCTACCTCAAGCCTGAGCAAAAAAACCCTCAGTAGCAAAGGCGTCCCCTTGAAGCAAAATTGCTCTTATACCAAATGTAGGTTTTAACCCTGTACAGAAATTATCTACAAAAAAATCTTAAAAACATAAAATAAACAATAGCGATATCATAAAACATAAAATAGATAAACACAGATATTTTCCCCTGGATCCCAAATCAGGACGACCAGCTTGATTTTTCATTATATTCCTTTTAGTGTTACAACACATATATATACATGCCGAAGCATACATAAACCCCAATCCATTAACCCTGGATTAAAACATAACCATAGTTCCCTTGACCGGATCTACAAAATACCAGGGGCCGAAAACCATCATGCCCCAAAACCATGTGCAAACCCATGCACAAAACCATGGGCGGGTCCGCCTGCTGGAAAATAAGGTCCGAACAAATTTTTCTTGGGCGTTGCCTCGGACCCTGACAAAGGGGGCTCCTGCCCCCCTATTACCCCCCTGCTGTGCCCGGCGCAACATATAGGGGGGGTTCTCATGGAAATGGTATGGTATAAGGTATGCATAATAGCTCTATGGATTTTGATTTCTGTGAACATTGTGTATATGGGAAGTATAATCAGGTGAGTTTTCCTTCTGGTGCTAAGAGGGCGAATAAGATATTAGAGCTTGTGCACAATGATGTGTTTGGACCTGATTCCATTTCATCGCTGGTTAATTCTGTGTATTATGTTTCATTCATAGATGACTTCTCAAGGAATACATGGATATATTTCTTGAGGAAGAAATCTGAAGTCTTTGACATATTTAATTAATTTAAGGCTTTGGTGGAAAACCAGACAGAGAAGAAGATAAAGGTGCTAAGGACAGATAATTGTGGGGAGTTCTGCAAGAAGGAATTTGAAGATTTTGTAAGAAGTGTGGTATAGCATGACAGAAGACTACTCCATACATACCTAAGAAAAATGGAGTTGCAAAAAAAATGAACAGAATGTTGATGGAAAAGGCAAGAAGCATGCTTAGTGGTACCGGGTTAGGACAAGAATTCTAGTTGGAGGCAGTGGAGACTGCATGTTACTTGGTTAACATATCACCTTCACCATCATTGGAGGATAAGACTCCACATGAGTTATGGACTGGTAAGAAACCCTCTCTTTCACATTTGAGGGTATTTGGATGTGATGCATATGTACATGTTCCAAAGGAGAAAATGACCAAGTTGGATAATAAATCTGAAAGGTGCATATTTATTGGGTATAAGGATGGTTTAAAGGGTTACAAACTTTGGAACTCGAAAACAAGGAAGGTTGTGTACTACCAAGATGTGGTGTTTAGAGACGTGAAAAATGTTTTTAAACATGAAGTCCTACCAAAGGAACCTGAGAAGATATATTTTGAGCTAAAGGAGGATGAATCAGACTCTACAATAGAAGAATACTTAGAAGAGGAAGAGCCACAAACTCCAACTGTGAGAAGATCAGTTTAGGAAAGAAGACAACCAGAAAGGTGTAGTCCATTTTCTTTCTGTTCAAATTTTTCTTTAACTATAACTGATGATGATGCCAGAACCTTTAGGAAGGAAGTAGATTCATAGGATGGAAAACTCTATAAGGAGGCCATGGTTGATGAAATGGCATCCTTGCATAAAAATGAGGCATGGGATCTGGTGGAGTTATCGACTGGAAGGAAGCCCATCGGGAGAAAATGGGTGTTTAAGAAGAAGATGAATGTAGAATGCAACGTGGAGAGATACAAATCTTGGTTGGTAGAAAAATTCTATTCCCAGGTGTCAGGAATTGATTTTGGTGATATTTTTTCTCCTGTTGCCAAATTTACTTCTATCAAATTAGTTTTATCTGTTGTTACTACATTTGATTTTGAGGTAGAACAAATGGATCTGAAGACAACATTTCTTCACGAGGATTTGGAAGAGGAGATCTACATGAAACAACCTGAAGGATTTATGGTGAATGGTAAGAAAGAACTGGTATGAAGGTTAAAGAAGTCTTTGTATGGGTTAAAACAGTCACCAAGGATGTGGTATCAGAAATTTGATACCTATATATGGGGACTTGGCTTCACCAGAAGCAAGGAGGATCACTGTGTTTATTTTAATTTAATTGGTGACCATGTTATTTATTTGGTCATATATGTGGATGATATTTTTTTGATTGGAAATGACAAAGAAATTATCCAAGATTTGAAGACCTAACTGTTCTCCAAATTTGACATGAAGGATCTTGGTGCTGCAAACTATATTTTGGGCATGGAAATTAAGAGAGATCAAGCAAAGAGGAAGCTCTGGTTAAACCAGAGGAAGTATGTTGAGACTATATTACAAAGATTCAATATGTAGGATAGTAAACTGGTGAATGTTCCTATTCCTGTAGGTGTAAATTTGTATGTTGAACAGTGTCCCAAGACACAAGAAGAAGAGGAGGAAATGTCACGTGTTCCATATGCAAGTGCAGTGGGTAGCTTGATGTATTCAATGGTATATACTAGACTGAACATTTCACATGCAGTGGGAGTATTGAGTAGGTTTATGTCAAACGTGGAGAAGGAGAATTGGACAACAGTGAAGCGGGTTTTCAGATATTTGCATGGCACTAGTGATTATGGCTTGTGATACCAGGGAAGACTGGGTTTGGACAGAGTTTTGGACATCCATGGTTTTGTTGATGCAGACTGGGCTGAAGATCTGGACCAAAGGAGATCTACAAGTGGGTATTGTTGAGCCCTAGAATTGCCTTCTCTTTTACAAACCTTCACTTCATTTCATCATTCTTTTATCACTTCATAAGCCTAAAATCAATGAAGAATGATTAGGATTTCTTAAAGGTTACATGAAATTGATTAACATATTTTATTTTCATGGTTTTTGTTGTTTTAATAATTTTGTGCAAAATAGCTACAGAATACAGACGTTCCGTAACCGATCACGCGTTCCGCAACTATTTTAGTGTTTGAATGGGTTACAGGTGTCGTCTGAAATAAAAACACATATGGGCGAATTCCAGACTTCATCCACATAATTCCTTGCTCCTTACAAAGTCTGAGCACAATTCTACAGGTGGTTATGCACATGGGAAACCAAAACCAAGAGGTAGACTTCTACCGGGACACGAACTCTACAGCTGTCTGCCAAAGTACGAGACCTTCAATAAGAGTTTTAATTCAATTAGAAGTGGGAAAGATACTTATCCCTATTTTTATCAAGGGTAGTTATTTAATTTCATTATAAGTATGACTCGGGAGACCGAGAAACAGTTGGTTAGATTTTGTTTTGTTGCTAGATCTTTGAAGGCCGTAAATACTCTGTTTCGAAGAATTTCTCCTTTAATGAGAGAAACATCATTTTATTGCATGAGATGAGTCAATCTTGAGTAGATTTGTGTGCTACTCCGGTGGTAGAGGGCCCCTGCTACATGAGGAGCTTTGTTCATATAATTTACATAAGTAATTTAGCCTAGTTTAATTGACTTTTTGAACTTTGAGTTTTTATTCATTTGCATTAGATGCTACAGCTTAGTCTCGTTCTTATGTACTCTTCCAAAATAACACTAATGTCGAATGAGGTGTGACTGTAGTATTTTAGGAGTTAGTTTTACGTTCTTATGCTCAATTACATCAGTTGTACAGCTAGTCATGATCTTATAAACTCTTCCAAAATATCACTAATTTCGGATGGGACATAGCTGTGGTGTTTTAGAGCTTTGTTGTGTTCTGTTGAATTTTATGCTTTCATGTTCATTTACATAACATGTTGTAGCCAGTCCTGTTCTACAAACTATTCCAAAATACCACTAATTCTGAATGAGATAGAGCTGAAACATTCTAGTAATTAGTTGCATCCTTAGTCTAGTGGTAGCACTCTGGAGGTAGATGTCATTTTAGTTTAATTCTGTCACTATATTTCAAGTTTGATAATGGCACTCTAGTTCAGTTTTAATTCACTGCATTTCAAGTTAGATTAGTGGCATTCTAGTTCAACTTTGTTCACTATATTTCAAATTAGGTTAATGGCACTGTAGTTTAGTTGTGGTTATTGTGTTTCAAGTTTGATCAATTGCATTCTCAGTGTTATCCATTGTTCTTTACGTAGTATTAATTGTTAACATCAGATTCCACGACCTTCATTATTTACAAAACTTCTTTTGTTCTGACTTTCTATTAATACATTATCATCTGGATAGGAGTTAGTAATATCAGTTTAAGGCCTTGGTTATTCTGAAATCCTTTACAAATTCACAATTAAACCTTTCTTTCCAAAAACTATTTTAGAAAATCTCTAACTTTTGGATGAGGTTTACTAGTGACAAGTTGAGCTACAGAATGGAGTAATATTAGCATTACAAGTTAATTTAGAGTAGAAATCTTATTGTGCTACAAATAACCTCTTTCAATTGTGTTCCAATAAACCTCTAGCCATGGATGAGATTCTTTGTAATATTGTAAGACGATTGTGTCCTTAGGAAAACCTCATTTGTATTAAACTTGTTCTTTTCTCAAACTATTCCAACATATTCGTAATGAATGAATTGGATGAGTTCATGTTGTGATTTTTTTCCTTACTAGGAGTCTTATCAAGCTTTTCATTTTCTGTTCTTTAGTGTCATACACAGTTTAGAGTAGGTTTTGCTTTGTTTTAGTGTAACCATCCACTTCTCTTTACCAACACTTAGTTCTTTTCCTTCTTGACATAAAACCATAAAACCAAAAAAATCATAAAAACACTAAACACAACGTAGTGAGAAATAGATACCTAGGCACATATAGTGCACCACACTTCAGCAGTTTACTAACCCTGGTTGATAATTTATGACCTCAATTTAGGAACACTAAGTTGAGCACAATATTTTGGCGCCGTTGCCAGGGAAGTGTAACTAGGTAACCTTATTTCTTACATCCAAAACAAACAAACAAAAAAAACAAAAACAAAAACTGCAATCACCTACCACACCCACTATATCATGTGGTGCAGTAAGAGCCACACATCCACATCATGAATTCATATTTTTGCAGGTAGAAGAAGAGGTGAAAAAGCAGGTTGAAGAAATGGATGGAGATGATGACAATGAGGAAGATCCTTTTGGATTTCCCATTCAAGAAACTGATATCAACATTCAAATGAAGAACATCCATCCATCTGTACTTCCTAACTTCAAAGGTATGAGATTAGAAGACCCGGAAACCTTTCTTTTTGAATTGGAAATAATTTGTAGATCTTATGGCTACTCATTGCACATGCAAAAATTGAATTTGTTTCCGGCAACATTGAAGGATAGAGCTCTTATATGGTTCATGACTTTAGGAACAAATTCTATAGGGACATGGGATGATATGAAAAGAGTATTTTTGGAAAAATATAAAGGTTATTGCATGCACCATGACCTTAGAAATGAAGTCTTTAAGATGAACCAAAAAGAGGATGAAAGCCTAGAAGATTTAGTGGAGAGATTTACTTATAATATCAAAAGATCTAGCTTGCAGAATTTAGGATCAGATGCATTAAAAACTCTCCTACTAAATGCTATAAAGGATGAATGGATTGATCTTCTTAATCTTGTGGGAAAAGGAGATGTCTATCAATTGCCATTTCAAGAAATTTGTGAAATGTGCAAGAACATATCAAGAGGAAAAGCAACATGTGTAAGGTTCCCTCAAGATCCATTTATGGCAAAAGTAAGTAAGTCAGCATCAGGATTGGTAAGTCAAACTGAGCCTAACAATTTTCTAAACATTATTGGTAATTTAAATGAACAAACTGACATGCTAAGAATGCAAAACAAGCAAAAAGTTGCTTCATTTATATTTTTCCCTAAATGTAGAAAGAAACATGCTTTGCATGAATGTCCACTTGATAACATTAAAATGTGTAAAATTTGTGCAGGATCACATACTACTGAAGATTGCCCATCATTACCAGAGTTGAAGGAAATTTACCAGAAGGATAATGGAGCAAATCAAGCACAAGAGCAGCTTTGTTATGTAGCTCCAAGAGGACTATGGTAGCCTCATCAACCCAATATGATGCAATGTCCTTATGCACAGTATCAAGGTTATGCACAACAATCTCAAGGTAATTGGAAAACACTATTGCCTTGGCAACCTTGGGCATCGCAATCCCAACCTCAAAACCAACCTTGGAAACCTTGGCCATCTCAATCCCAACCTCAAAACCAATCTTCGCGACAAAGTTGGCAAAGGCCCTATAAAGGAAATCCACCATATCCTCAATCTTTCCCTCTCTATCCTCAATACCATCATCAATGTTATTCATACCATTCGCCTCCACCACAACATCAAAATAACCCTCATTTGACCTCAATTCAACCTTTCCCATTATCATCCACACAAGCACCCCAAAAATTCATTCCCACTCCACTACCTCCACAACCTTTTCATATCCCCAACAATAAAACACCTCAATCAACTTACAATTTTGAGGTAGTGCAAAATGATTCACCAGCTATCATTGAAGAACAGCAACCAGAAGAAGAAGACTCAGATAAGGTCCAAGAATCATGGATGTCTGTTGATAAAGAGAAGTTATTAGAACTAGAGATTGAAAAGTCTCATGCATTCCTATCACCAGATTCTATGAATGAAGATCATATCTCCGAAGACTTGCATTTCATGATATAGGAAAGACAAGGAAGACAAGATTACATTGAATCTTGGTTCAATTCATTCATCGGATCCCAATTCTCAATTATTCAATATCTTCTGACATCATCTAAATCAAGATAGTTGGCATCTCATATACTGGTACATATCAAAGAGTATCTTTCAAACCTGCATATGAGTTTATCTATCATCTTGTTACAGACATGGTTCCATTGGAAGTATTCATATATTTGAACAAGATTTTATTTTTCAAGTAGAGTAGGACATAAAAAAAAAAGAGAAAAATAAGTCCTATTGTGAAAACCAGCTTGCTGGCACAATTGGACATGAGCTTTGCTTGAAAACCAGGCAAATGGCGAGCAAAGTTCACAATAAGTTCTACAATTTCATGATGGTTTCAATATTTCATGGTTCTTCAAATCATTTTTGGTTCTATGCTCGAGTTGGATGATGTGGAATTCCTTAAGGTCCACCTTCCAACAGATCTTGTCCCATCAACCTCAACACTTTATCTGGGATCAAGATTAGAGATTATTTGAAGTGCCTTGGAGCTTGCATTCATCAATGGCAAGCCTCCTCATTGATAACAATGGGAATACAACAATGTCTCTTGATTGTCAAATCTTGCAGGCGACTCGACTTCGACACATTCATTTGTCCCTGTCAAGATGCACTGAGGTACCTTGACACTCATTTAAATTATCGGTGAGTTGTCTCGCATTGGTTAACGATTTTCATTATTGATCGGTAATCCAATGATTTCTTCCCATGCTCGACTTCGACACATTTATTTGCATGGTAAGAATTGTACCATGAATGTTGGCTTTGATGAAGACTAATGGTTTTATGGAATCAACAACAACTTGCAGCAGTACATTTTATTAGTTTCTTGTAGCAGCATGTTCATCTTTTTGTCAATTCAATAACAGCTGCGGAAAGTGGCAGTTTCTGTAGCTATTGCTGTAGCAGCTTGTTTTTGTTTTTTGCAACTTTTTCCAAAGGCAGTTTTGGCGCAAATATTGCAAGAGATTGGAGCAGAAATAAAAAAAAATCTGAGCTTCTGGGTTTTCTCAGAATATGATAAATTGAGTAAGACGTGGACAGAATTTGGAAAAAAACCAATTTTTAAGGGCATTTCAGATGGGTTTTTATGGCAGATTTTCATTTTTCAGCATTATGGACAGATTAGGACAGATTTCAGTATTTTTGCACAGCAGCGCCTTTTCTTCATCAAAATGAAATTCTGAAAGCATGTGGCAGTAGAGAAGGTAAAAATACACAGTTTCCCTTTTTAATCACTCAATTCGGCCTTAAAATGAGTTCGTGGCGTACTTTTTTGTTGCAACATTGGGCAGAATGAAGGGTGAAATAGGGAAGAAATTGATTTTATCATAACTTTCAAACCGTGCATCCGTTGGTCCTGAAATTTTTATGGTAAATGAATTGAGGTAGGGTGAATAAACACAGAAAATTTCAGAAAATTTTAGTGTGTATTTTTCAAGAATTTGGCCACTTTCACCTACAACCATTTCTCATTTTCGGGAGATCCATGCAACCAATGGCAGATATTGTTTGTCGGAAGATGCATAATAATATTGGTAACAACCTCAGAAAATTTCAGGGAAGTCTGATGTACCATTTGAGAGAAATTGCAAAATTCATTTCATTTTACAATTCCACTCCATCCCACTCCACTTTCACTCCATCTCACGCCATTTTCATTTCATTTCACAAGTCCTATTCCACTTTCACTCCATTACATTTCACATCCATCTTCCATAGTCATACTTCATTTCTTTTTATAGATTGCATGTTGCAGCCACATCTTATTCAGCAGTTCTGACACAATTGTACAACCTACAAAGAGATGATGATTACAGGAAATTGAAGGATTCTGTTTTGAAGACCAATATGCTAAAAGAGGACCAAAGGAACAACATCAAGCACAACAATTAACAAGGTCAAAAATTCTGAGGTAAATTGTGAAAATTATTTTAATAGCAAAAAGTTAAAACATGAAATAGATACAATCTGTATAATCATATGTTTCCTAAAACAACCTATCATTCGAATTGATTAACATATCTTGGCCATATCCCTTATCCAACATTCCAACCTACTATTCCACATCTCCTTAAGATTGTATCATTCACTTATTTCACCACAAGTTCATCATAAATTCTCCATCAAATCCATAGCCACTTCATTTTCTCTTATGACTTAATTACCTCCATCCATTCACCTCCATTACACTTTGCAGCCAATCCATCTCTAAGTGCAGAAAGGTAATTCTGAGGGTGAAGCATCAATCTTAAACTAATCCATCTTCAGACACAGAGATACAGTTTCAAAATAAAGCATTAGACTCTGTAGTCAATCTAGCTTCAAGCATAGAAAAGTAATTCTGAAAGGAAGATAATCTGCACAAAGGAGGAATGTGGCTAATTATCAGGACAGAACCAGTTGGATTCAAGTATTTGGAAGGATATCCACAAGTCAAGGAGCTACTACAATAAGCAGGGAGGTTAAATTTTATAGAGAAATTTGATGGCTTCCATAAGGAGATTACAAAATCTTTTGCTAAATATTTTGATGGAGCAGAAGAAGAAAAACTGACATGGTTATTGAAAATAAACTTGACACTCCACTACAAGAGGAAGATGAAGAATCAATTTCTAAAAAGTTAACAGAGATTAGAAAATAGATTAGGACCAAAAGAAGAAGAAAGATAAGGTTGGATGTTCTAATAGAGGTTTCAGAGCACATGGAATAAGTTTTGATGAAATTGCATGAGGACATGCAATAGTCTTGCAGTGGGGGTATTTTGAGCCCTAGAATTGCCTTCTCTTTTACAAACCTTCACTTCATTTCATCATTCTTTTATCACTTCATAAGCCTAAAATCAATGAAGAATGATTAGGATTGCTTAAATGTTACATGAAATTGATTAACATATTGTATTTTCATGGTTTTTGTTGTTTTAATAATTTTTTACAAAATAGCTACATAATACAGACGTTCCGTAGCCGATCATGCATTCCGCAGCTATTTTAGTGTTTGAATGGGTTACAGGTGTCTTCTGAAAGAAAAACGCATATGGGTGAATTCCAGACTTCATCCACATCATTCCTTGCTCCCTACAAAGTCTGAGCACAATTCTACACGTGGTTATGCAGGTGGGAAACCAAAACCAAGAGGTAGACTTCTACCGGGACACGGACTCTACGGCTGTCTGCAGCAAAGTATGAGACCTTCAATAAGAGTTTTAATTCGATTAGAAGTTGGAAAGCCACTTATCCCTGTTTTCCTCAAGGGTAGTTATGTAATTTCATTATAAGTATGACTCGGGAGACCAAGAAACAATTGGTTAGATTTTGTTTTGTTGCTAGATCTTTGAAGGCCGGAAATACTCTGTTTTGAAGAATTTCTCCTTTAATGAAAGAAACATCATTTTATTGCACAAGCTAAGTCAATCTTGAGTATATTTGCATGCTACTTCGGTGGTAGAGGGCCCCTGCTACCTGAGGAGCTTTTTTCATATAATTTAGATAAGTAATTTAGCCCCGTTTCATTCCTAGTTTAATTGACTTTCTGAACTTTGAGTTTTTATTCATTTGCATTAGATGCTACAGCTTAGTCTTGTTCTTATGTACTCTTCCAAAATATCACTAATGTCGAATGAGGTGCGACTGTAGTATTTTAGGAGTTAGTTTTACGTTCTTATGCTCAATTACATCAGTTGTACAACTAGTCATGATCTTATAAACTCTTCCAAAATATCACTAATTTCGGATGGGAAATAGATGTGGTGTTTTAGAGCTTTGTTGTGTTCTGTTGAATTTTATGCTTTCATGTTCATTTACATAACATGTTGCAGCCAGTCCTGTTCTACAAACTATTCCAAAATACCACTAACTCTGAATGAGATAGAGCTGAAACATTCCAGTAATTAGTTGCATCCTTAGTCTAGTGGTAGCACTCCGGAGGTAGATGTAATTTTAGTTTAATTCTGTCACTATATTTCAATTTTGATAATGGCACTCTAGTTCAGTTTTAATTCACTGCATTTCAAGTTAGATTAGTGGCATTCTAGTTCAACTCTGTTCACTATATTTCAAATTAGGTTAATGGCACTGTAGTTTAGTTGTGGTTATTGTGTTTCAAGTTTGATCAATTTCATTCTCATTGTTATCCATTGTTCTTTAAGTAGTATTAATTATTAACATCAGATTCCACGGCCTTCATTATTTACAAAACTTCTTTTGTTCTGACTTTCTATTAATACATCATCATCTGGACAGGAGTTAGTAATATCATTTTAAGGCCTTGATTATTCTACAATCCTTTACAAATTCACAATTAAACCTTTCTTTCCAAAAACTATTTTAGAAAATCTCTAACTTTTGGATGAGGTTTACTAGTGACAAGCTGAGCTGCAGAATGGAGTAATCTTAGCATTACAAGTTAATTTAGAGTAGAAATATTATTGTGCTACAAATAATCTCTTTTCAATTGTGTTCCAATGAACCTCTAGCCATGGATGAGATTCTTTGTAATATTGTAAGATGATTGTGTCCTTAGGAGAACCTCATTTGTATTAAACTTGTTCTTTTCTCAAACTATTCCAACATATTCCTAATGAATGAATTGTATGAGTTCATGCTATGAGTTATTGAGTTCATGTTGTCATTTGTTTCCTTACTAGGAGTCATTATCAAGCTTTGCATTTTCTGTTCTTTAGTGTCATACACAGTTTAGAGTAGGTTTTTCTTTGTTTTAGTGTAACCATCCACTTCTCTTTACCAACACTTAGTTCTTTTCCTTCTTGACATAAAACCATAAAACCAAAAACATCATAAAAACACTAAACACAACGTAGTGAGAAATAGATACCTAGGCACATATAGTGCACCACACTTCAGCAGTTTACTGACCCTGGTTGATAATTTATTACCTCAATTTAGGAACACTAAGTTGAGAAAAACAGGTTTGTGTTTAGCCTATTTGGAGGTGTAGTTAGTTGAATGAGTAAAAAACAGTTTGTAGTGGCTCTTTCAAGTACAGAGGCAGAATACATGGCAGCCACTCATGCAAGAAAGGAAGCAATTTGGTTGCAGAGATTGTGTTCAAGTATGTGGTTGGTGAAGCAAGCTATAAGGATAGACTATGATAGCCAAAGTGCAATTTTATTGGCTAAGAACCCTGCTTATCATTCAAAGACAAAGCACATTGATGTTCAATATAACTTTGTGAGAGATATGGTCGAGGTGAAAAGGGTGTTTCTAGTAAAGGTGGACACTTTGAAAAATGTTGCAGATGCATTGATGAAGTCTGTGAGCATTAAAAATTTCTCTTGTAGAGAAACAATGGTTGTTGCAGAGTTGGGCTTATGACTAAGCTCTCTTATGGCCCGCGCGGAAAGAAAAAAACAAGTGGGAGAATGTTGGGTATGTGTTATATTCTTTCCACGATTAGTCACGTGCAGGGGTGGTAACAGAGGGGCCGGTAGCCCCCTATGTTCGTGGTCTAGGGCAGTGCCCCAGGAAAAACAAATTTGACCCTATTATTTGGTGGGCGGAACTGCCCATGGTTTTGTGCATGGGTTTGCACATGGTTTTGGGGAATGATGGTCTTAGGCCCTTGGTATTTTTTAGATCCGGATAAGGAAACTATGGTTATGTTCTAATCCAGTGTTAATGGATTGGGGTTTATGTATGCTTTGGCATGTATAAATATGTGTTGTAACAATAAAAGAAATATAATGAAAAATCAAGTTGGTCATCCCGATTTGGGATCCAGGGGAAAATCTCTATGTATATCAGTTTTATGTTTTATGCTCTCGCTATTGTTTATTTTATTTTTTTAGGATTCATTTGCATATAATTTCTGTACAGGGTTAAAACCTACATTGCCGAATCCTACAAACTTTCTAATATGCGATATTGCTCGGACCCATCATTTCTTTTTTATTTGTTTCATAACATTCGAAATGTTTTAGAAAAATCCTTTATATTATGATTCAGACGAATTTTACCATATTCATTGACTGAACGAAGTTTTCACTTATCCGCTTTTAAAATCCATTTAATGGGCCCCACCTAGCTTTTCACATCACAATTTTGAAAATTTTACTTACCGCATTCACTTCTGCTTCCTCATTTCCCCGATTGTGATATTGAGTGGGACCCTTTCCTGCCAGATCATCGTCACTAATCGCATATCACAAAAATCCTCGCTACATTCATTTGCCACTCCACAAATCTTCTAATGTGATACTAAAGGGACCCACCTTTCCCTACCACGTCACCCTTTCCCCATCGCACATCACAAGCTATGGAGGATAGAAACTCGGGATCATGTTATAAATGCCAAAGTGCGATGTGTGATATTGGTGGGACCCAATCGCAATTCAAAGGCTCAGGAGGATAGGTGCTCAGGAATCCATTATAAATGCTGAAATGTGATTTCTATTTCCACCAGTCATTATACCTCGTGATCTTCCCCGACCTATGATCCATGGTTCTCATGCCTTTTCTATCCCCCTTCTCCATTATTCTTTTAACACTACGAGGGGGTCTGAAAAGTTGTTTTCTCTGTTGATCCTCTTGCTATACGTCCTCCTCTCTGCATTTTTAATCCCTCTTGGTCCAAACCTCCTTGCCACATCGTCACCCCCATCACAAATCGCATTCCCTACCGCTTGTGTCTTATGCTTAAACGTTTCCAAACCCGATCTGCGATTGCGATATATGTATAAAAGGTTTTCTCCTCCCACTCATCATTTATTTAATAATCTCTCCCACTAATAAAATGCAACCCCACTATTTCTTTCAATCTGCCTCCATAACCTATTTAACCTCCATATTTCCCATTCTTCTTTTATTTCTCTTGCTGGCCCACAATTCAACGTGTCTCCTTCTCATATCTTTCACATGCCCAGTCCTTTTTTTTGGAACCTATCTATATGGGTTTTTCCACTCCAATACTATTTCCATGTTTAATTCGAAACCCTATCATGACAAACAAGAAACCAAAGGAAAGGAACAACATCATAGTTTCTCTGAAACAGATTTCTACCATTACTCTTACCACCAGCACATTTCCACAAGGCATCATGCAACATTCAAAGAACAATCACATGTAACTTTCACTGTTGTTTACACATTTTGTGGAGTTGGTTGCACCATAACAGAAGAGGAGTCTTCCCATAGACTGCCACATCATACAACCACTTCGAATTGTTAGCCTTGAAGATGTTTATTTTGATTATGTCATAGCACTTTCTATTAAAGTTTTAGGATAACCCTCATCTCTTGCACGAGATCGTAATAGCTTTTGGGAACGACTTTACTACTTTTGTGGAGATGACAGTTTTATATTTTTGTATATATGTGACAAACTTCTATGTAAAAAAGGTTCGTGGGTTTAGAATCTTGGCTCATATGATCAATACTCATTTCAGTGAATAAAATTGAAAGAAAATTTTAAGGACTTATTATCAATCTAGGGTGTGTATTGTTAATTTTCACTTATGTTTCCATATCTTATTATCTTTAGTGGAAGTTTGCAATCCCTCATGTTGTTATGTGTTTTTATTAGTCTCTTGAAATGTTCATGTGTTTTATCAATTTTTATTAGTCTCACATAGTGAGCTTTCTTGATGAAATATACATGATGACAGTGTAAATAACATCACTTATAAAAATTATCTTCCATGATATTTCAGTGAGAATATTGTAATTCTAGAATTAGCTTTCTCTTATTGAAATATTGACAAATTGCTACTTGTGTTATTTTCTACCAAAAGCAGTGGATTTTTGCCTTGCAAACCCACTGTTTATTCTTCCATTTCACATTATATTCCCCTCATAGGCTACAAACTTACTCTTTTTCTACCACATCAGACCCAATAAACACATATTTCATTAAAATTGGAAAATTTCTATTACCAATACATCACCAGAAATGATTTTCTTAGTTATTTTTAAATTATAAATCCATTATTTATTCCAAATTAATGAAATATTTGTTGATACCCTCATTAGTAGAACAATGGATTTGACTAAAATCTATTCTCAGCGAATGCAAGTTTAAACCACCTACCAATATTATAAACCAAATCATTAAATTTTCTTAGATTTTAGGATGTGTCTGGTCAGGTGCATGAAGTATTCCAAGTGCTGATTCCAACACTAACATATTTTGGTGTGTCTGTCGGGAGATGAAGGCCTTGAAACGAAGTATTCTCCCAAGTATCTTGTTTTGAATTACTGATAATAAATTCTTGATGGTGAACACGAATTGGTGACTTGAAGAAGACTGAAAATTATTTCACCTGGCGACTCCACAAAGAGGAAGAGGGGTTTCAATACCTCCATCTACAAGGAGGAATCAAAGATCACCTACTGTGACTCTAGTTGCTGACCCAGAGAAGATCATTGAAGATGCAAAATGAAAACAGAGATCAGTTGAGGCCACATCTCAGTCAATGAAGAAGGTACACAAAAAGTACATTCCAAATAAAAATGTACCTTTATCTACTTTAGAATCAAAACAAGTTTTAGTTTCAAAATATTCTGCTAAAAAATCTCAAGTTGAAACTGCTGCCCTCGAAAATAAAGTAGATGTTGTTAACCTAGGCTCAGCTGAAATTTTTTCTCACTCATCACCTAGTAAATCTAAGATAAGTATTGTTCTAGTAAAAGAGGAAAAAATAGATTTTTTAAGTACTAATAAAGAATAAGAAGAGTTTTTGCTGACAGAAGGAGAGTTAGGCTATTGCAACTTTTCTTGATAGGGATGTTTTGATTGAAGAATACTTTAAGACTATTTTAAATTTCCTTCAAACTCATCCTGAATACCAGTCTCTTATTACTCCTCAACAAGAGTATTTTCCTTTGTCTCGAAATCTAGCTAATGGCTCATCCTCTTCTCAACAACCAAAAGGGAATGTTTCTGAAGGAGTCACTTTTAACTTATCTGACTTCCTAGCTCAGAAAAAAAAAGAGTTGAATTTACCTCATCTCCTCAAGAGACAACATTTGAATCTGATTCTTCTATAGAAGGTGCATTCAAAACCTCTTATGTTCATCTCTTTAAAAATCCACTATTTTTAGCCCCAAAACTTGAAGAATCAGCCCGATAATTCCAATTTTTTTTTTGACTCAAGTCAAATTCAAATTCCCTAGGTTGTAATTCTAGTTCCCAAAAAACTACATCAACCAGTCATCTATCAGTTGTACATCAGCAAGCCATGGCTTAGCCTTCCATCATAAGGATGCAACAGATAGTGGCTACAAGATATGTTCCACTTGTTCTCCCTCAACCCTTGCATCCACTCCCGCAAGGAGATTACTTGAAATATCTTCCAAAATACACTAGGGAGGGAGAAGGAGTTTCTGCCGAGGAACACTTAGCTTCTTTCTATAGTTATGCTAACAACTAGAACATTGAGCATGAAGATGTTTGGTCAAGACTCTTCATTCAAAGTTTGGATGGAGAAGCTCGTAAATGGTTCAGAAGTCTGCCACCAAACTCAATAATAGGAATTGATGAATTAGAGGAAGTATTTGTGAAGAAACGGGTTGATAGGAAAGACTATGTGTACTACCTTGCAGAATTTGAAACTCTAAAAAAGAAGGCAGATGAGTGATTGGTTGATTTTACAAAGAGTGTTAATAAGATTTATCAGGAAATTCCTAAATAAATTAAGCCTACTGAGACTATAGCTATGATAAATTTTGCAGATGCTCTAGATTCTGAGTTTTCTTTATGGTTGAGAGCTGAGAAAGCAGAAACACTTATGGATATGCAAGAGGCTTCAATTGGATTGCAGTCTAATCTTATGGCATCTAATAAATTGAAAATGGAGGAAGAGAAAGTAGCAAAGGACAAAAATAAAACGAAAGAAGAAAATCCTTCTTCCTCTAAATTTCTTACAGTAAAAGACAAGATTGACTGAATGCCCAATTTGATCAAGGAACTTGCTTCTAAGATGACAAAATTAGAGTTTGAAAACAAACCTACTGCTAGAGCCAATCAAAATGAGGCTAATAGAAATTAGAATCCCTTCAGGAGGCCTTTTCAACCTCAACAAATCCTACAGTGCCCAAGGAGGAATGTTGATGATCAAAATGTTCAGCCTCGTTTGAATAATTTTGCTGATGAAAAAAAACAAGAAAATGAAGAAATAAACCTTGTGGGAGAAACCTCGTAGTCAACATGTTTGACTTTGCAAGAATATGAAGACCAGTCAAGGAATGATTTTTTTTCAAATGATGAGAATGCCCATATTTATGTACAAAATGATAAAAAAAGCAATAAGTTCAAAACATAAATTATTATTTGAGGTCCAAAGGTCTTGTTCAACAACCTCAACAAAAATCAGATTCAAATAAACAAGCTACTAAACAGAAGGCCATGGTCAATGAGATTCCTCCACCTCAAAATTCTGCCCCAATTGTCAAAATAACTGCAGAAAATAAGGAATTAGTTCCAATTTATTTCAGTTTCAAATCTGAATTGAAAAAATCAAAATTATGTTCCCACTTCTAGAATTGTTGAAAAATCCAACATAAAAAGAGTCTTTTAAAAGTCTACTACAACCACCCCTCGCTCCCGATTCAGTCAACCTTGAGGATGAGCATCCCACTATTTATCTAGGATGTCATGTCCAAGACCAAAATGATGACAACTCACCACCTTCCTAGTTGTCACTTAATATACATGACAAATTGCTGCATAATTTTTTACTAGATTCCGGAGTTTCTCATAATCTGATGCCAAAGAAGGTCATGGATGAATTAGGATTAGATATCACCAAGCAATACCATGGCCTATACACCTTTGATTCCAAAAAATTCAAGTGTATAGGAGTGATCAAGGACTTGGCTATTTCCCTTACCCAGCTGCCTATGAAGAGCTTAGTGATGGACATCATAGTTGTGGGCATACCTTCTAGATTTGGGATGATGCTTTCGAGATCTTGGTCTAAAAAATGGGGAGGCACTCTTCAGATGGACATGTCATATGCCACAATACCAATGTTTAGAGGGGAATTCAGAAGGCTATATAGGGAAACCAAAATGGCCTACATCATTAGTGATCAACATAATCCTTCAAACCATCCCATATATGCTGAAGAAATGGAATTGGGGTCATCAATACTATACCTTGCTGCTAATGATAACAATTTACAACCTGAAATAACTGAAAAACAACACCTTCAAGATACAAATGAGTAGCATTTAGAGGGAGCACAAATCTAGAAATTTTACTTTGATGGGGCCTCATCAAGAGAAGGATTAGGAGCTGGTGTAGTCCTCTTTTCTCCCACATAGAAAAGGGTAACTATATCATATAAACTGCAATTCTCTACCACTAACAACACTGCTAAATATGAGCTTCTTGTGCTAGGTATGGAGGCAGTGAAAGATTTGGGAGAAGAGCAGTTAATTGCTTTTGGGGATTCAGAGTTGGTGATAAAGCAGGTCAGAAACAACTACCAAGTGAAAAATTCTAAGTTGAAAAATTATAGGAATGAAGTCTGGGACTTGATTGAGCATTATTTTTCAGCATTTAATATAAATTTTGTTGCTAGAGAGGAAACTCAAATGGCTGATTTAGTAACTATTGCTACTATTAATTTCACAGTTCCTCTATATGTCAAGGAAACCCATGATGTTAAAATAAAAAACAGACCTTCAATTCCTGATAAAATCAAATACTTGCAAGTATTTGAGGATGACAAGGAAATTCAGAAATTCTTAGAGTGTGTTGAAGAGTTTGCAGATATACAAATTGATGATGTGTAGGACATTGTAGAAAATAAAAATAGAAAGCCTTTTAAGAAAACCATGGATGGGAAGAACATTATAGATCTAAAAACTAACTATATTACTAAAGGCTTGGTCCCTTTAGAAAGGTTGTTCGATAATAATGATATTTTTCTCAACCCTGAAAGTAAAGCTGATGGAGAGAGTATAATAGAATGTAACATTGACACAAAATATTAGCCAAAATTAGTCAAAGTGTCCAACTAGAACAAAATATATCAAGCTGCTAAAATAATTTGTTGATATTTTTGCATGGTCTTATAGTGAGCTGAAAACTTATGATAAAAGTGCGGCGCACAGGGCAGACACATAGATTTTTGGCTATTGCTTCCAAAAACTTCAATCGACTCGGTTTTTTCTACCCAAGTAAGTTCATGTGATCCTTTTAGTGCCCTTGAACTCGTGATTGGTGTGGTTATATGATGGAGTATGAGAGTTTTAAGACCAAAAAAACAAAACCCTATCATCTTGTTGAAGTGTTCCTTAGGGTTTTGAAGTTGGTGTTAAAAAACAATTGTGTGCCAAATTTCTCATTTCCCACCTTATTTTTCCCTTCTCTCACTATGATCTCATTACTACAGTATATTTCCCTATCCCCTTACATCCCCTTACATCCTAAATCATTTATTCATAAGTTCCATTTTCCTATCCCTAAGTCACTTCATTCCCTATCATTCCTATTTCCCATTTCATTTGTAAAAAATTCCCAAACCCCAAATTTCCCAAAATCTCAAAAATTCAAGTGACTGTCCCATTATCTCCACATTTTTCAAATCATAAAGTTTTCAAGGGGCAAATTATCACTTGATTAAACCCATTGTCCCCACTGCCCTATTTCTCCACAGTCCCTCTCTTATCACCATATATTTGGCAATCAAATCAAAACACCAAAGTTCTCATAGAAGAAAACATATACCTTGCATCAACCTTGGGCAACATGGAGACAGATTCCTCTTATGACCAAGACAGTGACTCTACAACTGAATTGCATGCACCAAGGAGGCATTAAAGCGTCGCAAAGGGCATGATAGACTCCAAATTTTGTCTAAAGCTTCTTTGGCTGAGCATAGTGCTTGATGAGGGATCTTCAGCCCACAATTCAAGAAATTTGGGAAAACATTTGTCAATTTCGAATTTTTGAGCCTAAACATAGATTTTCCTACCCAACGCATAGCGCCACTTGGCGCGCGCTTATAATTGGAAGCTCTTCAGGAGTAAAACTTTTCATTTTTGGATTTTTATCAAAATTTATGCAAGATCATGGATTACCTAAGGATTTCATCAAGTTCTGGGTTGCCTAAAGGGTCAAAAACACCCTAAAAATGGTCTTTCTGCCACTTTTTTCACACACATGAAGCAGTGTTGGGAGATTGAACTTTTGGAGGGGAAAATGGCAACCAAATCTAGAAATTCCACTTGGGTTGGAAAGTAGACAAGCAGGGCTTTCCAACGAGCTATCCTATGCTCAATTTCGACTTCAGGAAGGGCCTCAAACTCAGCTCTAAACTTGTGCTACGCATAGAGATTCCAGGCACGACGCATAGAGGAATTTGGCCTATTTTTCACTCAGCAGCTCAAAATTTCACCTAGTTTTGACCAGTTTCACTTTTTTATGTAACTCTTGATGTACCTTGATGTAATTTGATGACCATGATGTAATTTTGGCACATTTTTACTCATTCTAGAAGATTCATTCACCAAAAGGCGAAATGTAAATGAATGGATCAGTTTCCTAGCACATACAGGCAAGTTGTTTCATTGCCTATTTTTCAGTTCTTAGTTTAGATATGGTTGAAAAAGCTCCTAGAATATTGAGCTTGACCCCTAGAGGCATGGCAATGAGTTAGGATTTTCTATATCATGTATTTTTCAGTCATTTTCAAGGGTTGGACATTTGGGATTGCTTGGCACTTCATTGTACATTTCATGTCTGCAATTTTGGCCAAGGAATAGACCAGGGTTTGAAGCACTCTTTGGGATCCCTGTCGCTCTATGTTTTGATGGTGTGTTTATCTATGTAATTTTAAGTTTCACTGATGTTTATGTGTATCATTTCCCTTCTCCTTTCTTCTTAGATTAAACAAATCAGTGTTAAAGGTGGAATTCATTAGATTGCTCTGCTCTGCCTTTAGTTTTGTTTAATTTTCATGTTTTCATCTGTTTGAGGAGGAATCTTGAGACCCTATTGCCATCTTCATCTCCTCACCGGTATGATCCATCCATTCATTCAATATAAAGCATCAAAACGATTGCCTTCTTTGCCCCAATCAGAACTTTGCAAAAACTAGGCCTAATCCCCGCACCGAAAATTGCCTTTCCCTTTGATCCAACAAAAACCCCCAAAAAACACAATCAAACTCCTTCACTTATATACCTATCCTAAAATTAGCTTTTATTTCAAGTCATCTCAAGCCCTATTGATTATTTTTGCTGAGATTGACCCGGAGAGAGCCCTCTCCTGTTCTGGTAGGGCTAGCTACCAGACTGAGCATGGTTTGATGTTACCTTGAACTCTTCCTTCTTTCAGATTGAGGTAGATTTAGGCAATAACAGAAGAGTTTGCAGATATACAAATTGATGATGTGCAGGACATTGTAGAAAATCAAAATAGAAAGCCTTTTAAGAAAACCATGGTTGGGAAGAACATTATAGATCTAAAAACTAACTATATTACTAAAGGCTTGGTCCCTTTAGAAACATTGTTCGATAATAATGATGTTTTTCTCAACCCTGAAAGTAAATTTGATGGAGAGAGTACAATAGAATGTAACATTGACACAAAATATTAGCCAAAATTAGTCAAAGTGTCCAAATTCCTTTTTCTTGAAACTAGAACAAAATATATCAAGCTGCTAAAATAATTTGTTGATATTTTTGCATGGTCTTATAGTGAACTGAAAACTTATGATAAAAACATAATGGAGCACAATATTCCTTTGAAAATAGATGCAAAGCCTGTAGCACAAAAAAATTAGACATATCAATCCCATGTTTTTCCCAATCATTTAGAAAGAAATCAGAAAACTATGGGAAGCAAAGATAATTCTACCTTTTATATTTTCTAACTGGGTAGCTAATATAGTCTCATTCAGAAAAAGAATGGAGAGATAAGAATTTGTGTCGATTTTTGCAACCTGAACCGGTGTTCATTAAAAGATAACTATCCATTGCCCAAGATGGATTATATTTTGTAGAAGGTTGTAGGATCCAAAATATTGTCAATGATTGATGGCATTTCAGGCTATAATCAGATTTCAGTTGATAGGCAAGACAGATAAAAGACAACATTTACCACACCCTAGGGTACATTCATGTACAACAAAATGTCATTTGGTCTGATGAATGCATGCGCAACTTTTCAGCAGGCAATGGATATTCCCTTTGTGGGAGAAAAAAGATAGATTTGTAGTCATCTATTTTGATGACATCAAAATCTATTCAAAATCTAATGAAGACCACTCGAAACATTTGAAATTTTTTTTTGAAAAATGCAGAGAATTTGGTTTGTCCTTGAACCCAAAAAAATTCATCCTTTGTTTTCCAAGAAGGGAAATTATTGGGACATATTGTAACAGAAATCGGCATCTGTATTGATCTGGGAAGAGTAGAAGCTATTCAAACTATTGGATTTCCAAGGAATAAAAAAGAATTGCACTCATTTTTAGGGAAAATCAATTTTCTGAGGCGCTTTGTTCTAAACTTTGCAAAGATGATAAAACACATAAATGTCTTGCTAAAAAAGGCACAGAATTTAAATGGCGAGATGAAGCAAAGATTTTTTTTTCAGCAATTAAGTCTACCTTGACTGAAGCTCTAGTTTTGATTAGTCCTGATTTTGAAAAAGATATTCTAATTTTTTCATATGCTTCAGAAGAGACAATTGCAGTTGTCTTGTTAAATAATAACAAAGAAGGTTTAGAGCAACCTATCTCATTTTTCAATGGTGCTTTAAGAAATGTTGAATTAAAATACAGCTTGACTGAAAAACAAGCATATGCACTAGTTAAGGCTTTGAAGTCTTTTCGATTTTATGTGTTACATTCAAAAATTGTTGCTTTTGTGCCAAATATTATTGTTAAAGATGTATTTTTGTAGCTATATACAGGTGACAAGAGAGGACAATGGTTGACCAAAATTCTAGAATTTCATATTGAGATCAGACCAACTAAATTGATAAAAGGTCAAGGCTTGGCTCGCTTGATGGTGGAATCTAACTGCAAGGATTTAAATATGAATGTAGAGGTAGCTGAAGGAGAAGATGGAGAAGGTATTTCTAATTATCCTGAAATATTTCATTCAGATTGGTACAAGGATATAATATAATTTTTGTTAAGTTTCAACTATCCCCCCTAAAATGGAGAAGTAAAAAAGGAGAGCTTTCAAATTGAGAGTTGTGAAGTACTGCATTTTGGATATGCCGAAGCATCCGAGTTATGCCAAAGCATCTAAAATGTTTGTTTGTTTTTGAATAGTTGGACGACTAGTGAAAAAAATTTTGAAACAAGTGATTTAACTTAGAAATATATTTGATAAAATAAAAGTTTTTATTTAATTACATATGGTTAATTTGATTTAAAGTGGGATGGATAGAATAATATAGAAGTATAAATGATTTAATATTCAAACTAAGTATTTAATCACTTATAAGCAGAAATTATGAAAATATGTTTCCATAATCAACAAAATATAATAAAGGCATAATGGGAACATGCGTTTAATTAAATTTCAAGAGGAATTTACAATAAAAGATAGCTTTGTAAATTAGTCTCTTAATCCAACTACAACCTCACAACGAATCGAAAATGAAACTGAGATTCAATTAAATGTCCAATTGGATAACTGTTAATGAATTAAATTATATGAGGAAAACATAATGAAAAACGGAAGAGAAATAACTCGTAGAAACACAAGCCATATGAGGTAAAATCCAGAATCCTTTATTCAATAAAAAATGCTCCAACTATTACAAATCTGTTTGATAACTAGCTCAACGGTGCAACCTCCAATACTTCCATGGATGAAGTATTTAAACAACAATAAAATTTTACAATAAATGACTGAGTGACAAGGCAAACTATATTTTCTAAAATTTAACAAGAATAAAATGGAATTCAATCCAAAAGAATGAATCTCCGTGTTTGGCCCTACTTTAAAGGAAATTTTTTGTTGAGTCGGCACTATTCTGTTGTTAGGCTGGCAAGATCACTTGTACTTTAATATTGATATTCACAAAGATTCTCCCATCGCTCCTCATCTGGAATTGAAAATTTAATAACCTTGCAGTAGATTTCATCTACCTCAGTGTACTTTGTAAAAGTGGGTTTTACAATGAAAATGTGTTTTTATCTCATGGTGAATAAAACTGATATCTTCAACATCATTAGAAAATGATTTTATTGTCATAGAAACTTCAATAAAATACATGGATGTAGACCTTAATGTTTCTTTTAGCTTCTTCATATAATTTTCCTTGGGCATTAATTTATCATTTATAACAAACTGTGAGGGAAGAAATTTTTTAATCAATGCATCAATCCTTGAGAGAAACCTATTGATTTCCACATCAAGAGTGTGACACTTCTCTGTTAACTGCACTACTAATTTCTTTTTAATCATAATTTTCTTTACTTCAAGGATAGTCTCAATCGTGTCATATACCCATAACTCATCAAGTTCTTGGTTTTCCTTAGATTTTAGAAACTTTATAATGATGTTGGTTGTATTAGCCATTTCTCCCAGTTGATTATTTATATCAGAAATTGCCTGGTTTGCCTTTTCCACTAGCTCCTTCTGCTCAAAGATGATCTTAATAGATGGCTAGATCTCATTAATTTCCTCAATGATGTTGTTCCAAATGATTTCTTTAACATTACCAAGAGTGTGACCAATAGAAGCTTCAGTGGCTAATTTCTTCCATATTTCTACTTGGTTCTGAGCTCTCTGAAGCTCTGATGCATGGAAAGTGTCATAATTCTAATGTCGATCCTCTAGAAGTTTCACTTTGTCCTGTAACTTCTTTATTTCTTCAGTCTACAAGGTCATATTTTGGTGTGTAGAGGCTAACTAGTCTACAACATCTCCTTTATTGGTGGTAGCAGCTATAGCAGTAGAAATAGTTGTCATAGGAAGTGCTTCTAAATGAGTTTCTTACTTGGTTGGTTTCTTACTTTATTTAATACTCTTCTCCATATTTGTTTCCATTTGCTTCAATTGTGTACTCTATTCTAAAATGAGCTTCATCATGTCTGCCTTTTCTGTCTCTATCTCTTCAATATCCTTAACTAAAATATATTCTGTTGTTGGTAGCTTTAGTTGTTTCCTTAATGCTGCAATATCTACATTATTTTTCTTAATTAACTCCTCTGCAACATTAACATTTGCACGATCAAAACTCAATTTGATTACCAAATATTCTAAGGTTTTAATCCTAGTATCTTTGGAAAAAGCTGAAACTTTTTCCATGTTGAGTTTTGACTGGACATTTGCTAATGCGACCTGTAATTTAGATAAAGACATAGCATTGTTAGTTACAGTGGAGAAAATCATCTCGCAAGTTTGTTTATGCATCTCCATTTGATCAATGGGATGTATGTCTCTGACATCAAACCCAAGAGATGTCTTCTTATAATATGCTTCTCCTTGTGCTTGAATAAATTCCATTAGCATTCTTCCTTTCTCTGAGTCAAAGGCTGACAATATCCTGCTTTGGGCACCAAAAGTTTGTTTCTTGAACTGATTATATGTGCTTATCTTCAAGTCTTCATTTTTAAGTTTTATCTCCTTGAAGATATCCATGTTTATTTTCTCTGGCTCGCTTGAATTTGATGTACATCTATGCATGATCTGTTGTTTTTCTAATGTAGTCATGGAAGTGGTAGGAGTTTATGTGGATTTCTCACCTATTAATGAGGATATAAGAGGCTCATTAGTGTTGATAGGAGTCTTTTGCTCTGAATATTTGCTAATGCTTAATCTATAGCTAAGCTTAGCCTTCTTTCTATACATGATTTTGAATTCTTTGCTAAAGATATTTTCCTCTGAAGGGGATCCTTCTTCTATTTTCCTTTTATCTGTCTTCTCTTGATTTGTAGGAGTCTACACTATTGATGAAGAAATTGGTTGTTCTTCAGCCTCATGTAATGTGTTCTTTATCCACTCTAGTTGGTTATTATACTTCTCTATTTCTGTCCTTGGTGTGTTAAAGTAAGGAGTAGATTTGGTTTCTACCCTTAATTTGGAAACTATCCCTAATGGATCGTATTACCAAGTGAAGCTTAAATCAAACTATTTTTTCTTCAATAGTTGATCTGCCTCAACTCCTTCTTTCCTATTGTTACCTATGAATGGGCCAAACTGCGTTTTTAACTTAAACTGAGATTTTTTCTTGGCAACAAAAAAATGGAATTGATCCATGTTGATCATCTTCCCGATGAATTCTAAGGCAAAAATCCTCATTGGGAGGAATTTGGGAAACTTATATGGTTGTAGCTCACATCAAAAAACTCTTATTTTTGTGTAGTTCTCATATAAGTACGAACCTCCTATTTGTACCTGTTCTGATAGCTGCTGAATGTTTTGAATTTACTCACTGATTCTTGGTTCATCTCTACTACTTAGAAGACTGATAGTTGGATGGACAAACATCTCAATGAAATATTTTTAGGTGAACTCATTCTGATCTTTCATAAGCAGGGTGGTCTAGAAAATGACCAACTGCTGGTCTCCTTTCTCATTTAATTTATACAATGAAAACTCCATGTTGTCTCCTTGAAAGTATATGAACATGTAGATTAAGACAGAGGTATATTTAAATACCTCCTCTGTGTTGAAATCGAGAAACTGTTGATGAATAGACTCTACAAGGAAATGACTAAAATCGAACATAATTGAAGGTTTGGCATCATTGGAAAAGATTGATAAAAATCCTATAATGGCCTCATGTATATATTGATCAAAGTAGTATCCAAGAAGGTAAGATAGGACAGTGTTTATTTACTTGGTTCTATCAGGGAATACAGATGAAGGATAAGGAGGATTGTTTTTAGGGAATGAAGCATCTTGTGCTAGGAATAGTTCTAAAGTTTGGGTTCTCTTAGCAAGGTCTAATCTCTAATATATTTCAACCAGAGCTTCATGAGAAAGTGGGGTACCATTGTTAACTATGGGGGCTAGCATCATTTTTTCAATAGCTTGATAGGTTATGGCAAATAGAACTTGTCCATCAGAATTGATTATGGATCACTGGCTTGGAAAATATGAGGCATGACATTTCCTAATGAAATCGGGAGCACTGTAGGTAGGAGGAAAGATATAACGAGGTAAGTTTGACTCCCAGAGTTGGATTTCATTGGATTTCTCAATCCATTTATCTTCAAGCCAGTGATACATATCAAGAATATCAATATCAGAATGTGTTCCATAAATCTTGTAGTCTCTATCAGCCATAGGGATATGAGGAAGGTCTAGAGGAGGGAAAATCAAAGGATTGATTTTTTCATTAGGTCCTTTAAATTTGGGAGGCATGATGGCTACGATAAAAGTTTAATATAATAGGATGAAAAACAATGAATCAGAGAAATATTTATAGACAGGAAACAGAGAGGATAGTTGGAACGTGCAGGCATTGGAAGCTTGATAATATTTGATTTCTCACGAATAACCTGCAAACAAACAACAATGTAACATGCAAACTGATAAAAGGAGATTTACATAGGAAAACGGGCTTTCCGTTGGTGGCACAGGGTAACGGTAAGTTAATTAAAAGCTTAAAGGGATAGTAATGGATATATGTTAGTTCAACCGGTGAATGAGATGGAAGATGAGGTGGCAAAAGTGAAATGGCACGGGGGGGTCAATGGTCAAATGAGTGGTATCGAGAAATCAACTTTCGGAGGGGGTCAAGTGGTTCTATTTTTTTGTGCCTGGGGGGTCCGAAAGCATGAAGTGATGCCACATATCAGCGGGTTGTTTTGAAATACTGTTGATTTCGAACGCCCCCCCCCCCCACAATGGTGATAAGGTTCGGATCGCATAGGGGGGCCGAAAAGCAATGAAAGTCGTTGGATGCCAATAAGTGTGAGGTGGATAGTTGGATATGTGGGAATGTGGGAGGACACTAAGATGCAATGATGTGGAATGGTGGGGTCAGTTTTTATTTAATAAAGCGTCAAGAATGTATGAAGGGAATGATTTAGGGAAATGCAAATAAAGGGAATAAATGGTGCGGTATGCTTTAGGGACATGAAATGAAATGGGAAGAATGGTGGGGGTATATTAATATGGTTTAAAACTTAGGATATGGGTTAATAATGTATGGAATGATATTTAAACCATATAAATATCTCCTTTTATGGGCACATTTATACTAGCAGCCAGTGAAATTTTTAAAACAAAAATTGAAGCTTTCCTTTTTCTTTTTACTTCCCTAAAATTTTATTTTGATTTGCCTTCTTTATTTAGGGCAGCTAACACCTATCATTTTATTGATATGGATGCCTATAAAACATAATATTTTTCCTAACATTTTTTTAACTTTTTATTATTTTGCATCCATATCCTACCTTAACATTTTAAAAATTATTGGACTAATTATGTTATCTTATCAAAACTAGATAATGTTACAACATCGGCTCCATCTGGGGATTGCTTCCCCCTGTGGGGTGTAGAGAATAAGCAGATCCAAAAGCCTTCTCCTCAGGCTATGGAGTCTTTCCTGAAATAGATACTCACTTGCAATTTTAAAAAATAAACAAATTCTCCAAATATTTAAATATGTTAAATGAATGAAGAATCAATACTAAATATAATGTTTCAAGTACTTCCCATTGACTGGCAATGAAGAATACTCTCCTTACAAGTTATGTAGGATAAATGTATTTTTCCCTTCGACTTCTGTAATGATGAATGGACCAAACCATAAGTTATAAAATTTATCATGATTTCCTTTGTATTCTCTCCTTGTATCCCATCTGAGCACAAGGTCACTTTTCTTAAAATTTCTTTCTCTTGTTTTTATGTCAAACAATTCTTTCAGCTTGTTCTTATATTTTCTTAGTTGAAACTGAATTTCATCCCTATCCTCATTCAACTCAATAATTTGGTTAATCCTTCTTGACAAACCATCTTTTTCCTCATAATATTCCTAGAGAAATCTCATAATAGGTAAAGCTAAATGAGTAGTAAAAAATGCTTCCTTACCATAAACTAATTGGAAAGGAGACTTGCATGTTAATCTCTTAGGAGAAACTTTGTTTTCCCAAATGGCATGGATTAAGTGGATGTCCCAACTCTTTTTATGATATTCAACAGTCTTCTTAATGACCTTAACTAAGCTCTTGTTGGAATATTCTGCAAGCCCGTTACCTTGAGGGTAATATGGTGTAGAATGATGTAGTAGGATTGAATATTTTTGACAGAATTCTATCATTTTAACACTATTGAAGGCTGCTGCATTATCTGTTACAATTTTTTGAGGACATCCAAATCTTCATAATATATTCTCTACAAGAATTTAATCACAACAGTATCAATTTCATTTTTAATAGGTATAGCTTCTACCCATTTGGTAAAATAATCAGTAGCAGTTAGAATCCATCTATTTTGATTACTTGATTGAGGGTGAATTTCCCCAATAAAGTCCAACCCCCATCCTAGAAAAGGAGCATCAACTGATATTGGAACCAAAGGAAGTGATGACAGTTTTTGTTTCCCTGCAAATAATTTACATTGTACATAACCCCTTACTCTTGCTCCAACTTATTTGAAAAGTGAGGGCCAATAAAAACCTTCTTTCAAGATTTTTTAGGTTGTTTCTCTCCAAGCATAGTGTTCACCACAAAATCCTACATGGAATTGATCTATAATTCCTTCTATTTCACTTTCAGTTAAATAAAGAAGAAGAATATTTAGAGGGTATTTCCAATATAGAATATCATTGATAATACATTATTTTATTGATTTGAGATTTAGATCTTTGCACTGCTTTAGATTAAGATCATTTGGACATTGAAAATCTCTAAGAAACTGCACAATATCAGAATACCAATCAGAGAGAAGATACTTCTGATTTATGTGAACAAGAATGGATTGATCTAAAGGAAGAGGTTCTTATGGATTCTTTCCTTCCATAAGAGAAGGAGGTTCTTGTGGATTCTCCTCTGATATTAAGAAAGGTTCTTGTGGATTATCCCTTGATGTTAAGGAAGGTTCTTGTGGATTCTCCCTTACTGAAATTTCAACAACCATATTTATCCCTAATACTTTGCAATTTCATTCATCTAATAATTTGGCCAGGCCTTCGCCTTTAACTAGCTTTGTGGTTTTAATTTCAAGATCAAATTCAAGGATTTTAGCAATCCATCTTCCTCTTTTTCCATCAGTATCAGGTTGGGTTAAAACAATTTTGACAGCATGATTGGGAACATAGGTAGTAATGTGTGAATGTTGAACATATGTTCTAAAGGCTTTGAGGGCTTGAATTCAGGCATAAGCTTGCTTTTCCATAATATCATACCTAAGTTCATCATCCCTCATAACTTTGGAAAATAAAGTACAACAACTAGGGTTGTCTCGGATGCAAAAGAAAATATGATAAAAGGTAAAGAATAATCAGGACTAGCTGAAGTAGGGGCTTCAGATATTGCCTTTTTTATTTGATTGAAAGCATACCTAGCTGGAATTGTCCATTTGACTTCATTGCTTTTCTTTAGCATATCAGTTATGTCCTTTACTATCTCTACATAATTGGGGATGAACCTTCTGAGAAAATTAATCTTTCCAAGGAAGGTTTGAATCTCTTTCTTATTCCTTGGTAGAGATAGAGTCTAAATGGCCGAAACTCTCTTTGGATCAATTATAACTCCATTCTTAGAGATTATATGACCTATTAATTTCCCTTCCTTTATAGAAAGTAAATATTTCTTTGGATTGATGGATATGCCAAATTTCTCGTACCTGTTAAAAACCTTGCTCAAGTGTTTTGGATGGTTTTCATCAGATTCAAAGAAAATAGTTAAATAATCCAAATAAATAACAGTAAATTCAATAGTTTTACCTACAAACACAAGATCCATCACTCTCCAAAAAGTGGTTCCTACATTAGTTAACCCAAATGGCATCCTAGCATACATAAATGTACCCCAAGGTGTGGTGAAAGAAGTTTTATCTTGATCAGCTTGACTTACCATGATTTGGTTGTAACCTGAAAATCCATCTAGCATAGAAATCCTACTTGATCCTGAAACTTTCTAAAGTAAATAATCCATTTTAGGCAATGGATAATTATATTTTAACGATTCTTTGTTCAGGTTTCGGAAGTCTACACATAGCCTAATCTCTCCGTTCTTCTTCCTAACTGGAACTAGGTCAACTACCCAATTAGAATACCTTAAAGGTAAAATGATATGAGCATCAAGCATCTTTTTTAGTTCCTTTGCAATGGTTGGAAGTATTATGTGATTAATTCTTCTTAATTTTTGTTGGAAGGGTTTTTCCTCTAGTTTTAAAGGAACCTTATGCTCTATTGAAGTTGTATCATAAGCTCTTAATTCGTTATAAGACTGGGCAAACACATCTTTGTAATTTTTAAGAAGATTTAAGTATTTGAGTTTCACATCAAAACTCAAAGTTGATGGTAACTTAAAATTCCTTACATCATTTGAAGTTCCAATATTTCATTCTTCAATTTCTTCTTCAGGTGATTTAGACAAAGGGTTTTTAGAGACATCATTATCATCAAATAGTTTTTCTAATGGAATTAATCATTTAGGAATAAAATTATTAGATAATTTGAATGATATCATGATCAAAAATTTTAGAATTAAATGATTTTTTTGGATTTTGATGATTTAATTCTTGAATATCTCTTTGGTATTCTTCAATTTGCATATTTGAGAATTCATTGATGACTTGAAGGAAAGACTTTAATCTTTCTACATCTTCAAAAATCTTCCATTGTTTAAGGTTATCCAGGATTGATGGTCTGTATTTAACCTAAATTTGGTACTCTAATGATACTGGTTGAGGAATTTTGAAAGAGCTCACTAAAACAGCAAGTGAATCGACATGCATATTTTCATCTTTGGGAATAGTAGTTATGTTAAATCCAAGGAAATAGTTTTCAATTGTATCCCAAACTTCATTTCTATAGGATCTAAGCCTTAAGTGTTTAGTTTGACACTAGTTTCTAACCTGCTTTACTATAAGCTAAGAATCAGAGAAAACACTCAAATTTTTAACCTTTATACTTTTTGTCAGCTCAAGACCAAGAAGAAAAGCCTCATACTCAGATACGTTATTGGTAACCTCAAATTCAATTTTACATGACTAAGTAATTTTTTCTTTACTTGGAAAAATTAAAACCATTCTTGCTCCTACTCTTTCTCCTTCCTTTGAGCAAGACCCATCAAAATAAAGTTTCCAGATATCTGATTCTATAATATCTGGTTTAGAAACTATATTTTCAATGGCAAGTTGAGTGTTTGATGATTTTTGGGTAGATAAATGAAAGCAACTGAAATCTTGATCTACTACATAGATAGGGTGGGATTTTGCTTGATCAACTCAACATATAGTGTGAAAGAATCTGAATTCTCTATATAACCTTAAATGCTCACCTCCATGGACTGGAATAGATGCAAAATACATGTACATATGAAGTGATCCCCCAAGTTTATCACAACATGATCTAGATATAAGCATGCCAAATTTGGGTGGAATATGAGTAATAACAATTTCTAATACTATACCCTTGACAGGGATTTGGGCAAAGGTCACAACTAGGTCTTTGATCAATCCTAAACATGGTACTTTCTTTGATTCGAAGGTGTAAATATCATGATAGGAATGAGTAACTTGTAACTGAAGCTGGTCCATGATTACCTTTGGCATAAGGTTGTGTGAAGCAATAGAATCAAGCATACAGTTATACAATAAAATTTCATGAGTCTTAAAGGTCACATAAAATGGTGGGACAATCTCATCAATCATATCAGAACTAGGGCCAAAGACTGATGAGGGCTTTTCATCTTGCAAACTGATAATATCTCCCTCAGCATCTACACTAGAAGACTACATCCATTTAGATACTTTGTTTTTATAACCAGGATTTTTGGAAAGTTCTACTAAAGGTATAGGAATATTAACCCTTTCCAATTCATTTTCAATATTAAAATTTGTCAAAATGATTTTATCAGAAGAAACAGTTTCAGTGGATGACTCTGTAGTTTGAGGTGTTGGAGTTTGTGTTTAAATAGATTTTATTGCAAGTTCAATGGTTGTGGTATATTTTGAAGGTCTTCTTGGGCCTAATCATGGTCTAAGATCATACCTTTTATTTAACTCTGCAATGAGAAATTCAGAAAAAACTTGGTATTTTGAAAGTTGAGTATCTTCTTGTTCTTGTTGCAAAGACTGTGATGAATATGGAGGGACTATGGCCATCTGATCTACTGAAGAATCAAAATTATTGATATCTTATGTAATTACAGGGCCAATATCCTATGGTTGTTGGTCATCAATCAACAAAGGAGGTTGAATGTTTTGATCTGGTCTCTGAAGAATCCGATGTTGAGGAGCTCTTCCAGATTGATTTTGATTTTGATTTTGAGGTCTGACAACAATTTGCAGAGAAGATCTAGGTTGTGTTTCAATCTTAGAGATTCTATTGGAAATTTTTTTAAGTAAAAATGTGATTTCATCAATTTTCTGATCTTCAAGTTTAGATTTGGAAGAGGATGATTCATCAACCTTAACTTTTAATTTTCTTTGTTCCTTCTCTTCTTTAGCCTTAATTTTACCAGAAGCTGACCTATTTGCTTCTACCGCAATAGCATTAGCATGCATGTCTTGTAATTTGTTATAAACTCTCTCCCTTATCATAACTGCAAAGTCATCATAAAATGCTTTAGAAAATCTGACCTTTGGAGCTGTTACTGGAGGTTTACAATCATCAGAAATTTTTTGGTAGAGTTTGTTAAATCTCTTAATAAATTTAGCAACTGGTTCACCAGGATTTTTTTTTAACTCTTCAATTTTAGTGAGAAAATAAACAACATATTTCTTTACCCCCCATTGGTTTTTAAAGATAGTTATAAGTTCTTTCCATGATCGAATAAAATCAATGCTAAGTTTCCTAAACCATATCCTAACGCTACCTTCTAAAGATTGTAAAAATAGTCTCATATAAACATCTTCATGCTCGATGTTCATATTATCAACGAAATCTTAGAAGGATACTATATGATCATCTACTGAGGGGAATGTTTCTCCATTAAATCTTGGTAAATGTTTAAGATATCCATCAGGAAAATTTATCAAAATGTTAGGAAGAATAAGAGTAGCATACCTTGCTTGTATAATGGGTTGAAAATCCATTTCAGATGATGATGAAGATGTAGGTGAATGAGTATTGGAGTATGGATGAGAGTGTGAAGGAGGAGGAGGAATTGAGGATTTCAAAGGAATTCTAACAATCAAATTTTGAGCTGATGGTGTTAGATCTTCTTCCTTATATTCAAACAACAGATTAGAATAGACAGAATATGTCTCTTCTTACTTAGTAGAGGATTATGGAATGTAATAATAAGCTGGAGTGACAAAATATATAGGCTCAAATTCATGTAAATGTAAGCCCAATTTTGTCTCAGATGTAGGTGATTCTAGAGGGAAAGATGGAACTTGATATGACGCAAGTGATTCTGTCAACAAGGCTAACTGAAGATCTACTCCTTTTCAATAAAGTTCAGAAACTATAGGAGGTACTTGATTCGAATTAGGATGAGATGCTATTATTGAAAAGGGATCTACAGATGAAAGACTTCAAGGTGTAAAGTTGAAGAGGAAGAAGCAGAAATGTTATGTTTTCTTCTTAAAGCAACTTCCCTAATAAGTTTTTCTGGATATGGTAAAGGGTTGACAATCTCAAATTCAAAATGTGATCTAGTATGCTTAAAGGGAGCCAACTTGAACCAGTGGAATCGCCAGGTGAAAGGTTTTGACCTATATCCTAATCCTTTATTCACCTTAAAATAAAGGGGAAAATCGTTGGCCCGGGGAAAATTTAGCTTTCAATTCTTCGTCTCCCTGGCAATGGTGCCAATCTAATGTTGTAATTTGAGATAAAATAAGGTTGATAAGTTATGCCAAAACATTTTAAATGTTTTTTTGTTTTTTAATACTTGGATGACTAGTGAAATTTTTTACGAAACAAGTGATTTAACTTAGAAATACCTTTGATAAAATAAAAGGTTGTTTTGTAATTACATATGGTTAATTTGATTTAAAGTGGGATGGATAGAAGAATATAGAAGTATAAATGATTTAATATTCAAACAGAGTATTTAATTACTTATAAGTAGAAATTATGAAAACTATGTTTTCATAATCAACAAAATATAATCAAGTCATAACATGAATGTACATGTAATTAAATTTAAAGAGGAATTTACAATAACATATAGATTTGTAAATTAATCTCTTAATCCAACTACAACTTCACAATGAATCGAAAATGAAACTGAGATTCAATTAAATTTTCAATTGGATAAATTTTAATGAAATAAATTATATGAGGAATACATAATAAAAAACATAATAGAAATAACTCACAGAAACACAAGCCATATGAAGTAAAATCCAAAATTGTTTATTCAATAAAAAATGCTCCAACTATTACAAATATGTTTGATAACTAGCTCAAAGGTGCAACCTCGAATACTTCCATGGATGAATTATTTTAACAAAAATAAAATTTTACAATAAATGACTGAGTGAAAAGGAAAACTATATTTTCTGAAATTTAACAAGAAGAAAATGGAATTCGATCCAAAAGAATGAATATGCGTGTCTGGCCTTGCTTTAAAGGAAAAAATGTGTTGATTCGGCACTATTCGGTTGTTGCACTGGTAAGATGACTTGTCCTTTAATCATGATATTCACAAAGCTTCTCCCACCGCTCCTCATCCGGAATTGAAACTCTAATAACCTTGCGGTAGATTTCATCTACCTCAGTGTACTTTGTAAAAGTGGGTTTTACAATGAAAATGTGTTTTATCTCATGGTGAATAAAAATGATATCTTCAACAACATTACAAAATGATTTTCCTTTCATAGAACCTTCAATATAAGACATGGATGCAAAACTTACTATTTCTTTGAGCTTCTTCATATAATCTTCCCTGGGCATTAACTTATCATTTATAACAAACAGTGAGGGTAAACCTTTTTTAATCAATGCATCAATCCTTGAGAGAAACCTATTTATTGCCACATCGAGAGTGTGACACTTCTCTATTAACTGCACTACTAAGTTCTTTTTTATCAAAAAATTCTTTACTTCAAGGATAGTCTCAGTCCCGTCATTTAACCCTATCTCATTAAGTTCTTGGTTGTCCTTAGAGTTTAGAAACTTCATAATTTTATTGGTTGTATTAGGAATTTCTCCCAGTTGAGTATTTATATCAGAAATTGCCTTGATTTCCTTTTCCACTAACTCCCTTTTCTCAAAGATGATCTTAATAGATGGCCAGATCTCATTAATTTCCTCAATGATGTTGTTCCAAATTATTTCTTTAACATTACCAAGAGTCTAGCCAATAGAAGCTTCAATGGCTGATTTCTTCCATATTTCTACTTGGTTATGAGCTCCCTAAAGCTCTGATGCATGGAAAGTGTCAGACTTCTTTTGTTGATCCTCTAGAAGTTTCACTTTGTCCTGTAACTTCCTTATTTCTTCAGTCTGCAAGGTCATATTTTACTAGTGGTAGCAACTGTAGCAATAGGAATAGATGTCATAGGAAGTGATTCTAAAGGAGCTACTTTCTTGGCTGGTTTATTACTTTCTTTAATCCACTTCTCCATCTATGTTTCCATTTGCTTCAAATGTACTCTATTCTAAAATGAGCTTCATCATGTATGCCTTTTCTGTCTCTGTCTCTTCAATCCCCTTAGCTAAAGGATCTTATGTTGCTGGTAGTTTTAGTTGTTTCCTTAATGCTGCAATATCTGCATTATTTTTCTTATTTAACTCCTCTGTAGCATTAATATTTGTAGGATCAAAAACCAATTTGATTACCAAATATTCTAAGGTTTTAATCCTGGTATCTTTGGCAAAAGCTGAAACTTTTTCCATGTTGAGTTGTGACCAGACATTTTCTAATGTGACCTGTAATTTAGATAAAGACATCAGCAATGTTAGTTACAGTGGAGAAAATCATCTCCCCTGTTTGTTTATGCATCTCCATTTGGTCAATTGGATGTATGTCTTTGACATCAAACTCAAGAGATGTCTTATTATAATCTTCTTCTCCTTTGGGCTGAGGAACTTGTGCTTGAAGAAATGTCATTACCATTCTTCCCTTTTCTGAGTCAAAGGCTAACAATAGCCTGCTTTCGACACCTAAAGTTTGTTTCCAGAATTGATTATATGTGTTTATCTTTAAGGCTTAATTTTTTATTTTGATCTCCTTGAATATATCCATGGTGCTTTTCTTCGGCTCGCTTGAAGTTGATGTACCTGTATGCATGATCTGCTGCTATTCTCATGTAGTTTTGGAAGCGGTAGGAGACTGTGTGGAGTGCTCACCTATTAATGAAGATATAAAAGGCTCGTTAGTGTTGATAGGAGTATGTTGCTATGAATATTTGCTAATTCTTAATCTAGAGCTAAGCTTAGCCTTCTTTCTATACATGATTTTGAATCCTTTGCTGAAGATATATGCCTCTGAAAGGGATCCTTCTTCTTTGTTCCATTTAGCTATCTTCTCTTGATTTTTAGGAGTTTGCACTATTGATGAAGAAATTTGTTGTTCTTCTGCCTCATGTAATGTGTTCCTTATCCACTCTAGCTAGTTCTTATACTTCTTTATTTATGGCCTTGGTGTGTGAAAGTAAGGAGCAGATTTTGTTTATACCCTTAATTTGGAAACTATCCCTAATGGATCATATGACCAATTGAAGCTTAAATAAAACTGCATTTTCCTCAATAGTTGGTCTACCTCTGCTCCTGCTTTCCTGTTGTTACATATGGATGGGCCATCTTGCATTTTTAGCTTAAACTGAGACTTTTTCTTGGCAGCAAAAAAATGGACTTGATCCATGTTGATCATCTTCCTAATGAATTCTAAGGTAAAATTCCTCATTGGGCGGAATTTGGGAAACTTATGTGGTTGCAGCTCACATCCAAAAACTCGTATTTCTATGTAGTTTTCATCTAAGTACCAATCTCCTATTTGTACCTGTTCTGACAGCTGCAGAATCTTCTTAAATTATTCATTGATTCTTGGTTCATCTCTGCTACTTAGAAGACTAATAGTTGGATGGAAAAACATCTCAATGAACTGTTTATAGGTGAACTCATTCTGATATTTCATAACCAGGGTGGTCCAAAAATGACCGACTACTGGTCTCCTTTCTCATTTAATTTCTGCAATGACAATTTCATGTTGTCTCCTTGAAAGTATATTAACATGTAGATTAAGACATAGCTATATTTAAATACCTCCTCTATTTTGAAATCGAGAAATTATGATGAATAGACTCTGCAAGGAAATGACTTAAATTGAACATAATTGAAGGTTTTGCATCATTGGAAAATATTGATAAAAATTCTATAATGGCCTCATCTATATATTGATCAGAGTAGTATCCAAGACGGTAAGATAGGATAGTGGTTATCTTCTTGGTTATCTCAGGGAATAGGGATTAAGTATAAGGAGGGATTTTCTTTGGGAATGAATCATATTGTGCTAGGAATAGTTCTAAAGTTTGGGTTCTCTTAGTAATGTCTAATCTCTGATATATTTCAACCAGAGCTTCATGAGAAAATAAGGTACCATTATTGACTCTGGGGGCTAGCATCATTTTTTTAATAGCGTAAGGGGTTATGGTAAAAAAAACTTGTCCATTGGAATTGATTATGGCTCTCTTGATTGGAAAATATGAGGCATGAAATTTCCTAATGAAATCGAGAGCGTTGTAGGTAGGAGGGAAGATATATCGAGGTAGGTTTGACTCCATGAGTTGGATTTCATCAGATTTATCAATCCATTTATCTTCAAGACAACAATACATCTCAATAATATCAATATTAGAATGTGTTTCATAAATCCTGTAGTCTCTATCAGCCATAGGGATATGATGAAGGTCTATAGGAGGGGAAATCATAGGATTGATGTTTTCCTCGGGTCCTTTATCTTTGGGAGGCATGGTGGCTAAGATGGAAGTGTAATCTGATAGGATGATAGATAATGAATCAGAGAAATTGTTATAGATAGGAAATAGAGAGGATAGTTGGAACATATAGGTGTTGGAAGCTTGATAATATTTGATTTCTGGGGAATAACATGCAAATAAACAACATTGTAACCTCCAAACTGATAAAATGTGATTTATATCGCAAAATAGGCTTTCTGTTGGTGGCATGGGGTAATAGTAAGTTAATTAAAATCTTAACAGGTTGATAATGAAGATATGGCAGTTCAAAGGGTGAATGAGATGGTAGATGAGACGGTGGCAGCAAAATGGCACGGGGGTCAACGGTCAAATGAGTGGTATTGGGAAATCAGCTTTTGGAGGGGAGTCAACTGGTTTTATGGTTTCGCGCCTGGGGGGTTCGAAAGCATGAGGTGATGCCATGTATCAGCAGGATGTTTTGAAATATTTTTGAGTTTGAAGCCCCCCAAACCCCCCCTCCCCCTAGTGATAAGGTTCAGATCGCATAGGGGGACCGAAAGTCCATGAAAGCCGTTGGATGCCGATAGGTGTGAGGTGGACTGTCGAATATGTGGGAATGTGGGAGGATGATAAGATGTGATGATGTGTAATGGTAGGGTTGGTTTTTATTTAATAAAGCGTCAGGAATATATGAAGGGAATGATTTAGGGAAATGCAATTAAAGGGAATAAATGGTGCGGTATGCTTTAGGGACATGAAATGAAATGGGAAAAATGGTGGGGGTATATTAATATGGTTTAAAATTTAGGATATGGGTTAGTAATGCATGGAATGATATTTAAACCATATAAATCTCCCCTTTTATGGGCACATTTAGACTAGTAGCCAGTGAATTTTTTAAAACAAAACTTGAATCTTTCCTTTTTCTTTTTGCTTCCCTAACATTTTATTTTTGTTTGCCTTCTTTTTTTAGGGTAGCTAGCACCTATAATTTATGGATGCCTATAAAACATAATAATTTTCCTAACATTTTTTTAACTTTTTATTCTTTTGCATCCATTTTCTACCTTAACATTTTCAAAATTATTTGACTAATTATTCTAACTTATCAAAACTAGATAATGTTACAACACATATGATGAATGAGTTGACTTCCAAATTAGGACTGTCCCATGATATTTCTACTCCTTATTATCCACAATCAAATGGAAAATTTGAGGCTACTAACAAAATTATTAAACGAATTCTTCAATGAATGATAGGAGTTCATAAACAAAATTGGCATTTAATCATGAACTCATCTTTTTGGGCATACCGAACCTTGGTGAGAAACGCACCTCGATTTACCCCCTTTCAATTGGTGTATGGTCTAGAAGCTATCTTTCCAATACAATGTGAAATACCATCATAAAAACTCGCAATCAACTTGTTACCTAACACCTTTGCTGAATAATCGTGTTTTTTTAACCTCATCCATCTTGATGAAATGCGTCGTGAAGCCGCATTGGCCAACGAAGCCCATAAGAGACATATAAAGGCATAATACAGCAATAATGTCCAACCTCACATCTTCTCAGAGGGTGACCTTGTCCTTCTTTATGATCAGGAAGCTGATGTAATAGGTACAGGGAAATTTGAGACGTTATGGAATGGCCCCTATATTTTCAAACGACTTCTTGCTAAGGGTACCTACTAGTTGGTAGATTATGATGGAATTCCATTGGTGTAGCCCCAAAATGGGTTGTATCTGAAATGTTACTATTCTTAAACAAGAGCGTAGTAAACTGTTGTATTATATTGTATATATGCTATTGATTTTAATTTATTGTCTTAGTTTTTTTTTCTAGAGTTTTCTTGAAGTTAGTAATCCACTTTGAAGTTAGTAATCCGCTTTACATTTCATCACAGATGTCTGAATATTTGGAACAATTCATTGGGTATGCTGATGGTGCTAGTCGTAGTATGCTGAATCTATCCTCTATAGCGTGGGCCATTTTCCCTCTGAATGGAGAGTTAGTGAGTTTTCAAGATATTTGTATCGTTCGATCTAAAACAATATCATTGAGTATAATGTGTTGATTTAACTTCTCTCTGATGCCATTTCATTTGGTATTAACCGCATCATCATTAGGTTAGACTCAAAACTTGTAGTACTACAACTTACTAGTGTTTATACTGTCAGAAATCCAACACTTCTGTTATCACACATAATTTTTTAGTTTTTGATGAGGGTCACTCATCTAGGTTTCATCTGTCTCATAAGGTTGGTCCATGAAATTTATGAAAAAATCATGAAATAAATCTTTATCCTAAGTCCAAAACACCTCATTAGTCATGTCATCTCAGTCTTACCTGTCAAGCATCACTTTAAGTTCACATGCATTGGTTTAAAATTCATTTTTAGTCACATGTCTGATTTTTCCTGATTCCGCAGCGAATCCTGTGCAATACAGGTGATTTTCGCTGCATAATCACCTGATCATTCTACAACAAATCCGTAAAATTTATAACTCAAAATGTTGCAGAATCATGTTTTTCTACAAAAATGAATGGGATGATGACCTGTCAAGTATTTAGTGATTTAGGGTAAAGGTAAGGTCATACAATTTATTTTCATAATCATCCAAGCATGCAAAAGCATAAATACCACCGATCATTGCTTTCCACTCCCTCATTTGTCATCTTTCTCTCCACATTTGAATTTCATTCCTTAAACAAATCACCCAAGCTCCTCTATGTCATTAAATTTCCAACCTTTTCATGTATCATTCATTTTTCACCTTTAAAAATTTTAGCTTTGTGGCAAACAACTTGCTATCCAATTTGTTTTTTACATGTGTCACATTTTAAAGAGGGTAGTTTGAGCTATGAAGGGAGATGGCCATGAAGATGAAAGCATAAAAAGGAGGCTTTGTGGTTATATAGGAGCCCATTTTCCTTAAACTGATCATGGAAGACCTCAAATTCACACAAATTTTCATCCAGACAAGTTAAATGCATTTCTGCCAAGATCTACAAGGGGATTTGTTGTGTTTTTTGGACTGTTGTATCTGTTTGTTTCAAGAGGAATTTTCAGGAAACTGAAGATGAGTTTCAAAACTCTGAAGGATTTTTTTTATAATCACATAACAAGGAACAATAACCTCTTTCAATTTTCTCCCAGGTGCTACCAATTTTGATATTCTAAGTTTCCTTTGTGACCTATTTTTAGAATTCAGAATTTTCTTGTTTTATACATGATTTTATAATGTCGATTCCGGACAACCGGAGATGGTTTAAAAAAAAAAAAGAGAGGTTTTTATTCTAAAAATTATTATATACAAAAACCTCCTCCATTTGTGTAACTTATATCAGGGATCAAGATATAGGAGCTCATGAGTGCAGCCTTATCTTTTAGGAAAAACAATCATTTTTATTGGTAGATGAAGTTGTTGAAGGTGAAAAAGTTGTTTCTTGAGGAGGGTAAGAGGTATTTTGAACAAAAGTTTCCTTATCATGATTCATCCTATCATCTCACACATCCATGGACCTTTCTCAGGCTTAAATTCTAAATTTTTCCAAATCTATGGAAAACTAGGCAATTCTGCAATGTGTCTTAGGCTTGAAGCCTAGTTTTTGCTGTGGAATTTCTGAAGATATCTTTTTGGTTTTAAGCCACTTAAATTGAAATTATTAAGGAACTTTAAAGTTTTATTTAAAAAAATTTTATCACCTAACACCCTCCAATGGTCAAACTTAATAGAGGTATATCACAGATGACCTTTTTTTTTTCGCTACGGAATTTCGCTACGAAAGTAGCTTAAAAATCTATTTTTACAGCGAGGCTAGTTTTTGGAAATATATGAAGGGTAAATAAATTTTTCAAAGTTTTTCTCCATGGGAAATGTAAAATAATATCAAAGCAGTGATAAAGAGTATCGGAACAGAAGATTTCTGAATGGAAATTTTTTTCATGAAGATGGTTTCGAGATGGCAGCTCATCATGCTGCCATATCATCAACATAACAACTCCTTAACAGTAGGCAGAGCAGTTTCATAAAGACATTAAGGGTATTAATGTTTTTATTGTGGTCATTATGGTTGAAGGACATGATTCCTTTGAACAAATTTGGATCATCTTTCGATTAGATTGTAATAAATAGGTGTTTGAGTTATGTTAGGACTCTAACTCCTAATTTAGTAGGTGTAAGTTTCTAGTTATAAATATCTAGTTGGTGGTTAGATTAGGTGGAAGTAAAAGAACTTAATGATATAGCCATTTGGAATGTTGGATGTAAAGGTTAGATGCCTATAATTAAACAATACTTCGATGTAAGAGAGGTTGGAATATGTTACGGTTGACTTCTACTATTGTAAAGATTTTTTGATCAGTAATAGAGAATGGTTATTGGTTTCATCTTTCACCTAAGATTCATTTGATGTTTTAATGAACATTTTCTTATGTATCTTATTACTTTCTATAAATATGTTAATGTTTGATTACTCAAAATTCATGCTTTTCATGCTCTAACTTCCTTTCAATCACTAAACTATTGGATATCTTTCTCAATGTCCTGCTTTCAGTATCTTAATGTTCATTACACAGAATTCATATTTCTCATGCTCTAACTTGATTTGAACATTTATATATTGATTAAACTCTATGTGTGTGTATTCTAATTTCATTTAAACATCTACATGCCTTAGCTTCCACAAGAAGATCCTTTGTCATTAAGATTCATGTCACTGACTCCATATCCCAATGGTAGCAAGCTTTCATTTTTCAACCTGGAAACATACAAAACCAATACATAACTCATAGAGTTAGCCATATATTACTGTCATTATTCAATATCATAAAACCCCCTTGCGAGATCCCTCTTAGACTGAAGAGGCTAAGCTTTAGTCAAAAGATGGTTTGAAACAGTTACACTGAGTTTTCTGATCAGCAGCCAATCAAGCACAATTTTTGTGATAACATTTTTGTGCGTCTGCTGGGAGTTTGAAGACTAATTTCCCAAATTTTTTGTGAAAAAAATTGAGCCTAAACTCTTGGAGGTAGCAAGAGCTCAGAATTTTTTGAGGTTGTAGAACTATGTTGGTGACTCCATTGTTGAAGAATTCAAAATTTCATAGATTCATGGTGATTCCACTGTACTTATGAAGAACTCAGATACTACGATTCTTGTTTCAAGGTATGCATGTGTATATTTTTCAAGAATTTATGGTTTCCAAAATCATTTTCCCAAGGATGCATATTTTTTAAGGAATGGTCCAAAATTTAATGGAGAATATTTGAGTTTGACTTTGAAGTACATATCAGATTTCTGCGACTTTACTGAGCTTCTTAGAGTTAGACATGAAGATATTTTCATCATATTGTTCTATGATTCATTTCAAGGGAAATGTAAACATTGGATTGAAAGCTTTCATGTCAGATCTATTAAGTCATTTGCATATTTTTGGCTTATTTTTTTGGAAACATGGATGGAAAGAACAAAGTTGGTGGTAGACTCTCCTTCCATTCAAGGATTTAAATAATGGAAAGATGATCACACTAATGAGCAAGAGGATGAAAATTTTTATTTTTCCTTGTCTTCTTATTTAAAGTCATTTGAGTGCAAGTCAGAAGATAAGATTCAATTTTTGAATGAATTTTCTAAGAACATTAAGAAATAAATTGAAGTTTTAGAAGACCAAATTCAATCCTATAGTCTTCATGATCAAAATCAGTATTTTCAAAAGTTTTTCATGCCAGAACATAAAGAGAGGGTGTTGCTACCTTTCTCTTTTGAGATTGAGGAAGAATACCTTGTTCTTGAAAATGAGTTTGAAAATGAGTTTGATAGCACACAACTGAAATCTTATGATGCTAAAGAAAGTATATATGAGATGTCTAAAACTGCAGAATGTATTGAGAATCATCAAACAGACTTTGTATTCTATGATCCTATAGCTGACTACATCGAAGAGTTCTACAGTCCAAATTTCCAATTATAATTTCATTATGAAGATCAGATTAATTTTGTGTTGGCTTGGTCAATTTAGTATCTTGTTTACTTTTGGTTCAAGCACAGTCAAGAGGTTCAAGTGACAGATCACATCATTGACTGGCTTTATTGGAAGTATCATCTTGCTTGAATCAAACATGAATATTACATTTGTTAGGGTAGCTAGGAATGTGTGTGAATAAGCTCAAGTAGACTGAGCATATTTTTAGTATGTACAGATTTTATTTTTCAGCAGTAATCATCAAGTTTGAGCCCCAAGAGAAGGCCATAAGAGCTTGGCGAAATCTTCATCAATTTCAGAAAATTTTCAATTTTTCCAGAGAGAGGCACTAGAACTACAAGTTTTTTGTTGTACCATAGGGGCACACCATCCCCACTGGAGCCACTATTATCAAACATAAATTTTTAATTTTTGATTAGGGTCACTCATCTAGGTTTCATCTGTCTCATAAGGTTGGTCCATGAAATTGATGAAAAAATCATGAAATAAGTCTTTATCCTAAGTCCAAAACACCTCATTAGTCATGTCATCTCAGTCATACCTATCAAGTTTCACTTTAGGTTCACAGGAATTGGTTTAAAAAAAAATTTTAGTCACATGTCTAATTTTTCTTGATTCCGCAGTGAATCCTATGCAAAACAGGTGATTTTTGCTGCAGAACCACCTGATCATTCTGCAACAAATCTGTAAATTTATAACTCAAAATGCTGCAAAATCATGTTTTTATGCAAAAATGAATGGGATGATGACCTGTAAATTATTTCGTGCTTTAGGGTAAAGGTAAGGTCATACAATTTATTTTCATAATCATCCAAGCATGTAAAAGCATAAATACCACCCATAATTGCTTCCCACTCCCTCATTTGTCATCTTTCTCTCCACATTTGAATTTCATTACTTAAAAAAATCACCCAAGCTCCTCTCTGTCATTAAATTTCCAACCTTTTCATGTATCATTCAGTTGTCACCTTTAAAAATTTTAGCTTTGTGGCAAACAACTTGTTGTCCAATTTGTTTTTTACAAGTGTCACATTTTTAAGAGGGTAGTTTGGGTTATAAAGGGAGATGGCCATGAAGAGGAAAGCATAAAAAGGAGGCTCTATGGTTATATAGGAGCCTATGTACCTTAAAATGATCATAGAAGACCTCAGCTTCACACAATTTTTCATCCAGACAGGTTACATGCATTTCTGCCAAGAGCTACAAGGGGATTTGTTGTGTTTTTTCGACTGTTTTAGCTATTGGTTTCAAGAGGAATTTGCAGGAAACTGAAGATGAGTTTCAAAAATTGGAAGGATTTTTTTTCCAATAACATAACAAGGAAAAATAACCTCATTTAATTTTCTCCTATTGGCTACCAATTTGGATATTCGAAGTTTCCTTTGGGTCTTATTTTCAGAATTCTAAATTTTCCTATTTTATACATGATTTTATAATGCTGATTTAGGACAACGAGAGATGGTTTTAAAAAAAACAAGAGATTTTTGTTCTCTAAACATTCTCATCTACAAAAACCTCCTCCATGTTTTCAACAAATATCAGGGATCGAGAGATAGGGGCTCATGAGTGCAGCCTTATGTTTCAGGAAAAACAAAGTCATTTTTATTGGTAGATGAAGTTGCTGAAGGTGAAAAAGTTGTTTCTTGAGGAGGGAAAGAAATATTTTGAACCAAATTTTCCTTATCATGCTTCATCCTATCATCTCACATAGCCATGGACCTTTCTTAGGCTTAAATTCTAAATTTTTCCAAATATATGGAAAACTAAGCAATTTCGCAGCGTATCCTAGGCTTGAAGCCCAATTTTTGTTGCAGAATTTATGAAGATATATTTTTGGTTTTAAGCGTCTTAAATTGACCTGGTTAATGAACTTTAAAGTTTGCATTTAAATTTTTTTTATCACCTAACACCCTCGAATGGTCAAAAGTAATAGAGGTACATCACAGATGACCTAATTGTTTTCGCTACAAAAGTAGCTTAAAACTATGTTTTTAAAGCGAGGTCAGTTTTTGGAAATATATGAAGGGAAAATAAATTTTTAAAAGTTGTTCTCCATGGGAAATTTAAAAGAGTATCAAAGCAGTGATAAAGAGTATCAGAACAGAATATTTTTGAATGGAAACATTTGTCATGAAGATGGTTTGGAGATGCTAGCTTACCATGTTGTCATATCATCAATGTAACAACTCCTTAATAGGAGGCAGACCAGTTTCATGAATATAGTAAGGGTATTAATGTTTTTATTGTGATCAGTATGGTTGAAGGGCATGATTCCTTTTGAGAAATTTGGATCATATTTAGATTATATTGTAATAAATAGGTGTTTGAGTTATGTTAGGACTCTAATTCCTAATTTAGTAGGTGTCAGTTTCTAGTTATAAATATCTAGTTTGTGGTTAGATTAGATGGCAGTAAAAGAAATTAATGATCTAGCTATTTCGCAGATTGGATGTAAAGGCTAGAGGCCTATAAGTAAACATTACTTCAATGTAAGAGAGGTTGGAACATGTTACGGCTGACTTCTACTATTGTAAATATTTTCTGATTAGTAATAGAGAATGGCTATTGGTTCATCCTTCACCTGAGATTCAGTTGATGTTTTCATGAACACTGTCCCATGTATCTCATTACTTTCTGTGAATATTTTAATGTTTGATTACTTATAATTCGTGATTTTCATGCTCTGACTTCCTTTCAAGCACTAAACTATTGGATATCTTTCTCAATGTCCTGCTTTCAGTATCTTAATGTTCATTACTCAGAATTCATGTTTCTCATGCTCTGACTTCCTTTGAACATTTATATATTGATTAAAATTTATGTGTTTGTATTATACTTTCATTTAAACATCTACATGCCTCAGCTTCCACAAGGATATCCTTTGTCATTGAGATTCCTGTCACTGACTCCATAGCCCAATGGTAGCAATCCTTCATTTTTCAACCCGCAAACATACAAAACCAAGACATAATTCATAGAGTTGGCCATCTAGTACTATCATTATTCAATATCGTAAAACCCACTTGAGAGATCCCTCTTAGACTGAAGAGGCTAAGCTTCAGTCAAAATTTGGTTTTAAACAGTTACACTGAGTTGTCTGATCAGCAGCCAATCAAGTACAATTTTGGTGATAAAAACTACATTGTATGTTCCTAAGAGTTTGAATTTTGGAAAGAATTTTTTATTTCATTCAATATCAACACATTTCCAAAAACTTGAACACATTAACTGATTCTTTACCGAATTATGTTATAAAAATACATTTGTAATGCATGTAAAGATACATTTACATAATTGAATAGGATTTTGCAATAAACATAGGAAAACACTGAAAACGAATATATATATAGTTATAGGTTTTTACAAAATATTTTCCCAGGACACATTGGTCATATGACCTAAAAATGTATGCAACATGTCAAAAGTAAACTAGTGGTGCTCATGATAACATCCTACTAATCTAGCTATCATACGCAATAACTGCATCCAACGGTTAGGAACGCCAAAAGTATGGAATTGCATTTGCATGGATAAATATTTGATATGGCAATCCGAAATCCTGAAGTTCAACCCCTATATGTGTTGTTGAAGCTCAACAAGAGTCTCATCCATATCCAAATCCTGAAGGACTACTCTCCGACAACCCTCTCTGCTGGCACATCTGCTCCCTACTCTGGCTATCCCACTGGTCAAACTCGACCTACATCTGTATACATCAAAAATTTAGTTTAGTCTTAGGAAAACATCAAAATACAAAATCATGTATAAACCTTAGAAAAATAAAAAAAATGGTGAAAACATACTTACCATTTGCACCCCATTGAGCGCCTTTTGGTAAAACTAAATCTAGATCTTCTCAGAATTCGATGGCTGCATATGCATAATCATCGATGGAAATAATCTGTCGCCTAAACCAAGCAAAGAATGTAGTTGAGAACATGATGGTCGATTGACCAGCATGTGTAGCCATCAGTTCTACCCATCTCTGCATCCTTGGATTTCTAGGTTTAGATATACTTAGCATCACATGTTGAGGTTGCATCAATGGAATCCACTCTAAGGCAAAAGAAATGAGGATCGAACCATATTTGAAAATTTTCTTCGTTCCTCACTTTGCCTTGCTCAATTTTTATTTCATTGGAGAGAGTACAACTTCAGCCTAATTGAAAATTGTTAGTTCCAAGCCCTCTAGTGCATACTGCAATATATGTTTGCTACGTGTAGTGTAGCAATACCAACAAGCTTTATGATTGTGAATAATATGGTTCTCAATGGAAAATCACGAACATCGCAGATTTTTATTTTCCCATCCTTGATAGGTTCTACCCCTGGATTGAAATGCTGCAATATATAATCTCTCACTGTCTCTCCTCTGAGAGAAGACCCTGAAAGAGAAATGGGTAGGCATGTCCTCAATAATCCTGTGAGAAAATAGATATCCTCCACTAAAATTTGGACCACTTTGTCCCCAATATGAAATGCCTCCATAATTGGATCCCATGAACAAACAAGGAACTCCAATAGTTCCATTTGTTGCCTCATACCCGGTAATCTGAAGTACTTCAGCAACCCACGGTATCTGAGGGATATTACAGTACCCGGATCATTTAAGGAAATCATGTTTTGTTCCTCATGTTCTCTCTCCCTCCATGTAATCGCCATTTTGGTCTGTTGAATCCTTGAAACACAACCATAAGACTCATAAGGACCTATTTCATGCAAAAAACCAGGAAAAATTTGGGCACACTGTAAAGAAAAAAATGTAAATTGCACCCAATGCACCCCTGGTCAAGGGACAGTGCATTTCAAGTGCACCTGGCCTTCAATTCCAATGCACTGCAATGCACCTTTCAACATTAAAGGGTGCATTTCCCTATGTGAAAAATAAATTTACCCTAAGGGGCCCAAATATCTAAAAAATTGCAATGAAATGAAACAAAAATACTATTGAAGGAAATAGGAGGTATATAGCTCTAACCTGGATCAAACAACAAGGAAAATCGTCCACAGAATCAATCGTAATCAATAACTGAAGTTTGGGGGAAAAAATAGGTTCAGAGCTCCAAAATCGAAATGGTAACTTTCAAATGGTAAATTGAATAGTAAAACTCTTTTAATTAGTCATTTTATTATTTTCAAATCATATGTATTGTTGTGACTATGGTTTTATTCATTTTTTATCATGAAACGGGTAATTTGAATCCATTTGATGTTGTTCTGGACAAGTTTAGAGCTGACATAGTAGATTAGTCATCCACACTTATTTTGAGAATGATTTGACCACAAAGCATACTTTTATCCTTATTTTTCGAGCTTTGATAAAAACGAAAAAGGACTTGAAGCGCACTTTTATCTCTTTTTCTAGCTTCGATAATGACGAAAAAGGAACCCTTGGAGTCTTCCTTTAGCTCTTTTCAGACTCCGATAATGTGAAAATATTGTCGAGCACTTGTCTTTTTTAGCTCATAAAGGTAAATTAAATGACATCTACTCAATATAGTTTTAACCCTTTTCTGGACTGAGATAAATTATTTACGAAAAAGGAAAATCTTAGTTGAACATGGCTAAGAGGTTCTCTCAGATATCATTTTACACCTTTTCGGATTTGAGCGACAAATTACGAAAAATGATTCATGGAGTTTTCTTTTGTCCTCATTTTCAAACTCTCTAAATATGAAAAAGGATCGGGCTATCACTGTTGTTAGGCTCGTTAAAACATAAAATAGCAATGGGATATTCGATCATGGAAAGAATCGAGTTTCATTTATCTCTAGAATTGTTAAATTATTAAATAGTGATTCATATTAACCCGAAGGTTTGAATTATAGATCAAGCATATGTTATCCTCCTCAAACTTGTTAAAAAATAAAGAGGTATTGGTCGACAAATGACTGGGGAAAATTTGGGAAAGTGAACAGAACTTTTACGGTAGTAGGTCGCTCTTGAACATGACACTTCACTCCATCATTGTGACTTTTGGGTTGGGTAATCTTCTTGACGGTTCATTCATACCTATGGTTCATCATACCTTCACTTCAGTTTTGGGTCAATGCTACCAACTTATCTCAGTGTCGCCGATATGTTCAAGAGAATTCATCTAGTGAATACTCATCCTTTTGTAATAGTCATAGACCTCCATTTTCATGATAGTCATCCCTGAAAATTTCTATATCAAGTCAAATTTTGTCTCTGAATTCAAAAACTCTCATTTTGTGATAAAGTGACTTCCTGTTGAAATCACATCATTATCCACGAATTTTACTTACACCATCTTCCAGTACCATGAGGCTTGTTACAGCATATACAAGATCTTCGCTTCTATACCTTTGAATGAAAGATTTTTTTTGGCGTTCGACATAAAATCATCTATTCATGACTTAAAAAATGTACTACAATACATTCAGAGCCATTAACATCAATGGTGGTTCTCTCGTGTTTGTTAACAACTCACGTCATTGGTTGGTAATCAAACGATGTCTTACCATGTGTTGATTCTCAAATCTGCATCTTTCTTATACACATTTCTAGACCTTTTTCATTCACCTGGACCTTCTAAGTCATCAATATCATTGCATATTAATTGTAAAAGAGCATCTAAAATGGTTTTTAACTATGTTTTGTGTCTGCTGTTTGATTTAGATTTTTTCTCATTTAGCTGCGGAATCTTGTCACTTTTCGCAGCTGCTGCAACTTTCCGCAGCCATTTTGTTAAAATCTATGTTGCAGGTATCTTCAGGCAAATCAAGCCACATGGGCAAGTTATAAATGGCATGGACATGGATCGTGTCCTATTGGCTCGGTCGAATTCACCTAAGAAGGTTGTGGTCAAAGGTGGTCAAGTGGTGGTCAACCGAAGAGTCCCATGGTGACAGAACTTTGTTTCTCATCACGTGGAGATTTGCGTGGCCGTTTCTAGATCACGGGAGACACATCAACACCTGTAAACGGCTCAATAAGCTGAATCCAACAACCACTCTTCATAGATTTAATCCTCATGGCGGCCATAACGCTAGATCTCTGGACGTGATGGTTCACGTGTCTTCTATTAGCGCAGACTTTAGGGAATTAGTTATATCTCCCTCTGTTATAAATAATGTGTTCTCATACGCATAATAGTTAGCTCTGTAATGTAATTGCGTAGCCATTGTGCTGTGACATTATTTCTCTGTTATGACCACATTTTAATATATGAGAAGACTTTGTTCAAAAGCGTAATTCGTATTTGAAAGCTATTGCCTGAGGTTTGTGTAGAGGGCCCCTGTACACGCTGAGGTTTTGTGTATTATTGTATAGTTTCCTGCTTCATTTCTTTATGTTCATTGTGCCATAGTCATTCACGTGTATATAGATTACATCTTCCATGGTATTTACATTTCATCTCTGTCCATAATCGTTCATGCTTTACATTTTACTTCTGTCCATAATCTTTTATGTTTTATGTTGTTGTTAACTGATCAGTGTTTTGTTCCAGATTACAACAGGCAGCCCGGGAATTTGCACATCTTTTTATAATGAATAATGACATGGAATCAATATTGTCCTTCTGCTAATTTACTTTTCTTAGTTTGTGTTTAATTCCAACATTGATTTGTTTATTTCAGTCTTGCACATTTGCTTTAATTAGTTAGATTAGATATTAAATTGCTCATGTCATTTTCAGATACCTCCGAAAGCCATAGCGAGACTAATGGTGAGGGATTGAAGTATGAGTGTGTAGTTTGATATTAGTTTACTTTTCTGCAAGTTAGATATTAAACTGTTCATGTCATTTTCAGTTACCTCCGAAAGCCATAGTGAGACTAATGGTGAGGGATTGAAGTATGAGTGTATAGTTTGATATTAGTTTACTTTTCTGCAAGATAGATATTAAATTTCTCATGTCATTATCAGTTACCTCCGAAAGCCATAGCGAGACTAATGGTGAGGGGTCAGAATATGAGTTGATGTAATTTGATTTTAGTTTTACTTTACTTGCAATCTTTTCTTTGAGTAACAATTTCTTTTGTGTTTAGACAACAGCAAGGGTAATGGTTTTCATGATCAATAGTTCACTGTTTGTTTAACTAGAATAGTAGCACATTTTCATTTCCTTTTAGGAACTAATTTTCTCATTGTATGTTTCAAAATCCTTTTGATGTTTGAAGTTTGGTAAATCATTATAAGGGACATCATTTCCTTGAACAATCATAACCATACTTGCCTTTTAGAATTTTCATTAGGAAATCAATCAAGATAAAAAGAAAAAAACCAAAAACGACAAAAAAGTAAGAGATAGGTTATCTTGCACATATAGTGTGCCACACTTCGTCAGCTTACGAATCCTGGATTGACAAATTAATGTAGAAATTTAGGACACACTAAATTGACCAAACACTATGTTTGAATACAAATAATATATTCGCATGGCTAGACTTGTACCTGAATGATTGAGTGAACGAGATAAGAAGACCTCGGATCTATTTTCATCCATCCAGGCTATGATTTTAGGATTTTTGTACACATCACATGTACGACGAGCTTACATAGAGATCGTCATATAAACATGGGCATATATCTTTAGGTATGTATGTATTGGGAAACATTCCAATGTAGACAACTTTCTGAACTATGTCCATGTCATTAGATAGTTTATGTGTTGAGCATGGGAATGCCTCCCTCAGCAATTCGTGATCAAGATGAAAATATCATGATGTAATGTGTTGTAATATTAATGGAGGTCTCCACTCTGCTTTAGTTCCAGCTCATCACATCGTAAAGAATCTCATTCAAAAATATTATTATTGTTTCAACTTCATGCTTTAGGGGGCATTTGTTATAGGTCAATTTGGGCATCATTCCCCATGATCTAGTCAAACTGGACATCATCCCCAGTACCAATGAAATAGGTTCTATCATCCCCTTACATTTCACTTGCTATATGCCCTAAGAGAATAACAATTCATTCATGGTTTCTATTGTGATATTTCCAAGGATTGAAGTATATGTTATATCACTTATGAACTCACCAACGCTACCTCTATTGGGACTAACTGTGTTGCATATGCAATATCCTCCATTCAAGTTTTCACTGCAATGCACTTCTCGACATTCAAGAGTGCGTTGGTCACCTGGGATTAGAATTATCATTGTTCCAGGAATATCCACATGGCCAGTGCTTTATAGAAGAGTCCATATGTGTCAAAATTTGAATCCAAGTTTCCATATAACACCTCTGAACTTGGAAACATGTCTTTCCTATTCTTATAAAGTCATCCATAGAGAAAGTACCATCAGTTTCCCTATAAATTGAGCATGGATCCTAGTGCTAGGAAAGGAAGAATTTTGGTAAAGAAATGTTGTTGGATTATAGTTTACGAGAGTGGAAGTATTGATATGTTGTTGGTGTGATGTTGGACTTGATGAGGCTCGGATGAAGATGGAGCCAGTGGCATCAAATCGATCATTAGTTGTAACCTCCCCTTTCTACTCTTTAATAAAGATTGATGTTCATTTTCCCATATATGTATCTCTTTATGTTTCTATTTCTCATGTAATGGATTCTTGAATGATATATATGTTTCACATATAATATATTTGAGTGATTAAGATAAGTAGGCATCTATATATTGCAATATGTTTGTTGTTATTTGTTTATGTTTGCAGGAATCAATCTGGTGATCTAAGTTGGATTGAAGACGACAATAGAAGAAATAGAAGGAGAAGGAGAAGTACTTGGATTACAAGTAGGTTCTTCTATAATTTTGTGTGTTTCCTTATTTTAGAGAAATTGTTAGCAAATAATTTCATCTATTGTTCTAAGTGCCTAGCACCACACTTAGGGAATTTGATTTATTAGTAGATCACAATTCTGCATAACACCTGGTGTGATAGTGATTTTCCAAGTATCTTTGGAGGTTATTTTCCCTCTTAGCCCTCTTCAAGAGCTTCTTCAAATGCTCATTTACCCTTGCTAACCAAATGTCTCTGTCTTGATTGATATCCATGGCTATTAGCTCATCAAAGTTCAACACTTCAGGTGGATGAGTTGATTGTCTTTCTAGCTCCAACGACATTTTGAGGCCTCTTGTATTTAGCATTCTTGGTTGTGTTTCAGTCTCCATGTCTTACATTTGATCAACATATATGATGTTCTTACCCTTACCTTTATCTACCTCTAAGGTTGGCTTGGGTTTGCTTTATAAAAACTGCTTCACCTTCAATTGAAAATTATCCTACTATAGGAAACTAATTTGAGAATTAGCAATGGAGAAGATCCTCCTCAACTTTGCTATTTCCTCATATTTCTCTCTAATGATATCCTCAGCTGATTTGATCTCAACCTTCTCTTCTACCTCATACTCCAATGGATCTGGTTCACTATGTTGGTGCAAAGGTGTTTCGTCTCGATGCATACGAGGTATCTCCTCCATTTCACTACGTTAAACAATGGTGTCAAGTGTAAGTACACTTTTTATAGATTTGGAAACAAATACCTACCTCTTTCCCTTCTTATATGTATGAGTAAACTCAGCAACCCTAAGAGCCTCTGAAATCTAAGTTGGCATGTTATAAAATCCAACCTCCATTGGTTATGATGACATTGATGGTGATGATGTGCTATACACAATAGGAGGGCTAGTGGTAGGCGTTGTTGCTACTCTACCAATGAAGGTTTCCCAAGTTATGTTGATGGATGAAAGGTGATCCAACAAAATAAATTTGACCAGACCATGATGAAAAATACTTTAGTAATTATCTTGTTTTTTTCTCTAAAGCTTCTTATTCATATTAATCAAACTCATGTACAAGTAATGTGGAAAATAAAGTGTTTTGATAGAGGTGAAATGCATCAATAAACTGATATGGTACCTATAAAACTTGGAAGATCTTCCTTCACATGTGAAATACTTCATTATTAGCATCATCAAAGGAGCATATTTGTTACGGAGGTGTTTGAAAGGGAAGAAGTAATCAGGTTCCTCTCTAGCATGAGGTTTGAGAAATTGTGTGTAATCTTCAATGTATAAGTCCAAGCCCTTGAACCACTTCTCTTTGAAAAGGAATACCTGCTGCTCAAGAAATCAGGTCTGTTGATAGGTTAAACTCCATATCTGCAATAATGACCTTTCCCATGTTGAAACTTGTGGCAAATAAGCTTCTAAGTTGAAGATGATTGTTGAGGTATAAAAGGTATCTTTTCAACACCTATTTATCCTACATTAATTATCAATCCCAGAACGTCTTTTTGTTTCAAGAGTGTACTCTATTTGAGACTGCAATTTAGCTAAGAGTAATGCTATGGAAGATGTAGTATAGTATTATAGATACAAGAGTAAACGGATGCTTGTAAAGAAATCTAATTACAATAACATGAATGCAAATACTGTGAAATCTCAACTACTCACTCTGCAAAGCATCAATCAGGGATATAGTAGCAATAACTCATTCCCTTAGAAATCGATGCAACTGAAAACACACTGAGACAAGGCAATAAATCTAGGAACTTGGAGGAATTAACCAATGTTCTTCCACAGTTGATAGTCCTTCTCTTTAAGCAATCAAAGTGGAATCAAAATTGAACTACTTGCTGATGAAAATAACTAAGAAGAACTTCTTCTAAAAGAAAGAATTGGAAAGGAATAACAATTCGTAATGTCTATGTGTACACGGCAATTGTAAACAATCTCTTTGTAATCTGAACCTAATGAACTAGAAGTAAATAGAAAACAGTAACTGAACAACAATCAGCAATTGAACAGCCAATGTAAACTTAACAAAATCAGATAACAAGTCTTCTTAAACTCCAACCCTATCAACAACAAACGCTATGAAATAGTCAATCGAAATGAACCACAATCCAATTTAACAACAAACAGAATTAAGTATGGAACAACAAAGCTTTATAAGAGACAGCAAGATGAATAAGATAGTAATCACGATCCCTGCTAAAATAGAATAGCCATGCAATCCATTAGCGCACACAGTAATCCAATACTCAATTCAACAATACTAAAATAACTCTATAATCGTAATGAAACCAAACACAATTATCACATGACAGTAATCAAAGGATAGAAATACAAACAGTAGAGAAATTCCACCAGGGCCTAGCCCTTAGCATGAGTGAAACACTGCTGGGTTACTTAAGATCTTGAAATATGAAATGAAACGTGCCTTTGTATTAATCGAACATAAAATTATTACAGTGATCGCTCTCTGAACACGAGAGTCAATAAAACATAATATTACAGAAGGAACGTTTTGAATCAAATGATCTCCTCCCACAATCGCTAAAGGTATTTCCTTATATAACAAACTCGACGGACAAGACAAGGAACGAGATGATGTTTTAACAGCGATCCCTCAGGATCAAGGGATCTTGAGGGATTTTCTTCTCTTATTTCTTTAGCTGTCACTTGATTTCCTTTGACCGAAGCCGAGCTATCCCCTGCCTTTTCTTAGTGATGCGTTCGGATTTCCTTGTCTTTGGCAGGATTTGGTCTAACGCTGGAGGAACAGCAGTTGCATTTACTTTACCCTCGCCTCTGATATAGCTGTTCACCTCGCCTAATTCCTGTTTTTAGCAATAAAAGGCAATTTTTAGTCACATTTTACAATAAACATAAATCTTCTCAATTCTACCACAATTCTTGTAATAACTCATCTTTCTAAAGTAAAAATAATTATGTTTAAAGTAAAGAATGGGAAAACACATAGTGAATTCATACCTTTTCCACTGCTCAACATACCCCCCTGCTTACCCTTTTTCATGTCCTCATGAAAACCATAGTTCACATGCAAAGCAGTTAAAGAATAAGCTGGAGAAGGTTTTTCATCAAAAGGCCTAAAACCATGCATTGCAGCTAATGATTCGAAGACATGCCCTATATGTCCTTTGATTATTTCATAAATGGATTTATAATATATAGAAGGATACCATGCAATGGGGCTTCAAAACCTACACCCTAGCCAGAATGGGCCTTCCCTCAAAATGAGGTTGCTATAGAGAACCAAGTGGTCTGCAGCTAATCCAAAAATTTTATAGTTAAATGGTTCTCTATTTTGATCATTCCGATTGGAAATTCTCCATCTAACCTTAGCTGCTATGTAGGCCTAGTTTCTAATAGATAGGAAATATTCTATCCCATTCAATAAAATTTCTTTATGGATAGGCCCCAATGCTTGGATAACACCTTCTCTTGTCATCAAATTCTTTTGCCTAGCCCATAATTGTAACAGGTGCTTAGGTTCACTCCTAACCCAAAAATCTAACTCATTTTCTTGCCTTTAAAAAACATTATAGGCTTTAAGACATTTTAACTGATTAACAACAAAGGAAATAAATGCTTGGTATTGGATGTCACCCACAAAAGGGTTAGGATTTTTCTCACTATCATTTTCCAATATGAGGTTATGCAAATAGAACTCACACAGGAGACGATGTAACTTTACCCCATAGAGTTTGCAGCATGTTACAAAATCATCTATAGTTTTTAACTCTATATATTTTCCTGCCCTAACTGCCTTAATCTTTAACTGTAAATATCTTTCTAATAAAAATAAAGCATAATTCTTGGCAGGGCACCTACAAGCTAAAATATCTGTGTATAATGAGCAGAGAGTGTCCATTCGATTTTGGGCTAATTTTAATTGATTCATTTCCTTTTCAGCCTTCTCCTCTGCCTTTCGACACTTCTCATGGGCTTCAGCCTCTGCTTCATGGATGATCTTCATCTTCTGCTGCAACTCCTGATATTTCCTTCTAGGAACAGTGTCTTCTTCCAGTTTTTCCCTTTCCAGTCGAGCCTGTGCCAACTCCTCTTGGAGTCTAGATAATGTAGGGTCGCTAAAAGTGTTTTGACTACTGGCTTGCACATTTCCACTTGAAGTTGATCCATCTGGAATAGCTGCCTGTTGTTCCATATCTTCATGATTAGCCTCATCCATAGTTTCTTCAACTTGAGGCTTTATTTTAGTGGCCACTTTCCTCTTTTTCGAGGCTCATTTGGTGACTATGCTTCTTTTCTTTGGGGTTCGTTTGGGCATTTGTTTCATTTTAAGAACCCTAATGGTCTACTTGAGTTTTTCCACTAATCTCTGAAGCTTTAGTCATTCCCTCCGATTTTTTTCAAGCTTAGTTACTTTCTTCTTTTTTATTGATGGAACGGTTGTTCCTTTTTCTCGACCTACTTGCTCAACGGGGTTTTGGTCCTCATCAACCGTGCCTTCAGTTGGGCTCGCTTCTCTGTTTTCTTCTTGGGGTTCTTCTTCAATTTTCATATGCCCCCAGCTGAATTCTATAGGGGTTATACCCTCAATTGACTCTACAATCCCCTGATAATTTTTAGGTTGGGATACTACTTCAGTGTTCTCCTTTTCTTGTCCATACTTCTCAGGGGAAGCAACCCCAGCTGATTCTGTCATTTCGTTAGGGTTTGCCTCTTCTGTTTCATCCAGAATTTCCTCAGTCATTTCTTTATTGACAACAGAGTGCACCTGAAATTGGCTGATATCAAAATTAAGGTCTAGTGGGCTGTGAGGCTACACATATTCACTCATATTGGCCAGAATTTGGGCCAATTGGTCTTCTTGCAAAGGGCTTCATGGTGAACTTGCAGTAGTGTTTTCAAGAGGCTCTGTTCCTTCTCTTTCATTACTGTGATTATCTTCATCCTCCTCGCAGGTATGGTAACTACCTTCTTCCTCATCAAAGTAGAAAATTTATCCCTCTACACTATTATGAGGGCTTCCTTCCTCTTCTTCACTATTTCCTTCTTCTGTGCTAGTATGTTTCTCACCATTGGTGTGGTGAATCATTTCTTCTTTATCCTTATCAATACAATGACTCCCTCCTTCCAATTGTGGAGGTTGTTCATCCTCCAAGCTGGGCAATTCCAAGGGTTGGATACTGCTACTCGGAAGGCCTTCTATCATTCCCCTACTTCTTTTTGAATGGGAGGACTGTCTACGATTTGATGGCTCGGCTGCCTAGCTAGTCATTCTCTTTCATTTTGGGATAGGTAAGGCTAATCCTCCATCAATCGAAAATATCAATTCTTCCCAAATAGTCTGTTGTTGGGCGAGACTATGACTTACTATTAACCTGATTAGGCAATGGTGGCTTACCACCATGTCTGTGTACCGAGCTTTTCTTATACTACGGATAACATCATGCAGTAAGAAATTTAAAAATGCAGGCAAATTTACAGTACATTTTTGCTTTAATACTGCCAATAAATTAAGGTGGCGAGGTATTACCACGTATTTCCTTCCATCACATGTTATATAGACCTACACTACCTTTTCCAATTCTGTCCATGGTTCTCCCAATGATGTCGGTTGAACTCCTTTGCCTTTGACGACCAATGTATGTCCGTCATCCTAGAAAATATTCATGGCTTCTTGAAGCCTGACCTTCTTCTGAGTCCATATGGTTCCTTGCGCTAGTAGACCAGACACCTCTGCAATTATTTCATCTGTTACGGCTATCTGTCTTCCTCTAACCATGGAGTATCCTTCCTACAAATTCTATAAAAACTCAGTAGCCATTGTTTCATGGGGTTGTTGCAGCCTTGTGAAGTATGTAATCCATCCCAATTTTTCCAGAATCTCTTGTGCAGCATCAGAAACAACTAGGACTTGCGGCTCGCTACGAATTGGTCGACCTCCCATCTTCTCTGCACACTATTACTTCTTTCCAAACACATAGTGATTTAATGGAACAACACAACATGGTGAATTGGAATAACATCATTAATTTTTTTTTATTCCCTAGAATGTAGGGATTTGATTCGCATACAGGTAAAAACAAATATAGGGATTTGATCTGCATGCAGTGATCAAGAGGCATCCGCACCACCCCTAGAGGATGATAGGTTGTCCTCGACCATCAAATAAGAGAGGAAAGTACTGCATAGCAGTTGTACAGCAGGAAAAAGCATGCATACTTATGAGACAATAAATCAAATTATTGCATTTACTGAAATTGATGCCTGTGATTAAATTGTAAATAGATATAGAAACGTTTGTAATGATTTAAAGATAAGGAAAAGGGACAACTAAGGTGAACACAAGTACCAATGCATTTATTACCCACTCAAACTAATGTGATCGATTTATGATGATTTTCATGTATAATAGGTTTGAAATCAAGGGTTTAGGATTCATGCTCTCATTTGATATTTAGATAGAGATATAGGAAAAAGGGTTTAATATTACTATTGATTTGTAAAAATGTGACTCCAATACCATCAATAGAGCTCTGTTTCCCACAGGTGTCCATAACCTTGATAAAGTTTCTTTCTCACCCTTGGAAAAATTACCCTTTATTTATGCCTAGGGAAGTGCTATTTATTGTCATAATGGAGGCCATTGTGCTAGCTTGGGGACCGGATGAATCACAATGCCATTCATCAGGAAGAAGTGAAAAGTGGGCAGGCCGGCTCGTGATGAGACCTCCTGTTTCAAGGACTTCTTAGTTTTTTTCAATTGTCCATTGGACCATATCCCTAGTGTGGTGGCCACGATGGAAATGCCACTTCACTTGCTTCCTTATGATCATGGTAGGCTGGCTCTTGATGAGATCCCCTATCCTCCATCTACCATATCATAAAATTGTTAGTGAAATATATAAATATTTTTTCTTCTTTTTCATATAGCACTTTCCTACTTATATATAAAGGATGGCTCAACACTCCTTAAAAGTAGGGATGGTGGAAGAAGTCTAAACATCTCAATAGAAAATAATATGCCCTTATTCCTATTCAATAAGTTAAAATCAAAGAAAGTTATAAAGATTTAGGGAAGAACCAACATGATAAATATAATTGATCATATTAATTCTAGTGATAGTAAGACAACAAAGTCATGTTATTGATTATGTCCTTTTTCCTTTTTCTTATCATCACCAAACAATTTCTTTTGATTTGCTGATTCTAGTAAGATTTAATTTGTGTGATTTTGTATAAATAGTGTGTGTGCCTTTAGAAGAGTCATCAGAAATCCTCAAAATGATAGTCTAAAACAAAAAAATAATCCACTCAAAAAGTGTTGTTCCTTTGGAAAGGAACAGCAGAAACAATCTGCGGAAATGTTGTTCCTTTCGAAAGGAACAACAAGAAAACAATCTATGAAAAGTGATGTTCCTTTCGAAAGGAAAAACAAAAAGAATCTGTGAAACTATTGTTCGTTTCGAAAGGAACAACAAAACAATATGAAAAACAACGAAAATAAACAGCACAACTGTTGTTCCTTTTAAAAGGAATAGCAAAAACACTCTCAGCAAAGCTGTTGTTCCTTTCAAAAGGAATAGAAAAAATGTTGTTTCTTTAGAAAGGAACAGCAAAAACTCAAAATAAGAGAAATAAACAGAATTTGAAGAAACAGAATTCCAAAAAAACAAAAAAAATGAATGAACAATATTTATGTACAAATTTCAAAGGAAAGAAATGATTTAATGAATGGGTGTCGAGGAGGAGTTATCTCCTTCAGCAAGAATTTTCATGGTAGAATATTCCCGTAATTGTTGGTAGAAGGATTCTCGAGTAAGCGGTTTATGATACAGTCGTACTCGATGACCATTTACTTTGAAGGAATGTACAGATCCATCAATGGTGGTTAATGTAATAGTGCCATTATCATGCACTTTTTTTATCTCATATGGTCCAAGCCATCGTGTCTGGAGTTTCCCTGGAAAATCCTGAAACCTAGAGTCATATAGGAGTGCCCAATCTCCTTCGTGGAATATCTTTTCTTTGATGACGACGTCGTGCCATTTTTCTCTCTATTGTTGAATTAACACAGTGTGCTGAAGAGAAGAGAGCCTAATTTCATCTAACTCATTAATTTGCTGCAATCTTTTGGTCTGAGCTTCATTTAAATATAGACCCACCTTTTGGGCTGTTCCAAGTGTCTGAATCTCAAACTCTATTGGAAATATGGGCTCTTTTCCAAATACCAATAGATATGGTGAATATCCTATAGTAGCTCTCCATGTTGTTCGATACGCCCACAAGGCTTCTGGTAGTCTGTAGGCCCAGTCACTTTTGTGCAAGGCAACAATTTTTGTCAATATAGACTCAATCACTTTATTCATGCTCTCTACTTAGCCATTTTCCTGTGTGTGGTATGGGGTTGTAATCTTGGCTAAATGTGGTAATTTTGTAATGTTTCAGCGAGTTTATTACCTACAAACTGTGGTCCTCCATCTTTTATTATGTCCTTTGGGAGGCCATATCGCACAAAGATTTGCAAAATAAATTGTATTACAAAGTCCTCTTTAGCTTTTGAAAGTGCCTCTACTTCAACCCATTTAGTGATATACTCGGTTGCAACTAGGATGTATGTTTTTTGGTTTGATGAGGGGCTAATAGGGCCAAAAAAATCGAGCGCCCAGTGTTCAAATGGTTCAATTACTAGTTGTGGGTTCAAAGGCATTTTGTCGGACTGTCCAAGGTGACCTGCCCTTTGGCAGCTATCACAAGCCTGCACAAATTTTTTGGCATCTTTAAAAATGATAGGCCAATAATAGCTTGTCCGTAAAACCTTATGGGCGGTTCTACGATCTGAAAAATGTTCGCCACACGGCCCGTCATGGCATGCTTTCAAAATATCAAATACTTCGTCCTCTCGGATGCATCTCCTAATTTGCATATCTGACCCTGTATGAAACAGGTAGCCCCCAATCCAAGAGAATCGAGTACTATGCTATATTATTTGCTTTTGTTCATTAAGGGTTAGATGTTTAGGTAATTTACCTATGGCCAAATAATTTTCTATATCAACATACCATGGGGTTCTAACAGTAACAGCGAACAAATGTTCATCTGGGAAGTGGTCTTCGACTGCTGCTGCATCTGTTGGCTTTGGCATTCTTGACAGAAAATTAGCTACAGGGTTCTCTTTTCCAGGTCGATCTTTGATTGTAATGTCGAATTCCTACAATAAAATCAACCATCTTGTCACTCTTCCATTTTTAACAGGTTTATTTGCTAAAAATTTAATGGAAGAGTGATCAGTATATATAACTACAGGATACCCAGTTATATAATGTCTAAACTTATTTATAGCATGTACTACAGTTAAAAATTCCTTCTCAGTCATAATATAATTTAGTTCATCAGGAGATAAATTTTTGTTGATATAATAGATTGCATATGGTTTTTTATCTTCTTCTTGCCCAAGCATTGCTCCAATCACTGTGTCTGAGGCATCAAATGAAATTTGGAATGGAAAATTCCAATTTGGGCCCCTCAGCACTAGGGCTGTTGATACAAGCTTTTTCAGATCATTGAAGGCATTGTCACATTTATATGTCCAAATAAAATCATCATTTCCTGTTAGTGCATATAAAGGTGCAGCTATTCAAGAATAATGTTCTATAAATGTCCTATAATAACCATAAAATCCAAGAAAGCTACGTACCTCTGTTTGTGTGGTGGGTGTGGGTATTAAAAAAATTATCTGAATTTTGGCTGGATCCACTTGAATTCTAGTTGCTGAAATATAGTGCCCTAAGATAAGTCCTTCAGTCATCATCATATGACACTTTTCATGGCTTAAACAAAGCCTAGTGTCAATACATCTTTACAACACCTTTTCTAAATTTTCTAATGCTGGCTCAAAATCATCTCCGTAAAGTGTGAATTCATCCATATATACTTTGAGCCCTTCATTTATTAAATCTAAAAAGATGCTGAGAATGGCCCTTTGAAATGTAGCGGGGGCATTGCATAGGCCAAAGGGTAAGACTCGGTAGGAAAATTTCTCCCAAGGATAGGTAAAAGTAGTTTTGTCTTGGTCTTCAGGGGCAATCTGGATTTGATTGTACCCACTGAAGCCATCAAGGAAAGAAAAGAACTTATTTCCTGCCAATGTGTCTAATACCTGGTCAATGAAAGGAAGGGTAAAGTGGTCTTTCTAGGTTGCCTTGTTGAGTTCTCAGTAATCTACACATATTCTCCACTTCCTATTTTTTTTTTGTACCACTACTAATGGAGAGACCCACTTGCTATCAGATATTGGGTAAATCAAATTGACATCCAATAGTTTTTGTAATTCATCTTTCACAATATCTTTAAGGTGAGGGTTTAATCTTCTTCGGGGTTGGAAAATGGGACTCACACCCTTTTCGGTATAGATATGGTGTGTGCATAATTGGGGGTCAATTCCCTTCATGTCTGGATAATCCCATGCAAAGGCTGCTTCATATTTCCGTAGTAATTGGACCAACTTCTCTTCTTGTTCAGTAGTCAGATTTTTGTTAATGTTTAGAGTTTTTCCCGGCTCAATTTCTATAATCTTACTATTGTACATAGAAGTAGTGGGTATTGCTTGATCAGGGATGTCTTTAAGAGTATCTTCTTTTTCTTTGTTATCAAATGTTGTATTGATCATGTGACATTGTAGATGAGATCTGATTTTTGGTTTGTTAATAAAACTATTAATGATATCATCCTCTGTTTGGTCTTTAAAATCGATGGCATCTTCTACAGTTAGAGGTGATCTCATATTTTCCATAAGATATGATACAGGTTGCTTTCTTGTTTTGATTATTGATAGGCTTGGTTGGGCTGGGGGATATAAATCTAAATTCTTAACATAGTTTCCCCTTGTTATTGTCATGTTGCCTTGTTGGTAGCCAATATAAGCATTGGTAGTTGCCAACCAAGGTCTACATAGGATTAACGGGTGTCCATCTAGCCGGTTCTTTGGGTTGATAACCACGAAGTCAGCAGGGTATTCCCAGGAATCTACGGATACCATTACATCTTGTAGTGTACCTTCTGGTTTGACTACCAATCAGTCAGCCAACTCTAATAAGGTTGTTGTTGGTTCGAGTGATGTAATGCCAAGTTTTTTACAGGTGGTGGTTGTTAAGATATTGATTGTAGCTCCTAAATCAACTAAGACATTTGGGAACAATTGACAATTGATTTTCACTGTCACTATAGGATTTCCTAGGTCTTCATATTTTACAGGTGTTTCCATTCCTGATAATAAGTCAGATAAAGTACCGACTATTTGGACAGTTGGGTTGGTGATTGTTCTCCTCTTTGGCTTCTTTATACACAGTTCCTTAATGGTTTTTTCATAAATAAGGATGTCTTGGATAGCTTGGAGGAGAGTGATTTTTATACACAAATTTTTTAATTCTCCCAGAAGATCAAAATCAGGATGTTCTAATGCGCGAGGTATGATTAATCATTCTGGGAATGGTGGAAAAGAGGTTGTTTCTTGTTGTGGAATTTTATGTTGATTTTGTTGTTGAACCGCCTTCTCTTTTTGCAATGTTTGTTCTACAGGTAACGGATCTTCAGTATGAACATTTTTGTCTCTCTTTGTTTCTACTATACGCCCATACCTTAATTGAAGGTCATTACACTCCCTCAGTTTAGTTTCTAATTCTGGTGGTTCCATTATCTAAACAGACTGAACTGGCCTATTTTTTGGGTTTGGGTTGGGTTGGGCTGGGAGTTTTGGTCTTAAGTTGGTATGGGGGTTTTGTGGTAATGTATAGGGAGCTGGAAGTGTAGGTTGAGAGAGGGGAATTGTTCCAGCTACTTGATTTGTAGGTCTTTTCCAATTTGACTACCAGGCCTGACTCTGCGAAGTAGAGGGGGACCGTTATGTTGGATAAGCATTGTTTTGCCAAAACGGTGGGCGGAAAGGAAAATTTGGCCAATTAGTTTGATTTATTTGATTTGGCCATGATGATGTAGGGAATGGTTGTTGTGACCAATTGGGGAAATGTGGTTGATTTTTCCACATTCCATTATATTGCTGAGCATTGTATTGAAGAGGCTGAAAAGAAGAAAATGGATCAGTTGGCATACCTGATTGTCGTGGTTGCCATTGTCGGTGCTGATTAAGTAAGCATACCACTTCTAATTCTTCTTCTGCCTCCTTATAGACTGCTTTTAGGCCAGGAAGTGAGAGGCATCCTTCTCTAGGGTGGTCTTTAGTGCAAATGGCACAAACTTTTATTACATCTAGTGGGCACTCTTTATGGTTGTGTTTCTTCTTGCATCTAGGATAGAATACTGCCAAATTTTGTTCTTCTTCTGCATGTTTTTGTTTGGCTTGCATAATGTCAAACTGCATTGTTAGAGTCCCTAGAATATCTATTTTAAAATATTCTAGCAGGTTTCCAATCTCTGCACGAGTTACACCTTCATTGGAGGTCTTATTATCCCTTGTGATCATGTCACGTTCTGCTGATTTTAGCCTTGTATTGCCCCTCAAACTCTTGATACAAAAATCAATGATGTTAGCATAGCTTTCCTAATATTTATCACCTTTTCCCATAATGTTCAATGTTTCAACCCATTGATCCTTCATCCCCCTAATTAATGTAGTTTTCAGTACATTATCAGGTAAGGGTAAAGATGCATAAAGGGATCTCTGAAGATTGTATTGAAACCGTTCCACATATTCTTCCAGGGTTTCATTCAATTTTGCTGTCATTTGAAATATTTCATCTTTTAGTTCCCGAGACCTGCAATAATCCTGATATTTCTTTAAAAACATAGCTTTTATCTGATCCCAATTAGTTATGACACCCCCACCTAGCCCCATAAACCATCGCAAGGCTGCTCCTTTTAATGTGGAAGGAAATAGTTTTAATTTTTGGGGATCGGTGGTATAGTCATACCCCCTGCATAACACATTGAATTCAAATAGAAATGCATCTGCATCTTCTGATGTCAAGCCATGAAATGTAGGAATATTTTGAAGAGGAATGGATTTCATAGGTGCATTAACTGCAGCATCCACTATAGGATATTGCAGTGTGGAGGTTTGCTGGGGTGTTTGCTGGTTCTGGTTTTGGTTCTGGTTCTGGGCCATTTGATCAAATATGTGCCAATATCTTTCTGGGATATCAAGGGAATTCCTAGGTTGACTGGAAGGAGTAGGAATGGCCTTGACAACACTTCCCTGATCTGGAACAATAAGTATTCCTTGTTGGCCTATTGTTTGGGGAGATTCAGTTCCTTCGTTTTGAATGAGTTTGATAGCACTTCCCTTATCTGGATTTCTCAATGTTTGGACTATTTCAAGAGGATATTTTGGTTCTTCTTCTTCTCCTGTTTCCCCTTCTCCTTCACAGAGATTACTAGAGATCCCTTCTTGTGGAGAAATTAGGCAAGGATTCTCAATTTCTTGGGAATCTTGCTCAATTCCCACTATTTGACTATGTATCTTAGCAAAGCCCTCAGATGGTGACTCTGTGGCCTGAAGGGAACTAGTAAGATGTCTAGAGATAACTTTCCTAGGTCCTACTGATGGCTGAGATTCAGTCTTTTTAAGGATTTTTTCAATGAAATTTGTTTTCCCAAGGGTCACCGGTCCCTTAGGTTTTTCGGGTTTAGGAGGATTTTTTTTTTGTTTAGCTGGTTTATTCATTCAAGAAAACAAGCCTTCACTCCTACCTAAAGAAAGAATTTTACCTAATTCTGCTGTGAAGCAAGTTGTGAGCAAGTATGTTCCTTGCCTGATGCGCAGGTTCTTACCTTCTGTCTTTAATACCCAATTCTTCGCAAGCAGATAAAAAAAATCAGATGTGCATCGCTCCTTCGAAATGGTATACACCCTCCCTGGAAATGGCGCCAAAATGTTGAGGTATAAAAGGTATATTTTCAACACCTATTTATCCTACATTAATTATCAATCCCAGAATGTCTTTTTGTTTCAAGAGTGTACTCTATTTGAGACTACAATTTAGCTAAGAGTAATTTTATGAAATATGTAGTATAGTATTCTAGATACAAGAGTAAACAGATTCTTGTAAATAAATCTAATTACAGTAACATGAATGCAAATACTTTGAAATCTCAACTACTCACTCTGCAAAGCATCAATCAGGGATATAGTAGCAATAACTCATTCCCTTATAAATCGATGCAATTGAAAACACATTGAGACAAGGCAATCAATCTGGGAACTTGAAGGAATTAACCAATGTTCTTCTATAGTTGACAGTCCTTCTCTTTAAGAAATCAAAGTGGAATCGAAATTGAACTACTTGCTGATGAAAAAAACTAAGAAGAACTTCTTCTAAAAGCAAGAATTGGAAAGGAACAACAATTTGTAATCTCTATGTGTACACAGCAAATGTAAACAATATCTCTGTAATCTAAACCTAACGAACTAGAAATAAACAACAAATAGTAACTGAACAGCAATCAGCAATTGAACAGCAAATGTAAACTTAACAAAATCAGATAACAAGTCTTCTTAAACTCCAACCCTGTCGACAGCAAACGCTATGAAATAGTCAATCGAAATGAACAAAAATCCAATGGAACAGCAAATAGAATTAAGTATGGAACAGAAAATCTTTATAAGAGATAGCAATATGAATAAGACAGTAATCACAATCCCTGCTAAAATAGAATATCCATGCAATCTATTACTGCACACAATAATCTAGTACTCAATTCAACAATAATCAAATAACTTTGTAATTGTAATGAAACCAAAAGAAATTATCACACGACAGTAATCAAAGGATAGAAATACAAACAGTAGAGCAATTCCACCAGGGTCAGGCCCTTAGCACCAGTGAAAAATTGTTGGGTTACTTCAGAGCTTGAAAGATGAAATGAAACGTGCCTTTGTATTAATTGAACATAAAAGTATTATAGTGATCGCTCTCTAAACACAAGAATCAATAAACGTAATATTACAAAAGGAATGTTTTGAATCAAATGATCTCCTCCCAAAATCACTAAAGGCATTGCCTTATATAACAAACTCGACCGAAAAGAAAAGGAACGAGATGAGGTTTGAACAGCGATCCCTCAGGATCGAAGGATCCTGAGGGATTCACTTCTCTTCTTTCTTTAGCTGTCACTTGATTTCCTTTGACCGAATCCGAGTTGTCCCCTACCTTTTCTTAGCGATGCGTTCAGATTTCCTTGTCTTTGGCAGGATTTGGTCTAATGCTGGAGGAACAACAGTTGAATTTACTTTAGCCTCACCTCTTATAAAGTTGTTCACCTTGTCTAATTCCTATTTTTAGCAATAAAAGGCAGTTTTTAGTCACATTTTACAATAAACATAAATCTTCACAATTCTACCACAATTCTTGTAATAAGTCATCTTTCTAAAGTAAAAATAATTATGTTTAAAGTAAAATAATGGGAAAACACATAGTGAATTAGTAATTATCTTTTTTTTTTCTCTAAATCTTCTTAGTCATCTTAATCAAACTCATGTACAAGTAATGTGGCAAATAAAGTGTTTTGATAGAGGTGAAATGCATCAATAACCTGATATGGTACCTATAAAACCTGGAAAATCTTCCTTCACATGTGAAATAATTCATTATTAGCATCATCAAAGGAGCATATTTGTTACAGAGGTGTTTGAAAGGGAAGAGGTAATCAGGTTCCTCTCTAGCATGAGGTTTGAGAAATTGTGTGTAATCTTTAATGTATAAGTCCAAGCCCTTGAACCACTTCTCTTTGAAAAGGAATACCTGTTGCTCAACAAATCAGGTTTGTTGATAGGTTAAACTCTATATCTGCAATAATGACCTTTCCCATGTTGAAAATTGTGGAAAATAAGCTTATAAGTTGAAGATGATATCCTTCCTCCATGATCTTCTCACAGAACCTCAAACATCCAGTCGTCTCAAAACATGTTTTGGCCAAGGGTGAAGCATTGATTTCATGCACGGTGAAGGGTTCTAACCTGAGGTGGCGCCCTCCCTTGAAGTTCTTCTTCTCTCTCTCCATCTTGTTTATTAGTGAAAGGATAAAACCCTAATGTGCTTTATGGGATGGTTATGTATAGTGAATTTGGGAAAAGCTTAGTGTAGGTGTAATATTCCCAATTAGCCACTGCTACTTGGAATATTATAACTACTCCATTTTTTAAATAGAAGAGTAGGAAGGACAATAAACCTATCCCAATGTGAAAAGAGGATTGGATTATGAGGAAAAATAAATCCACTTTGGTGTGATATAGGGGCAAAGAAATGAGCTAGATCTATTTGACCAAGTCAACAATGCTACTACAAGAGGAGGGAAACCAATTTGGGCAGCGTAGTTTTGAAAGGGGAATCTTCTCAAGGAAGTCACCTCATCAATGAGTGGGGTCCAGGGTGAGGAAGCTCACCAAGGATAAGAAGGAGGAGATAGAAGCAAGGAAGGCATTCAGTATTCATCTTTGTTTGGTATTTTGACTGATTACAAGCTTCAGCTATTTCGTTGTAGTTGCAGCACTGTTTAGCACAAATAATTCTCATGCGGAAATTCCATGTTCACCTTTGGTCTAGCTGATTGTGAGATCTAAGGGGAAGGTCCTGATCTTATTTTTCATCATCTATCTTGAGGATATACATTCTGCATCATATACATCATAGTCACTCCCAGTAACTACATCATTTCTATAGTAGCAGCAGCTACTGGGTTAAACCCTCCTGTTTTTTTCTTGTTTCGGAGGAGGAGGTGCCTATTTCACTTCAGGAAGTCTATTGAAGAAGGCTCTGGGCCAATTTCTGTAGTATTCATATATTTCAGATCATATTCAGTATTTTCTAATACATATTTGTAGGGTACATTGTTATTTTCTACAGTGGTGCATTCTATATTACTATTTTTGCCGAAAACCCTAGCCGGGATGTTCTGATGTGCTTGTAAAAGAGGTCAAACCTCTCATTTTTTATTCTATGATTAATGAAATCTCTAGATCTGTATTAAATAACATATTTTTTTTATATTACCTAATAAAAATTACGTTTTTTCAATCTTCAGCAATTCTATTTTGTGAAGTTGTGGGATTGGGGTGTTTTTGAGCATATATGAGCTGGGAGATCTGTTTAGTGTATCTAGACTGATTTTTTTTCTGATGCCATTTAATATTTAAGCTAAATAAAGCATATATAAGAGGATACAAGTCATGTTGTGCATTTTTATTGTATAGTTTTCCTTATACATCGTCCTCATTGAAGATATTGCAGAAATTCCCGAAAAGGAATATTACAGTGGTATCAGAGCTCTGCTCTTGGCTCAGCTTGTGGGGGGAATTTATCTTCAGCATGGAGGAGGAATATATTTTTAATCTCCTACTTCAAACCCTGTAGAACATTGCAAGGGACATGAGGCAGGCACCAGCACTGCAAATGGCATGGGGAATTCAGATGCACCACAACGCTCTACCATGCCTTCATTTCTAACTAGGGAGATAAGGAGGGAACCCTGGGAGAGTCTTTTGAAGAATATGAACTCCAATCTCAAGGGTTCAAATAGCACTTGAGCTTTTAGGAGTTTTTCCGTATCAAGGATGGAAGGAGGATTAATCCTCATCAAAAGGAGGAGAACTTGATGCAGGGATAATCCCTATAGCGCAGTATGGTAGGGTTCTTCTTGCCCACATTTGATGGGACACCTAAGTACTCAGCCAAGGCTTGGGTGGAGAAGCTGGAAACATACTTCCAGCTCAACAAGGTTTATGAAATATAAGCCATCAAGATAGTTGCGCTGCACTTGGAAGGGGAGGCTCAAGAATGGTGGTTTCATGGACTGACCACACTTGGGCATCATCACATCACTTCATACTCAGCTTTCACCAAGAATCTAGTGGAGAGATTTTATCCAAGAGATCCGAAAGCCCATTTTTTCAAGTTAACCAAGCTCAAACATGAGGTAGATCTTGAGGATTATATTGCTGAGTATTTGCAGCTTTCAGTGATGGTATCTAGCCTCACTATGAGCAAGAAGGTATGCATGTTTATTAATGGGGTGGCTAAACCATTGCAGGGGTTGGTAAAATACACTAAACCAACCACACTCCTTGAAGCTGTGGAGAAATCTAGAGACCTCCAACATATCTTGCCCAGGGCAAGAACATTATTGCAACAGGAGGCCTACTCAAGACCAAAGAAGACAATCAATGTCTTGGAGATAGAATGTTTTACAAGAAGGACACATCATTTCAAGACCTTCTCCAAGAAGGAGGCCAACACTGTACCATCCATAGAAGACTTTGCTCCAAGAAGGGGAGCTATTGCAGTGTTAAGAGGGGTCCCAAAATATCTGAATTTGAGGGTGAGAGGTACTATTATGGGGAAAAGAGTCTCTGTGTAGATAGATAGTGGGGCTACTCATAATTTTATTGATTCACAGCTGGTAAAAAGGAGAGGAATCCACATGGAGGATTTTTAGGGATTCTTAGTTTTGGTCCCAGGAGCTATGACCCTGCAGTGTGCCAAGTATGTTCTGGCACTAACTATTACCATGGGGACCTACACCTTGAAAGACCACTTCTTTGTGGTATACATTCCAGACACCAATGTAATATTGGGAGTACAGTGGTTAATCACTCTTGGGATAGTTACCACTAATTGGATAACTTTGGAGATGGAATGGACAGGAGGGAAGGATGGCCAGTATCAAAAGATAAAGGGTATAAACACATACCCCCCACAAGTTGTTTCAGCACATAGGATGGAGGCAGATCTACGCAGAGGGGATGTTGAATGGGTAGTGGAGTTACATGTATCAGAGGTAAGGGGAAAAGATTCACCAGTGCATCCAGATGTTCAGTCTCTCTTGGACCAGTATTCTACAGTATTTGGAGATATCCCACTAGGGAGACCTCCTAACCGAGGGTTTGAATACACTATTGAGTTGGAACAAGGGATCCAAGCAGTGATCACCACTCCTTATATGCACCCCAAGGCTTATAGGGATGAGATTGAGAAGGCTATCCAAGAGCTGCTATCTCTAGGACACATCTGGCCTAGTACTAGTCCTTTTGCTTCTTCAATGGTCTTGGTAAAGAAGAAAGATGGCACATTGAGGATGTGCATTGATTATAGGGCTTTGAACAAGAAGACCATGAAGAAAAGGTACCCTATACCCATGATTGATGAACTCATGGATGAGTTGAGGGGATCTAAATACTTCTCCAAGATTGATTTGAGATCCGGGTATCATCAAATCAAGGTGAGTGAGCAAGATATCCCCAAGACAGTGTTCAAATGTCACTATGGGCATTTTGAGTTTCTGGTAATGCCCTTTGGATTGACCAATGCCCTGACAACTTTCCAATCTTGCATGAACCACATCTTTCATGGTCATTTGAGGAAGTTTGTATTGGTCTTCTTTGATGATATTATTATCTACAGCCGCACTTGGGAGGAACACTTGCAGCATATTGAAACAATTTTACACATCCTCAAGGAGCATCAATTCTATGCCAAGCTCTCCAAATGTGAATTTGGCCTCACTGAGATGTTGTATTTGGGGCACATCATAGGAGTATATGGAGTGAGGGTACATGAGGAGAAGATCCAGGCTATCAAATATTGGCCTGAGCCCAGGAATGTCACAGAACTTAGGGGGTTTGTGGGCATATGCACTTATTACTAGAAGTTTGTGAAAGGTTTTTCACAACTAGCAGCACCACTCACAGACTTGAGAAAGAAGGGAGCTTTCCATTGGACACCTACAGCACAGAGGGATTTTGATAAGCTCAAAGAGGTAATGAGTATTTTTCCTGCTTTGGTTTTTCCTGACTTTTCTCAACCTTTTTTTCTAGAATGTGATGCATCAGGTGAAGGTATTGGAGCAGTCTTGATGCAAGGTGGGCATCCTATAGCCTTTGAGAGCAGGAAGATGCTCCCTCATGAGAGGTTATACCCCATATATGATAAATATATTTTGGCTATCATGCATGCATTAGCCAAATTCCGGCAATACTTGGTGGGGAATAAGTTCAAGGTGAAGACTGACCATAACATTCTTAGATTCTTCCTTGAACAGAAACAACTCCAAGAGAGACAACAGAAGTGGGTAAGAAAAATCCAAGCTTATGATTTTTACATAAAATATGTTAAGGGGAAGAGAAATATAGTAGCTAATGTACTATCCAGGAGGCCTATAGCGCTGTTTTTTAGGGGCATGGGCACAGATTGGAAAGCTAAACTTTTAGTTGAGTATTCCAAAGATGACTTTGCATGTGAAATACTTGATGGGGTGGTATGGGATGAGAGATTTAGAGTAATGGATGAGGTCATCTATTACTGGGACCAGATCTTCATGGCTAAGAATTCCAAGATCAAGGAGAAGACCTTATTGGCATCACATGATTCCCCACTTTCCGGGCATCAAGGTTTCACAAAGACTTACACGACCATAAGTGAGAGATTCTCATGGAAGGGTCTCAAGGAGGATGTGCTCCGACATGTCAAAGAGTGCACCATTTTCTAGAAGAATAAGGGAGAACACACCAACCATGCTGGGTTATTGTAGCCACTACCTATTCCGGATGGGAAGTGGGAAATTATCTCTATGGACTTCATCATTGGCCTACCGACAGTACAGGATAAGTATTGTATCTTTGTAGTTGTTGATAGACTAAAAAATTACTCTCATTTCTTTGCCATTTCTGCACATTATACTGCTTCACAGGTAGTTGAGCTCTTCTTCAGAGATGTATTTAGACTCCATGGTCTCCCAAGGACCATAGTGAGTAATCGGGACAACTGCTTCATGGGTGACTTTTGGAAAGAACTTTTCTGGTCAGTGGGGACTGATTTGACTCCAAGAACTAGCTATCACCCCAAAACTGATGGACAGACCAAGACAGTTAACAAGTGGCTGGAAGGCTACTTGAGGAACTATGTAGCAGGGTAGCAAAGAGCCTGGCTATGTTGGCTCCACTTGGGAGAGTATTGTTACAACACTACTCACCATACTTATATTGGCATGACTCCATTCTGGGCCTTATATGGGTATGAGGCACTCTCAGTTTCTGATGTTATTTTTGGGGCAAGTAAGGCTCCAAGGGAAAAGGAATGGATTCAGGAGAACCAGGACATACTCAGGGAACTCAAGGACAACATTGCTACTACACAGAACTAGCAGAAGATGTATGCAGACCATGGTCGGATAGAAGGATAGTTTGAGGTGGGATATCTTGTTTATCTTCGTCTTTAGCCTTACAAATATTCCACACTCAAGGATAAGGGAGTTGATAAGTTCAAACCACGTTTCTATGGGCCATACAGGGTGATCAGATGTATTGATAAGGTAGCATATGAGTTGGAGCTTCCTAAGGGGAGAAAGATCTACAATATCTTCCATGTCTCTTGCCTCAAGAAGGCCATTGGAAGGAATGTAGTTTCCAACATGGATCTCCTCCCTATTGATTATGAGGACCACCTAATTTTGCAGCCAGAAGCAATCTTAGACACAAGGGAGAGGTATCTAAGAAACAGAGTCATCAAGGAATATCTGATGCGATGGAGGAATCTACCAGATGAGGATGCCACTTGGGAGGGCGAGAAAATATTGCATCATCCTTATTTACTGTTGCTTATGGGCAAGCAACTTTTGAGCAAGGAGGATTGTAATATTCCCAATTAGCCACTGCTACTTGGAATATTATAACTGCTCCATTTTTGAAATAGAAGAGTAGGAAGGAAAATAAAACATATCCTAGTGTGAAAAGGGATTGGATTAGGAGGAAAAATAAAGCCACTTTGGTGTGAAATAGGGGCAAATCAATGAGCTATATCCAGTTGACCAAGTCAACAGCGCTGCTATAAGAGGAGGGAAACCAACCTGGGTAGCGCAGTTTTGAAAGGGGAATCTTCTCAAGGAAGTCACCTCATCAATGAGTGGGGTCCGGGGTGAGGAAGCTCACCAAGGATAAGAAGGAGTAGATAGAAGCAAGGAATGCATTTAGTATCCATATTTATTTGGTCTTTTGATTGATTGCAAGCTTCAGCTGTTTAGCTGTAGTTGCAGCACTATTTAGTGCAAAGAATTCTCATGCAGGAATTCCATCTTCACCTTTGGTCTAGCTGATTGTGAGATCTAAGGGGAAGTTCGTGAGCTTATTTTTCATCATCTATCTTGATAATATCCATTCTGCATCATATAAAGTGCATTCACTCCCATTAACTACATCATTTCTGCAATAGCAACAACTACTAGGTTAAACCCTCCTATTTTGTGCTTGTTTCGGAGGAGGAGGTGTCTATTTCACTCCAGGAAGTCTACTGAAGAAGGCCTTGGGACAATTTCTATATTATTCATCTATTTCATATCATATTTATTATTTTATAATACATATTTGTATGGTACAATGTTATTTTCTATAGTGATGCATTCTATATTACTATTTTTGCCGGAAACCCTTACTGGGATATTTTGATGTGCTTGTAAAAGGGGTCAAACTTCTCATTTCTAATTATATGATTAATGAAATATATAGATATATATTAAATCATATTTTTATATATATTACCTAATAAAAATTATGTTTTTGCAGTCTTCAGCAATTCTATTTTGTGAAGTTGTGGGATTGGGGTGTTTTTGAGCATATATGAGCTGGGGAGATTTGTTTAGTGTATCTAGAATGATTTTTTTCTGATGCCATTTCATATTTAAGCTAAATACAACATATATAAGAGGATACAGGTCCTTTTTTGTGTTTTTATTGCATGGTTTTTCTTTATACAATGTCCTCATTGAAGATAATGCAGAAATTCCTAAAAAGGAATATTACAGTAGGGATGGGGTAGGTTTAGAGGGTGAGATGAAGGGTTAGGGAGCTAGGGAAAATTATAAAAAAAAATCAGTATATATTCTTGTATGTTAGCTCCATTTTTTGAGTGAAATCAAGTCAAATGGATGTGAGGAATGTGGTAAAATCAAGGAAACACGGGAAATTTCCAATTTATCACCATGAAAATTAGCTAAAAATTAGGGTTTCATGAAAATGGCTATTAGGGAGGATATGCATGGTGGGATATGTGAGTATGAGTTATGTGAGAGGTGTAGGATAATGCTATATAGTAGGGTTAGGGCTTATTTCATTGGAGTCTTTGAATGACATGAAGAAGTGAAGATATAGAGAAGTATGGAGTGAGCATCAAAATCAATAAAAAACTTGATGATTTGACCATGGGAGGTTATAAATATGTTAACTTAATATTTTGAGAGTTCCAAGTAGTAATTCCCACAAGCCTTGAGCTTGCTTGAATGGCTTGGAAGTCAAAAAACCTAAGTTCTTCCCTCCTTCATGAAGCATAACACCAATCAGCATAAGTGTGACAACGTGCCTAGAAGCAACAAAACTGCCCAAAAAAAGCATAACAACAGCCCCAGAAGCGTAGTAGGAGGCTAAAAAATGTAACAAAAGGCCCAAAAATGTGGCAATTGGATCTAAAATTATAGCAGGAGGCTACAAAAGTGTAGCAAAGGTAGGCAGAAGTATATCAAAGTGTCCTTGGAGTAGTTCTTCACCTTGGTTTCGAACCTTTGACCACCTAATGAGTGAAAATGAGGTAAGAGAGGAGCTCTACCACATAACAAAGGAGAATAATGAGTTTGGATAAGCTTTCTTTTGTCTTTTATAGCCTTTGAAATGAATTTTTTGTCCTGTAGTGAAAACAATAAGACATTTTTTCCTTTTGAAATATTTTTACATTGAAACATTTTTTGAAATAAGACAACATGCCTTACTTTATTCACCTAATTATGCTGACTCCCTTCAGAAGACTTTTTTTCCCCTTGGAAAAATCGTAATTTTCATTAAAAGTAGAAAATTACATGATGTAGATGCCTATGGAATATTCATAAAAAATGTGACATAGTCACATACCAAAATAGTAGTCTAGTTATATTCCTCTATTGGGGAGTACATGATAGAAATAGTATGAAATTAATGTCTATTGTGATGAAAAAATAAATACATGTGTTCATTATAAAATATATATCTGCAATAAACATGTTATATGTTCTAATTGTTCGCTACCCGATGATATCCTATGTACGACTAAGGATAATAGCTAAAATGTTCCTGACCATTGTGTTCCTCTATCAACCATGTCCCCCTAAGCTAGAGTGCGGTCGCCTTGGATAGATATTCAGAAAGATGATTGTGCTCCTTGTAATATGACAACATATGGTAGAATAAAATTGTTCTTTCAAGAGCCGCATCCTCCAATATGTGATGTAGTGTGTGAATGTGACATGAAAATGACAAATTGAACTAGTTGCTGACAATATTTGAATCCTCAAATATTTTCGAATGACGACACCCATGTTCTAATGCAAACTGTAGAAGGTGTCTTAGTGTGATTATTTCTGCATAATTGTTAGTGCCCAACCCCAATCTCGTCCTGATCATGTAATGGGTGTGATCATTTATGTTTAATACTGCACCTCCACCACAACCATGGTTCTAGGAAGAGCCATCAAAATATGCCCATGGGAGATCACGGTTTATCACTTATGGGGTCAGATTGTGGGGAGGGTCAGGAGGCTTGTCCATAGGGAGAAAATTTTATAGAGATATAACATATGCTGATGTGGATGTCCAGTTGGGTGAGGCGTTTTAGAATATGTATTTGTTGCGGGCGTTCCATATATACCAGCAGATCAGAAGTGGAAGATTGCGATCCTTGTGAGTGGGTGAATGATTCCACCAATATAGCCATTCATTAGCTATATCAAACCCATGCCATAGGGTAGGTATGTGAAGGCTAGCCAAATTTTGTTTCTAGAAAGCCCGAGAGACAGAGCAATGTAGGAATAAATGATTGATGGTCTCATATTATGCCTTGCACAGTACGCACCATGTGGGTCCATAATTGTAGCACTTTTGTAAGTTATCCCCAAAAGGTGGAATGTTGTGTAGTATGCACCACGTAAAAAAAATGGATCAGGGTGGGGCTTTTAACTTCCATCTGTAGTGCCACCACCAAGAAGTGTTCAAAGGTGTGGAATTTGAATAGATATAAATGTAGCCATCCTTCGGAGTGTATTGTCCATGAGATGCATGCTGCTAGATCAGATCATCCTCCCCTTGATTGCTTCGAATGTGAGATTTAGAGAGAGCCATGGTGTAATTATACTATATCTCATGCCATTGTGTAGGTAGCCCGAGCTGTAATGTAGTCTTCCTGCCTTGAGCATATATAGTGCTTGAACCCGGATCAACAATTTGATCTATAGTTGAGACCCCTATTCCAACAAGATAGTCAATGAGCTCAGGAGGTAGTTGATGAGTGCCTCCATGGCTAGCCCATGGGTCTCACCCAATACGAGATGATGACCCTGAGTTAGTGTGCCAGGATAATCCATCTCTAATAAAATACAAGGATTTAATGACATCCTTCTAGACCATGGATATGTTGCGAGAGCACATGGAGGGTCTACGGATCTAATCCATAGTTGAAAGTGGTCTAATGTATTTTTGGGTGACAAACTCAGTCCAGAGATTGTGAGAGGTCATGATCTACCATCACATCTTTCCTGCAAGGGATTTGGAAAATGAATTCAAGTATTTAATTCCCCACCCCCCTCTCCCCCCACCCCGTGCATTTTTTGGGTAAATACATATTGTCCCATTTTATCCAAGAGAAATTTTGGTTGTCTTTGTTTCCAATCCACAGGAACCTTCTACAAATATGTTGTATCTTATTGAGAATACCTTTGGGGATCCAAGAAATTGAAATCCAATACACAGGGGTGGTTGCCAATATGGAGTTGATGAGGGTTAATCTACCTGCCCTAGATATCCATCTATGATGAAAAATGGAGATCCTCTTTTCCAGCATGGATATGAGCCATGACCAATCAACATTGTGATAGGCAAGTGGCTTTAATCAGAATCCCAAATACTTGAGGCCGTCTAAGAGATATAGGATAGTGAAAGGAAGCCATTATGTGGCGAGAACCTGTTCCTACTATGTGCATCCAATGATGGTCAGAGTGGATTTGAGATTATTGCATGTCATGCCCGTAGAAAGGCTAAATGGGGATAAGATAGAATAGAAAGAAGTGAAGTCCCCTACCGATCCATTGAGAAATATAATAACTGTTTGGGTCCCATGATTTGGCAGATTGGTAGACCACATAACAGGGTAACATGGAACCAGTCTTTAGAGTCCAAGGACCTAGCCTTCCTGGACTTAGAGAGGGATCTCTTTGTTGGGTACGATGGATGTGTTATTTTTTCTCTAGGGTTTTGATTTTAGGCTAGTTTTTAAGTGTAGGGTTTGTTGATTGTTTTGGTCAAATGGAATAGGTGGAGTGAGAGTTGGTGAAATTCCTTGGGCTATGGAGTCAAATGAAGTCAAGGGTGTGTAAATGATGAAACAGAGTGTGTTGCAAGGCCAATTTAGCAAGGTTAATGGATCCTTAAGGTGATGTATGGGGTGTAATAAACATCATGTTTGGGAAAAACTAAGAGATCTTAAACATATGTAGTTAAATTTACAACTCATGAGGTAGGGCAAACCATTAAGCTCAATGAACAATACTTAAACTGATGAACATATAAGATAAACATTCCAGTGAAACATAGAGAGCATAAAAGCTTCTAAGTTTAGAAATTCACCTTCAGATTATGGGAAAACATATAAGATAAAAAAAATAAATCAATTTATGGAGAGAGAACTCCTAAAAAGCATATATCAAGCTATTGGGAACTCTGAAACAAGTTGGTAAGCATAGACAAAGGGCAAGATCAAATGAGACCTCTTTGACTTAACCTAGAAATCAATATTCCACAAAAAGGCTTCAAGATAGGGTTTTGAAAACTTCAAATAATAAGGGCATACCATGAATCATACTTTTAATCTAGCATACTACCCATACATGAAACAAAAACAAGTTTTGGTGGACCTAAGGAGCAACCAAGAATTCCTTAAGATGGCCAAAAGAGGAAAACATCAAGGCTATAACAAACAGGAGGACTGAGGTGCCTCAAAGAACATATCTCGGCCTATACTTTTCTAATTTATAGCAACCAAGAAACATGAAACATAATCATAACAAAAGAAATGATAGACAAATTAGGAAAACATCACCATTCACCAAGCTATGGAATCCTGCAAACAAACTTCTCCATCATCAAGCCAAACAAGCCATTCATCCACTTCACAAAACCAATTTCTTCTCCAAGCTCATGAAACTATGTCTATTGCTCTTCAAGCTTATCAACTGCCAAAAAATACATAGGGGCCTCATGCTCTATTTATGGAGAAAATGAGGGCTAAAACCCTAAATGTGGTAGGAAAATGTCAAATATAATCATAAATGTCATTTATGGCCAAGAGACCATGCAAGGCCCAAGGCACATATATCCTAAGAAATAAATGAAAAAATAAATATTTGCACCTAATTCTAGAGTAATTTGCCTCAAAAAACTCAAAAACATCTATTTGCAATAAATGAGTGTGTTTTGTTGACTTTTGGTCCAAAACACACTAGGCAGCCTCTGTGTGTAGTGCCACTTTAGCAGAAAACATGGTCTCTTGTGGTTGAGTCTTGGACCCCTTCATCATTGGAAAGCAGGATGAGTATAATTTCTATAAATGCTTGATTTGCACTGATTGGGTGCAATTTACATGTTCAAAAATAAATTTCCCCAACACTGCTCTGTGCGTAGCGCCTAGTCTGAAAATGAGGCAGAAAGGTCAAATCTTTTATGCTTTTTGACTTTTTGGGGGGTCAAAAATGCTCCAAATGATCTGAAAATTGGTGAGCAGGCTTCTAGTGATGTTAGGAATCCAAAAATACAAACTTTTCGAGCTGAGGATGCACCAATTTTGTGTGTAGCACCTAGGGTGCTGCGCACAGAGGGGTCAAAACTTGGAAAAGACAATTTTGTTCAAATTGCCTCAAAATTGGTGGAGAGGTCCCTCAAGAGGTCTTGGACACCTGTTGAGAAGCCTTAGCAAAAACTACAAGGATTTTATGTACATTTTCTCTTTTTAGTTTTTCTAGCTCCATGAGGGCCTCTTTCAGTTTGGCACAAGCAAGCATGTTTTTCCTCACATAATGTTTGGTCATTTTCTTTTGTAGAGAAAGGCCTCCCTTTACCTCCTTGAAATGATTATGCTCCTCTTTGTAATAGTGAATGACACATTGTGCCATCTCAAACTCTCTTCCCCACTCCCTGAGCTTTGCATCTTTGTCCAAGAGAAGCAATCTAGTGGTCATCTCCTTATCCTCATTGTCACTGTCTAGATCGATGAATTGAGGCTCTTGAGAAGTCTTCTTGATCATTTTTCTTCTCCTTACCTTTACTGCTGCTCACCTTTGTCCATATTCTCCTTACCTTTGTCATTGGCCTTAATAGCTAGAGGGGAGATGGCCCTTTACCTTTTTTAGGCAGCAAACATATCTCTTTTTCCTCTATGGTATGTGCATGTGAGAGGAGTGATTATGGTTTTGGAGGTGTTTCCATCATTGCCTTGACCTTTGGTGATGTCACAAGCCTTTTCATCTTTTCTATGGCTCTCATGAGTTACCTTATGCACCATTGGGTCACTTCTTTGTTGACCTTCATCATTGACATCATCATTGTTTCCCTCACTTTTTTCCACACTGTCATTTTGGCCTTCAAACTGATCACTATCCTCCTCACTTGCCTCATTTTGGCTCTATCCTTCACTAAGGTATTCTTCTTGGTCATTTCCTGCACTGTCACTCTAATTTTATTTCTCATTTGGAGTTTTATTTGTGTCATGACAGTCATGACAGCTGTCATGACTATTTCCTTGGTTGTCTTGTTCACTAACTGTCCTATCTATGCCACTGCCTTGGTCACTTCCTGCCTCTTCAAAATCTATTTCAGCCTCATCATTTTCTTGTTCTTGGTCTTCAATTTCTTCATTATTTCCTTCTATTTCCTCAGGATCATTGTATTGCTCTAATTCATCATTGTTTTCCTTTTCTTGATTGCCATTTTCATCACTCTCTTCCATGTCATCATCATCTTTTTCTTCATTGTTGCTGTCATCATCTTCCTGCTCATTAAGCTTTGTACTTACCTCACTATTTTCCTCATTTTCACTATTATGTTCATCTCTCTCCTCCATGTCATCATCACCCTCCTCTTCTTCATTAGAATCTATTTCTTCCCCACTATATTCTTTTTCTCCATTGCTATTTGTTTGTTCTTCATGGCTAGTGCCATCATATTCTTCCTCATCACTGCTATCCTCTTGTTTTTCTTCATCTAACTCTGTTTCTACCTCACTGTCTTCATCACTCTCACTTTCATCTGCTTGTTCATTATTGCTACTTCCACCATCTTCACTTGATGCATTAGGAGAAGAGATAGGAGTTAAGCTTCCTTGTGGAGAAGGCATATGTGGAGATGATGGAGGAGTGGAGGTAGGTGGGTGTGAAGTGGGAGACAAATTTTGCTGAATGAAGGCTTGGGTATTTTCAAATACATCATGTGAGATAAAAACCTCCCAAGGCATTTCCTGCTACTCCAGTTGCTGCAAAAACAAATCATTGTAACTAAGGAGTGGTGAAAAATGCTTTGCATTTGGTGGGCATAACTCCTCTTCTTGACCATTGAAGCCATTTTGTCAATGCTCTGGTAGAGATAGTATGGTAGGTTTAGCAATTTAACCCTGGTGAAGTGCATTAGTAGCCTTATGTGATAAGAATAAACATTGGATTACCTCCCTTCACAAGTGAAGTACTTGATAATATACCTCATCAGTAGGTGTTGAGGAGGTAAATCCCCTCTGCGGATAGAGGTGATCCCTACTAGCCCAGCAGGGGTCTAGCAACAATCACGAAATGTTACAATGCAAGTTCCTAGTTACAAACGAAAGGACCAAAGATGGAGGCCTACCTGGAATCCAATGCTACGATCTGAAGAAGAGAGCGTTCCCGTTCCTCAGCCTCGGCAGATCACAATCCTCCATGATCTCCGCGGATGGACACCTGCACATGCAAGAAAAAAACAGATACAAGCATAAAATCCAACATACGAAACTAAATATCAGTCAGAAAGGATACTACTCATATTAACATAATCGAAAATAGAGTGGAACCATAATCGTAATCATTCATTAAATAACAATCGAAAGAGATTACAACCAATGTTCTGACGTCGTGGTCTCCTTCGGATGGGTCTCCAGTCATTCACGTCTCGCAAAGCTCACCAGGGAAAGGGCAAACCTCTCCAGAGTCTCTCGACAATAGTCTCCTTACTTGAGTCGGCCTTAAAGGAAGAAAGAGGGCTCTTACAGCACAAAGGCTCTTGGGAATTTGGAGATTCAAAGCTTAGGCACTTCAAGAATAGCTTGCCATGGAATTGATTAGGCTTTTATAGATGGGGAAGGAGGGAGTTGGGATCCCTATTATTGTGGGATTGGCCCTATCAACAAGGAAGGTTCCATGGGAGGTGGAAAACCACTTCCCTTCCATAGAACTTCCGCAGCCAAACCTCCCAACTCAAGATAGGCAATGGTTTCTGAGTTTTTTGAAACACAACTTCCGCCATATTTATTTAAAAAACACCCCTTAAATTGGCTGGCGCGACTACTGCTCTAGGACAGAGCTCCAGTTGGCGCGGCCTCTTTGTAGGATTTTCCCCATTGGCACGAGTGATGAAATGTCTGCCCGTGCCAATGAAAAAGGAGATGTTTTCATGATTTTTTTCAAGGAGATGTCTTTAGGGCAATTGAAGCTCATGCTTAGAGGAATGCATTGATGATGTTTTCAAGGCATGACAATGTTCACAGGTCACAAATGGGTCCTCCATTGTGCGGGACGGGGAATGGTAGGGACGGTGACAAATTACTGTGTAACATATGCCCCCTAAAGTATGAGGCCCAAGAGAGAGAGGGGTGAAATGCTTTATGAGAACATGTTCAACTGAAGGCCCGCCGTCGAAAAACCTGCGCAGAAAAATACAACTGATATCTCAAGTACATGATGTATGTGTGGTATGGGCGCAGCCATCCGAAACAGAGTACACTATAATCCGGATACAGGGTATGGGCGCAACCATCCAGGGAGGATCAAATAAATAGACTCAGGTATGGTCGCATCCATCCAATCAGCGAGTCATATACATAATGATAATAATCCACAATCGCAGCCTGGATTACAACAGACACAATCCAGGGTCTTGCGCTCCATCTCGACCCAAACAAAGTACAAGTTCAAGCATACGAATATGTGAGATGAAGTCGAACATGCAGGAACATCGTCTGATTACCAGCTAATGATGAAAGCTGTTAACAGACGCGAGAGGAACCACCAATAATGACAATGGCCCTCAAGGTACTACAGGTACAATCTACGGCGTGTGAATCAATGAGCTGGCGTCGAACACCCGCAGAATCACTCGATCGGAGGCTAATGATGAAAACCTCACGTCGAATGCGACGAACCTGCCATTGAGGCATGCATGCTCCAAGGTACCATAAAGGAGTCTCTAGATCAACTTCCTGGATAATGAGCTGAAGTCGACAGGAAGTGACCTTGATCGAAGGTAGGCCATAATGTTTCCCACATCATCGACACGAGATAGAGGAACATGATGTTTTTTTGTGAATCAGGATCGTATGAGAATCAGAGGAAGGTTGATATTTGCAGAGGCCAACTTCTCTTGAACATATAAACAGCACGACAGTGGACCTGGCAGTATTTGACATCAACGGGTCAGAGGTCATGGTGACGAGGCAATGAGCAGATGAGAGGTCAAAAGGGATTATCCAAACCCACGGAGGCAAAGTGAAGAAACGAGATGAGATTTCCCCAACCCGACACGAATGCAGACAAGTGCCATGTTCAAGAGCGACATACTGCCGACGACAACGACGATGGTTCCATTTTTCCCCCACCATTTCTGGCGAGTACCCCAATTATTTTTTATAACAAGCTTGAAGGGGATAGCATATGCTTGTAATATAAGTCTGCCCTTCGGGCGAATCCATCCTAGTGCATTTAATGAGTCCTAGGAAGGAGGAACTCGGAGAACGTCATTTCGACTGGGTCCGATGTCATCAGGGTTTAACGAGTCTGACAAAGGAAGAACTCGGCGTCTTTTCATGTTTAGAGAGTTTGAAAAGACAGCAGAAAAGTAAACTCCACAGGTCCCTTTTCGTGAATAGTTCCTCAGATCCGAAAAGGTAGAAAACAATATCCGATAAAACCTCCTAGTCGCGATAGGCTAGGGTATTCCTTTTTCGTAATCGATCCATCCCAGCCTGAAAAAGGGGTAAACATATACTGGGTAGATGTCGATTCGTGTCCAATTTAACGAGATCGAAATGACAAGGGCCTCGGCAATATTTTCATGTTTAGAGAATTAGAAAAGAGCTGAAAGATGACTCCAAAGTGACTTTTTCGTGTATTTACCGAGTCCGAAAAAGTATAAAATACAACTCGTTTCCATCGTTAAAGTTGCGAAAACCTGCTGCTGCACATACCAAGCAAGCGTAAAACCCATTTTCGGCATAACATATTAAAATATTTGATAAAAATAACTTTTTACAACTCATTTATGTCAAAAAGTTATAAATATGCCAAATTGGTAAAAACAAAATTACATTTACTATTTACCTTGGTAAAAAGCAACAGTGATCCATTTGGAGCAGAAACTTCTGACGGCGATTGCGACAGATCCGGTTGACCATTCAGTTTCTCGTCTGCTATAGGTAAGAGGCACTTCCCTGCTCTACATTTTCATCCATTTTTTAATAGTTTTCCCTTGTAAATCAGTTCTCTGTGGCCACTTTTGAAATTTTAGGGCCGCACTCATTGGCGCGGGTATCGGGCACGGACCCATGCCAATGGGCTCTTTTATACAAAGGGCTTGCGCCAGCGGCCGAACCTAAAATTCCGCCTAAAAAATCGATATTTAAACCAAATTTCATGGAATTTGAAGCCTACCAAAGATCTAACTAAGGTTTTATGACCATATGGGTGCAGGTAATAAAAAAAAATGGTGATTGAATGGAAAGAACGAGAGCATGGAGAAGAGGATGAACGAGCCATCCAAAGTGAGGCTTGCATGAATGCCCTCAGAAACTGTGGGCTGAAGAAGATTTTCTTTACACCCTGTCTACGAGCTCAGCCCGAGCTCCTCCAGTATTTGATCAGTATTTGGGATGAACATGAGCAAGTGTTCAGGTTGCGAGATCAGGTATTAGAGCTGGAGGTTTCTGATGTTTATTTTATCACCGGCTTGTCCCGCAGAGGTCCGATCCCTGTCTTGACTGGAAGCAGACCATCTGGCAAGAAGATGGAAGAAGTGATGGCACAAGTGTGCCGAGGAGCACAAATGGGATCAGGAAGCAAGAAGGTGGATATCCACACTATCCCTGATCTGGCATTGAGAGTTGTCCTACATACCATCATGCGGGCTGCAGGGTCGCAGGCACCACACGAGGCCACAAAGGCCCAACTCCTGCTGGCCTCAAAATGCATGAGTCCCTTACTATTCGACTGGGCAACAGTAGTAACAATAAATATGAAAAGGCAGCTCACAAAATGCAAACAAGCTAAACTAAAACAGTTTTGCTATGGTTCCATCCTGGTATCGTTCATTCTGGAACATTTACCAATCTTCCAGGGCCAAGGGGCCTCAGTAGCAGATCTGATACCACGAGAGCCAAGAATGGCTCACTAGGTAGCATTAATGCCCAGAGCTGGAGGCGGCCAACAGATGTCCTGGAGGCCGGAGTTCTTTAGGTGGTTACGGCGCCAGTTGATTATAGTGGAAGACTGGCCCTATGCAGGAACTGACTTTACCGGAGACCCAGATCTCCCACTACCAGAAGGAGATGACTGGGACGAGGAGTTGGGTAAGACCTCATGTTTTTTATTTTATGTTTATGTTTTTTTTTTGTTAATACACATTCGTCCTAACACATTTTATATATGTATGCAGATGTGGGACCTGAGAGACCAGCTGGGATGTCTCCAATCTCACGGAGGACTCAACTCGCCCCTGATCCTCAGGGACATGGTACCGAAGGAGAGGAGTTGATCTAGAATATCGAGGGCATTGCCCGAGGGATCCCGGACTATGCTCGGCTGGCGGACGTATCGATGGCATACCAGCGTCACACGATGGGAGTTCCAAGTCGGATCCACCGAATCCTGAGACGCTTAGTGCGTGCAGTCACATGCTATCATGAGCACCATGCGGATTAGCTCTTAGGATTTATACCACACCTATTTTTTGGGAGACGTATCGTCTCCGGATGTATTTAAGACGATTATGTATATTTTGACTTTTATGTGACACACTCTATGTAAACATTTCGATATCTATATATATGTGCATATCTATTTCTGGATGGATCTTTCTTTACATGTGATGATGATTTACAAATTGCGCAAATGTCTGTCTAATACCAAATTTGCTACTGCATCTGTTAATGTATTCAAATGTTTGGGTATATGATGATATGTAATGTAGTCAAAATTTCTTTCCAGTAATCGAATACGCAGATACAGACGTAAGATGGACGAGTTCCTTACCGAATAGTGTCCGTTCAGTTGTAACACCACAAGTTGCAAATCTAGATACACGAGCAATTCACGGATACCAAGGTTTACCGCCTCGGTTAATAATTCTAACACAGCACTATATTCCGCGATGTTGTTCGTGGTACGTCCTAGACACACTCCTTGCAGGTCAATCAACTCACCAGCAGGATCATAGATTACCCAGGCTGCTGAAGACAGATTCCTGGTACTGCGGGAGGCACCATCCACGAAACCAACAAATGGATGAATAGACATCTGCACAACCAGGAAGACCCGATCAGCAGAAAGATGTTTACAAAGCACACCACACTATGCACACAAATGAAAATCACACACCTATGTACACACACCACACCAAGAAATCACTTCAGGCATAGTACTTTTTGAGGTACAACCCATTTCTGGGCTGCGCCAGCGGAACTCCTTCATAATCTATAAGCTCATAGGCCCCGTTTTTCAAAACGCGTTTTACTATATAGGGCCCATACCACATAGGCTGGAACTTACCAGCTCCAAGCTTGTCATGTGCTTGATCGTACAGGAGGACAAGGTCTCCTTCAATAAAGGAACGAGGAGAAACAAATTGATCAAAATGAGTTTTGACCCTCTTATTTTGTGCTTCGATAACCAAAGCAGCCAGACGACGGGTTTCATCTAACCGTTCTAGATACAAGAGACGTTCTTCCTCAGCAGAAGTATTAGGTAGAAGCTCCACAGCTAATTTCAATGAAGGAATCTCGCATTCAACCGGAAGAGTTGCTTCCAGACCATACACCAATTGAAATGGTGTGAACCCAGTTGCACTCTTTGCAGATGTTCGGTATGCCCAGAGAGCTGAGAACAGTTGAAGATGCCAATTGGATTTGTGAATACCAACCGTTCGCTGAAGCATAGTGACCAAAACCTTGTTCACTGTTTCAACCTGACCATTCGCTTGAGGGTAATATGGTGTCGAGGTGTCGTGACGCAAGCCCAACGTTGAAGTCAGCTCCGCCATCATATAATCTCATAAATGAGTACCGTGATCAATGACGATGGCTTGAGGAACCCCGAATCGTGCAATAACGTGGTTGAATATAAATTGAGCAGCCGTTTTCCCGTCAGCAGCTAGTGTAGGCATCGCCTCGGCCCACTTGGTGAAGTAGTCGATGGCGACAATGATATACGCATGCCCCCCGGCCGAGTGAGGGTTACACGTCATAAAATCCATGCCCCATTTCGCAAAAGGGCCGATGGTAATAACAGGATGCAATGGTAAAGGTGGTGCGCGCATCTTGCGCTGAAATATCTGGCATGCATGACATTTATGGACTGCAGTGATACAGTCTTTGAATATGGAAGGCCAGAAATAACCTGCTCACAGAATCTTCTGGGCAGTAGCATACCCGGACATATGTCCACCACAGGCGCCACTGTGGCAGTCATTTAGGACCTTTTTAGCCTCTTCTAAGGTTAGGCATCGCCAGAGCACCGAATCTACTCCAATGTGATATAAGGTATCTCCTACTATCCGGTAGGGCTGGGACTGGTGCCAAATCCGATGGCGGGCAACTTTCTCCAACTCAGACCTAAATGTCGAGGTCTGAAGATACGCTATTATGTCACCATACCAAGGGTCACGAGTACTGATGAGGAAAAGTGTTTCGTCCGGTATATGGTCTTCAGAGTGTGAGGGAGCAGAGTCTGAAGGGAGAGAAAATATCAAATCCGTGAAGACCAGTGATTTAGTTGACTTAGCAGTAGTGAACTCTAAGTCAAACTCCTGCAGGATCACAATCCATTTGGAGTACTTGCCCGCCAGTAATTGTCTAGAAAGAATATACGTCATAGGGTTGGAAGGTAAGGAATAAAGCCGACAACCTTGCTTGACTGATGCTGGAGCTTTGGAGGAAAAAACTCTAGATTTAGGACCTTTTTGAACAATTCAGGCCAAAGATCACTGGTGCATAGTGCCAGAGGCTTTTCTATGGGCAAGTCAGGTCGGGCTGAGCCTGTGCGTAGTGCCCTGGATGGTGTGTAGTGCCGCCCTCCTGGTGTGCAGTGCAGTGTAAGTTTACACTGCAGCCACCTCGTCTATACACAGCACCGATGGCCAAGTGCATATCCGTTAGTGCGCAGCGCCTGAAAATTTTTGCCCAAGTTGCCCAGAAACCCTAAAAAAACTTCTTCAACAACTCTCTCACCTTTTTCAAAGAAAAATGAGGTGGGGAAGGGGTCAAGGAGACCTTTATAGTTTTTTTAAAATTAAATTTATGAGCAAAAACCCACTTTCTAAGGTTTATTTCTCTTTACTTTTTCACTGTCTGTTTGACCCCTTTTGGTCTTGTAGGTGGTAGTTTGACATAAGAAAAATGGTTTTTTCTTTGCTAGAGCATCTTGATGTTCTCCTTTTTCTCACAAACCCTTCAACCACCTCAAACTGACTCTTTACTCTCATTTGTAAATATGAACCTTTTCATGATGTTTTAACATTTGCAAACAACAGATTTGTGATTATTTTCCATATTTTTCTTTGACTAACACTCTATCATGTATCTCTTTGAGACAGTGAAAAAAATATTTTGGGGTAAAAAAACTTATTAGTTTGGCACCAACAACCTTTTTAGTCTTCATGTGTGCCATCTTGGTGAGAAACATTTCGCTTTTTTGTGCTTACCAATCTTCCTGTAGGTAACCTTTTGTAACAGTCCTACCGAAGTGTTACTCAGGGTTAATCTATCTCTTGCAGAATATGATCTTGATAAGAAAAATATTTTGGAGGCTTTACTTCTCTTAGTTCAGCTATATGTTTGTTTATTTGACCATGTTGACAATGATGTATCTTTGGTTGGGAAGGTGAAAAAATTAAACTTTTTTTGTGTCTTTCCATGGACCACTTCCATTCTTGCAGGTGCCTACACAACTTCTTTGCCTTGGATCACTGTCTTTTTCGAGTTTAACACCTCTCTTCTTCAATAGTGAAAACCATGCTTATCATAATTACCTCTTTAGTCATTTTACCTCATGCTAGCCTTCTTTGACCCTTTGAAAATTCCTCTAATTGTTCCTTTGAGAAATCAGACCCTTGAACTTATATTTCTAACCCTTTTTGCTCCTGTGGTGAAGTCTGATATAGTGCTTCTTGTTTGCCTCCTTTGATATTTTTAAGACCTCTGATTTGACCTTTTGAAACCTCATGCCTTTGTACTAATACTCTTTCCCTTTTTGTGCCTTTGGTGAGGAGGATTCAATGCCTCTTTGTCAAACCCTAGAGGGCAGCTTGAAACCCTTTGAAGCCATATGTTGTTATGAAGGAGGCTTCATCATAATTTTTTGACCAACTTTGTCAATTTTCCCAAACTCTGACGTTTTAGGGTTTCTTAGAAAAAAGTAAATAGTGTTGTCTTCTAAGTTCTCAAAAACTTCTCAAAACTCATTAATTATTCCTAAAAATTTTCAATGTGCACTTGAAAGAGTTGAGGTGGCCTTTGCCCTTGTAACCCTAGTATTGATTCCTTGTTTGGTCAAAACTGTCAAAAACCCTGATTCTCTTCAAACATATGCTTGTTGCTTTCTCTTTGTTGTTTAATGATATTTTTGTGACGATTTTCTCATTACCTTACCTTTTTCCAGGCCATTTGTTCCCTTTGCAGAAATGTGAGCAAGGGGTAGTTGTCCCCCTGCAAGATTTGTGTTTTAAACCAAACGCCTCCTTGAGTGACCTCTTTGATTAGCTTTGGACAAGATCACCTGTCCTTTTCTTCTTTGAATGTAGTTTCTTCATACAAGAAAAACAGATTTTGTAGGCACCAAATCCACCCTATGACTTCGTGAAACCCTAGGTGACCTAGTGGAGGCTTTCTTGGACTTGGCTTTTGGACTGAGACCTAGAATTTGGGATCATCAAGTGTAAGATAGATTTTATGATAAACTAATGTATTGAAGATCCAAAATCCAATGTACTTGATTTATTTAAAGAACCTAGAGAGATAGTTTGAGACTATCAGAGTTTAGGAGTATTTTGGGAGACACAACAAAGTTGTTTGATTGGTGGGCTTAGGTAGCAGTGGGGTGTTTCTAGGAAAAAAAAAACAGAGGATTTGGGCCAAAGGTGAATACATATAGACATAAAAAGTGACATAATCCTCCAATGGGTTTTTTGGGACTGGTAATAAAAGCTAGACATTATGGAATGAGGAAATAGTGAAAAATTTATCTTGAGGATAATGAAGCCAGTGAGATTTCTAGAACTCACAATGTTTATGAACCTTGTTTCTAGAAATATTAGGATAATCATTTAGTCATCAACAAAGGAAAAAATTAATGATGACTAACAGTGGCTCCACTTGGGGAGGGCAGCTCCTTTTTAGGAGGTGTCTAGAATTTCAGATCTCTGGCTTTATGGAAACCAGTGCCTCATCCATTGGGAAGATTTTTACCTCTTTTTATTTGCTGATTTTTGCTTGAAGCTATGATCTCAAGAATCTGAAGACATTATTAGCTCAACTTCATCTCTACCTACCCAACCTACTTGCCTAAAAATTTTTCTTATTTAGGTGCATTTGGACTAGTAACCTTGACATTTTTCTTTTGAAAGAAAAATAAACTATCTATTTATACCTTATTTCTTCCTGAAGCTCAGATTATGCTGATGAACTCCTTTGATTCTCTACCTATACTATTCAACTCTCAAGTTTAAACTGTTTGATAGGATTTATTTACTAAGCTAAAAACATGAAATTGAAAACATGGCTAAATCAAGATTAGACAATCTGACTTACCATGGGTTTGTGGCATAAAAACAAGTTGCACACAAATGTCATTTTTGTATAAAATAAGACTAGAAAAATCAGGGCTAGGATATATTATTTGCTACTCATCCCTATTTTTCTCTTTGATTATGTTTTAAGCATGTGGAACCAGAATATTTCTACCTAATCTATTATTTTGACAAGTCAACCTTGAATAATTTGACTCACTATCTTTCACTAACTTATCAACAATAAATTAAAATATGTTTCATCCATGATTAGGCTAGATGACTGAAACATGACTTCTTTATGTACTAGTAGTGGTATTTAGTCTTACGAACTTTTAGTAGTTCTATTTTTTGGGTATGGGGATTTACCTCTTTTCAAATCTGCCCTCTTTTCCATTTTTCTATTTTGTGTTTTTTTGTGATTTCTCTCAATATCTTTTCATCAAATAGCGATATGTACAATGAATGAGAAATTCCAACTAATATTATAAATGGCCATGGTATTTGATTACCCTGTCTTCCACAGGATCATCCACTAATTCCTTTTCATTAAGCTCTTTTAGATGAGGAAAATGGCTATCTATTCTTGAGGACATGGTACAAGATTTCTGCCAAGAATTTTCAAACATGCTAAGTTCTCCTTTATATTTCTCCTTTGAGTTTTGTTTCCAAACCTTGTTTCTATTAAAGAAAATGTCTAGGTGAAGAAGGCATTCTTCATCAGCTCCCAAACAAATGACAATGTCATTAATGTGCATCATAGTGAAAAATTTGGTAACAAGTGCCATGGCCTCTTGGAAGGTTTCTTTAGCATTTCTAATACCAAAACAAATTTTTTCAAGCATGTAGTCATCCCAAGGAACTTTGAAAATGTCTTTGTGTTGATTGATTTTAAGTGGTATCATCTCATGAAAACTTGAAACACTACCAATCAAAGTCACCTTGTTAGAAATTCATATTTTTGGCGTAGGATGGTTTATCTTGGGAAAAGGGTGCTTGGACTCCATGGAGGCTTTGCCTAAGTGTCTAAAGTCCATACATAGCCTACATCCTTTGGTCTTATTTGTTAGTGATAGAATTTGTCCAAAGGTTTCATAGTCCTTCCTGGAAGAAGGTCTCTTTTGAACAATTTTTATGTCATCAGGCTTTGAGCTTTTATTTCTATATACAAGAGCATCCTGGTATTTCTTGCATAACCTCAAGTATTTGAGTTTTCTGTGTAATGGAAAGGCTTTGGATAAGTTAATCACCTTAGGTCTTCTTAGGCTGCCTATATTGTATCCCTCTATATCAATTTCAATAGACATCCCTTTAGGATTGATGGAAACATCAGTGAGAGTCAACAGCTTTTTTGGGGGAACAAGACTCTTTGATAATGAGGTGTCTAGATAAGGTAAGAACATAAGACTCCTTTGATTTAGGCCACTCAAGATTTTTGTTCTATGAGGGCATCTTAGCATTTTGGGATAGGTAAAAGGGAAGGGTTGTGTTTCTGATGTTTGTCCTCCCTTTGAAAAGCCTGATTCATATGTCAAACTGACCATCGACTTTGAGGTTTCATTGTTATTTTGTAGAGAGTCAAGTTTGATTTTGTCATAATGTGTTTGTTCAAGATTGTTATATTTCTGAATACTGAGTTCTTCATGAAAATACTAGTTTGACTATTGCAGTGGGTCTTGATGTGTTTCAACTTCATATACCTGCTCATCATTATCTTCCTCATTATATAATACGAAAGAATCAAGATCTGAGTGAATAGAATAAATAGGAGTGTTGTCTGGTCTGTCCTGACTGCTAACCATATACTTCATATGTGACTCTTAGTATAATATCCTTGTCTGATTGAAAAAAAGGATGGTTGCACAGGACATATCTAGTTGAAGGTTCCCTTGAAACTTCGCTCCCCAAGATCTGGATAAGAGCATGCCATACTTGGGAGGAATATCTACCACTACTATGTCCATGACTAGATTCTTAGTAGGCACTTGTGCAGATTAACATAAAGGTCCTTGATCAGGCCCAAAAATTTGACCCTACTCGAATCGAAAGAGTACAGGTCTTTGTAAGGTTTAGTTATTTCTAGGCCTAACCTCTCCATCACAACTTTGGGCATGAGATTGTGAGAGGCACCAGAATCCAGCATGGCATTATGTAAGATTTTGTCATGTATGTTTAAGCTGATATAGAAAGGGGGAATGGCTCCTTCCTGATACTTTCCTTCTATTTTGGGTCCAAAAAACAACTCAGGTGTGTCATCAGAAAAGTGCAAAGTATCAGCATCATTTCCTATGTTTAGTACCTTCAACATCTGAGACCTATACATTGGTTGAGTAACCAATTTAGTGAGGGGCATATTTATCTTAATTTTGGAAATATCTCCCTTAAAACTGAAAGGTACTAGTGTTTTGGACATATTAACATCAGCTTTATCAATCATGATCTTTTCTACATTCTTAATTTATTGATCCTAATTTGGAGTTTTAGTCAAAATGGTTTTCTTAGGGTCAATGGTGGAGGTACTAGGACAGCTAAGGTCATTGTTTGGCTAGCTGATTTTTTCTTTGTTTGCTTCAGATTTTTTAACCATAATGTTGAAATTCTATGATGTTTTCTTAGGGGTGTTTTTAGGTATTTTCCGAACAATAGTATCTATTTCGTCTTTATTGGCTGAATCTAGGTATTTTTTGCTCCTAAGATCATACTGCTTATGGATTTCCATGATAGAATTTTCAAACCCCAAGTGATCGTCTTCAAAATCCTCATAGTTTGTGTCAGTTTGATCTGAGGAAAAGAATCCTTGTTCTTCTTCGGTGAGAAAAACATCTTCTTCATTATCAGAACCTATTAGATTTATATGGTTTTCCTCAGGTTCTATAATTTCTCCTTCTCCTCATCTACACAGTTTTTTTGAAAGGGAGGTTTGATTTGTTGGTCATTTTCCCTTTGTTTGATTTGAGGGGTATCTCTTCTGAAGTTTTGATTTATTTTTTGGCTTTGGGAGTTGGCTTGGTTGTCCCTAGGAGGCGTCCTTTCATTTAAGTTTATCTTCTCAATCATTCTCTCCATAGTTCTCATCAGGTTGTCCATTTTAGAATTAGATAAGGAGGTTGAGGGCATGGTTTCATCCTTACAGGTTACCCTCTTCCCTGATTTCAACCTAGCTCTCTTTTCAATCAAGTTTAGTTCTGCACTAATAGCTGATTTTTGCTTTTATTCTAAGGTTTCAGGGTCTCTTTCTCTCAATTGGAAATTCATGTCTGGGTCAAAACCTTCAGGGAATTTTACGAGTGCTAAGCCTTGTGGGGGTTTCATGTGAGGTGGGAGGGAATTATACACACTGTTAAACCTAGTGCAATAGTCTTGCACACTTTCCCCTACATTCCTTTTAAGGTTGTTATATTCAGACAGGATTTGGAGGGGATTTTTCTTGATTTCCCATTTTTTATAAAAGCTTGGTAGAGGGAAGGGAGGTCATGTATTGAATTAGGAGTTAATGCTTTAAACCATTTTTTGGCCTATCCTCCTAAGCTTTGTGCAAAGATACTCATTTTAATAGTTTCTTCTTCTATCTCCATGTAATCAAAAGCATCATTGATCCTATCTACATGTTGTTGGGAAGTGCTGGATTCAACCCTTGTGAAATGAGGAATCTTAGACTGATAGTCATTTGGCAAAGGTACTAGGGGTTGAGGTAAGGCCAAAGGTGCATACCAAGCTGCCATGATGGGAGCTAATGGAGTATTTACAAGGGATGGGTTCGTGAAAGGGGGTGTATTATGAAATGGGGTGGTTTTCACAGTGGTGGTATGGATGGGTGTGGTGGAAGTACTTGGACCAGCAAACTAATTTTGAGTAGACTTGGTATGGAAATAGTTGAAGTGATGGAGAAGATGAAAGTTAGGTGGTGTAGAAGGAGAGGCTTCTCTACTAGAACTCTGGTGCAAATCTAAGGGTTCAAGGTCAATTTGGTCAATATCAGTTTGAGACCTATTTTTGAAGAGGTTCCTGGTATGGTGAAAGTCAAACTGGGGACCTTGCAAAGCTGTAAGATGTTCAAGTACAGAGCTTGCTCTATGGATGGTCCTAACAACGGTTAAGTTTCCATATCTAGAATTTTGCCACAAAATCTTCTCTGGGTCATCAACTATGTTGGGAGGGTTTGGGTCCGAATGAGATTTGGTACTGATTATATGTGAAGCCAGATTTCAAGTTTCAAAATTCAGAGAGGTTGAAATTTTTTAGGACTGCTTCATTAAAGCTGACCTCTCTTAATGATTAGTACTTATTACAATATATGAATGGGTTCATAAGCTTCTTAGGGTTGGTGTGAAACAAATCTAGGAAGTCAAATGAGTGTTAATGAAGTAATAGGCCCATTGGAGGCTAGTGGAGTCGCCAGGTGGATATTTTTTGTTGTTTGAAGGATGTATGTTTATGGTCCACCACCCATAATTGACAAGAAACCAATATAAGGGTGTTTTGGGGTTTTCTGCATCTCTTAAAGTTTTTGAGAGTGTCCTATAGCTGAGTCATCATTTTTCTGGGATGATGAAACAAATAGAGTCTACTCTTTGGCTGACAGTGTGTATTCTTAATGATTTGATGAGGGTATCTAAAGTCCTAAGTTTTACTTAGATTTTCACTAACTCATAAGGTCCATCATGATCACCATTGTGTTAGTGTGGAGATGGGGTAGCAGGTAAGCCACCAGATACTATCAGTCAAGGATTTCTGAATTTTTTAAGGAATGTTTAAGCATGAACTTACTTAGAAAGTCCCACTGTGATCGCCAGAATGTTAGTGTGGTGTTGAGGTGGCAGATTCACTGGATTTTCTAAGTCAAAATTGAGGGTCTAAAGATTCTTAAGAGGTATTCAGGCAACTATATACTCAGAACCTCCCACCGTGATTGCCAGAATGTTAGGGTCCCGTGATTTGGAAAATTGGTAGACTAAATGACAAGGTAACATGGAACCAGTCTTTAGAGTCTGAGGACCTAGCCTTCCTGGACTCAGAGAGGTATCTCTCTATTGGGTGTGAAGGATGTGTTATTTTTGCTTTAGGGTTTTGATTTTAGGCTAGTTGTTAAGTGTAGGGTTTGTTGACTGTTTTGATTGGGTAATATGGTCAAATGGAATAGGTGGAGTGAGGCTTCGTTAAAGCCATTAGGCTATGGAGTCAAATTAATTCAAGGGTGTCTAAATGATGAAACAGAGTGTGTTGCAGGGCCAATTTAGCAAGGTTAATGGATCCTTAAGGTGATGTATGTGGTGTAATGAACATCAAGTTTGGGAAAAACTAAGAGATCTTAAACATATATAGTTAAAGTTACAATTCATGAGGTAGGGCAAACCATTAAGCTCAATGAAAAATACTTAATCTGATAAACATATAAGATAAACATTCCAGTGAAACATAGAGAGCATAAGAGCTTATAACTTTAGAAAATCACTTTCATATTTTGGGAAAACATATAAGATAAAACAAATAACTCAATTTATGGAGAGGGAACTCCTAAAAAGAATATATCAAGATATTGGGAACCTTGAAACAAGTTGGTAAGCATGGACAAAGAGCAAGATCGAACAAGACCTCTTTGACTTAACCTAGCAATCAATATTCCACATAAAGGCTTCAAGATAAGGTTTTCAAAACTTAAAATAAGCAGGGCATACCATGAATCATACTTGTAAGCTAGCATTCTAACCATACATGAAACAAAAACAAGTTTTGGTGGACCTAAGGAGCAATCAAGAATTCCTTAAGATGGCCAAAGGAGGAAAACATCAAGGCTATAACAAACAGGAGGACTGAGGTGCCTCAAAGAACATGTCTCAGCCTATAATTTTCTTATTTATAGCAACCAAGAAACATGAAACATAATTATAAAAAAGGAAATGATAGACAAATTAGGAAAACATCACCATTCACCAAGCTATGGAATCCTACAAACAAGTTTCTCCATCATCAAGCCAAACAAGCCATTCATCCACTTCACAAAACCAATTTCTTCTCCAAGCTCATGAAACCATGTATATTGCTCTTCAAGCTCATCAAATGCCAAAAAAATACATAGGGGCCTCATGCTCTATTTATGGAGAAAATCAGGGCTAAAACCCTAAATGTGGTAGGAAAATGTCAAATATAATCATAAATGTCATTTATGGCCAAGAGACCATGCAAGGCCCAAGGCACATAATATCCTAAGAAATAAATGCCAAAATAACTATTTGCACCTAATTCTAGAGTAAATTGCCTCAAAAAACTAAAAAATATCTATTTGCAATAAATGAGTGTGTTTTGTTGACTTTTGTTCCAAAACACACTAGGCAGCCTCTGTGCGTAGCGCCACTTCAGCAGAAAATAGGGTCTCTTGTGGCTGAGTTTTGGACCCCTTCCCAACACCGGATTTGGCTCCGTGATGGCTCGTTGGAAAGATTGATGAGTATAATTTCTAGAAATTATTGATTTTTTCTGAGTGGGTGTCATTTTCCTATTCAAAAATAAATTTCCCCAACACTACTCTGTGCGTAACACCTGGTCTGGAAATGAGGCAGAAAGGTCAAATATTTGATGTTTCTTGACCTTTTGGGGGGTAAAAAATGCTCCAAATGATCTGAAAATTGGTGAGCAGACTACTGGTGATGTGAGGAATAAAAAAATGCAAACTTTTTGAGCTGAGGATGCACCAATTTGGTGCATAGTGCCTAGGGTGTTGCGCACAGAGGGGTCAAAATTTGGAAAGACAATTTTTTTTTCAAATTTCCTCAAAATTGGTGGAGAGGTCCCTCAAGAGGTCTTGGACACCTATTGAGAAGTCTTAGCTAAAAATCCAAGGCTGTCATGTACTTTTTCTCTTTTTAGGTTTTCTAGCTCCATGAGGGCCTCTTTCAATTTGTCACAAGCAAGCATGTTTTTCCTTGCATAATGCTTGGTCATTTTCTTTTGTAGAACAAGGCCTCTCTTTACCTCCTTGAAATGATTATGCTCCTCTTTGTAATATTGAATGACACGTTGTGCCATCTCAAACTCTCTTCCCCACTCCCTAAGCTTTGCATCTTTGTCCAAGAGAAGTAATCTACTGGTCATCTCCTTGTCCTCATTGTCAATGTCTAGATCAATGAATTGAGGCTCTTGAGAAGTCTTCTTCATCCTTTTGCTTCTCCTTAACTTTACCTCCTGCTCACCTTTGTCCATCTTTTCCTTGCCTTTGTCCATGAGCTTAATAGCTGGAGGGGAGATGGCCCTTTTCCTTTTTGAGGCAGCAACACATCTCTTTTTCCTCTGTGGTATGTGCATGTGAGAGGAGTGATGATGGTTTTGGAGGTGTTTTCATCATTGCCTTGGTCTTTGGTGATGTCACAAGCCTTTTCATCTTTGTTATGGCTCTCATGATTTACCTTATGCACCGTTGGGTCACTGCTTTTTTGACCTTCAGCATTAACATCATCATTATTTCCCTCACTGTTTTCCACACTGTTATTTTGGCCTTCAAACTAATCACTATCCTCCTCACTTGCCTAATTTTGGCTTTGTCCTTCACTAAGGTCTTCTTCTTGGTAATTTCCTGCACTTTCACTCTAAGTTTCTTTCTCATTTAGATGTTGATTTGTGTCATGACAGTCATGAAAACTATCATCGCTATCATGACTATTTCCTTGGTTGTCTTGTTCACTAGCTATCCTATCTGTGCCACTGCCTTGGTCATTGTCTGCCTCTTCAAAATCTATTTTAGCCTCATCATCTACCTGTTCTTGGTCTTCAATTTTTCCATCATTTCCTTTTTTTTCCTTGGGATCATTGGCTTGCTCTAATTCATCATTTTTTTCTTTTTCTTGACTGCCATTTTCATCACTCTCTTCCATGTCATCATCAACTTTTTCTTCATTGTTGTTGTCATCATCTTCCTTCTCATTAAGCTTTGTACTTGCCTCACTATTTTCCTCATTTTCACTGTTATGTTCATCTCTCTCCTCCATGTCATCATCACCCTCCTCATCTTCATTAGACTATATTTCTGCCCCATTGTATTCTTTTTCTCCACTGCTATTTGTTTGTTCTTCATGGCTAGTGCCATCATCTTATTCCTTAGCACTGTTGTCCTCTTCTTTTTCTTCATATAACTCTATTTCTACCTCACTTTCTTCATCACTCTCACTTTCATATTCTTGTTCATTATTGCTAATGACACCATATTCACTTGATGCATTAGGAGAAGAGATAGGAGGTAAGCTTCCTTGTGGAGAAAGCATATGTGGAGATGGAGGAGTGGAGGTAGGTGGGTGTCAAGTGGAAGGAAAATTTTGTTGAATAAAGGCTTGGGGATTTGAAAATACATCATGTGAGATAAAACCTCCCAAGGGATTTCTTGCTGCTCCAGCAGGTGCAAAAAAAATCATCTTAACCAAGGAGTGGTGAAAAAGGCTCTGCATTTGGTGGGCATAACTCCTCTTCTTGACCACTGAAGCCATTTTTTCAATGCTCTGATAGAGATAGTATGGTAGGTTTAGCAATTTAACCCAAGTGAAGTGCATTACTAGCCTTATGTGATAAGAATAAATCCTGGAGTACCTCCCTTCATAGGTGAATTACTTGTTAATCTGCCTCATCAATAGGGCATACCACTCTAGCAAGTGGTAGAAGGGGAAAACAACCTTGCAGCCTTGTTGACAACTAGGTTTGAGATAGGGATCATAGTAGCTCAAGTCCAATTTCTTCTCTTTAAACCATCTCTCACAAATATCTGGTATTCCTATGGCTTTAGAAATGGATTCATATGAGAGTTAAAAATTCACTCCTGCTAGGTTGACTTGGTGGTTTTGTAGGCTGAGAATGAATAACCTAGTCAATTCTGAGTGGCTTTGGACCTGTTTCACCCTCTCACAAAACTGATAGCATCCAACATCTTGAAAAAATGCAAGGATCATGGGAAAAGAAGTGATTTGAATGCTATCTAAAGGCTCAAACCTAAACCCTTCCTCCCTTGTGTTTTGGCTTGATAGGCCTTTGGCCTTCATCACTGCTGGTATTGATTTCTTCTTTAGACATGGTGAATGGTCAAGAACAAAAATATTTTAAGCTTGTTGAGAGCCTTTAGGTCTAGGGATGGAAAATGATTGGTGTGAGGGAAAATTTTTAGCAAATGAGGGCAAGATGAAGTAGGCTTAGGACATTTTCATAGTTTTTAGAAGGAGGGTTGTTGGAACTGAGTGTCTTGACACAAATGACAACTCTCAAATTTGCAAACCCTGCTCTAGAAGGTCAATAATTTGATTTTCATGCAGATTAGAGTTTGGTCACATTAGGCTTTAAATTTTCTCCTTGATTATGAAAAATACTACTTGGAAGGTAAGGAAGAAAGCCACCAACCTTGCTTGACTAATGCTAGAGCTTTGGATGAAATTTTTTTGAATTTATGACCTTTTTGAACAATTTAGGCCAAATATCACCGGTGTGTGGCGCTAGAGGCTTTTCTGTGGGCGAGTCGGGTCGGGCTGAGCTTGTGCGTAGCACCCTGGCTGGTGCGTAGTGTCACCCTCCCTATGCGCAACGTTGTGTAAATTTACACTACGGCCACCTCGTCTGTGCGTAGCACTGATGGCTAGGTGCGTAGCGCCTCTGTCAGTGCACAGTGCCTGAAATTGTTTTGCCCAATTTGCCCAGAAACCCTAAAAAACTTCTTCAACATCTCTCTATCCTTTTACAAAGAAAAATGAGGTGGGGAAGGGGTCAAGGAGACCTTTATATTTTTTTGAAAAATAAATTTATGAGAAAAAACCCACTTTCTAAGGTTTATTTCTCTTTACTTTTTCATTGTCTGTTTGACCCCTTTTGGTCCTGTAGGTGGTAGTTTGACATAAGAAAAATGGTTTTTTCTTTGCTGGAGCATCTTGATGTTCTCCTTTTGCTCACAAACCCTTCAACTAGCTCAAAGTGGTTCTTTATTCTTATTTTTAAATATGAACCTTTTCATGATGTTTTAACATTTGCAAACTGCAGATTTCTGATTATTTTCCATATTTTCCTTTAACTGACACTCTATCATGTATCTCTTTGAGACAGTGAAACAAACCTTTTGGTGTTAAACACCTTATTAGTTTGGCACCAACAAACTTTTTAGTCTTCATGTGTGCCATCTTGGTGAGAAACATTTGGTTTGTTTTTCCTTACCAATCTTCCTTTAGGTAACCTTTTCTAACAATCCTACAGAAGTGTCACTCAAGGTTAATCTATGTCTTGCAGAATATACTCTTGATAAGAAAAATATTTTGGAGGCTTTACTGCTCTTAGGCTAGCTATATGTTTGTTTCTTTGACCATGTTGATAGTGATGTATCTCTGGTTGGGAAGGTGATAAAATTAAACTATTTTGTGTCTTTCCATGGGACACTTCTATTCTTGTAGGTGCCTACACAACTTCTTTGCCTTGGATCACTGTCTTTTTGGAGTTTAAAACTTCTCTTCTTCAATAGTGAAAACCATGCTTATCATAGTTACCTCTTTAGTCATTTTACCTCATGCTGGCCTTCTTTGACCCTTTGAAAATGCCTCTAACTGTTCCTTTGAGAAATCAAACCCTTGAACTGATATTTTTGGCCATTTTTGCTCCTATGGTGAAGTGGGATATAGTGCTTCTTGTCTGCATCCTTTTATCTTTTTAAGACCTCTAATTTTACCTTTTGAAACCTCATGTCTTTATACTAATACTATTTGCCTTTTTGTGCCTTTGGTGAGGAGAATTCAATGCCTCTTTGTCAAACCCTAGAGGGAAACTTGAAACCATTTGAAGCCATCTGCTATTAGAAGGAGGCTTCATCATCATTTTTTGACCAGTTTTGTCAATTTGCGCAAACTCCGAGGTTTTAGGGCTTCTTAGAAAAAAGTAAATAGTGTTGTCTTATAACTTCTCAAAAACTTCTCAAAACTCATTAATATTCCCTAAAAGTCTTCAATGTGCACTTGAAAGAGTTGAGGTGACCTTTGCCCTTGTAACCCTAGTATTGATTCCTTGTTTGGTCAAAACTGTCAAAAACCTCGATTCTCTTCAAAAATATGCTTGCTGCTTTCTCTTTGTTGTTTAGTGATATTTTTGTGATGATTTTCTCATTACCTTACCTTTTTCCAGGCCATTTCTTCCCTTTGCAGAAATGTGAGCAACGGCCAGTTGTCCCCCTGCAAGATTTGTGTTTTAAACCAAAGGCCTCCTTGAGTGACCTCTTTGATCATCTTTGGAAAATATCACCTATCCTTTTCTTCTTTGAATGTAATTTCTTCATACAGGAAAAAAAGAGTTTGTAGGGCACCAAATCTACCCTATGACTTTGTGAAACCCTAGGTGATCTTAGATCTAGTGGAGGCTTTCTTGGACTTGGCTTTTGGACTGAGACCTAGAATTTGGGATCATCAAGTGTAAGATAGATTTTATGATAAACTAATGTATTGAACATCCAAAATCCAATGTACTTGATTTATCTAAAGAACCTAGAGAGATAGTTTGAGACTATCAGAGTTTAGGAGTATTTTTGGAGACACAACAAAGTTGTTTGATTGGTGGGCTTAGGTAGCACTGGGGGGTTTCTAGGAAAAAAAAAACAGAGTATTTGGGCCAAAGGTGAATACCTATAGACAAAAAAAGTGACATAGCCTCCAATGGGTTTTTTAGGACTGGTAAGAAAAACTAGACATTAAGGAATGAGGAAATAGTGAAAAAATTATCTTGAGGATAATGAAGGCAGTGAGATTTCTAGAACTCACAATGTTTATGAACCTTGTTTCTAGAAATCTTAGAATAATCATTTAGTCATCAACAAAGCCAAAAATTATTGATGACTAACAAGAACATCATCTACAAATAGCAAGTGTGTGAGCGAGCATCCCTCAACAATCCCAATTCCCATGAGTCTTCCAGATCTTTTCTCATGGGATATCAATTGAATCAGAGCTTCCATGATGATAAAAAATAGGAGAGGTGATAATGGGAAGCCCGCTCTAAGCCCTCTCTCCGAGTGAAAAAAGTGGGATGTAGATCCATTAATGAGCACACTAAAGGATAAATTAGTGATGCAACACATAATCCATTGGATAAATAGCATGGGAAAACCTAAGTGAGTTAGGATCATATGAATATATAGCCATTTGGAGTGATAGAAAGCCTTTGCCAAGTCAATATTGAGAATGATGCCTTTGAGATGCTTGATCCTGATGGAGTGTAGAGCTTCCTATGCAGTGCCAATGGCCTTATGGATCTGACGATTATGAAGGAAATAAAATTACTCCGGAGATATATGAGCGGAGAGTATGGACTTGAGTCGATTGGAAATAATCTTTGCTATGATTTTATATATGCAATTGGATAGGGATATGGGGCGATAGTTTGCAAAGGTACGGGGGGGAGTCAGATTTATGGATTAGTGCAATGAAGGTGGAGTTAAAGGCATCATATAATCTGCCATTCTATCTGCAGTGCTCCACTACATTGAGAATATCCTGACCCATGGTTTCAAAAACTGACAGGCAGAATTCAATGGGCCATCCATCGAGTCCCGGTCTTTTATCCTTCTAAAACCATTTGAGGGTATCGTAGAGTTCATTCATCGATACAGGATCAATCAAGGCATCTTCATCCTCATGATCCACGAATATGGGAAATAGGCTAGCCACCATGATGTGTTGAAGATTACAACAAGAAATAGTGAAAGTGGCATCTGGAAACATCATCCTTAATCCTAGTGAAAAATAAGCACCTAAACTAGGTGGGGCCTACACAGGCTATTTCTAGGTGTATATCTATTTTTCTTCATGTGTATGTAATTTTGATTGTTTTTTTTAATACTGTAAAATATTTATAGAAGGGATTTAGTATTTAACTTTAGTACATTGTTAGATTGGGTGAATCCAAGATATACATACATATTGTATCATTTCTACATGGTATCGGAGCTGTGTTATAAATTTTCTACATGGTATGAGAGTAGGAATTATTTGGGTGGGCGAGTTTGCAGAGAATATCTGAAAAATTGGATGCAAAATTTCAGAAACAAATATCATATTTTGATTCCTTGTGAAAAAATACCCAAATTGAAAAAAAACATCGGTCGAATTGGAGCTCGGATGAGTGAGATATCATCGATTTAAAATCAGCTCTTTTGTTAGAAAATTTTGCGATGGCGGGACAATTACAATGTGCGTAAGTTGGAAAAGGAAAGGTGGTCCTTAGACTCAAAGCCATGGGACAAGCCAAGAAGATTAAGATTCGTGTGAAGAATCTCTATAGACTTGATGTATGTGGGATTTCTACTGAGCTTCCTATTGTTGGTAAGTGTGAGAAATCCATGTAATTGACACTTGAGAGGGAGCAGGATTTGCATGCAGGTAAGAGTGAACCTCAAGATGTGGAGAAACCACAAGATGAGGATCATGGAGTGGAAGCAACCACTCATGTAGAGAAATTTTGTGCTAGATGGGCAGAGGGAGTGCATGCAGCTATACCACCAGATGAGAGTTGGGGCAACATACATGAGTAATCCCAAGAGGAGATTTCTGGGAAGGATTCATTGAGATTGTGTGGATCTCATGAATTGAACCTGGCTACAAGGTGCCCATAGAGCAGCAGTAACATGATTATTTGGATTGATTCAGTTCGATCAAAGTGACAGTGTCAGATACTGGAGCGCGGATTAGAGTTGAGAGCAAGTGCAGAGTGCATGGGTGCAGAGTTCAACAACACAGTGGTTCCTGAAGACGTGCAGTAGCTAAGCAGAAGTCAGAAGAATTTGATGACATATTCATTATACTGATTGATTTTTTTGGAGGTTATTCAGTTTCTGAAGTGTTGCATGAAAATATTGCAGGGTGAATGCATGGAGTTGCATGTCTCTTGCAAAGACAGTCCTTTCTTGTTGAGAAGGAGTGTTGAAGATTGCAACAAGAAACAGTGAAAGTGGCATCCGGAAACATCATCCTTGATCCTAGTGAAAAATAAGCACCTAAACTAGGTGGAGCCCATACAAGCTATTTTTAGGTTATGTATATTTTTAGAATGGTGAGCATATTCTAAAATTAGCAGGAGGCTGATTCTAGATGGTTGAGAAATTTCTATCTTTAGATGAGTTTCTATTTTTAGAAGATGGGCGAAGTCTATTTATAGATCGCAAATCTAAAAATAGAATGAATGTCGATGATTATTATCCCTTAATAATAATCAAACAATAAATAGTAACTTATTCTCTTGGAGCACTTTATTTCAGTGAACAGATGTGGCACATCAGTGGGATGAAGGAATTACGCAATTCCTAGGGTGGTTGGTGACTCATGCATGGAGGATTTAGTTATAACTGATAGTGGGAAGTTGTAACAGAGTTGGAAGAGTATTTATGCGAGTTGTTATTTAGTTTAACTCAGTTCAGTGAGTTAAACCCAGTTTTGCTAGTTGTAACTGAACATACACTAGTGAAAGATGAGTGAATTAATTAGTTAATTAATTCACAAGTAGTGTCTTACTTGCAACTGAATAAATATAGCAGCTAACTACTTGCATGTCAGAAACAATGGAGACCCAGTTGAGATTTAGGTGAAAGGGAAGTGTAACTATCAGTTGTGATATTAGCAAGATACCCAGGTGTAGTTATAACACCATAGGATGCCCATGATACTAAGCGTAGTTGAGGAAGGCTGAAATTCTTTGTGATTAAGGATTTCATTCATCAGGAACTGCGTGAGCAATGCAGGCTGTCTGGAGACAGTAAATTGGCTAAGGAACTTGCCAATTTTTGTATGATAGTGTGAGACAATTAGTTGATGTACTGAGATCTCTTGTGAGAAGAGTTTTGTATGTAATTGTTTCATGATTCCTTGTGGAATATAAAATATATGATAGAGGGGTTTTGAGTAGTAATCTTTCCTTGGGAATATCTGGTGTTGTGATTTTGATCTATTCTTCTTTGCTTCATGTGATTGGAAATTGTGTTGTTTTTATTTTCTGCAAAGAATTAAGTGTATGGATTATGTATTTAACATAAGATTAATTTGTTAGATCAGGAGAATCCAGTAATACATATCAATATTAATAAATTTATACATGGTATTTATTTTTCTTCATGCTTATGTAATTGTGATTGTTGTTTGTAATTCCGCAAAAGATTTGTAGAAGCGATTTAGTATTTAAATTTAGTACATTGTTAGATCGGGTGAATCCAAGATATACATGCATATTGTATAATTTCTATATGATGATCTCTGGGAGCGTGGAAATCTGGGGAGCTTTATATAGATCTCTGAAATGAGAAACCCCTATATTAGCCAATTGATGGAAAGTCCTAGCCTGATTCCCAACATCATATTCCAATTGCTAGATAGTGTTAATGCCCTTTCTACCATTTGTGAAATGGTGAAAGCACTTGGTGTTCTCATCCCCTTATTTTAATCAAAAAGCCGACTTCTAAGGTGCCAAATCACTTCACGCTCCTTCATAATTTTAGTGCGCTCTGACTCCAAATGAATGATGCAGGCTTTGGACTCACTAGATGAAAACCCTTGATCCGCAGATGCACTAATGGCAGCAAGTTCAGATTAGATGGATGTCAATATTTAGTCATTCTTTGAGCATTTATCCTTTTCCCATGCCTTGGTGAGCCACTTGACCTCTTTCATTTTGAATGCAAATAATGTAGATAGGTCGAGATCAGGAGGGCTAGGATGAGAAGACTAGTATCCAGTGACTAAGTCGATATATGATGCATCACTGAGCCAAGTTACATTGAATTTAAAAGGGACACAAGGCTTCAAAGAGTCTCCCGCAAGTTCCAAGTAGATGGGTGAATCATCAGATAATCCTCTCGATCCAACCCACTGCTTATAATTCAGGGTATGCACCGCAATATCTTCATGAATCAGGAACCTGTCCATCCGCCTTGCTAATGAGACATATATGACCCTTATGTTGTCCCAGGTGGGTTGGAGCCGAGGGGAATGGATATCCACCAGTTGGTGTTCCTCGAGGAGAGTATATCAGCCCCCATAAATCCATCTCCCCCCCAGATATTACTGAGAGTGATCGATCTGGGATTGAAACCCAGTGCTATACCCCCAGAGTGGCCATGAGCATCCATAGCATGGAAATTCCATCCGGGATGCATAACCTGTAGAGCCTCTCTAACCATATTTGTGGGACCAAGAGTTTCTTGTAGGAAAGTCACATCAATCGGGGTAGTATCAAATAGTCTCTAAAGGGAAATTTTTTTGGTAGAGCATGCCATGCCACGACAGTTGAATTAGATAAATTTCATGAGGAAACTTCGGGGGAGGGGTTGTGCTCTAAGAACCCAATCAAGATTCTGCTTACACCCTTCATCCACATCCTGGCTAGCCTGTAAGATGGATTTAGAAATGAAAGAGTGATGACCTCGATATGATTTTGTGGGTTTGGGGGACGGAATGATTTCCAGGCCACAAGAAGGAGTAGCAGATATCTTGGATAAGGATTAAGGAAATAGGAGTGAATACCTTCAGTATCAGATGATGATTCCGATATGGAGGGATTAGATAGGGACAAGATAGTTGGTAGGGTCTCAGATAAAGGGATAGGGGAGGTGCAGGGGGGACAGGTAATAGAGGGGGAAGTTGACCCAATAGAGAAAATGTGAACAGAGGAAATCATAACCAAAGTATCAAAATTAAATGATGAATTAGAGGGAAGGGATAAATAAATACCCTCAGATTGCTGATCTGCAGCAGCCCTAGATCAAGTGATTCACGAAGATGGAGGCTGAGGTGTATACGTGACAGGATCAGTAGTCAACTCCTTCATCCACAATGACTGGCCTCAAATAGGTGGAATCCTGGTAGAATTATGAGCAGGAGGAATTGATTTAGGAACTAATTTGGAAGGAGTGGGATGTGCAACCTTATTTTTATGGAGAGGACATTCTTTAAATAGATTTCCTACTACATGACAATTGCGACAACGAAAAGGAACACCTTCATAGTCCAGGGGTTGAATCTTGGATAATTGCTTCCATCTGAGGATGATGGATTCTTCTAACCCCTCCCTCATGTCAAAATGAACCAAAATACGGGCCATCATCAATATCATAATACTAGTGGCAGTGAAAGATTTATCATAGTCCATATAGTTTCCCAGCATGTTCGTAATGTACTCAAAGGTATCTTTAGACCACAAATGTAGAGGACGCCTAGGTAGGCGAACCCAAATGGGTCTTGATCCCAAATGTTCTTCCTCCAGATTGAATAGTGGGCTCCAACAATTCAGTAAGACCTGGGCCTATTAAATGTGCCAGAAACACCATAGAACCCATTGCAGGTGCTCCATTCATTGGAAACTAAGTGCGAACTAGCCACAAGGAAGGATAATGACAAAGGGTAGAACCTCGACAAACTATCCCCATATCTCCATCATCCATAGACGAAGCCACTCCAACTTGTATTTCCACCCCCTCACATGTCCTACCAAAACACATTTCGTTGTGTCCGGAACCTCACCCATCCTGTGGTTGTCCCCAAAATATAGATCGATACCCTTGTTACCATATTTGACGCACCTGGTCTTCCAAGTTCTGCAAGGGTGAGAACCATGCAGAGAGGGGTCATGCATGGGCTCAAAGGGAAAAACCTTAGATGATCCCACTTAATGCAAGGGTGGATCCACGGGTTGAGATCCTGCAAAACACCTAGATGGAAGAGGGCACGAAGCTGGATGCAGTTGATCACTGGTTAAGATGCCCTTCAATGGAAGATGGGTAGATCCCATAGGGAGTGATACAGAGAGTTCTAGGATGGATAAACTACCACAGTGTGGGGAGGATGTGTACGGCTGGAGGAGGGTAGAGATAAACTGAAATGATGCCAGAAAAATTGGGTTCAAAGATGCTAGAGTGGGCTCGGAGAGAGGAGGAAAATTCTTGAATAGTGCAGAAGGAGGGGATTCTGATGGAAGGGGGTAGTCCAGACTAGGAGATCCTTCAAAAGGGAGGTGAGGCTAGGTGGAAACCTTAGGACCACTTTTCAATGGAGCTAGGGTAGGAGACACCAGCGAGACTGTATCTGGAGAGATGTGCAATGTAGGTGAGGTCCATATCAACACCCCCTCCAACGGATCTGGAGAGTAGTTGATAAGGTCCTAGAAAAAAGAGGGGTGATTGACATGTTTCCCATAAAGTCACAGATGAGAGTGTGGTAGCAGTAGCTAGCAGAAGATGTGTGCCCTAACCGTATGCAGTTGTGGATGGTATCCCGATAGACCGTGCGGCTGTAGAAAACTTCAGAGCCATCTCCCATTCCATCGTTGGCTCCCCCCTAACTATAACTCCTTCGACTAAATGAAAAGTGTTGTTTCTGGAATAACATCATCATTTTTTTGTGTCAAAAAACACCTTGAAAACGAAAAGTGTTAATTTTGGAATAACTAGACTCCCTTCAAAAGACTTATATGGTGAAAATTAATGATTTTTTGCCTTGTTTGATGATAAATTGAACTTTTCAAAGGTAAAGCAATGACACCTAGACAACAGACCTAGATGAGATGGATTGAATGACCTAAGAGTTATAAATGACAATAAATGGGATGACCTTTAAGGTGATTATGGCCATCGATGGAATGAGGGGAGCAACATTTCTCAACTAGACTCCTTCAGTGACCAAAATTTATTTTGAAAACCTATTTGAAAAGACCAAAAACTTTAACCAATGACTACTAGAAAATTAACTGAAAGAGCATGTTTGATCAGTGGCATATTGAATCTAAAATTGGCTCTAGCTGGGGATGGTGGCTCCTTAATGAGGTGTCAAGAACATTGTAGATTAGGTAGCCTTACCATTGGGCAATGGCGCCACTGCATCTATAATCCTCAAACTGACTCAAATGAAACTGAAATTTGAACTATACATCATCAAGTGCAAACTATATTGGAAACTAACATTGAAAAATATTCTCAAAATTTTGAGCTTATTCTTTCACACCTTACTTACTCTAACTGATCCATAAATCACGATCAAGTGAATTCAAAGATCCAATGTAACCAATCAAGTAAATGACTACCTAACTGATGCTCGTATTCAGCTCCACCAGGATTAAAGAAAGATTGATTAAATGGCAACTCAAACTTCCATTTGAAAAGACCCCCTTGATCCAAAACTATTGTGAAAAGAAATTTTCTTGATGGTTGTAAATGACTAGCCAGTGGATCTTCAAAATCATGAAATATAAGCTCATTTTGAAGACCAACAGAAAAAGAAACATCTTCTTCATTTAAAACTGCAATCTGCCCATTTTTCATTCCTTGATTTGTAACGTCATTTTGAAGACAGGACTTTGAATGTTCCTAAAAATATTCAATCATATAAATCATATCATTATGCACAAACAAATATTTTTAATCATTTAAATCTACAACAAGACATTCTCAGACAACAACTTGCGTATCAAAATTTTTCTTGTCATACTTTGCAAAGAGATCCTCATACTAGCCTTCAAGTGTACTCAAGGGATGAAACTCCTCCTTATGATGAAAATAATCATGATTGACATAAAATTATCCTTGCCCCTTCACATTTTCATATTTCTTAGAACGTTTCCCACATGCTTGAGAATTATCAATGATTTCTTGGGTATTATATTCTTGAAATAAGGATTAAGAAAATGAACAAAGTAAATATCTTTGTAACTGAGCATCCTAATTCTCTTCTTTATCACCCAAATATTGGCAAGGTTGTTGAATGTTATCTTTGATCTCAGGAGAAGGAACATGGATTTCCGTATCAAGCTATTGATTTATTTCATGGGGTGTGACTTGACTTTCAAAGTGTTGATCTAGTTCATCTTCAAGAAAAGAAGTCACATCTTCTTGTTGCAAACATTCTTTCTCATCATGAAAACTAAACTGAGAAGAGAACTCATAAATTTCCTCTAAAATATCCTCATCATCCATACATTCTAAATCATCAAGACTTTTAAGATATTGAATAAAACCCTCACAAAAATCAAAACAGTCTTGAAACAGTGGTAAAGAAAGATGAGATTTCCTAGAATGTTCAAGAAATATTCTATGGAAATCTTTAAGAGAAAACAATATTCCTAATTTTAACCCCTCATACCATACTCTATCTTTGTCTTCTAGGGTATCCATAAACATTTTCATTAAGAAATCCATAGGAAAATCAATCATTAGTTTACATACATGCATGTGAAATCTAACCATATGTAGAAAAAAATCATATTTCTTTTCCTCTTTGAACATGGGAAGATAATTTAACCAATCAACACGAGGAATAAGATTTGGAAAACTAGGGATATGAGAGTGATCCATAGAATCATACATAGCATTCCTTCTTGCAGTTGAATCCATCTTGGAAATAGTGAAGTCACCAAAAAGTTCTTCAAGCTAGCGGTTTTTGAATAGTGGAGTAGGCATGAAAACTATGAACTTTTGGGTTCTTAGACACTGGATTTGCAGGGTGAAAAATGCACATCCTTCTTGTGCCTGACTAATTTTCACCATCAACAATTAGAGCTAATATTTTTCATTCTTTCCCAGGAAATATTTAACCTTCGCTCCTCGATAATGACGCCAAGAATGTTATTACTCCCCCCAAATTCCCAAGGCTAAGAGTGGGATTGAAGAAAGGTAACCACAGATCAGGCTTTAGGTCAGGTAGCTATCCCTACTAGGACCAGAGAGGGCCCTCTCATTGTCACTTTGTAGTAAATGGATTCATTTAATATCTATTTATCTTAGGCTAGGTATGTAAGGTCAATAAATAGAATTTTTGTTTGATGTTTTGAGTGTTGGATAGGAATGTGAGTGACACTAGGTATAGGGTTTTTAGGTCTGAATACCAAGGTTAATTTGCAGATGATGTGTGAAGATAGATAGGTATATTGAAAACGTGCTTAATTGGTCATTGAGTATAGGATGAAATGATATAAAGTCTGAATATGCACTGAGGTGAATTCATTCATTTATAATAACATATACATATCATGTATGCCTTGTATAAAATAGAGCATGAACATACATGATTTATTCTTGTAAAATTACAAGATAAATATATAGAAGCATGTATATTAAAGAGGAAAATATATCATTCAACATGAATAGATAAACATACAGAGAAATAAAAAATGCTCCAATGCATACCACAATATTCTCAACACAATTTCTGAAAGGTTGTCTTTGATTTCATTCCAAAAGGTTGTACAATAGCTCCACTGAAAAATAAGACTATCCAACCCAAAAAAAGATTAAAGGGAGTCCAAATATAAAAAATATGAACCATGGCACCTCATCAGGTTGAAATACCATCCAAAATGCATCATAAATACACAATATTATTCCTTTTCTAGATTCTAGGGAGTTTAAAAACCATTCCCTAAAATTCAGCTATGAACTAGGAGTGTTTTTCCCTTGCATTAAATTACATGTTACCTCATGATAGGAGGAAAAAAATAACTCAATTAATATAATGCCAACTCATAGGATAGAAAAACCTCTAAATTTTTACATTTTCTGATCTTGACAAGTGTCTTGAGGAATCCAATGCAGATATGTAACATTTCTGACAGAAGCATAGAAAATTTTTAGAGAAGAGTAGTAGAAGTTTACAACCACTTTTGAGGCAATTTTAGGAGTCCAAATCAAATTATGAAAGAACGGTCAACTATATCTATGTGTCTAGTTTCCATAACATCTTTAATTTTGAAAATTTACCAATGGGAAGGCCTCAAAAAATTCATTCTACCAATGTTACTCCAAAAGCATAGCAAGGCCTCCAAAAAGGTGGTTGAAGCATTGAAAATGAGTGGTTTTTTGGCCTTTTCTCCAAAAATGAAGCCTGTCACGCAAATATGGTTCCTGATCTATGATTTACTCATCGAAATGCATACAAACGTGTAAATAAAACATCATTTGGATTCCCCTAAAATAAGCGTAGAAAAATTTTGCTACACTTGTGTGGGGAGGAATTTCCATAATTGTGCAAAAATAAAATAAAATTATCAAAATTATTCAAAAATTTTCAAAATTGGTTTTGTAGCACCTGTGAGTGATGGGATAAACAACCAAGGAATATTTAGCCAACAAATATAATCTATCCTTCTCTTTAAGCTTCATTTGATCTTCTTTTAGCCTTTTCTTCAGTTGTTTTAGCCTTATTTGAGAAATTGTATTCCTGGTGTGATAGTGATTTTCCATGTGTATTTGGAGGTTATTGTCTCTCCTAGCCCTATTTAGGAGCTTCTCCAAATGCTCATTTACCCTTTCTAACCAAATTGTTTTGTCTTGATTGATCTTTGTGTCTATTAGCTCATCAAAGGTCAACTCTTCAGGTGGATGATCTGACTGTCTCTCTAGCTCATGTGTACTTTTGAGGCCTCTTTTCTTTGGACTTCTTGGTTGTGTTTTAGTCTCCATGTCTTGAATTTGATCAAAATCTATGATATTCTTACCCTTACCTTTATCTGGCTCTAGGTATAGCTTGGGTTTGCTTTGTAATAGTTGCTTCACCTTCAGTTGAAAAATCTCCTACTATAGGAAAGTAATTTGAGAATTAGCAATGGATAATATCCTCCTCAACTCTGATATTTCCTAATATTTATCTATAATTATCTCCTCATATGATTTTATCTCAACATTCTCTACTACCTCGTCCTCCAATGGCACTGGTTCACTATGTTGGTGCAAAGGTGTTTCATCTTGATGCATAAGAGGTTGCTCCTCCATTTCACTTTGTTCAACAATGGTGTCAAGTGTAAGTACACTTTTGATAGATTTGGGAACAAATAATTGTCTCTTTACCTTCTCATATGTATGAGTAAACTCAAAAGCCCTAAGAGCCTCTGAAATCTGAGTTGGCATGCTAGAATATCCAACCTCCATTGGTTGTGTTGGTAGTGATGGTGATGATGTGCTATGCATGACAGGAGGGCTAGTGGTAGGTGTTGCTACTACTCTTTCCATGAAGGTTTCCCAATTCATGTTGATGGATGTAAGGTGATTCAACACAATGAGTTTGAACAGATCATGATGAAAAATACTTGGGTAATTATCTTGTTTTCTTCTCTAAACCTTCTGATTCATCTTAATGAAACTCCTGTAGAAGTAATGTGGCAAATCAAGTGTTTTGATAGAGGTGAAATGCATCAACAACCTAATATGGTACCTATACAACCTAGAAAATATTCCTTCACATGTGAAATACTTCATTATTAACATCATAAAAGGATCATATTTGTTAGAGAGGTGTCTAAAACGGAAGAGGTAATATGGTTCCTCTCTAGCATGAGGTTTGAAGAATTGTTTGTAATCTTAAATGTCTAAGTCCATGCCCTTGAACCACTTCTCTCCATGACAAGGAATACATGTTGCTAAATAAATAAGGTTTGCTAATAATTTAAACTCTATATATGCAATAATTACCTTTTCCCATGCTGAAACTTGTGGGAAATAAGCTTGTAAGTTGAATATGATATCCTTCCTCCATGAGCTTCTCACAGAACCTCAAACATCCAGTCCTCTCAAAAACTCTTTTGGCCAAGGGTGAAGCATTAATTTCATGCATGGTTAAGATTCCTAACCTGAGGTGGCACCCTCCCTTGAAGTTATTCTTCTCACTCTCCATCTTGTTTATTAGTGAAAGTATAAAACCCTAGTGTGTTTATTGGATGGGTACGTATAGTGAAATTTGGGAAAAATACAGTGTAGGGATGGGGTAGGTTTATAGGGTGAGATGAAGGGTTATGGAGCTAGGGAAAATTTTACAAAAAATTCAGTATATAGGCTTGCATGTTAGCTCCATATTGTGAGTTAAATCAAGTGAAATGGATTTGAGTAAGGTGGTCAAATCAAGGAAACACAGGAACTTTCCAATTTATCACTGTGAAAATTAGCTAGAAATTAGGGTTTCATGAAAATGGATATTAGGGAGGATATGGAGTGTGGGAGATGTGAGTATGAGGTATATGAAAGGAGTAGGATAGTGTTAGATAATAGGATTAGGGTTTATTTCACTGGAGTCTTTGAATGACATAAATAAGTGAAAATATTTATAATTATGGAATGATCATGAAAATCATAACAAACTTGATGATTTGACCATGGGAGGTTATAAATATGTTAACTTTATGTTGTGATAAGCCCAAGGAGTAAAGCCAACAAGCCTTTAGCTTTTTCTAATGGCTTGGAAGCCAAAAAATCTAAGTTCTACCCTCCTTCCTGATGCGTAACACCAATCAACATAAGTGTAACAACGTGCCCAGAAGTGTAACAACTGCCCAACATAATCATAAAAATAGTCCCAGAAGCGTAGTAGGAGGCTACAAAAACGTAACAAAAGGCCCAAAAACGTAAAAAATGGCTCTGAAAGCGTAGAAGGAGGCTACAAAAGTATAATAAAGGCAACCAGAAGTATAGCAAAGTTTTCTTGGAGTAGTTATTTGCCTTGGTTTCGAACCTTTGACCACCTAAGGAGTGAAAATGAGGTAAGAGAGGAGCTCTACCACACAAAAAAGGAGAATAATGAGTTTGGATAAGCTTTCTTTTTTCTTTTATAGCCTTTGAAATGACTTTTTTGTCCTATAGTGAAAACAATAAGACAATTTTTCCTTTTGAAATATTCTGACATTGAAACAAGTTTTGAAATAAGACAACTTGCCCTAGTGTATTCACCTAAGTATGCTAACTCCCTTTAGAAGACTTATACAGTGAAAAATAAAGATTTTTTGCCTTGTTTGATGACACATTCGACTTTTCATAGGCAAAACAATGACACCTAGACATCAAACCTAGATGAGTTGGAGTGAATGACCTAAGAGTTCTAAATGACAATGAATGGGATTACCTTTGAGGTGATTATGGCCATGGATGGAATGAGGGGAGTATAATTTTTGACGTCAACTCCTTCAGTGACAAAAATTTATTTTGAAAACTTGTTTGAAAAGACCAAAAATTTTGACCTATGGCTACTAGAAAATTAACTGAAAGAGTATGTTTGATCACTGACATATTGACACTAACAGGATGGATTTAGCAATCAAGGTAAGTGATTTTCCTATTTAATATAGATTTAATTCCTCAAGGAATTCATGAGCAAGGCAGGTTGAGCAGAGGCAGTGAATTGGCTAAGTATTTGTCTAATTTGTCCTAGATCACTGGGAAAAAATTGGCAAAGTGTGGGAGTTCTCTTGTGAGAGAAAGCATTGTATTGTTTCATGATCCTTGAATTTATATAATATACATATAGTGAATTTTAAGGCAATGTGCTTTCCCCAAATACATCTTGTGTTGTGTGATTTATTTTCTCTTTCTCTTACTTGTTTTTGTGTTTGTTCGATCGTGTTTTTCTTCTCTAATTTGTAGAAGGATTCAATATATATTTTTAGTACATTATAATCAGATTGAATCCCATTGTTATATTTTCTACATCAGTCACCCCTGCACCATATTCCAAGCATGAATTTTATATCTCATGGAATAAACAAAAATAAATCCAACCAAGGATTCTTGAGGACAAACCACCACAACCCTCAACCACAATTATTCCACCTCTACGGTCTAAAAATCAATTATATCAACCTAATCGGTATATACCCAAGCTATCTAGGGCTCCAAGAACTAGTAAATCAACCTGCATCCTCCCATGAATCCAAAGAATTTTTTCCAACCATGACTCCAGGGACTAGTAAATCAACCCACCAAGGGCTCTAGAGTCAAGGAAAATTTTAAGGATGGAAAATTATCTTGAATTTTAAAAAATTGGTGAATCTCACTAGTCCTTAATATGAAACTATAAAAATTTTATTGATGTATTTGTAAAATTATTCAAATTTTTAATGATATTATATATATTGTCTATATAATTTTGTAGATTTTTAACGTAAAATAATTTTATATTGTAAAATTTGGGCGAATCGTTTTTATAAAAAAATGGAAATTGGTGAATCTTTTTTTTGGAAAAACGATGGAAAATTAGCCCACCTACGAATATTAGCCCCTAAAATTTTCCATGTCTAGAGTGTTTGTGCCAACCAAAGGATCCAAAAACTAGTAGCTCAACCCAAGTTTTTCTATGGATTCCAAATCCTTTGTTCCAACCCATAGACATAGGGAACCTGAGCACCAATCAGAAAAACAACAAGTGGGAAACCCACAACACCATGGTCATCCAGGAAATGGAAAGGAAAGTTTAAAACCACTGTCACTCCAGGAAAGTATCCATGCTAATGGCAACACATAACCAAAGAATCACATGCATATACCATGCATCCATAAATCAACAAGGAAATCACACATGAAACTTGTTACCTGCAAAGAAATCTAGTTTTATTTTTTAATCCAGTTGTTCCCTTGCACTTTCCTACTTTCCTTTGCCTTCCTTCTCCAATACAAGTGAATACTAAATTTCTCTAAGAATTCTCCAAGATTTCTCTAAGTGTGCAAGAGCATGAGAGAATGAGAGAATGAGAGTGTGCTGAACTCGAAAACTGCAAAAAAACTAGCAAATGTTTCTCTGAAGCCTTTTTATCACGGATGCCTATATTTTTTTCATTTTCCTTCATTTTTCCTCTAATTTCCTTATCATGAAAATTTGTGTCTCTTCACCTTCCTTTCCTCTTATTTTACTTTATTTTCATAAATAAATGCTAATTATTGCCTCTTTGCCTTTTTCAATGCCTTTTTCCAATTTCCATAGCCATTAATTAATCACAAGTGATTCCCACTTGAATGGTTTTCCCAACATTCAACTTGTAATACATGTCTCATGACCTTGGATTTATTTTATTTACATGGAAAATCAACCATGGGTTATCACAAAACCCTCCCCCTTAGGGGAACAATGTCATCATCTTTCAATGACACATATGACCAAGAAAAAAATGAAAACAAAACATACTACCTATGGAGATTTATAACATAGCTTGATGCACTATTTATAATTACATCATGTTGAAAAACAAAACAAACATACCGGTTATTGGAGCTTTATAACACAACTCATTGTGGTATTTACAACAACATCCATATGCATATACATATACCAAAAAATCATTTTCTTGAACCAAAAAATAATAAAGGATATAAATCCTGCATCTAATCAAACATATCCCATCTAGCTTCATCGAGCCCAAAGTTCTTCCACTGCACTTTAACCTAATCAATGGCTCTATTCCAAAGCATGAGTTGCTTTCGCTGCAATATGCATTGTGGTTCTGGCTGGAATTCTCCCTCTAGTTCCACCTATAATACATACAAATAAATCACATGATTATCATCTTGAACATACCTCTAAAGCAATTAAACCTGGAAAACATCATGGACTTTCATTGCTGGTGACAGTGCAAGTTTATAGGCCACTGTTCCAATCCTCTCAAGGATCTCAAAAGGCCCGCAATACCAAGGTGTTAGTGGCATATGACCCAATCCTCAAGGACTCCTATTAGGATTGATACGAAATTACATATGATCTCAAAATTAAAAATCCTTGAATGCCCTGTGCTGATCTGCATAGCTCTTCTGCATGTCTTGTGCTCCCTTCAAATTCATCTTAATAACCTGCATTTCTAGTTCCATATCTACCAACATATGAGGTCCAATCAATACTCTTTTCATTGGATCGATCACTCCATCTGATAGGAGTATTACGAGTCCATCCATAAAGAACCTCAAATGGACTCATCCTGAAGGACTCCTGATACCGATTATTATATGCAAACTCTACCAGTGGAATATACTCTTACCACTTCCTCTATTGATGCATGACATACATCCTCAACATATCCTCAAGAATCATGTTGACCCTCTCTATATGCCCATATTTATATGGCTGATGAGTTGTACCAAAAGCTAAATTTTTCCCCAAACCTACAAACAAATCCTTCCAAAACCTAGAAGCGAACTTGGCATCTTTGTCTAATATGATCTTCTTGGGAACACCATGAAATATCATGAATATCTCCCTAATAAATATCTAAGCTACCTCGCTAGCTAAATTAGTAGACTTAAGTGCAATGAATTGAGCTACCTTAATTAACCTATCAACCACAACCATGATGTAATCACGTTGTCTCGATGTCCTCAAAAAACATGTAATGAATTCCATGGAAATGACCTCTCATTTCCAGTCTCGAATTATAATAGGATTTAATAAAATAGTTGGATGCCTTCACTCTGCTTTCACTTGCTGACAGTCAAAACATCTCACAACAAACTCATCCACCTTTTTCATTATATTCAACCAATTACAGAACTTCCTAACTATTTTCAGAGTCTGTTGATATCTCAGGTGACTTGAATATGGCTTGACATCAAACTCCCTCAAGATAAGCTTCTTGAGCTCACTGTTATCGGACACATAAATCCTATTCCTATATCTAATCAAGCCATATGTCATGAGGTGATACTTCTCATCATGTCAATTCCTATAAAATCGTTGCAACAACATTGAGGATTACCACCTGGTCAGGAACTTGAAAATTGTTCCTTTTCTGTTTGGAATAATGGCTCTGACTAGGGATGTTGGGACTAGTTTCCCAATAAATTATAATTGAGTGGGTATGAGGTATTTATAACTAAATGTGATTGATAAATGGGAGTGATAACGAGCTTAAAAGTATAGTTATACATATCTATATCCCGAGGCTTAATTATGTTTCTTTTGTATGCAATTTCAAATATTATCCTTAGTGTATGACAATGTATATTATCAAACACTTACAAAAGTGAAAACAATTAAAGATAATTAAATTGATTAAATAGTTAATAAAATTAATTGATTAAACACATATCGCATCAAAAAACTGGATTTCTTCTACATATATCAAAAGATGGCAATATTTGCAAGTTCAAAAGTGAATTAATGCTCAATTTTATTTAGAAGATACATATAACAAAAAAATTAAAAAAATGGATGACTATTAATCACATATAAACATAACAATAATGTAAATATAGAAATACCTGATATATCTTAACTCTGCTCATGAAAGAAATCACCCTGGTCCATCCTTTCTATTAAGATGATTTTAAAAAAATACAAAAGTGCAACTTCTCAAAGCCTTCCTTATACAATTTTAGGACCCCTTTCTTAAGACATGAAAGGGTTTATATAGCTGATACTAGGAATGTAAAAATAGAAAATACACGAAGTACTGAGTAGGTTTAAACAACTCTCCTTAAAAGAAGATATAATAGGACAAAAATTGAATATGTTTGAATGACGAGATCAGGAGTGTGATGTTGTCTCTTTTCCCATTTGTTGCTTGAGCTCTTAAATATCTGTCATTGGCTGCAATTCAGGAGTTTGAGTTGGCCTTATGTGCATCTTTCTAGGGTACACTACATATAAAAGTGTAGGAATTATGTGAGAGGATGTGTCAGCAAGGCATCGCAACATTAGCCACTAGTTGTGTGGCTTCACAAGATATTACCAATCTTTTTCCTAATCAAGCTTTGTTACTTTCTTAATGTTATCTTCCTTTCTATTGATACTTCCTGCCATTGTTTCATCAAAATTTTGACATCAAGTAGGGAATCAGGTGGGCATTCTTGAATAATATTGGCACCAAACAAATTATTACTGAGAGTTTCATCAACGTTGTTTGTAATATCACTTGCTCTGAAGATAGCCCTTTCTACTTGCTTTAGCTTTATGTCCCAATATGTAAAGAGGATTTCTTTAGGTTAATCCTCTATTATTGGAATATTTTCTGCTCTTCCTTGTGTGTTGTCTTTCCAAGTGATGAATTATGAAATATTTTCATCAATGTCATCAAAATTCCTCCTCAATTCAGATGATTGATTCATCACTGAATCACTTTCGTTGCATAGATCATTGATGATTGTCAATTTCTGGTAGAATAATATTTTTTGTTGGCCTAATAGGGTGTTTAATTCCATTTATTCCTTTTTAAAGTCTTCAATTTTTGGATTTTCCTTTATTTTCTCGATTGTGAATTGCGGGTTTTGAATCTCAGTATATTTGACCTTGATATTAGTTTTATGTTGCAATTTCAATTGATAAAAGCTATGTTGGAGTTGTGACAACTATGTTTGCCACTGATGATCGATACTCTACTTTTCCTTTAACAATTATTGTTCCAATTGTTGGATTCTATCATCCTTTTCCTTGAAAAAATGATGTACTTTTGATGCTTTGTCAATAGTGGCAGTTTCATAGCCACCTGCAAGCTATGATAGCCTTGTTAAGTCATCAGAAGGATTGGTTTGTGGATCTTTCCATACCACCTCCATTGATATGTCTCCAGGGACTAGTGCCTAGTATTAGTCAACTCTTCTCATTCTCTGTCTGCTCATCACAACCCAATGACTGGGACTGTAAAATATGTCAAGAGGATGGATCTCTTCAATCTTGAGAACAATTTATAATGAATGGAATGTCACAATGAATTCAATTTCATCTATTTTGACTACATTTTCATAAGCCCCAACAGTAAGTGGGATCTGTCTGTTGCCTTAAGGAGTGTTGATTGTTTCTATGCGCTCAATAGTGTTTAGCTCTTGATTTCCTTCTATTTTCTTATTAAATTGGTCCCAAAACTTATCCAAATCACTGTTGAACAATGTATTATCAATTTTTTGTTCTATGGATGTGGTTTCTTTTGTTCCCTTTAGGACCTCAATTTCCTTCAAAGGTTGTTCCAAATTATGCTCTTTCTGTAGAATTGGTTGAGACAGCCTCAACATGTTAAGAGGGATATTCTCCAACCTCTTATTCATGTATTCTTTAAACTTAGTAAGTTGTTCTGGATGCATACATATCTCTTCCAACTTTTCTACCTATGGGTATGTCTCAGCAGACTCAAATAGGTCATCATAATCATCAAGCTCATGTATGAATTTTATGATTTTAACTTGGGTTGTAAAGTTCTGGGCTAATTTTCTTGGGTCAAACTGTCTGTCGGGCATGGTATATAAGTTTAAACACTGAATATGGTGGAATTCAAGCCCAACGTGCTTGTAATTATCTAAATCATAGACACCACAATTGATAGTAAATCATGGCCAAGAGGACTTTTTGGCTTCTTTCAAGCCTTTGGTTAGTCCATTACCTATTGTCTAATAGGCAATCTCTCTGGCGAGGAGTTTATCAAGTACATAAAGTGGGAGAACATGGCACCTAGATAGACTACCAAAAACCCTAACATATGTAAGCAATTCTTCTCCAAACCATTTCCCTATAGCTGTGAAATCATCTGTGTCTTGGTTTGACAGTCTTAGGGATTTTTCTCCAAAAAACGCTTGATGTAGGGGTAAAATGACTCCATGATAAATTTTGTAAAAAAGTTACTTAAAATTGCACTCCCAAGGGGTATTGTGGTAGATATGGATAGGGGTAGGGTATTTTATAGTCCATTTCCTTCACATGGTTGGGAAATAATAAGTAAATCATACTGGATCCATGATGTATACGCTCATGAAGAAGGGGGGAACTATCTTGGTAGCGACTTTCCAATTTTTTATATACTCTAGGATGTGGGAGGCAATATTATTGCAAAATATAGTGGCCCAATCCATAATGTATGAATCCGATGCAACATCAATGAGTGGATCCTATTCAAATGAAAACTTATTTGTATTAAGGTATCCGAACAGTCTACACATCATGGAAGCAATATAGCAATACAGACCAACAAGAGAAGAAATGGAGTACAAACCCTTATCATCATGTTTTTGTGTCTCCATTTCCTTATCGACTCTGATTCTAGCTTATTTTCCTTTTCAAATTGTTGAAGTAAATTCTTATCATATACCTTTTGTGGGTCGTGTATATGATACATTCTCTTCAAATCTTCTGCCTTGAAAGACTCAATTACTATTTCTCTTGAAGTTAGGAATTTCCTTTCTACAATATTAAAATTATCGATTATCCACTTCACCATCTTTGTATAGGAAATAATTTTAGGGTGAGCGATAATTCGATGGAGGAAATAATTGGCGAATTCATTGCAAGAAGTTTTAGAGGATGTTGGAGCATCAACTATGGATACCCTTTTAATTATTCTGTTCTTTTCATCATCAAATAATTTATACATGGCCTCCCATGAAGAATTTCCAGAGTCTGGATTACATGTTGTATCAGAGAATAGTGGAGGCATCTCTATGACTTCTGAAGTAGGAGCTAGGTGTGGAGTATCCATGTGTTTCTTGTATTTCTTCGCAGCCTTTGACATCTCGCAAGAGTATTTCTTCTCGGGACTAGCCGGTAGCAGGATAGAAACATAAAATGAGTAAAAAAACTTAGAATGTGGGAACGATTAACACAAAAGTTTGAAGTTATGTAAAATATGGTTTAAATGTAAAAATCCTGAAACATTAAGTAACAAGCAATCAAATCCCTTGGGGACTCGATACCATCAATATTTTTATGCCTTGGTAATAATTAAAAAATGTGAGTTCATGTGGTTTACTTTGACATCAAAGCACTTAATTAAGATCTCACATCCCAAAATTCCTTTGGAGCAGAACTTAAAATACATGATAAGTTTAATTCGTTGATATGCGATCAAGACCTTGCATTAATTAAATGAAATTTATTATTGATGGATTTAAGATCTTGGGACATTGGAGGGGAAAGCATGCTTTAAGTTTTGCAATGTGATAATAACATTGTTATAAAAAAACTTATGGAGTAATCGAATTCATAATAGGCTTGCAGAAATGAGATTTCGATATATCACATCGAGGATTTATATCGGACAACATGAATGGTACCAAAGGGAATTTTTGAATGCAAAATGATGATAGTTGACGTGGCAGAAGGGTGGTTCCTACCAATGGACTTTATAATAACACCCTTTAGAAATATTTTCCTTTGTTATCATTATTTTTTGTTTAAAGCCTTAAGGTAAATTGTTTTATGTGTTTGAGCGACATCGCATCACACTTTTTCAATAGAGTGCTTTGAGTACTACTACTTGGAATTGCAATATGCGGTATCCGATGGAGATTTTGTTACATTTTTTAAGTCCTTTAGCCAATAGGATCTAAGTTTATCTTTCAAATACCAATTTTTGTCCTATAAAGAATAAAAATGTTTTATTGTCCTAAAAGAAAAAATTGAAAAAGGGGCCCCCATTATTTCCTAAGGTAACTATATATAGATAATGGGGGGGTTGTTGAATAGCACAAAAATTGGAGATTCACTGGAAGAACCAGTTATCTCTGATTTATAATAATGAAAATTTCAAAACTTTGATAAGTAAAAATGATTTAGGAAAGGAAAACTATATTTGAAATTTTGGATAAGTAAATTACTTTGAATAAAAAAAAATCATTTTATTGTAATCCTTTTAAAACCTCTTACAGATGAAAATATTTAACTATCTATATCAGTAATTAATTGGTTATTAAGATAAATTAGGGGGCTTTTGAAACTTAGCCTTTTGATATACTCATTTTGTCATAGGTAGAGCCTCTGCTGCTAGCAAGCATTCATAGCCTCAACAGAGTTACCTTTTAACCATCAATGATCCAGTATCCCATCCATTTATGATTGCAATATTTAGAAACTTAAAAATAATTGTCCTCGTTTCATGATGAGATAGTGAAAGTGTCATTCACCAGTTGTAATTGAGTTGAACAAGTTGGCTCGTGGTGAGACCCCTTGTCTCATGGTTAAAATAATCATAAGACATTACCCTGGTTTGATATTCAGTAGTGGTAATGTCAACCTATTATTTTCCTATGATCAGGTAAGTAGGCTCATGATGAGACCTCTTATCTTTTAATTTTAATATATTTTTGAATTACACTCTAAAAAGAGTGATTAATGGACGTGGAGAATCATTGACTCCTTAAGAGTTATGGATGAAATTTGGAGTTAAATATTCTTAGCTACAAAATAGTCTTTAATTTTTAAAACAAAACCTTTCTTGACCGATAACATGATCAAACAATTTTATAAATTTTGAGGTTAAAACAATTTACAACTTCTATGGAAAAAGATTTCAGAGTTTTATGATAATTATCCAAGTCTCAATTTTGTAATCATTTCCTTAAAAATTACTTCTTTAAAAGTGAAAAAATCATAATATGAATAGAGACGTTGATAAAAAGCCAAAATCATGCTATTTAACATTATTTTCTAACAGACCTAATCATGTAAATGCAAATACCTATATATTTATAGTAGAAGGAATGCTCTTCTAAGAAAAGAATTTTTTCAAAATAAGCCCATTAACAGGAAGAGAATCTCTCTTTCCTTGTAGATCTTGTATGATGGAGGTTGATGGGCCTACTTGTTCAGAAATTTTAAATGGTCCAAGCCACATTTTCTAGAATTTAGTATGCTTTCCTTTTTCCTCATGTGCCTTTTCCCATTTGAGGACAGGATCTCCAATTTGAAAATAATTTTTGGCAGGATCTCCAATTTGAAAATAATTTTTGGCAATAGAATTTGCATCAAAAGAAGATTTAACTATCTGTTGATGGTGAGCATGTAAGTTTGGATTTTTCCCTTCCTTCTTCTAATTTAAGTATTTGAAACATTCTTAATTGCAAATAAGAGGAAGGTGTTTCTTCGATAAATTGGACTAGGGATAATGAGGGTAGGGCTAGATTTTAAGGAATGATATATTCTTTCCCATATACAAAATTGAAGGAAGAAGTACATATGGAAGCCTTATGGGTTATTCGATCAGCCCATAAGAAAATTTCAAATATTTATGCCAATTCTTTTGGCTCTGATCAATAGTTCTTTTAATAATTCTTATGAGGTTTTTATTGGTTGACTCTACTAAAACATTCGCTTGGGGGTGGTAATTAGAAGAGTATTTACGTTTAAATCCTCTCTTAAGAGAAAATTCAGTCATGTTACTACCTGAAAAGTAATATTCATTTCCAAACATAAGTGTAGTTGGTAAGCCAAACCTAGTAATAATGAAATTATCAATGAATTCAATAATAACAACAGAATTGGCTACCTTAAGTGGAATTTCTTCCACCCACTTGGTGAATTAGTCCGTAGCAGTAAGGATATACTTAGGTTGCTTGAAAGAGTGAGGAACAACCTCACATATGATATCCAATCCCCATTGTTCAAAAGGTTTCTCAATGTTGACCGGTTGAAGAGGTAAGTCTGATCTTTTTTGTCTTCCAGCAACAGTCTGACAGATTTTGCACCTCCTTACATATGCATGGGTATCTTTGAATAAATTTGGCCAATAATACCCACTGTGCAGGATTTTGTGGGCAGTGGTATCTCCTTTGAAGTCTCCAACAGTTGGTCCATCGTGCAACTCCTGCAAAACCTTTTGTGTTTTAGACTTTTCTAAGCATATTAACAAAACAAAATCATAGTTTTTTCTGAATAACACATAATTAATTATTTCATATTGATTGGATTTTAATCGTAAAGATATTTTTATTTTATAATTGAGTTAAGGGGGAGCATATCCATTCTTTATGTAAAAAATAAGATCAGCATATTGGGACTCAGTATCAGTTAGGCTTACCTCAGATATGTGTACAGTGTTACCTAAGTCCTCATTAGTTGGTATATTGGAAGCTCCAGTAAGAAATTAGCAAAAACCTTTCCTCTAACACTTTTAGTTGGTTTTATGTCTATGTCATATTCTTGCAGATTTGTGACCCAATTTTCTCTCTTTTCTCCTAATTATTTTTGTACAAGTAACTATCTTGTTTTTCACAATGGGACTATTATTTTAGTGTGTGTATTTAGAAGAAAAGGCTTCAAATTATTTATAGATTTGAAAATAAAAAAAGCTTGTTTCTCCACCTCTGAATAATTCAGTGCAACACCTTGAAAATATGAACTAAAGAAAGAGATGGGTGCCTCATTTTTTTTATCATTAAGCTGTGTTAGAAAAACAACATAAGATGTTTCAAAAGAAAAAGTATATAAAATAAAATGATCAAAAAATTTTGGAGTAGTTAGAGAGGGAGAATTTATAATGGCTTGTTTTATTGAATCAAAAGCTTCTCTTTCATTGTGACCCCATTTAAAAACTGATTTTTTCTTGATCATGGCTTGTAATGGAAGAACAATTTGGGAAAAATAAACAAAATTTATTTTTTCTAGGAAATACTGCATTGATTTTTTAGTGTGGAGAAAAGAGATTTCAGAGATTGCCTCAATTCTTTCAAGATCAATGTAGATTCCTTCTTTGGATACGATAAATCCTAAGAAAATTCCTTCACTGGGAGTGAAGTAAGAAGTTTTTGGATTTAATGAAATTCCATACTTTTACAATGTTCAAAGATCTATTTTAAATCGTGAAAATGGTTTATTCTTTTCTTATAATAAATTTTTATGTCATCCAAGTAAACAACAACAATTTTTTTTATCAAACCTCTAAAATATATGTCCATGGCTCCTTGGAATATTTCCCCTACGTTTATTAAACCAAAAGGCATTTTCTGGCAGGCATAATTTCCCCATTTGGTCCTGAACATAGTTTTTAACCTATCATCTGGATGAATAGGAATTTGGCTATATCCTGAGAAACCATCAAGGAAATACATGACTTCATAACCTGCTACTGATTGTAATATTTTTTCCATAGGTGGTAAAGGGAAATTGTCTATTTGACAAGATTTATTCACATTTCTAAAATCAATGCAAATGTGTATGCCACCATTCTTCTTCCTGACATGCACTAAATTTAAGACCCATTTAGAATGCCTAACAAGAAAAATAATTTTTTCTTTACGAATTTTATTCAACTCAATCTTGATTTGATTTTCTAGATTGGCGTGAATCTTCCTTAATTTTTGTTTAACAAGTTTTTCATTGGAAATCATTGGAATAGTGTGTTGAATAATGGAGGTATCATATGTTCTGAGATCTTCATAGCTCTAAAAAAAATACTCTTATATATTATTAATAAATGAATGAAAGATAATCTTTCATCTGGTGAGATACCAAGACCTAAATTGATGTTCTGGGGTTTGAGATCAGCTCCAAGGTTTACTAGTTCAAAACTTAGGGTTGAACTTTGAAGTTTGGAGTTAGTAACCTTCTTAAATATGTATTTTAGGTCATATATATATTCAAGTTTACCACATATTTATGTAGAGAAATTTCATTATTTTTATGTTTAAATTGTCTCTCATGTTCATCCTCATCAATTATTTGATCATCATATGATCCTTCAAATGATAAAAAGCTTAAAATGTCTTCGTCATAATTAAACACTCGCCAGTTGGTGACATTGTCTGGAAGGGATTGTTGAAAAATTAATTCAATGGAAAACCTAACTGGACTATAATCCTCAAGTTGTATGATTCTAGATGCTACATTAGCTAGAAGTTTTGCACTATCATTTTTAAGTCTTGGGATAGGAGAAATATTAAATGCTAAAAATGAGAAGTGAGGGCTTGAACAAGAGATTGATAATGCTTCAAATGACCAGAAACATAGTGAATGGTGTTTCTCATCTGTTTTACAATAATTTCAAAGTCTCCAAACACTTGAAGATATTTGACATCAAGATCTATTGCTTTATAAAATCCTTGGACTCGTGCCTCATACTCATCAATATTATTTGTGCATTCAAACTCCAATCTATACGATAGCATTGTTTTTACTCCTTATGGGCTTATTAATATACAACCTGCTCCTGCACCATCATTCAATCTAGAGCCATCAAAATATAAATTCCAAAATAAAGATTTAACTAATGGTTTTTTCTACAAAATTTACACATGTAGAAGAATCTACCTGTGAAAATTTTTCAATTTGGGAAGTTACATAATTAATTGAAAAAGGAGATTCTTGTGCATTAAAACTACCTAAGAATGATTCAATATAATATTTCCCAAGGATATTGTTGGTAAAGACTACTCGTTCATTCTCTTCTTCAAAATTAGTCACTAAATATTTCATATGTTTTTCTTAGTCAATTCAAATTTGATTTGGTTTCCCATTAAAAGGAAGCCACATATGAGAACCATGGAGATTTTCAGACCAATATCTGCTTATAATTAAACCGTAAAAATTAGGAATATCAATAACTAGTATATCAATTATTTGACATACTTTTGAGTTAGAAGAGAGTGTTATGAGAACATAGTTAATTTCTCCTAATACCTTTACTTTGGTTCTATCAAGTTGAACAATGTGAATAAAAAAATTTTAGGGTGAAATATTTAATTTCAGACAAACTGAATAAGGCATTATGTTTGAAGATGCCCCTGAATCTACCAAGAAATTGTGCACATTCTTATTAACAATTTCAAAAGTTAGAAGGAAAGGAGGAGTATGTGAATTGGATCTATCCCCAATTAAAATAGCATATGAGGAATCAATATTTTTTTATTCCATTGAGATTCATGTCTATCCTGAAATTATGGAGGTGTTCCTCAATAGGGAGTCCATCATCAGGGTTATACTTTTGCATCCATCTCTCTGGGTGCTTAGGTAAATCATAAAGAGGTCCTGCCAATTGAAAAACTCCTAGATTTGTCATGATCTAGCTGCCATTATATGACCTGTAGGAATATAAGATATTTTAGTATTTCCAGAGGCTGATGTAGTGGTAGAAGAAATACTGTTGAAATAGTACTGCTTGAGGAAGCACTAGTTATTTTAGTTTGAGAGATATGAATATATGAAGTGATTGATTGGGAAGAAGGAAATGAGGGAGGAATGCATGAAGGAGTTTGTGGAGGAGATGATGATTTTATATCACTAGTGAATATTTGGGCTTCTAATGTAGGTTTTTCCTTTATTGAGAATGAAGTGGAAACTCAAAAGGAGTAATACCAAGTTTCTCACTTTGAGATCGAGTCAGTACACCAGAAACTTGTAAAGAAGAAGTTACACTTCCCTATGAAGGTTCTGAATGAACAAGATTTTCTTTTGAAATAAATATTCTTATAATTTCTTAATTAATATATGAAATTTGGGTGATTCAAGTGTATAATCTTGTGGGATTACCTCTAGAAGTGTACTAGGAGATTTAGGAGGTGATTGACCAACTTCAGATCTTGAAGTTGCAGGAGATTTGGAGGAGGATTGACTCTTTTGATGGCCTTTGGGTTTAGGATTATAACTTGATTCCATTCATAGTCTACAAGCCCTCCTTCTAGTGCCAAAAAATTTGATGCCTCAAAAATCGCTGCAACAACCTCGAGGATGACTACCTGGTCAGGAACTTGAAAACAATACCTTCTCTATTTGGAATAGTGGCTCCAGTTGGGGACGATGGGACTAGCTTCCTAATAAAGTATAATTAAGTGGGTGTGAGGTATTTATAACTAAATCTGATTGATAAATGGGAGTGATACTGAGCTTAAAAGTATATATATACCTATCTATATCTCGAGACAGAATTATGTTTCTTTTGTATGGAGTTTCAAATATTATCCTTAGTGTATGAGAATGTAGATTATCAAATGCTTATAGAAGTGAAAACAATTAAATATAATTAATTTGATTAAATAGTTAATCGATTTAATTGGTTAGATGCATATCATACCAAACAATTGAATGTCTTGTACATATATCAAAATATGGAAATCTTTGCATGTTCAAAAGTGAATTAATGCTCAATTTTATTTAGAAGATACATATAACAAAACAATTAAAAACAAGTATGAATATTAATCGCATACAAACAGAAAAATATAAAGATATAAGTTCCCGATATATCTTAACTTTGCTCATGAAATAAATAGCCCTGGTCCAGCCTTTCTATTAAGATTATTTTAAAAATTACAAAAGTGAAACTTCTCAAATCCTTCCTTACAAAAATTCAAAACCCCTTTATTCAATATATGAAAGGTTTTATATAGTTAATGCTAGGAATGTGAAAATAGAAAATACACAAAGTACCGAGGAGGTTTAAACAACTCTCCTTAAAATAAGAGATAATGGGACAAAAATAGAAATTGTTTGAATCATGAGCTCAGGAGTGTGATGTTGTCTCTTTTCCCATTTGTTGCTTGAGCTCATAAATATACATCAATGCCTGCAATTCAAGAGCCTGAGTTGACCCTATGCACAGTTGTCCAATGTACATTGCATCTAAACGTGCAGGACGCATGTGAGAGGATGTGTCAGCAAGGCATTAAAACATTAGCCATTTTTTGAGTGGCTTCATAAGATATTTCCAATATTTTTCCACATTAAGATTTTCTAGTTTCTTATTGTTATCTTCCTTTCTCTTTGATCTTTACTACCATTGTTTCATCAAAATTTTGACATCTGGAAGGGAATCAAGTGGGCATTCTTGAATAATATTGGCACCAAATAGATTATTATTGAAAGTTTCAGTAATGTTGTTTGCAATAGCCCTTGCTCCGAAGATAGCCCTTTCTGCTTACTTTAGCTTTATGTCTCAATCTGTAAAGATGATTTATTTAGGTGAATCCTCTATTTTTGGAATATATGATGATTTGCCTTCTGCGATGTCTTGCCAAGTTATGAATTATAAAATTTCTTCATCATTGTCATCAAAATTCATTCTCAATTCAGACGATTGATTCATCAGTGTATCACTTTTGTTGCATAAATCATTGATAATTTTCAATTTCTAGCAAAAGATTACTTGTTGTTAGGAAAACAAGGTGTTTAATTCCATTGCTTCCTTTTTAAATTCTTCAATTTCTGGATTGTCCTTTAATTTCTCGATTGTGAATTGTTGTTGAATCTGAGTATCTTTGACCTTGATATCAGTTTTATTTGAAATTTCAATTTATCAAAGCTATGTTGGAGTTGTGACAATTGTGTTTGCAACTGGTGATTGATACTCTTCTTTTCCTTTAACAACTCTTGTTCCAACTATTGGATTCTATCATCCTTTTCCTTGACCAACTGTTGTACTTCTGATGATTTGTCAATAGTGGAACTTGGATAGGCACCTACAAATTGTGATAGTCTTATTAAGTCATCAGAAGGATTGGTTTGTGGATCTTTCCATCCCACCTCCATTGGTATGTCTCCGGGGACTAGTGCCTGGTATTGGTCAACTCTTATCCTCTTTATCTACCTACTCATCATAGCCTGATGCTTGGGACTGTAAAATATGTCAAGAGGATGGATCTCTTCAATATTGAGAACAATTTTTTATGAAGGGTGTTAGGGTCCTATATATTATATGATCTCAAGGTGATTGAGTATTTTTTAGTTGCAATTTCATATAATACATGATTTTCAATATTCAAATGATTTCCAAAAAAAAATGAAAAATAAAAGAGGGTATGTTGAAAAAGGAAAAAATTGAAAATAATGAAAGAAAATAAAATAAAACCCTATAAAAGAATAATACTAAAAGTGTTTCAAGTCAAAGTGCCACTACTAATAAGTTAGGTTGTTCAATTCATACAGTTTAAGCATGATTGAACAAGTTTGAATTTCTATTAAATAGGTTAGTGAATAAATACTTACCAAATAGCTTAATCTTGGTTAGTCAGTATCTAGGTAGAAATGAAATTGATTCAACAGTGTAATCTGAATCAATAGGTGAAATAAGGGGTAGAGTAGGATAGATTTTCATAAAAAAAGGAGATAATCTGGGTCTGCTAGTTCAAATGCACCCTGCAAAAGAAAAACATGAAAAAAATTTAGATTAGAAGAAAGGGTAGGTAGAGAAAGAGAAGGTGATTTTGGGAAATGAAATGAAAAAATTTATCCTAAGTTACAAAGCGAAGGCATTTTATATGTTGGAAAAGATAAAGGGATAATATTTTTATCCAAAGCTCAAAGGTTTGATTCATAAAATGTATTTGATGTATTTCCCTCTTATACCTATGTCTTACCCTTACTTATCACTCCACCCACATTTCATTTATTCTCCGACCCCACCATTCATCTCGTCACATCGCAGCTATACTTCTTCCACCTTTCCCATCGTCTCCATCTACATCTTTAGATCTGACATTCATAATCACTCTTAGGCCCCCCCTCACCATCTGGACGTCACCATCGGGGGGGTGGGGGGGGGGGGGGGGTTCGAAACGAGCACTATCAAAAGATGGACCCACTACGACATGGTATACCCTAGTGAATTTTCACCCCAACACCCCCCCCCCACCAAAGTCACTTACTATGCAATACCCCCTCCAAAAGCAGTATTCTCTTTCAATACTAAACCATCCTTCCGACCTTTACCACTCTTCCTATCCCATCATGCCACCTCATCAGACCGTTACCCATCCAATCAACTCTTCTCCCACCTAAATCAATTTTTTGCATAATTAAATGTAATTAAATGTTAACTAATGGACCCGCACCATGGAAAACGGGAAACCAAAAAAAATTCTAACATGCTGATGCAGGAGCATCGGAATTAGCCAGCAATGTGGAGCATTGTCCACATGTTGTGGCTAACCGCAGTGAAACTCATTGACTGTTTGGTCAAATTCGGTTTTACCGAGAAGGATAGACTTCATAAATAGTTTGTTAATGAAATAAATGTGACTGTTTTATTTAAGATATTAGTGATAAGATTTGTTAAAAACAGGTGTAACCAAGAGTGAGAAAATAGGAGATTTTGTTAAGATCTTTAGGGAAATTAGGAGAGTTTGTTAGATATTATTAAGTAATGTGAAATCGCTACGAGCGAGAGTTAGTGTGTGTGAGGATTTGAGTTTGGAGTGAGATTTCAGATTTGATGAGTGTGACAGTGTGTATTGAATATTTGATTCTGGAATAATTAAGGAAAAGTGAGGTTCTGTTTGTTGTTTCTGTATATTATGAGCGCAATTTTATTCTGCCCAAATCGAATGAGAAAAGATGGAACTTGAATATTGATGTCTGCGTAAATGATTTAAGCGGTTTTGATCTGTTTTTGTATTGGAAATCGTATGAATTCTGTAATTGGTTGTAAATCGGGAAATGTCAAATTTGGTAAGTTAGAAAAGCCTTTATACAACGAAATAGTCTAAAAAGACTTCGCAGACCTTTTAAAGTGGAGTTGAATTACATTGCAATTTAATGTTGGATTGAATCGGGTCCAAAAGTGGTCTCGCGTTGTGTAAATCGAACAATATTAAATCTGCGATTTCCGATTCCGATTTGAATCGCATCGGAATTCTGAAGAGTGAGTAAGGGAGGTGGTGCAGTTGCGATTTTCGTTTTCCAATCGGATAGGATCGGAACATTTGGTAATCAATAAACATATGTAAATGTGACTGGTATTAATCGTCGATCGATCGCTTCGGAGGAACTGGTAAGCGATATATATATGTTGTAATATTGTATCGGGCTACGATTGCGATTATTATTATCGCATCGGAACAATGGATTTCATTGTGAAAAGCGTTAAAGCGCTCATATAAAGGGGTTCGATATTTATAAGATTTTTAATGGGTTTCTTTTAATTTTATTAAAGGAATTGGGTTCGATAGAAAATTAAAAGAGATATTTTGGGTTTAATTATTCCTTTGTGGGTTTCATGAAAAAGTGAAAAGTCCAGCGCTACTGCTGCGTGCGTCAATTTTTGGTATCGGAGCAAAAAGAGACAGGTGTTTGCAGCAAAGATGCCGCTAAGGAGAGGAGTTGGTCGAGGAATTGGTTGAGGGAGACCAGAAGCAAATTCAGTCCTGATAGAAGAAGTGCGAAGACTGCGTGAATGAATGGAAACAATGGAAACAGCCCAGAGAAGAGCGCCTGATGAGGGAGCTGAAAGTTCTTCAGAAGAATCTGAGGAAGATGTGGAAGCAGAAGAAGAGAGTGAAAATGTTAAATTCATGAAGATGTTGGCGAAGGTTGGAAGCAAACCCAAAGTGGAGATTCCTATGTATGAAGGGAGTTTGAATGCCGAGGAGCTCATTGATTGGATCAGATCCATAGATCAGTACTTCGATTATGAAGAGATTGAAGAAAGTAAAAGGGTAAAATTTGCAGTCACTAGATTGAAAGGTCACGCATCCATTTGGTGGGACGAGTTACAGACATCAAGAATGAGAAAGGGGAAATCTAAGATCAAGTAGTGGGATAAAATGGTAAGCAAACTGAAAGCCAAGTTTTTGCCTAAAGACTATCATTTGAATCTTTTTAAGCAGATGCAAAATCTGAAGCAAAAGGGAATGTCTGTTAAAGAATATACTGAAGAAATTTACTGGTTAAGCATCAGGATAGGGCATGTAGAAGATGATTTGGAGAAAGTAGCCAGATATGTTAATGGGCTAAGGTATGAGATCCAAGATGAGATTAGCCTATTAAGTTTGAAAACTGTTGAGGATGCCTATTAAGCAAGTTTGAAAGCAGAGGAGAAAATACTGCGGAAACAAAGTCAAAGAAACAGAGGAAAGAGCTCAGCAAAAGGTAGAGGAGCTGCCAGATCCAGAGGAACACAGCATCAGTTTGAAGCAGGAAGTTCAAGCAGCAGATCACCACAGATGGGTGAATCTAGTAGAGGGAGATTCGCGCCCAGAGGAAGAGGGCGAGGAAGAGATGTTAGGTGTTATACTTGTGGAGAATGGGGACATATGTCACGGGACTGTCCTCATAACAAATCAGCAAGCCAGAGAGGTGCAAATGTGGCTGAGGCAGAGTCGGAACCACCTCGACTTGTAGAGAAGGAAGAACCACCGGAAGAAGGTGAATCATTGCTGCTTAGAAGAACTTTGCTGAGATCAGAAAAAGAGATTGGAGAACCTGCGCAAAGAAAGAACTTGTTCAGGACTACATGCAAATCAAAGGGTAAGTGCTGTAAGGTTATAATTGATAGTGGGAGTACTGACAATCTTGTGTCTACAGAGATGGTGGAAAAGCTTGGGTTAACAAGGAAAGCACATCCTGCACCTTACAAAGTATCTTGGCTTCAGAAAGGTCATCAAGTCATCGTGACAGAACAGTGTAATGTGGAAATGCAGATTGGCACATACAGAGATGTGATTTTATGTGACATAATGCCCATGGATGTATGCCACGTGTTATTGGAGAGACCATGGCAATTTGACCGAAAGGCGATTCATGATGGAAGAAGAAATACATACACCATAGAAAAGGATGGAGTTAAACATACGTTGCTGCCAGTAAAGAATGATGCTGATAAAGAGCTGCCTGAAAATAATATTATGCTGATAAGTGGTAAAGAATTGCTACAAGAGGTGGATAAAAGCGAAGAGATGCATTTTGCTATCGTGGGAAGGCCAAAGGTAATTTTAACCTCCACAAATTTAAATGATTTGCCTGAAGAAATTCAATCTGTGTTAAATAGTTACATGGATATCATTGTGGATGAATTGCCGAATGAATTACCACCGATTAGAAGCATAAGTCACCATATCGACTTAATACCAGGAGCAAGTTTACCTAATAAAGCTGCATATAGATTAACTCCTCAGGAAAACACAGAAGTTGCAAGACAGGTTCAAGAGTTGATGGACAAGGGGCTGATTCGAGAAAGTCTGAGTCCGTGTGCTGTGCCAACGGTGCTTAGTCCGAAAAAGGGAGGAGAGTGGCGCATGTGCACCGATTCCAGAGCTATCAACAAGATAACAGTGAGGTAAAGATTTCCTTTGCCCAGGATGGATGATTTAATGGACTTTTTAAGTGGATCCAGGTATTTTACAAAGATAGATTTAAAAAACGGATATCATCAGATCAGAATTCGGGAAGGCGATGAATGGAAGACAGCGTTCAAAACAAATAATGGACTCTATGAGTGGTTAGTGATGCCTTTTTGGCTCACTAATGCGCCCAGCACATTCATGAGATTAATGAACGAGGTCTTGAAGGAGTATACAGGTAAATTTGTTGTTGTTTACCTGGATGACATTCTGGTTTTCAGTAAAAGTAAAGAAGAGCATTTGGAACATTTGAAGTTAGTCTTGAAAACTCTGCAGAAGGAAAAACTACTAATTAATTTAAAGAAATGTAGTTTCATGAAAGAGGAGCTGGTATACTTGGGATTTGTGATTTCCAGAGACGGTTTGAAAATGGATCCGGAGAAGGTACAAGCAATCAGAAACTGGCCTACTCCCAGGAGTGTATTCGAGGTAAGAAGTTTCCATGGACTTGCTAGTTTCTACCGAAAATTTATAAAGGGATTTAGTCAAGTTTGTGCACCAATCCTTGAGACAATCAAGGAGGTCAATCAGCCATTTCGATGGACAGAAGCAGCTGATAGGAGTTTTAATTTGCTGAAAAAGAAGATAACAGAAAAGCCTATTCTAGCATTGCCAAATTTCGAGAAAGTCTTTCAGGTGGAAACTGATGCAAGTGGAGAAGCAGTTGGTGTGGTGCTAAGTCAAGAGCAAAGGCCGATAGCATATTTCAGCGAGAAGTTAAATGATGCAAAGAAAAAATATTCTTCCTATGACAAAGAATTTTACACTATTGTGCAGGCATTGAAAAAGTGGAGGCATTACTTGTTGCCGAAGGAGTTCATCTTATATTCAGACAGCCATACTTTGCAGTTTATTAATAATCAGCCAAAGCTAAATCAGAAGCACGCCAAGTGGGTGGAATTTCTGCAAAGTTTCACTTTTGTAATAAAGCATAAAAGTGGTAAGTCTAATAAAGTGGCGGATGCATTAAGCAGGGTAAGTTTTCTTTTGCAAGAATTTAAAGTGGGTGTTGTAGGTTTTGATGAAATGATAGAAATGTACCAGGATGATGAGGATTTTAAAGACATCTACACAATAGTGCAGAATCCGGTGAGCCATAACAGAAGTCAATGGATGGATTACTTTATTCAAGGAGGCCTGTTATTTAAAAGCAACAAATTATGTATTCCTAAATGTTCCATTAGAGAGAACATAATTAAAGAGAAGCACAGTGGAGGATTGTCTGGTCATTTTGGACAAGATAAAACTTTCACTCAGGTGAATGCTTTTTATTATTAGCCTAAAATGCAAACTGATGTTAAAAATTTTGTTGAGAAATGCAGGGTATGTCAGTATGCCAAAGGAAGGAGTCAAAATACCGGTCTATATCAGCCATTGCCCATACCAGATCGACCATGGGATGCAGTGAGTATGGATTTTGTTCTGGGTTTACCAAAAACTCAGAGAGGAAACGATTCTATTTATGTTTTTGTAGACAGATTTTCTAAAATGGCTCATTTTATTGCTTGTAAGAAGACTAATGATGCAACACACATAGCAAATTTATTCTTTTCAGATATTGTAAGATTGCATGGTTTACCTGTAAGCATTGTATCAGATCGGGATACTAAATTTGTAGGGCATTTTTGGAGGACACTTTGGAAGAAATTGGGAACTAAACTCAGTTTTAGTTCAGCATACCATCCTCAGACAGATGGACAAACTGAAGCAGTAAACAGGAGCTTGGGGAATATATTAAGAAGTTTGGTACATCAGAATCCCAAACAGTGGGATTTGGCATTAGCTCAAGCTGAATTAGCTTACAATGACACACCAAACCGAAGCACTGGAATGAGTCCATTTCAGATTATCTTTGGAATGCATCCGAGAGGAGTATATGAGTTAAGAGACTTGGGGAAACAAGAAGCCAGAAGCGCAAGTGCTGAAGATTTTGCTGAACAAATGCAGAAGCTACAGGAAGAAGTTAAAGATAAATTGCAGGAAAGTAGCAAGAGATACAAGCAGAGAGCAGATCTGAAAAGAAGAGAAAAAGAATTTCAAGTAGGAGATTTGGTCATGGCATATTTGAGGAAAGAGAGATTTCCTACAAAGACTTATAATAAACTGAAAATGAAGAAAATAGGACCTTGTAAAATTAAAAGGAAATTTTCAGCCAATGCATATGAAATTGAGTTTCCGGAAGGAATTGGAATATCCCCCATTTTTAATGTTGCAGATTTATATCCATTCAAAGAAGCAGAGACCGAGTTGCAAACTGAAGTTACAGGTGATGAAGTTCAAACTGTGGACTAGGAGGAACAGGTACCAAAAGCATCTAAGAAGGAAGTGGAAGATATCTTGGATCAAAGGATATCCAAAAAGACTCGAGGGCAGACATATTTCCAGTATCTTGTCAAGTGGAAGGAGCAACCACTGGAAGATTCCAGTTGGTTGATAGCAGCTGAATTGCAGAGATACGAAATAAATCCTGAAAGTTTAAAGAACAAATATTTTCTTCCCCAGGAGTCTGATGTAGGAGCATCAGAATTAGCCAGCAATGTGGAGGATTGTCCACTTGTTGTGGCTAACCGCAGTGAAACTCATTGACTGTTTGGTCAAATTCGGTTTTACCGAGAAGGATAGACTTCATAAATAGTTTGTTAATGAAATAAATGTGACTGTTTTATTTAAGATATTAGTGATAAGATTTGTTAAAAACAGGTGTAACCAAGAGTGAGAAAATAGGAGATTTTGTTAAGATCTTTAGGGAAATTAGGAGAGTTTGTTAGATATTATTAAGTAATGTGGAAATCGCTACGAGCGAGAGTTAGTGTGTGTGAGGATTTGAGTTTGGAGTGAGATTTCAGATTTGATGAGTGTGACAGTGTGTATTGAATATTTGATTATGGAATAATTAAGGAAAAGCAAGGTTCTGTTTGTTGTTTCTGTATATTATGAGCGCAATTTTATTCTGCCCAAATCGAATGAGAAATGATGGAACTTGAATATTGATGTCTGCGTAAATGATTTAAGCGGTTTTGATCTGTGTTTGTATTGGAAATCGTATGAATTCTGTAATTGGTTGTAAATCGGGCAATGTCAAATTTGGTAAGTTAGAAAAGCCTTTATACAAAGAAATAGTCTAAAAAGACTTCGCAGACCTTTTAAAGTGGAGTTGAATTACATTGCAATTTAATGTTGGATTGAATCGGGTCTGAAAGTGGTCTCGCGTTGTGTAAATCGAACAATATTAAATCTGCGATTTCCGATTCCGATTTGAATCGCATCGGAATTCTGAAGAGTGAGTAAGGGAGGTGGTGCAGTTGCGATTTCGATTTCCGATCGGATCGGATCGAAACATTTGGTAATCAATAAACATATGTAAATGTGGTTGGTATTAATCGCCGATCGATCGCTTCGGAGGAACTGGTAAGCGATATATATATGTTGTAATATTGTATCGGGCTGCGATTGTGATTATTATTATCACATCGGAATAATGGATTTCATTGTGAAAAGCGTTAAAGCGCTCATATAAAGGGGTTCGATATTTATAATATTGTTAATGGGTTTCTTTTAATTTTATTAAAGGAATTGGGTTCGATAGAAAATTAAAAGAGATATTTTGGGTTTAATTATTCCTTTGTGGGTTTCATGAAAAAGTGAAAATTCCAGCGCTACTGTTGCGTGCGTCACATGCCTCCTTCCCGCCTATTTCAAACTTTACTGTTATCATCTCTGCTACCGGTTTTTCAATTTTACAGTTCAAATACAGCACCTCCAAGTGTTTTCTCTTGTTTCATAGTCTTCCTCGCTCAAATTCCACCTATGCACTCTGCAAACCTACATCACCATCGAAATTAGTGATTTCTACAATTTGAAACAATCATGCCTCCCAAGAAGAAAGGTTAGGAACCCTTCAATCCTATGATTCACCCTTCGATCGGCCTCGATCATGTTACCCTAGAAGACAAGGATTTTAAAATCCACGAGACACTTTGTGAGTTTGATATTTTTGATGTTTACTATTGGTTAGAAAATATATTGATAGATGGTGTTGATGACATTTTCCTCTAAGACACAAACATACCCTATTATATTTTCCATAAAACTCGCAATTCCCTAGAATTCATCAGAAGATGTTGTGGTTGTTATATCCCTGACCAAAATTTTTTTATTTCCCTTATTGGTGAAGTTTTGTTCACAATCAATGCCCAATCCATCATCCAAATGATGCAGGGACCTTCAGTAGAAAACACTACACCATTTTCCCAAGAAGCCCTCATAGACCTATGTGAAAAGATAGGTTTTGATAAGAGAGCCTCAACCCTTGAGTTTTTTTTTTATTGAAAATACACTTTTACCCCAGAAAAATTCTCCTTATCCCTCATCCTTATTCCCTGAAAGAAAAAAACAAATAGCCACAGCCATTGCATATCTCCTTGGGTACTACTCTAACCAATGGATAGATGAGGAAATTATAGGCTTTTTGACTATATTGTCTACAGATTCCAAGCCCTCTATCATGCTTGATTTTAGCCAATTCCTAGCTGACAGCATCCGTGAACAATTTTTTAAATTCCATACAGAGGGAGTATTTAAATACACTTTTTTCATTGTCTACATGTTCTTATATTTTAAAGAAGAAAGGTTTCAGTTTGCTATGAAGAAGATGGATGAAGATGGACACCCATAGTCTATCATTTTTTGGACCACCCCACTGATGAAAGAGCAAGAAGAATACAACTACAGGCAGTTTATTGAGCTATTCTTACATCCACCTATGAGTATTCTAGATGGCACAGCTAAGCCTAGAATAAGTGAAGAGATTAAAAGAATTATGCATATTTCATATCAAGCCAGAACAATAGACTAGTATTTATACTAGAATTATACATAACTAAGAGTATATGGGTGTGAATTACATCCTTAGAAGTTACCAAAAGTCCTCCCAATGAGGATTTTTTCCCTGGAGTATATCAGAAAAATGTTAAATGTTGATGAGGTGCATTTTATCTCAACAAAGAAGAAATCACAGTTCAAGATAAAGTCTGAGATAGGACCATACATATGCAACAGCAGGGCAGCGGGAGAGGAAGATGACAAGAGACTGAAAGAAATGAATTTTTCTCCCAGCTTTACATAGTCTTATGACCCATTTGGCATCATTTCTAAACTTAGGGTGGAAAACAAGTCTACACCCTACATTCATACACAAAGGCCAGAAATAGAAAATTTCAAGAATCAAATAGAATGGGCAGAGAATACTTTGCAAGAGGTAGAGGAGCAAGCAATATCTACCTCACGTTTACAAACCTCTATACCATAGAAAAAAAAGATCAAAGAATATAAACAAGAAGCAACAGGAAAGAGGCAAAGGGAAGATAGTCACCTTCAGTGACTGATACTTATAACAAAGAATTCAAGATTAAGTATAGGAAAAGGGCCAGAATACACATGGACATTGATCAAGGTAAAGAAACAGAGTAGGAGACCATCATCAACATCCTAGATACTCCAATATCATCTCTAGTGGGAGGACACCCCATCACTTCCCCTACTACCTCAAATACCATGCTAAATCAACAGCAGGCCCTCCAAACATCCACATCTAGTGTTGTTGTAGGAGAAAGGGAGAAAATAGTGTTTGATACCTTTAGGGAAATCAAACTTAGGAATGAAATATTAAAAAATAGTACCTACACCCAATTTTGTAAGCAAACCTATAGCTGACAGAGTATACTGTTATCAACTTTTGATTCAGAAAAGGGGAAAATGCACATGGCGTTCCTAGAAGCCCAAATTGTAAAACCCAAGATGGAAGCAGACTACAAGAATAGCTCATTTGAATTCAGCATCAAGGACATTCATCCCATCGACTAGATGGAAATGCACAAATACACAGGTAAAATGATCTCTTCCACCTTAACCAACACAACAATGAATTTGTCTAAGTTGTGGGTCTCCTTAGCAAATGTACAATCACGGCTCAATATGGAAAAGATCTCTTCTATGTCCAAGGATACAAGGATAAAATCCTTGGAAGATTTGATTGTAAGGATAGGATATGACCCCTTAAATTTGCAGGTTGTGGAGGATATAACTAAGAAGAAAAATGTAAATATATCAACCTTAAAGAAGTAGCTCAAGATGTCAGCCACAGAAGACCCATTTACAAAAGAAATAGAAGAGACAAAGACCCTGAAATCTGATATGATGAAACTCGTCATGGAGCAAACTTCCCAACTGAAAAATATGGAGATTTAAATGGAGAAAATGGTCAAGGAAAAAGAGCAGGCTACCAAAAATTCAATTGTTCCTTTAGAGTTTGTACCCCTTACATCCATTCCTACATCAACAACTTCAACAACTAGTACAGAAGATGTTGCATATCAGCTTGCAAAATCAGTGGAAAAAATTTCATTGCAGACAGAGGAAATCAAAATACTATAGGCTCAATACAAGAATTTACAAGATTAGATGGTAAAGACCGAGATGACTCATTCAAAAAAACCACAGAGAAATTAGAAGCAAATAGAGAGTTTATAGAAATATCTAAAAGAATCCTCCACTGGCAACACCTTGGCTCAATTAAAGAAATAATATGGACCAACTTCATCAAATCCATGAATGAAATTTGGCCATATATCCAGATTATTTTTGAACAAAAGGACCTGATTGAGAAAGATAATAAGGCCATTTCATATATAACTAAATATCTAGGATACACGCTTGCTACAGCTAACAAGATCATTAAGTTTTTTAATTCTAGAAATATATATGAACTTGATGATATGGGAATACATGACAGGAAAAAAACCATTTTGGAGGTGAAATAATTCCTTACAGTAAGGAACTTGGTGCAACATCTTGAGCAAAAGTATAATGGATTGGAAATTGCAGTCAGCAGGTTCTTCAACAAAATTGAACCATTATCCAAAAGGGGCATGCCTTCTCTATTTGTTATCAATGACAAACTAATGGCCAGAGATGATTATGTGAAGAATCTCAAGTAAATTGCAAAGGACACATCAAAGTTTTCAAACATTAAAGGTGAAATGATAGGGAGAGATTTTATCGTAGTTGTGAGTAAAGATGTTTTCATATAGCATGAGATAAAGCATATATTTTTGGTTAAACCCAGATTTACTAGATACACAGAGGTAGATGAGATCTATTGGAAGGCAAAAAACATACTTCTTCTTGATGAGGATCGGTGGGAAAAGTTGTGTGAGTACCAGGATGAGTGAAGAGCACCTACATCTAGCACAACGGCCAACACAACAATAGTTAGATCGTGCAACCAATGGTTAGAACATGCAGCAAATGTTTCCCAAACAGAAGTGCCAAATGTCCATAAATGTTTAAACGACTCCACTTTTTTCGAGCACGTTGGTTAATACATTTATGTTGTAATTAATAAGAATATTTCTTGTTTTGATATTGCATCCTTTGTAGAATTAGCTTAAATACTTCATGCATTTGAAGTATCAGTGGTTGGACTCTGATCATCGTAATCTTTCTCTTTTGAGCTTTATGCTTTAGAGCTGCTAATACATCAATAACGAAGACCATTCACAAGATACTTTTGCTATATGTTACTGATGATGTTTTTCCTTTTGTGACAATTGTTTCCATTGTTTCTCCTTACTGTGTATTACTTTAATCTAATTATAAAACCAAAATTAAGAAGAAAGATTTTTTATCTGAACACCTTATTTCTGGTTGTGTTTGAAATATAAATGTTTTCTTCTAAAGTCTGGTTGAGAAATTATTGAATTCTTTTCAATCACTACGAAATTCACCAATGCTTCATTTCATAATTCATTTAGAATTAGATATCTAGTAACTATAACTAGCTTGCCCTGTTATTACTCTTCAAAAAATTGATGCATCATATATCTTTTATTTTGCTCCATATCCCAATGGAAAATAATTAACACAAAAATATCACCTAACCAACCAACCAACCAATCAAACAAACAAACAAAAAAACAATTCATCATTATCATAACTAGCCTAATATCAATTAAGGAAACAAAGCTAAATTATACAAAGAGAGCCCTCTTTGAAGCTAGAAGGGCTAGATCCCAGCTTTAAAAGTGGTTTGATGTTCTCCTATAGAATTATTCTTTCCAATCCTAAAATTATAGAATGATAACATAGTGGCAACCATGCTGGGGAAAAACGAATTGAAAAAATTGTCATTTCTTTTGAATTTTGAAACCCTAGTTTGTATAATTGTGTATGATAGAAAAATTTCATAAAGATTGGTTTTATTTCATTTTTGTAAATAATAAAAGTGTGTGTGCCTTATTTTTTAGTTCTAACTCCCAAAAGAACCTACACTAGAACTGATCCTGACCCAAATCCTGCAACTATAGTGGATAATACTGAAAGACTTTTAAGAAAAACTAGAAAACCAAAGAATCAAGAGAGAAATAACCCTCTTTCTAGAAAAAATTCTCTTCCTGAAATGTTTGACACTATACAAGACATTGAATATGACTTAAAATTCAAACAAGGTTTATTCAGGACTAAATCTGAAAGTTGGGTAGTTAAGACAATACTCGATCCATCAATTTTACAACAAAGTCCAGTTAGAGAAGTTTCTTTACAAACTAAATCTAACCTTCAACTTCTACAGTATTTTTAAGACCTTCAATATTTGGTAACAAGTTTTACTTCAATAGTTTAAGATGCTTATCTTCAACAATCGATTGAATTATCTGCTTTAAATGTAGCAGCTTCGTCTATAGCTTCTCATTCTTCATGCCCTAAGTCATCTAGTCCTACTGCTTTGGTGATTCTAACCACTTCTCCTTTCTTTCCTCGTAACACTACACAAACCCCATCACATTTACCTCTTTCCATTATCCACCCTACCTCACCTACTTCTCAGTTTCCCCCACTTATTGTAAATCTCCCTCCACCAGCCTCCTCCACCAATCATGGAAACAAGGTATGCTCCATTAGTGCTACATGCACCTCTGGAAAACATGCCATAGGATTATCAGTCAAAAATTCCACAATTTGATGGGACTGGTCCTTTAACAGCCCAACAACATATTGACACAATGAATGATTGTTTTGACCTCCAAGAAGTAGATGATTAGAGTGTTAAGTTAAGAATTTTTTCTCAAAGTTAAAGTGGAGAAGTAAGGAAATGGTTTAAAGGTTTGAATGCAAACAATATTAATGATATTCCTGCATTCCATCATACATTCCTTAATAGGTGGGAAGTTAATAAAAACCCTCTTCAAATTTTATCTAAATATGAAAGAATTAGGAGGGCTCCAGTAGAAAGTGTTTAGGATTACTACACCAGATTCAATAGTTTGTACAATTCAATTCCCACTCACATAAAACCACCACAAGGTTTAGCCTTAGTCAAATTCCCATATGGCTTTGAGCCAGAAATGTCGTCCCAAATGAGGGAGAGAAATTCAGCAACATTATAAGAAATGCATAGGGATGTAGTGAGTGTAGAAGCCAATTTGTTAGCAAAAAGAGCAAGGATGAGAAATGAGATAAGAGTTACCATAAGATATGAACCTACAACTTTGTCAGTTGATGCCAAAATTGATTCCTTGAAAAGAATTGTAGAAATAATGATGGAGAGGATTAGCCTAAACAAGAGGACTGCTCCTAGGGAAAACCAACATGCTCCTTAAAATCATAATCAAAATCCCAGAATAAATCCTCCTCAGATAAGACAAAGAGAACAGAGAGGCCCTTATCAGCAGATTAGGCCTCCATTTCAGGAAAATTATCTTGATGAAGATGGGGAAATAGCTGAATAGGTAGAAGAAAACCAAATAAAATTAATGGGTGTAAATGAAGATGATACTATTTTTCTCACTCAGGAGGAATAGGAATCACTATTGTTGACCCAAACTAAAATTGAAGCTAAAGAGTCTGATGATTACAAAGAAGGATTTGAAAATTCCATGATGGAAGTCCATAGGTAGTACAATCTTAGAAGCAAGAAAAATTTAGACACCTCCAGTAAAAATAAAACTAAAAACTCTACCAAAAAGGTCTTTGAACCTGATACTAATAAAAATACAAAAGGTCCTAAGAAAGGTGTAGATAATTCAGGAAACAAGACCACTAAAATCCCTACTAAAAGAACAGTTGATATTTCTTCCAAAACTGCACAAGCAAATGTCTGTACCACTAGTCAACAAATAGAACTTGTCACAAAGATAGTTGTTGAAAAGTCTAATTTTTCAAATCTGCTTAAGAAACAAACACCATTCAGTATTGAAAATGAAATTTCTAAACTGAAAAGTTCTACCCCCTTAACTGAATTAGTAAATAAAAAAGTGTACAATACTCAGGTCATGAAAGCATTAAACATAGGGGAAAACATAGATATTGTCAATCTAAATGATGATCAACCTGAACTTTTATTTGGACAAGAATTTTATAGTAAACCACAAGGAGGTGTCCCTCCATTTTATGCCAGTCTCAATGTACATGACAATATTCTCCACAATGCAATGTTAGATTCAGGCACATCTCATAATCTAATGCCAAAAGCTGTTATGGAGAAACCTGGCCTTGAAATTACTAGAGCCTACAAAGACTTATATTCATTTGATTCTAGCAAAGTTAGATGTTTAGGTCTTATTAAAGATCTTTGTGTCACTTTAGCTCAAATCCCAGCTAAAAGTCTATTAATGTACATATTAGTAGTAGGAATTCCTCCTAAGTATGGCATGTTGTGGTCACACTCATGGGGATAAAAGTTACAAGGAACCCTTCAAATGGAAATGTCTTATGCCAAAATACCATTATTTGGTGAAAAGAGAAGATTGTATAGGGAAACCATGATGAAGTATATGGTGAGTAATTAAGAGAAACCACATAACTACCCCCTTTACTGTGTTCATTCAGACCTTGACTCCTTCATTCTTTATAATTATGGAGACATTGATGCACAAGTTACAAAGGAAGTAAACAACTCTGTTGAAAAACAGGAAAATCCAATGCAAATTGTACCACTAAACACCGAAACTGATCCTTTTTGGAACATGATTTTTGATGGCTCATGTGGCAAAGCAGGCTCAGGTGTTGGTTTTTGGGTGAGCAATACAAAGAATAATTATGCAGAAGGTCATTCCTACAAACTTAAATTTCAGTGCACTAATAACATAGCAGAATATGAGGCACTTCTCTTAGGCTTACAATTGCTGAAAAGAATGGGAGCTAAAAGAATTTATGTTCATGGAGATTCTGAATTAATCATAAAAAATATCAATGGAGAATATGCTGCAAAACATCCTAGATTAAGAGCATACAGAAATGCAGTGCTTGACTTTCTAAGAAATTTTGATGAATATGATCTTGCAGTCATTCCATGAAATCAGAATATCCTAGCTAACAGTTTGGATTTTTCAGCAAGCACTTGTAAGTTGCCTCATCCCAATAGACAAGAAATAGTGGAAGTTAAACATCGTCCATATGTTCCTGATAACATGATATATTGGCAATTTTTTGGGAATGATAAACAGATTGAAAATTTCTTACAGTCAAAGGATGAGTTTGAAGAGAGTAGTATAGATTTAGATTATAAATTGGAAAATCAAATTGATGTACATGTTAATATAGATAAACAGTTTGATTTTTTTGGTGTAAATAATTCAACAAATAAAATTATACATAAACCAGAAGGATAATGTCCTACCTAGAGGACTTGTCCCTTTAGAGGAACTTTTTTATTTCAATGATGTAGCAAAAAAGAAAAAAATGGAACCCATAGGAGCATGTACAAATTATACAACATACATGTATATCTTGGATTCACCCGATCTAACAATTTAATAAAGTTAAATAGTGAACCACTTCTACAAATATTTTACGGAATTAAAAACACAATCACTAATCACATGAATTTGATGAGGAACCAACTCACACACAACACAGATAATTTCACGGGGAAAGCTTACAAATAAAAACCCCACTATCTTCTATTGTATATTCAACATGGATCATGAAACAATTACATAAAAACTCTTCTCACAAGATCCCTCCAGTACTCAGCTAATTGTCTCACACTACCATGAACAAAACTGACCAACACATAGACAATTCTCAACCTCTAGACATCCTGCCTTGCTTGCATTGTCCCTGATGGATGCAATCCATGAAAGATATGAATTCTTGCCTTCCTTGACTGTGCAAGTATCATGGGAACTCCAATGGGTATTTGGTTTCATGTGTGCAACCCAATAATCCTACAACTGATAGTCAACTTCCCTTTCACCTAGAACTCAATTGGGTCTCCACTCGATCTGCCATGCATGCAACTAATAATAGTAAATCCTCAGTTGCATGTGAGATCAGTGATTTTGAATTATTTAATATTTAATTCTTGATCTCTCACTAGTACATCTTCAGTTACAACTAGCACAATTGAGTTTAACTCACGTAACTGAGTTAAACTGATTACAACCTACATTAACTAATGAACCACTGCATTTCGAACTTTGTTACAACTAGAATTACTCGGCATGCCTCACCAACTACCTCTAACTCAAAATCCACTAGCTAACTGAGTTTATCACTCTCAGTTAACTATTTCAAGTTTACATTGAGAATAGATTACAATTTATTGTCCATCTTAACTAAGGGATAACCAAAATATACATGCACCCAAAAATAGCACTGTGGGCCCCACCCTATTTTGGGTGCTTATTGCAACTTGGCGTGGGTGCTGAAATTTTCTTGTTGAATCTCAACAGAGCAAACATAGAAGAGTGTAACATAGGTAGTGAACAAAATCCTAAAATAATAAAATCGTCAAAATCACTGCCTATTGTTACAAAACAAAGGTACGGAGCCTTTTTCAAAGAATTCATAGATGTTTTTTCATGGAGTTATGAAGATCTAAAATCCTATGACAGTAGTAGCATGCAACATAAAATACCAATCAAAGAAGATCAAAAGCCATTTAAACAAAAACTGCATAGGATAAATCTTGTCCTAATGCCTTTGGTTGAAAAAGAGGTTAAGAAAATGTATGATGCTAAAACCATAGTTCCTATTAGATATTCTAAATGGGTATCCAACATTGTGCCTATGAGAAAGAAAACTGGAGAAATTAGAGTGTGCATTGATTTCAGAAATCTAAACAAGGTCTCCTTAAAAGACAAATACCCACTACCAAAAATGGATCACATATTACAAAGGGTAGTAGGATCTAGTAAGATTTCTTTATTAGATGGTTTCTCAGGTTATAACCTTGTCTTAGTGCATCCTGATGATCATGATAAAATTGCCTTCACTACTCCATGGGGAACTTTTATGTATGTGAAAATTCCCTTTGGGTTGAAGAATGTTGGAGATACTTTCCAAAGAGAAATGTATATTTCTTTTGTTGATGAAATTGGGAATTTTATCATGATTTATCTTGATGACATTATTTTCTATTCGAAAACTTATGAGGATCATTTGGCACATCTAAGAAGAGCCTTTGAAAAATGTAGAATGTTTGGCATCTCGTTAAATCCTAAGAAAACACTTTTTGGTCTTGAAGAAGGAAAACTTCTTAGTCATATTATTTATAAGGATGGTATTAGGATTGATCCTAGTAGGATTGAAGGTATACTTAAAATCAGTCACCCAAGAAACCTCAAGGAACTTCAGCCTTTTATTGGTAATATCAATTTCCTAAGGATATTCATTCCTAACCTTGCAGAACTTAGAAACATAACCAACATGCTTAAAAAATATTCAGAAATTAAGTGGAATATTGAAGCTAAACAATCTTTTGATTTGGTCAAACATGCATTAACAACAGCTCCAATGAAAATTAGCCCAGATTTTACCAAATATTTCATAATAATTTCCTTTGCCTCTGAACATACTATTGCATTTGTCTTATTGCAGAGAAATACTGAAGGATTTGAACAGCCTATTGCCTTCTTTAGCAAAGTTTTAAGGGATGCCTCTTTGAAATTCAACATTATGGAAAAATAGACCTTTGCATTAGTTAAAGCAATAAAATATTTTAGAGTATATATTTTAAATTCCCATGTTATTTCTTATGTTCCTAATGTAGTGGTCAAGGAAATTTTAACGAAGAATGGACCTGATGGAAAGCGAGGAAAATGGATTGCCATAATTTTGGAATACGACTTAGAAATCAAGCCCACCAAATTGATCAAAGGACAAGGACTCGCCAAACTGATGGCCGAGTCCAATTTTTAAGAATTGGATATCAATATGATTTATTCATTGTATGATCAAGAGGAACAGACAACTCCATAAATTAATGAAGCATTTTTAAACTCCCCCTAGTATGCAGACCTCCTATATGTTTTATTCAACTTAAATGCTCCTCCTGGTCTAACAAAAACAAAAGAAAGATTTTTGAAGTTGAAAGCAGTTAAATTTTGTATTATATAAAATGTCTTATATTGGAAATATGTTGGGGGTATTTTACTGAAATTTTTGTTAAAATATGATGCATAAAAAGTTATGCATGAGTTCCATGTAGGTGATTGCGGTGGACACCTTTATTGCAAAACCGCTGCAAATAAAATCTTTAGGGCTAGTTTTTATTGGCCAACTCTATTCCATGACATACATAGGATGGTAACTGCTTGTCATAAATTCCAAATATTTGAAGGAAACAGAAAATTGTTACCCCTACCATTAAAGCCTATTTTTGTTGAAAGCCCTTTACAACAATGGGGATTAGATTTCATTGGTGAAGTTCATCCTTCCTCCTCTACCCAGCACAAGTAGAATCTTATTGCCACTAACTACTTTACCAAATGGATAGAATCCACTCCTTCCAGAAATGCCACTGATTATGTCATTATTAAATTCCTAGAAACTAATATCCTTTCCAGATTTGGTTGTCCTAGAAAACTCGTCATTGATAATGTTGCAGCCTTTAAGTCCAAGAAAATGGTTGATTTTATCTGTCATAAATACCACTTTAATTTGAGACATTCAACAGCTTATTACCCTCAGGGTAATGGATTATCTGAATCCTCAAATAAAATTTTGGTGAATATCATTGAAAAGCTACTAGAAGACAACAATAAATTCTGGTATAACAAGTTGGTCAATGCACTTTGGGCTGACAGACTTACTACCAAAAAATCAATTGGAATGTCTCCATACCAATTGGTCTATGGAATGGATGAAGTTTTCCCATCCTCTTTAGTAGTTCAAATCATGAAGATCATTCAAGAAATACATATGAACCAAATGATGTACAAAGAAGGATCAACCAAACTATTCAATTTCAGCAGTCTAAAGAAGAGGTCTATACCAGGACCCAAGTTGTGCAAGAAAATATCAAGAAGATATTTGACAGAAGAACAAAGGCTGATGATTTCAATCTAGGTGACAAAGTGTTGAAATGGGATTCTAGAAGAGAAGACAAAGGTAAACATGGAAAATTTGACAACCTTTGGCAACGACCATAGATTATTGATGCTTTCAAGGGAAATAATCCATATTTCATTAAGGATCTAGATGGAACAGAGATACTTGCAGGTCCTGTCAATGGTAGGATGTTGAAGCATTACTTCTCTTAAGAATACAATTGTATCCTTCATCATTATAAATACCATATTTTTTGCAATTTGTGATTGGATAACTTATTAACAAAGGTTGAAGCTCACAAATAAGGCCCTAAGCCTGGTTTGATGAGCTATCATAAAACAAAAAAATAAATAATATCAAGACTTTGCAAAATTGGAGTACTCAAGGATATTGATATTATGTTCTTGACACTTCACTTAGAGAAGTGTCATCCCAAGCTGGAGCTACTGTTAGGGTTCTATAAATTATAGGGTCTCAAAGTGATTGAGTATTTTATAGTTGCAATTTCATATTGTACATGATTTTCAATATTCAAATGATTTCCAAAAAAAAATGAAAAATAAAAGAGGGTATGTTGAAAAAGGAAAAAGTTGAAAAGAATGAAAGAAAATAAAAGAAAGCCCCACAAAATAATAATACTAAAAGTGTCACAATTCAAAATTCCACTACTGATAAGTTAGTTTGTTCAATTCATATAGTTTAAGCATGATTGAACAAGTTTGAATTTCTGTTAAATAGGTTAGTGAATAAAGACTTAACAAACAGTTTAATCTTGCTCAGTCAGTAACTAGGTAGAAATGAAATTAATTCAACAATGTAATCTGAATCAATAGGTGAAATAAGGGATATAGTAGGATATATTTTCATAAAAATAAAAAATATAATATGGGTCTGTTAGTTCAAATGCACCTTGCAAAATAAAAAGATGAAAAAATGTTAGATTAGAAGAAAGGGTAGGTAGAGACGTGGCAGACCCTGGTGAATTCGCAACCCCCTCACCAAAGTCGCTTACCCTGTGCTAACCCCTCCGAAATCGGTATTCTCCACCAATATTAAACCACCCTCCTGACCATTATCACTCTGCCTATCCCATCGCGCCACCTCATCAACCTGTTTCCCATCCAATCAACCTCGCTCCCGCCTAAATCAGTCTATTGCATAGTTAAATGTAATTAATCCTTAACCAATGGACCCATGCCATTGAAAATTGGAAACCAAGAAAAATTATAAAATGCCTCCCTCCCGCCTGTTTCAAACTTTACTGTTATCATCTCTACTACTGGTTTTTCAATTTTACAGGTCAAATGAAGCAATTCCAAGTGTTTTCTCTTGTTTCGTCATCTTCCTCACTCCAATTCTGCCTTTGCACTCTACAACCCTACATCACCAGCTAAATTAATCAGTTGTACAGTTTGAACCAGTCATGCCTCCTAAGAAGAAAGTCCAAGAAACCTTCAATCCTATGATTCACCCTCTGATCGACCTCAATCATGTTAGCCTAGAAGAAAAGGATTTTAAAATCCACGAGACACTTTGTGATTTTGATCTTTTCGATGTTTACTGCTGGTTAGAAGATAAATTGATAGATGGTGTTGATGACATTTTCCTGTGGGACACAAAATTACCCTATTATATTTTCCCTAAAACCCACTGTGCCCCAGAATTCATCAAAATATGTTGTGCATGTTATATCCTTAACCAGAGAGTTTTTATTGCCCCTATTAGTGAATTTTTATTCACAATCAACGCCCAATCCATGATCCAAATGATGCAAGGAAATTCAACAGAAAACACTACACCATTTTCTCGATAAGCCCTCATATACCTATACCAAAAGATAGATTTTGATAAGAGAGCCTCAACCCTTGAGTTGTTTTTTACTGCAAATACACCTTTACCCAAGAAAAATCCTCCCTATCCCTCATCCTTATTCCTTGAAACAAAAAAACAAATAGCCACATTCCTTTCATATCTCCTTTGGTACTTGTAATATTCCCTTTCTTGATCCAGTCAAAGTGCATAGAATCGATCCATGGTACTTACCATGGTATTTTCCCATGGTATTGACCCATGGTATTTTTTGTTTGTTTCTAAGAAAAATAATAAAATAAGGTCTCTAGAAAGTCCATCAAGCCTATAAAAGGGGAGAGAAGCTAGGCATTTAGATGCATTCTTGTATTATCTATCTTATTATGTTTGGGTTGAGAACCTGGCCTAGAAAATTCTAGCATTGATCCCGGGATGAAAACCTCGTGGTGATGTTTATGTGGTGGATCCATCCAGGATTCACAAGTGGGCTTCAGTTTCTTATATTTTTCATTTTCAAGCAGTTGTGCATGCCATTTGCAAGATTTTATGGTCTGGGCATGTATTTTACTTTTAGTGAATAATATAAATAAAATGGCTACATTTCTTGTGTTCTAGTTCTTGATGAAAGAATGTATTAAATGAGAACACTAAGATGTTTTAGATCTATGAATTTTTTTTTTTTTGGAATCTTACAGTGGTATCAGAGTTGTGCATCCTGCCAGCCTGAGATTTTTATGCAAGGAACTTCAGTTAAATTTAATTTTCACCCTAGCCAACATTTCTCACTTCGGTGATATTTATCACCCTAGTTGGATTTTTATTTTTCAGTAAATTATTTTATTGGGAGACATAAGTGAAGGGAAAATCATTTATAAGTTTTTGGGTTAAATTTGTGAAAATATTTGAAGGCATGATTGACAAAATCATTTATAGCTTGTATATAGCCTCTTATGAATAAATGTACTTACGATATTTATTCATGTGTATGGAATATTATTAATGTACCCATGATATTTATTCATGTGTATGGAAGATTCATATCTTTCTTGCAAATATGGTCATTGTTGAAAGGCTGGAAAGTTATTTCTAGACAGGTTTCTCATTAGCTAAGTATTGAGATCCATTGATGGCAATGTTTTCATTTTATTTTTGGAAACGCCACAAAAATCAACATAATGATATATCAGTTGGTTCTCTGGGCTACAATACTTCTGTGGATCAAAGATGGCAACAACATAAAAATTAAAAGCAAGAGCAGAACAATAGACCCTTCTCTCATAAGGTCCATGTTATCCTTCAGTAGCCAAAAGGTACCTGGAAGGAAGATATAAAAAGTAAGTGTCTCTTTAATCTTAGATCCAAATTGTAGGGTACAAAGTCAAAAGATGTTCTGCTATAGCTAGACACATTAAATATGGCTTTGAGCTTGATAGAGAAATCAGAATGGGAAGGGTCAAGTTGGGCCTTGAAGCCATCCATGCTTGCTTTGATATAACCTAGGTTCTTGTAGCATTCTTGTGAAAAGGTTAGACTCGTGATTGCCTCTTGTCTTATTAAAATCATAGCCTTAACAACATTGTTATTTCCCTACAATGATGACATCATGAGGAGGACTTTTCGGTTAATGGTAGAAGCACTCCAAGGGTTGGACAACACCACTGTTCTTATTTTTTTCTAGAAGCGCACAATTTTGGAACGCATGGTGAAATTCAGATTTGGTATGCTTATGCTGGATCTAGAGTGTGATGATTTAATCCTTTAGATGCTCCAATACTTCTGCAATGGAATTACAACGTCTCATCCAAACTTCATCAAAACAGACATGCAAAAGATCATGTCTCTGATCTTTGGAGAAGATAGGGCCATCTGCGAACAATTGAGATCCAAATTGTTGGCCATTTGGAGGATGGAGCTAATTGCATCACCTGATAATTTTGACCTAGTTGAGGGGTTGATCAAACAGAGCATCAAACAACTTAGAAATAATTTAACCAAGGAGGAACTAACAAATATTTTTGGAGATAGCAAGAATTAACTAAGGAGGAAAGGCTTATGCTTTGTATGCAAGGGAGTTTGGGCACTTGACCATTCATGTCCAGATAATAAGGAGGCGAAAAGGATAGAAAAATTAGAGACTTCTTCAGATCATGGGGATTCATCCATAGATGGGTTCACTTGTTTTCAGGAGAAGACATTTGAAGGATCTGAGTAGTCAAGTACAAATGGTGAGCAACAACACCATGCTCTTCAGAGAAACTTGCAGGACAAACTGAGTAGTCAGCTTGACAAAGTACATGACGAAAGGAAAGATGAAATTTTTCCTAATGATGTGGTAGTTGAATCTATAAATACAATAGAGGAAATCCATAAAGAGTATGGGCAATCGGGTATAGACAAAATTCCACTAGTACATCCATTTTTGACAACCAGAGAGGATGGACAACTGATCCTCACATTTGAAGAGGTCCAAGATGAATACACCCAAGGAGAATCAAATGAGGAGCCAGTAGTAATAAATCGATATGATGATCTTGATAATGTAGGCCAGCAAGACAAAGATAGTATGCAGGATGTGTCATTTCTAAAGAGCCAATCAAAGATTCAAGTTAAAGCAGTGGTCATGGGGAATCTAGTGCAGTCAAATATAGAGACATTTAGCAGGGCATTAGAATTTCCGGTGAAAGACTTTTAGGAGACGATCATGCATTTCAAGATAGATCTTATGTTGTTGAAGCAAAGATTCTGGATATTCCGAGACACTGTCTTAGAGGAGAACAGAAAAATTGAGGAACTCATAGAGAAATGTGCCAAATCATCGATCAATCTGTCTAGTATTGAGGAACAACTCAAGTCCCTCACAAGGCCGCATGAGGAGTACAATTTGGAGTCACATAGTAGCGCTCTACAGGAATATATAGATAAGGTTTGCAACACCAACAACCCACCTTTATACATTTAGAAGAGCAGAGCAGAGTTATCCAAATACATCATGTTGGGTAACCAAGTAGAGAAGCATGAATCGAGCATTGAACAACATAAACATAGTATATTTGCAGGTATTCATTCTTTCGCAAGTATGGATTGGTGAGATATTATGAGTTTTTATTCTATTGATGGGTTGATTATTTGGAGGATACCCATAGCCAAGGGAAAATTACATCTTGGACCATTTGGTGCGGGTAGCGATGTAGAGTTGAAATGGTACCATAACCCACAGGTCCCAGGATTTAGGTGGCATTGGGATCCAGGAGAATCCATTGGGGGCGGGATTAGCCAAAGTATTGTTTGGGATCTAGGTAAATCTATTGAGGGAAGGATTTTTCAAAGGATTGTTTGGGATCCAGGAGTCGAAGGATCCATTCAGGACCATTCAACATGGAGGACACATTGGATTGTTTGGGATCCTGGTATTAATGTACAAATATTTCTGTTGTGGACAGAAGTGGATCGCTTGAGGACAAGCAATAATTGGGCGGGAGGATTTGTAATATTCCCTTTCTTGATCTGGTCAAAGTGCATAGAATCAATCCATGGTACTTACCGTGGTATTTTCCCATGGTATTGACCCATGGTATTTTTTATTGGTTTCCGAGAAAAATAATAAAATAAGGTATCTAGAAAGTCCATCGAGCCTATAAAAGGGGAGAGAAGCTAGGCATTTAGTTGCATTCTCGTATTATCTATATTATTATGTTTGGTTTGAGAACCTGGCCTGGCTAGTTCTAGCATTGATCCCAGGACGAAAACCCCGCAGTGATGTTTATGTGGTGGATCCATCCAGGATTCACAAGTGGGCTTCAGTTTCTTATATTTTTCATTGTCAAGCCGCTGTGCATGCCATTTGTAGGATTTTATGGTCTGGGCATGTATTTTACTTTCAGTGAATAATATAAATGAAATGGCTGCATTTCTTGTGTTCTAGTTCTTGATGAAAGATTGTATTAAATGAGAACACTAAGATGTTTTAGATCTATGAAGTTTTTTATTGTTTGGAATCTTACATTACTACTCTGACCAATGGATAGATGAGGAAATTATAGGATTTTTGACTATATTGTCTACAGATTCCAAGCCCTCTATCATGTTTGATTTTAGCCAATTCCTAGCTAACAACATCCATGACCAATTTTTGAAATTCCATATAGAGGGAGTATTTAAATAAACTTATGTCATTTTCTACATTAGGCAGAAAGGTTTTAGTTTGCTATGAAGAAGATGGATGAATATGGACACCCACAGTCTGTCATTTTTTGGACCACCCTACCGATGAAAGACCAAGAAGAATACAACTACAAGCTATTTATTGAGCTATTCTTACATCCAGCTATGAGTATTATAAATGGCATAGTTGAGCCTAAAATAAGTGAAGAGATTAAAAAACTTATGCATCTTTCATATCAGGCCAGAACAGCAGACTGGTATTTATACTAGAATTATACAGAATTGAGAGTATATGGGTGTGAATTGCCTCCTTAAAAGTTACCAAAATTCCTCCCAATGAGAATTTTTCCCCTGGAGTATATCAAAAAAATGTTAAATGTTGATGAGGTGCATTTTTTCTCAACAAAGAAGAAATCACAATTCAGGATAAAGTCTGAGATAGGGCCATTAATATGCAACAATAGGGTAGTATAAGAGGAAGTTGACAAGAGACTAAAAGAAATGAAGTTTTCTTCTAGATTTACATGGTCTTATGACCCATTTGGCATCATTTCTAAACTTAGGGTGGAAAACAAATATACACCATACATTCATACATAAAGTCCAGAAATAGAACAATTCAGGAATCAGATTGAATGGGTAGAGAATACTTTGTAGGAGACAGAGGAGCAACAAATATCTACCTCAGGTTTACAAACCCATGTACCATTGCAAAAACAGAGAAAATAAGATAAACACAAAGCAACAGGAAAGAGGCAAAGGGAAGATCAGTCACCTTCAGTGACCGATACTTATAATAAATAATTCAAGATGAAGTATAGGAAAAGGGCTATAATACACATGGACATTGATCTAGGTAAAGAAACTGAGCAGGAGACCATCATCAACATCCTAGATACTCCAGGATAATCTCCAGTGGGAGGACAACCCATCACTTCCCCTACTACCTCAACTACCATTATAAATAAGCAGCAAGCCCTCCGCAAATCCACATCTAGTGTTGCTGCAGGAGAAAGGAAGAAAACAGTGTTTGATACCTTTAGGGAAACCAAACTTAGGAATGAAATCTTAAAAAAAATCACCTACACCCAATTCTAGAAGAAAACCTCTAGCTCACAGAGCAAACTATTATAAGCTTTTTATTCAGAAAATGGGAAAATGCACATGGCATTCCTGGAAGCCCAAATTGCAAAACCCAAGATGATAGCAGACTAAAAGAAGATCTCATTTGAATTTAGCATCAAGTACATTCATCCCATCGACGAGATGCAAATGCACAAACAGACAGGTGAAATGATCTGTTCCACCTTAAACAGCACATAAATGAATTTGTCTAAGTTGTGGGTCTCCTTAGAAAATGTACAGTCATAACTCAAGATGGAAAAGATCTCTTCTATGCCCAAGGATACAAGGATAAAATCCCTGGAAGATTTGGTTGTAAGGATAGGATATGAATCCTCAAATTTTCAGGTTGTGGAGGATATAATTAAGAAGAAAAATGCAGATATAACAGCCTTAAATAAGTAGCTAAATATATCAGCCACAGAAGACCCACTTAAAAAAGAAATAGAAGAGATAGAGACCCAGAAATCTAATATGATGAAACTCATCATGGATCAGACTTCCCAACTGACTACAAGAAGAGCTCATTTGAATTCAGCATCAAGGACATTCATCCCATCGACAAGATGCAAATGCACAAACAGACAGGTGAAATGATCTCTTCCACCTTAACCAACACAACAATGAATTTGTCTAAGTTGCAAGTCTCCTTAGCAAATGTACAGTCACAACTCAAGATGGAAAATATCTCTTCTATGCCCAAGGATACAAGGATAATATCCTTGGAAGATTTGGTTGTAAGGATAGGATATGACCCCTCAAATTTGCAGGTTGTGGAGGATATAATTAAGAATAAAAAAGTAGATATATCAGCCTTAAAGAAGCAGTTGAATATTTCAGCCATAGAAGACCCAATTACAAAATAAATAGAAGGGACAGAGACCCAAAAATATGATATGATGAAAATCATCATGGAGCAGACTACCCAACTTAAAAAGATGGAGATTGAAATGGAGAAAATGGTCAAGTAAAAAGAGTAGGTTGTCAAAAATTCAATTGTTCCTTTAGAGGATGTACCCCTTATAGCCATTCCTGCATCAAAAACTTCATCAAATAGTACAGGAGATGTTGCAAATCAGCTTGTAAAATCAGTGGAAAACATGTCATTGCAGAAAAAGGAAATCAAAAGACTACAAGCTCAATACATGATTTTATAAGATCATATGGTAAAGACTGAGATGGCTCATTCAATAGAATCATAAAGAAATCAAAATAAAATAGATAGTTTACATAAATATATAAAATAATCCTCCACTAGAAACACCTTGGCTCACATTAAAGTAATCATATGGACCAACATCACTGAATCCATGAATGAAATATGGCCATATATCCAGATTATTTTTGAGCAAAAGGGCCTAATTGAGAAAGCTAATAATTCCATTTAAGATATAACTAAAGATCTAGGAGACATTCCTAATATAGCTAACAAGATTGTTAATTTTTTTAATTCTAGAAATAGATATGAACTTTATGATCCGGGAATACATGACATGACAGAAACCATTTTGGAGGTGAAAAAAGCCCTTACACTAAGGAACTTGGTGCAACAGCTTGAGGAAAAGTGTAATGGATTGGAAATTGCAGTTAGCGGGTTCTTCAACAGAATTGAGCCATTAACAAAAATGGGCATGCCTTCTTTGTTTGTTATCAATGAAAAAATAATGGGCAGAGATGATTATGTGAAGAAGCTTAAGGAAATTGCAAAGGACACAGAAAATTTTTCAAACATTAAAGATGCAATAATAGGGAGAGGTTTTATGGAAGTTGTGAGTAACGATGTTTTCATCTAGCATGAGATAAATCATATCTTCGTGGTTAAACCCAAATTTTCTAGATACACAGAGGTGGATGAGATCTATTGGAAGGAAAACAATATACTTCTTCCTGATGAGGATCGGTGGGAAAAGTTCTGCGAGCACCAGGATGAGTGAAGAGCAGCTACAACCAGCACTCTATGCTTCCTCTTGCTTCCTTTTTACCTGCGCTGCTCCTCCTCCTAATATTCTTGCTATTCTTCTTGCATTTATTCTCGTAGGTGCTTCATGGAGGTAATCAGATGCCTTAATAAAATCTATTTCTCATGCCAAGAGGTGGTGGATCCATCTTTTATTTTATTTTATTATTTTATGTTCTTTCTTTCTTTCTTTTTTTCTTTCTTTTCTTTTTTTCTTTTTTTTCTTTTTTTAATTGCATGTAGAATAAACTCACTATTATTTTTTCTATGAACTGAGTTCACCCTTGGTTACCCCTTGGTACTCCTTGTCTCCCATTACAATGAACTACTTACTACCCACTTTCTCAAGTCCTTTATACTTTTGTCTTGTTCCTCTTCTTGGTGGAAAAAGTTAGGCTAGTTGCTAGATAAGGCTGAGGTTGGCCTGCTACTGATTTCAGATATATAAAAAATTTTCCTTCTCACACTTTTTAATGTTTCCTTAAGCTAAAATAGATTCAAATAAAGGGTTAGATGATTGCATACCTAAGCCTTACCATTGATTTTTTTCTCATGTGATATTGAAGCTATTGATATGGCTGTTGAAGCTGTCTTCGGTGGTTCTGAAGCTAATCTAAAGCTGCATGTGATAATCTCCTTGAGGTCCTTTTGGAGCTTCTAAGCACAAGAGGAGGAAGTCCAAGTTTGATTTCCTTTGACCACGGTGTTGACCAAATTTTCTTTTTGTGCCAACTTGATGTTTTTCTGCTTGCAGAAGTTGGAGAGAACCTTCATTCATTAGAGAGAGATACATGGAGAAATGATATATATATATGTATGTATATATATATATATATATATATATATATATATATATATATATAGATATATATATATATATATATATATATATTAAGGTATACTAGCTGCCTCAATGAGGTTTTCCACTAGTAGGTCTACCTAGGCACCTCAAAGGAGGTTTTCACTTATGATCTTTTTTTTCTCTTTTTTTTTTTCTTTTTTTTTTCACTTTCCTACTCTACTTGAAAAAAAAAAAACTTTTTCAAGTATATGAATACTTCCAATGGAACCATGTACACATAAAGATGAAAAATAAAATTAGGTGCACACTTGGAATACATGCTTTGACATGTAACTAATTATAAGAGATGAATTTCTTTGACTGGGATTGTATCAAATATTGTTGGAGAAGAGTGGTTTGCTGCAACTTAATGACTGTTTGGAACCATATGTCAATATAGTTTTGATGCCCCTGGTCCAGTTGCTGAGTTGGATCACCTTGGATATACTCTTCTATTATGACATTCAAATGTTCCTCTTTTTGTTGATTTTTCTTGCTGTTTAGTCACCTCCTTTATCAAGCAAGAAGAGCGGCTGAATCAGAAAAAACAGAAAAGTTCGTAAAGGTGTAAAACTTCGTGAATTGAATAGAGCCTAAAAAGAAAGTTCCTAAAGGATAAGCACAGTGGCTAGAATCCTTTAAAAATCACAATATAGCGAAGACAACGTTCGGGTCTCAACACCGGAACCATGAATCATAAAAGCACATGTGAAGGACCTTCTGTTGGCTCAAAAGGAGAGCGTTAAGATAGAAAGGCAAGCCCCCAGAGAAGGTGACATCACCTTGTGGCGGACCAATCACAAACTTTCCATGGGGTGGTAGAATGGATCATAAGGCCCCTATGAACCCCGTCAAAGTTCTAAAGCGGGGCCATCAGGCAAGATAGCTGGCGCTGGTAAGAAAAGGTAAGGTAATTCTAGGAAGGTGGTACGCAGATCGGTACCTACCTTAACTCGGCACGTGGCTTTCACCTACCCGGCTGCTGACAGCCAATAACCCAGCACCACATGTCCCATTTTCGACTTCCTTATTACACCATACCTACAACTGTCACCCCCGTCTCGTATTCCATAAAAACTGGTCTAATATAATATTGTTTTACTCCTAGACCAGGTAAAATGCTAGTTTTTTCACAGGTTTTTCGTGCAGAGAAGGTTAAAAATCTAGTACCAGGTTGTTTTCAATCTTGTATTGCTTTCCCCTGGGCTTCCTTACTGTTCTCATGTATTTATTTGTTTCTTCATCTCACCATTTTCCTTTTGTTTTTTCTTTTCAAATGGTCATGGGGAAAATGAAAACCAAGAAGTTTGAACCTGAAACCCCACAAGCTCGCGAGGCCAAGGCTATCCCTAGACTCGAACCCCTCATTGATGCCCATGCACAAATTCATGACCCATTTTACCCTTTGAGTGTAGCCCACATCAGGCTTGATTTGTTCAAGTATCGTCTAAAGGGTCAAGATAGGCTCAGAGTCATTGAGTCATGTCTGTATTACCAAATCACCCTGACCACATACCTTGTTCCTGAGTTTATTAGTTGGATCAGGGAAGCCTACGATGAGCACAGGGACATGTTCCTCTGTTCTCAAGGCAAAAAGAATTTTTTCATTTCGCCCGAACTCATAAGGAGAGCTATTCGCTACCCTCCTAGCCAAAGTTATGTTGATATCTTTGAAGTTTCCCTTTCCTGCAAATTCTCAAAGTTACCCTAGGAACAACAAAGCAGTTTCGTCAGCCTCCTCTCTGATTCTCGCCAATCATCTCTCCCGCCCACATAATTTGTTCCTTTGTCAACTTTTTGAACTAATGTGTAGTTGGTCCTAGCACTCATATCAGGGTTGTTAGGGTTTCAGGAGGAACACGTGACCAAAGAGGGTATAGCTCTTTTGTGGCTCATGATGCAGAAGGGTACACTTTTAAATATTCCTGCTTTCCTAGATTCAGCTATCTAGACCAAGTTCGAAGAGTTTTCATCTACTGGTTCTTTTTGGTTTTTTTCCTTAGTGTTTTACCTGTTCCGATTCGAAAATGCTAGAAATTTTGAGAGTCTAGGTCTAGAAATACTTTCAAGAACAAATTCCTAGCCCAGAACCATATTTGAGTGGAATTTCATTGTTCGTCAGCAGCTAGGGGGAAAGGGATATGCAAGGTTTATTAATGAGTTCATGGCCATAGCTCACACCATAATACATGACAGCCCTCCACCTAGAATATTTCCTGAGCAGAGGGAATGGTTGCAGTTTGGCGAGGAATATTGTACAGGGTATTGGTATTTGTTTGAGGATTACATTGAAATCAAGGTCTACGGTGCAGAAGTGCCTACCTACTGCTTTTCGGTGTTTCCTGCTATGCAAGTCTTTGCCCTTGAATTCATTTGACAAACCCTGAAGGCCAACCAGATCCACTTTGTGCCTACAAAGAAAGGATACATACTTAAACTCCCAACTTTGGTTGGTCCCTTCACCATAAATTCGATGCACACCCTCTCCATAGTGGAAAAATTGCTACAAGAAATGGACCTCCCACAAGGAAAAGTCAGGCCCTATGACCCTAAGGGAGTCCTCTCTAGTATGAAGAGGAAAATAAATTCAACTACTTACATACATGAGACTAGGCCCTTCATTTAATAGAGAGATAATCTTGACACATAGCATTTGGATCCACAGATGGAGGCCGAGTCTTCAACCACAGAAGGGAAGGGCGACAATGTTTCTGTAGAAATAGAGGATCAAGTACAAGAAGGTGTCTCAAGTGCCTTAGGAAGTCAAGAAGGTATGGACATTGATGAGGGAACACACCCTCATAAGAAACAGAGAATTGAAGGGCCAGATGATATAAGGGAGGGACCATCTTTTGAAGATGTCCCCCAATTTGGGGCCCCTGACAAGAACAAGGTAGGTTTTCTGATTACTTTTGACGATTCTTCCTCGTTGGGCCTTTGTGAGCTTTCACAAGAAAGTATAGTGGATAGACCAGAGGTAAGGGAGGAGATAAACACCAAAAAAAATTCTGGGTGAGATAAATTAAGGACTGAACTGGAGGGGTTTGTAGAAAAATATCATACTCGGCTCACCTTTGTGCTTGATATGGATAAGGAGCAGCTCATATTTGTTATTCAACAAGCAGTGTTTCAGCCCTCAGCTGATGGAGGTCATTACTGTGCCTTAGAAATTTCCTTAAACCTAGCCAAAATCCCCCTATTGGATAAGCTCAACTTACATAAGTGTGTAGGAGATATGTTACGGGATGAGGTAGTGAAACTTGCACTTTCTTTGAGGAAACTCAAGCTGAAACACAATGCAGTACTAGAACACCAAAGGAGATAAAAGGCTAGTGTCTAAGCAAACAATGTTAGGCTGGACACCCTCAAGAAAGAAATAAAGGAAAAGGGTGTTGATAGAGATGCAGTTTGGAAAAAGCTTATCATCAATTTAGAAGGGGAGAATTCAGAGCTGAAGCGGAAGCTTAAAATGCCCTGTGGGGAGAATGTGCAGATAGATGATTTGGTTCAAGCGGAAAAGGAGAAATCAACTCTCACCGATTCACTTGCTAAATAAAAAGAATAAAATGCTCAAAATACCACAGAGATTGTGGTTTGAAACAGAGATTTTCAGATTGGCAGGAAAAATGGGATCTGCACTCATATGTAGCCCTTGTGTCTAACAAGCCTGAAATGACCCCCAAACAGCTTTCTAAGGCATTTTCTGACTTGAAGGTATCATAAAGTGAGACTCGCTCGGCCCATTAGAAACTAAAAGAGATGGAAACTGCATTGGAAGAAAATCAGAAGGCGATGGCGTCCTTGTAGAGGGAGGTCAAAAAAGTACAAGGGGAAAAGTAGGCACAGGATAAGTCTATCAAGGAATTAACAGCTCAAATCAAAGGCAACATGACATTCTTGCAAGCAAGGCTTTTGATTTGGACATATATAATAGAAGAGGTCCGGCAGCATTGGAATTACCTCACCCTGATGGACGACAAGAAGATTGCAGTTCGCTTGTTCAGAGTACAACTACAAGAAGGGTGTGTGGACAGAGAATCAAAGGCTTCAATGGCCAAAAGATATATTTGGTACCTGAATGAACTAGGCCCCGAGGAATTTCACACGCAAGGAATCCTTTATCGTTTTAGAGCGGTTATGGAGGTTGGAAGAGTAATTGAGAAGGAGACTGTGCGCACAAATGCATTGGGATATTTAAACCTAGTTTCAAAAGGAGTTGAACAGTTCGACCAGGAGTGGAATAAGCTAGTGGAAGTAGGTCTCCCATCATACTGGCATCCAGAAACATGTGCATTTTTTGAGCTAACAGTCCATGAGCAGAAAATAACAGAAATCATGAATAATACTGACATACCACTGGAAAAGACTACACAGTTTAAAGTAGATAAAATAATAGCTGCTTTGAGTAAAGAGTTCTTTCTCCTTTTCCAGATTAATAAATTCCTTTCCATCCATGTAGATTATACTGAGCTCACAAATATTCATACCCTGGTTGAAACCTTTGCCACAATGCCATCTCCAGGAGAAAACACGTGGCAAAAGTGCAATGAATATGCCAATACTCTAGTATCCTCATCTTCTCATCAGTTGCAGCCCCCTTCTAGTCAAAAAGTGGGATCGTCCTCATCATTAGCTCGGCCACATCCACTGCCATCAAGCATACCTCATCAGAAATCCAACAGATGAAACTCATTCTTTTGCTCACGTGGCTTGTTTAACTTTTATTTTCTATGAACTGTAAAATCGGGTGAAATATTGATTTCACCCTATGCACTCTTTATTTTCTACTTACTGTTATGTTTTAGTTAGAGCCTGTGTTAGGCCATACTATATGAGATGAGAGTTCATTTTGCCTCATCATCAATTTTTGTTTGATTAAGACTAGCAACAGAAAATATCTCCAGGGAATATTTTGTTTCCGAAAATATCTTCTTTGAATTTTCAGGTGAAAAACTATAAAATATTGGATCAGGGGCTTAGAAAATGTTCCATATTTTCTAGAGAATAAGTGTTAGTCTGTGAATCGTCTTCTTTTTTAACTTTTGTGGTTCTCTCATCGTGCATATATGAAGAGCCCTTTTGGGAAAAGTAATACAAGTCAGTCTGTTGTTTTGATGGATTCCTACTGAGCTAATTGAACAGTATGTATTTTCTTGGCAATGACTCAATTTAATGTTCATTGTGTTTGCATCATTTCTTTTTTATCGTAGGTTTCGGAATGCGAATTTTTTGTAAGTTAGATTTGAATTTATCTTAAATTGTACTCATTTCTTACATTTCTGAAACATTTTAAATATTTCTCAAGGTGTGATTCCTATTTCAAGTTCTTCTTACATATCGTTATTCTTCTAATGTCATTTAAGGGTGGATTCTTGTGTCGACATAAGCCTACCTTGCTCTGATGTTTTCCTGACTTTCTTACATTATGTCTCATCCCCATTTACCTTTATAACTGTTCACTAGTTTCACATTCGGGCCAGCTTATGATAGTTTCTCCTCATGACTGCTTCAAGTCCACTCTGAGTAACCCTTCCTATATACAGCTAGAACTCATTCCTACCAATATCCTCTCTCTGATATCTTGGACCAATATTAAAAAATTTAACTACCTTTTCATAACAAGAGGTTCCCTCTAATCAGCATGCAAAATACCTTTAAAACCTCTTGTCTTAAGATGTTCTAGGCACTGGTCTTTAGCAACTCAAGGTTGTCTCTAGGAGTTACAATAGTTCTCTTAAACGCATGGAAGAAATTTTGGTAAACATGAGGAAAATTTCACAACATCTGATTTGGATGTCGGCTCTTCATCAAGTGTGGCCCTTGATCTTTTGATCTCCTCATTTCGATCTTCTTCTTCTTGATGTTGTCCTTCAATGACATTAAGAAAATATCTTCTTTTCAATACCTTTCTTGAACTAATATGCAGACCATTTAGATCAAGAGGATATGTTTGGTAGTGTTGTACCTCAGCATTGTAAGTGGGCTAAGATACTTCATAATGTGGGTTTGAAAATGGTAGTTGAGTGGGGGTGGATATAAGAGATGGATGTGGTTGAGGTTGTGGTTGTGGTGGAGGTGGATGGTAGGGATAACATGGAGTTGGGTATGGAGGATATGGAGGGAAATATTGAGGTTATTGTGAATTTTCCCAATAAGGACCTTTCCAACCATGTTGCCGAGATTGGGTTGGAGGTTGAGATGGCCAAGGTTTCCAAGGAGGGAGTGTGTCCCAATTAGCTTGATATGGATGTGGATAAGCTTGAAATTTTGAAATGGTTCCTTGCATCATATCAAGTTGACTAGGCTTCCAGGGTATCCTTAGAGCTACATAACATAGCTTCTTTGGTGATTTACTTTCTCCATTGTCTTCTTGTTAAATTTCTTTAAACCTAGGGAATGATGGACAACATTTAGTAGCATATGATTCTACACGGATAACAAAAATATCAGCATCTTCTTTTTTCTCATTATGCATTCTTAACCTTTCTACTTGTTCACTTAGATTGCTAAGAATTTATGTTTTAAAGTTATCAAGAAAATTTCCAAGTTCATATTGCCTTACCAATGTTGATGTTGATTTACTTACTCTCTCCCTTCCTCTTGATATGTGCTTGCATGTTTCACAAATTTCTTCAAATGATAGTTGGTATACATCTCCATTACTCATGAGATTAAGGATATCAATCCACTCATCCCTAATTGTTCTAAGTAAGAGGGATTTTAGTGTGTCAAACCCTAGATGATGCAACTTTTCCCTCTTAAAATTATACATGAACATCTCTATTAGATCCTCAAGGCTCTCATATTCTTCTTGGTTCATTCTAAAAATTTCTTCTCTAAGATCACAATCTTTATATTTTTCTAGAAATATATTTTGCATATCATTCCATGATCTTATTGAATTAGTACCTAGACTCATGAACCATTTAAGAGCTCTATCATCCAATGTTGCAGGAAACAATCTCAATTTTTGAGTGTGTGATAAGTAGCCGTAAGATCTAAAAAGTATCTCGAATTCAAAGAGAAATGTTTATGGATCCTCTGTCCTCATACCATGGAAGTTGGGAAGGAAAGATGGAGGGATTTTCTTCATAGGTACACTGATGTCCATATCTTGAATGGGAAACCCAATAAGATCTTCTTCATTTTCATCATATCCATCCATCTCTTCTTCCTTCAAAAGTGTATATTGATGTGGTTCTTACTGCACCATGTGGTCAACTGGGGCGGTTTTTATTGGAGAAGTATTTAAAAAAAAAATGAGTATCCCTACTCCTATGAGGCATGAATATCAAATTTTTTTTATTTTTCAATATTTTGAAAACAACATGAAAAAGGAAAGCATAATAGAATGCTAGAAGCAAAATCAAAGCATCTACTAGACACCTCCCTGGCAATGGCGCCAAAAAGTGGTGAGCCCTGGTATTGCACCAAGGGTGCTGCAACTCCTAGGGGTTTCCCTACTTTACTTTATCAATGCGAGGTTCGTACAAACTTGGAGGTGACAGTGCTATATACACAACTCTTCTGATTTACGAAAGGGTGTTATTTCTAAGGGTTCTTAGTGAAGTATGTCACACTTCAATGAAGCTAAACTAAGTTGCAGAAAGGAAATGACAGAAAGGAAACTAAATTAAATTGCTGAAAAGAAATTATAAGAAGAAAACTAATCTAAATTGTTGAAAAGAAATGACATAAAGGAAACTAATTTAAACCACGCTTAAATTTTCCAATCAGTTTAAACACGCCCTACCCTATCTATCATGCTCTTATCTATGTAGCTATACATGACCTAATTCTAATTTGAAGAAGTGTTGATTTTCAGTTTGGAGGAAAAAGGGCTAGAGAGACTAATGGAGGGCTTAAAAACATGAAACAAGGCTTAGAGGAGGAAATATGGGTTTTAACCTTATAAAACCTTATAATATAGCACAAATATTCTTTGGAGAGGAATAATTTGAAATATGTGATGGAGACGAAAGTTGCGATATGCAATACCGCAATATCGCAATTGGTGAAAGCGAGCGATAAGTGTTTAAAAGAATAGGGAAAGAATTTAGGTTTGTGATTGTGATGTGTGACGTGGCGGGTGGACTGGCAGGAAAAGAGAGGTAAGTATTAATGAAACAAGGAAAAGGTGTGAAGTGTAGTTGCAATGGGTGACATGGTGGTGGGACCGGCGACAGAGCATGCTTGCAATATCACAATCGGTGTTTGAAAGCGATAAGTCTCAAAGAAACAAGGAAAAGGTGTGAAGTGTGATTACGATGGGTGACGTGGCAGTGGGACCGGCGGTGGAGCACGATCTCAATATCGCAATCGGAAAACAAGAGCGGTAAGTGTTAAAGGAAAAAGAGAAACTTTGAAATTTGTGATTGCATGTGGAGGGTGGTGAGCCCTGGTATTGCACCAAGAGTGCTGCAACTCCTAGGGCTTCGCTAATTTACTTTATCAACCCAGGGTTTGTAAAAAATTTGAGGTGGCAGTGCTATATACACAACAGATGCATTTTGTTCATGTCATCCTCTTCCACTCTATGAAAGGGTGCTACCTCTAGGGGTTCTTAGTGAATTCTGCCATACTCCAATGAAACTAAAATAAATTGCAGAAAGGAAATGTCAAAAATGGAACTAATTTAATGTGCAGGAAGGAAATGAATGTAAGTAACTAAATTAAATTTCTGAAAATAAATGACAGGAATGAAACTAATTTAATTTGCAAAAAAGAAATAACAGAAAGGAAATTAATTGTAAACCACACTTAACTGGGCCAAACATCTAAATGCACTCTACTTATCCTATGATCTATCTACCATGCTCCTATCCATGCAAATAATATATCCATGACTCAATTCTAATTAAAAAGAGTTAATTTGCAGCTTGGAGGGAAGAAAAGGGCTAAAAGAGGCTAATGGGGGGGTTTAACATATGAAATAAGGTTTGGAAGTAGAAAGAGGGGGTTAAACCCTTATAAAACTTTATTATAGCATGATAAATGAATTTGGAATGGAAAGAACTCAAAAGTGTGATGGCGGAGTGCGATGGAGGACAAAATTTGCGATGAGAAATGTCGCAATCGTAATATCAGAAGTTTAAATGAATAGCAATAAGAATTAACAGGAATGAACTAAAATGTGCGAAGTGCAATTTGTGACGCGGTAAAAGTTGCAGTTTGCGATCTGCGATGTGGTAATTTCTGTGAAGTGTGAAGTGTGACGAGTGATGTGGTGGATTTATTGCGTCGGCAAAATGAGCAATAAGTGCTATCCGAAAAGCTAAATGATGTGATTTGCAATTTGCGATTTCACAATATCGCAATCGCAAGAACGAGCAGTAAGTGTTTATAAATAAAAGCTAAATGGTGTGAAGCCTTGCGATTTTTGATGGGTGACGTCGCAATGGAACCGACAGCGGGGCGCCATTGCAATCAGCAAGAATAGTGGTAAGTGTTAAGGGAGAAAGGGAAAATTTGGGGGACGTGATTTGCGATAATATAACAATTGCGGGATGAGATTTGTGATAGGATAAAAACTGCGGGATGTGATTTACGATAGGGATGAAATGGCATTGAGTCTGAAAGAAAAAGGTAAAATTTGTGATTTTATATATGTGATGTCAAAATATCACAATCGCAAGAACCGGTGGTAAGTGTTTAAAGGTAAAAGCTAAGAGTTGTGATTTGCAAAGTGCGATGTACGGCAGCAGGAGACTTGAGGAGCAAAGGCGGAGGTCACGTTTGAATGGGTTTGAATGGTTTTTAATGTTTTTTTCATAAAAATGGTAAGGGATTGATAACAAGTGGGAAAACGAAGAGATGGAGGGTGTAACAGTAGTGCGCAGAGCGTGACAACAGAGATGGAAGGGAGATGGAAGACGAAGCACGAGGTGTTGGGGAACTTCCCTCTGGGCTATGCTTCCCGTACATGTTATCAATCTACCTATTTATGCAAGAAAGACAGACAATATTTTCATGAATATCCAAGCACTGATCTTATCTATTTCCAGGAAAACATAAAGAGAAAGCATTTTTGGTCTGTGGGAAAAGGTCTACCCTCCTCGAGCTCTATTGACAGAGTAGAGAAAGGAAGGCTAACCTCATAGCTTTATGGATTTTATCACTATTCTACCATTCTGTAAGCATATTAAATCTATAGCAAAATACAACAGGAAGTGAACTAAAAGTCAATAAAAATACCAGCAAACTAGCTAAATGTTCAGAAGAAAAACTAGCTAAATGACATGAAAGAAAAGAATGGAAATAGCAAAGATGTTGAGGTACATAGGTTGTGCCCTAACCCACGAGCTGAGCTCTCTGAAACTAGATCAATAAAATGGCATCTCTCTACTCATTTCATAAAAATAACAATATGTTACATCCATCAAAGTTTTAACAGAGCCTCATGTCTTTACAACAAAACTTCGAATCAAATGGAATGGAATGGAAGTGGAGTGGAATGGAAGTCTCATAATTAGCTCTTGATCAGATTTATTTATCCTAAAGGGAAGCTACCAATAGTTCCCTAAAACATAGTGATTGATTCCACTTTGAATCCACGTAAACCATCGATTCAGTGCACTTCCTCTTCAGTTTTCATGGCTTCCTTTGATAGTTAAGGAGGGTGGAAAACCCCCTTGAATCTCTCCAATATTTCTCCATAATTTACTGAAACTGTGCTCATTTATTCTCCAATATTGATCTTCTAGTGGTAGGGATAAAGTCCCTAAATCATCTCCTTCTCCAAATCTACGTAATCTGCCCAATATTCTCACAATATTCTACAAAAATAAGCAATATTAGGCACAAATATGCAATTACCTTTAAACCTTCCTAAGAAAATATTAAAGCATAAGAAAACATTATTAAGTGTAGAAGGAGAGATTTATTGTATCATTTTATGTGAATAAGAGAGGTAGATGGGCCTAAGAAAGGTTATATGGGCCTTAATTTATGTCTAATGTAGAGTCCCATCATCACCCCCCTACTGAAACTATTGCTCATCCTCTGAGAAACCTATTCATCCTCCCTGCCTTATGGTCTTTCCTGCATGCTTGCTTATTTCATTTTCTATTTTCTTGGCCCATGCATTGCTCTTCTACTAATATTCTTTCTATTATTCTTGTAGGTGCTCATGGAGGTCCTCAGATTCCTTAAGTAAATATGTTTTTCATGCCAAGAGGTGGTGGATCCACCTTTTATTTGATTTTTTTCTCTCTTTTCTTTTATTTTTCTTTTTATTGCATGCAAAGTAAACTTACAGTTCTTTTTTTTTCTATGAATTGAGTTCACCCTTGGTTACCCCTTATCACTCCTTGTCCTTTATTACAATGAGCTTCTTACTGTCCACTTTCTCAAGTCATTTTTACTCTTGTCTTGTTCATTTTCCTTGTGGAAAAAGTGAGGCTAGTTGCTAGATAAGCCTGAGGTTTCTCTACTACTGATTTTGGATATATAAAAAAACTTTCGTTCTCACACTTCTTAATGTTTTATTTAGCTAAAATAGATTCAAAGAAAGGGTTAGATGATTGCATACCTGAGCCTTACCATTTATTTGTTTTTACATTTTATATTGAATTTTCTGCTGATATGGTTGTTGAAGCTGTCTTTGGTGGTTCTGAAGCTACATTCGATAATATTCTTGAGGTCCTTTTGGAGCTTCTGAGCATAGAAGGAGGAACTCCAAGTTTGACTACCTTTGACTAAAGTGTTGACCAAATTTTATTTTTGTGCCAACTTGTTGTTTTCTGCTTGCAAAGGTTGGAGAGCACATGCATTCATCAGAGAGAGATACATGGAGAAATGCACAATTTTTTGTTTTTTGTTTTTGTTTGTTTAAGGCCTACTAGCTACCTCCATGAGGTTTTCAACCGGAAGGTCTGCCTAGGCGCCTCAAAGGAGGTTTTCACCTAGGATCTTTTTTTCTTTTTCTTTTTTCAACCCAATGACCCCCTCATGGAGGTTTTCAATCAGTGAGACAATCTCAGACGCCTCAAAGATGTTTTCATATGAGATTTTATTCTTTCCCCTTTTTTCTTTGTTCTTTTTTTCCTTTTTTTTACTGTCCTACTCTACTTGAAAAAAAAACCTTTTTCAAGTATAGGAATACTTCCAATGGAGCCATGTACACATCAATATGACAGATAAAATCAGGCGCACACTTGGAATACATGCTCTGACATGTACCTGAATATAAGAGATGAAATTCTTTGACTGGGATTATATCAAGTGTTGTTGGAAAAGAGTGTGTTGCTGCAACTTAATGACTGTTGGAACCATATGTCAATATAGTTGTGATGCCCCCAGTTCACTTGTTGCGTTGGATCACCTTGGATGTCCTCTTCGATTATGACATTCAAATCTTCCTCCTTTTGCTGATTGTTGTCTTGAGCACATGGAGGAAATGATGGTAAACATGAGGGAACTTTCTCAACATCTGATTTTGATATCTACTCTTCATCAAGTGAAGCCCTTGATTCATTCATATCTTCTTCTTCCTTATGTTTTCCTTCAATGACATTAAGAAAATATCTTCTTTGAAATATCTTTCTTGAACTAATATTTAGACCATTTAGATCAAGAGGATATCTTTGGTAGTGTTGTAGCTCATCATTGTAAGTGGGTTGAGATACGTCATGGTGTGGGTTTGGAAATGGTGGTACAGGTAGTTGAGTGGGGGTGGATATATGAGATGGATGTGGTTGAGGTTGTGTTTGTGGTGGAGGTGGATGGTAGGGATAGCATGGAGTTGGGTATGCAGGATATGGATGGAGATATTGAGGATATTGTGGATTTTCCCAATAAGGACCTTGCCAACCATGTTGCCAAGATTGGTTTTGGGGGTGAGCTAGCAAGGTTTCCAAGGAGGGAGTGTATCCCAATTAGTTTGAGATGTATGTGAATAAGATTGAAATTTTGAAGTGAATCCTTGAATCATATCAAGTTGACTAGGTTTCCAGGGTATCCTTGGACCTACATAACATAGCTTATTTGGTGATTTCCTTGCTCCATTGTCTTCTTGGTAAAATTCTTTAAACCTGGGGAATGATGAACAACATTTATTAGCATATGATTCTACATGGATAACAAAAATATCAACATCTTCTTTTTTCTCATTTTGAATTCTTAACATTTCTACTTGTTCACTTAGATTGCTAAGAATTTATGTTTTAAAGTTATCAATAAAATTTTCAAGTTCATCTTGTCTAACCAATGTTGATGTTGATTTACTTACCCTTTCCCTTCCTCTTGATATGCGCTTGCATGTTTCACAAATTTCTTCAAGTGACAATTGGTATACATCTCCTCTACTCATGATATTAAGGAGATCAATCCACTCTTCCATAATTGTTCTAAGTAAGAGGGTTTTTAGTGTGTCAAATCCTAGATGATGCAATTTTTCCCTCTTCACATTATACATGAACCTCTCTATTAGATCCTCAAGGCTCTCATATTCTTCTTGGTTCATTCTAAAAACTTCTTCTCTAAGATCATGATATTTATATTTTCTAGAAATATCTTTTTCATATCATTCCATGATATTATTGAATTAGTACCTAGACTCATGAACCATTTAAGAGCTCTATCCTTCAATGTTGTAGGAAACAATCTCAGGTTTTGAGTGTGTGATAAGTAGCCATAAGACCAAAAAAGTATCTCAAATTCAAAGAGAAATGTATCTGGATCCTCTATCCTCATACGATGGAAGTTGGGAAGGAAATATGGAGGGATTTTCTTCATAGGTACACTGATGTCTATATCTTGAATGGGAAACCAAATAATATTTTCTTCATTTTCATCATATCCTTCCATATCTTATTCCTTCAAAAGTGTATGGTGATGTGGTTCTTACTGCACCACGTGGTCAAGTGGGGGGGGTTGGTATTAGAGAAGTATTACTTTTTTTAAAATATTTTGAGTATCTCTACGCCTTTGAGGCATGAAAATCAGTTTTTTTTTGTATTTTTAAATATTTTGGAAACAACATGAAAAGGAAAGCAAAAAAGAATGCTAAAACAGTATCAAAGAATCTACTAGACACCTCCCTGGAAACGACACCAAAAAGGGGTGAGCCCTAGAATTTCACCAAGACTGCTGCAACTCCCAGGGGCTGCTTTACTTTAGTTTATCAACCCAGGGTTCGTACAAAATTTTAGGTGACAATGCTATATACATAGCAGATGCATTATGTTCATGTCATCCTCTTCTGATCTACGAAAGGGTGCTACTTCTATGGGTTCTTAGTGAAGTCTGTCATACTCCAATGAAACTAAACTAAATTGAAGAAAGGAAATGACAGAAATGGAAATAATTTAATTTGCAGGAAGGAAATGAATGTTAGGAACTAAATTGAATTGCTAAAAAGAAATGACAGGAAGGAAACTAATCTAATTTTCTTAAAAGAAATGACAGAAAGGAAACTAATTCTAAACCACACTTAACTGGGCCAAATGGATAAATTCACTCTAATTATAATATGATCTATCTACCATGCTCCTATCCATGCAACTAAGCTATCCATGACTCAATTATAATTAAAAATAGTTAATTTTCATCTTGGAGGGAAGAAAAGGGCTAAAAGAGGCTAATGGGGGGGTTTAAAACATGAAACGAGGTTTGGAAGCGGAAAGAGGGGGTTAAACCCTTATAATATTTTATTATAGCGTGAGAAATGACTTTGGAGTGGAAATAACTCAAAAGTGCAATGTCAGAGTGTGATGGAGGACAAAATTTGCGATGTGCGATGTCGCAATTGCAATATTGCAATTTTAAAGGGATATCGGTAAAAATTAACATGAACGAACTAAAATTTTTGAAGTGCGATTTGGGACGCAGTAAAAGTTGTGAGTTTAGATCTATGATGTGTTAAGTTCTATGAAGTGAAAAGTGTGATGAGTGACATGGCAGAGTTATTGCATCGGCGGAATGAGCGGTACGTTATATGCGAAAAGCTAGATGATGTGATTTGCAATTTGCGATTTCGCAATATCGCAATCACAAGAACAAGCGGTAAGTGTTTTAAAGGTAAAATCTAAATTGTACGAAGTGCAATTTGTGATGGGCTATGTGGCGATGGGACCGAAAATGGGGCACAATCACAATATTGCAATCAGCAAGAACAATGGTAAGTGTCAAGGGAGAAAGGGAAAAGTTGCGGGACGTGATTTGCGATAGGATAAGAATTGCAGGATGAGATTTGCGATAGGATAAAAACTGTAGGATGCAATTTGCGATAAGGATGGTGTGGTAGTGATTTTGAAAGAAAAAGGGAAAAATTGAAATTTATAATATGCGATGTCGCAATATCGCAATCGCAAGAACCAGCGGTAAGTGTTTAAAGGTAAAAGCTAAGAGTTGCAATTTGCGAAGTGCGATTTATAGTGGCGAGAGACTGAAGGAGCAAAGACAAAGGTCATGTTCAAATGGGTTTGAATGGTTTTTCACGTGTTTTGCATAAAAATGGTAAGGTCGTGATAATAAGTGGGAAACAATGGAGATGGAGGGTGTAACAGCAGTGCGTAGAGCGTAAAAACAGACATGGAAGGGAGATGGAAGACGAAGCACGAGGTGCTGGGGAAATTCCCTTTGGGCTATGTTGCCTGTACTTGTTATCAACCTGCCTATTTATGCAAGAAATACAGTCAATATTTTCATGAATATGCAAGCACTGATCTAATCTATTTCCAATAAATCATAAGCATGAAAGCATTTCTGGTCTGTGGTAAAAGGTCTACCCTCCTAAAGCTCTATTTCCAGAGTTAAGAGGGGAAGGCTGATGTCATAGCTTTATGGAGTTTATTACTAAGCAGATTAAATCTACATCAAAATAAAATAGGAAGTTAACTAAAACATCAACAAAAATACCAACAAAATAGCTAAATGTTCAGAAGAAAAACTAGCTAAATGACATGAAAGAAAAGAATGGAAATAGCAGAGAAATTGAGGTACATGGGTTGGGCCCTAACCCACAAGCCCAACTCTCTGGAACTAGATCAATAAAATGGCATCTCTCTACTCATTTCATAAAAATAACAGTCTCTTACATCCATCAAAGTTTTAACAAAGCCTCATGGCTTTACAGTAAAACTTTGAATCCAATGGAATGGAATGGAAGTGGAGTGGAATGGAAGACCCCTAATTAGCTCTTGATCATATTTATTTATCCTAAATGGAAACTACCAACATCTCCCTAAAGAATAGTGATTGAGTCCACTTTGACTCCAATTAAACCATCGATTGAGTGCACTTCATCTTCAGTTTGCTTGGCTACCTTTGATAGTTAAGGAGGGTGGAAAACCCCCTTGAATCTCTCCAAGATTTATCCATAATTTCCTGAAATTGTGCTCATTTATTCTCCAATATTGATCTTCCAGTGGCAGGGATCAAGTCCCTAAATCATCTCCTTCTCCAAATCTGCATAATTTTCCCAATATTCTCACAATATTCTATAGAATAACCAATATTAGGAAAAAATATGCAATTACCTTTAAACCTTCCTAAGAAAATATTAAAGCATAAGAAAACATTATTGAGTGTAGAAGGAGAGATTTTCTATATCCTTTTATGTGCATAAGAGAGGTATATGGGCCTACGAAAGGTTATATGGGCCTTAATTTATGTCTAATTTAGAGGCCCATCAAGGGGTATGAAGCGATTAGTGGTAAGTGTTAACCAAATGAAATTAGAAATGTGATTTGCGATTATGATGTGGCAGGGTATGAAGTGATTATTGCGGTCAGCGAAAATGAGTATTAAGTGTTAATGGGAATGAAATAAGAAATACAATTTGAAATTTGTAAAGTATGGTAGCAGGAGAACCAAGGAGCAAAGGCGGGGGTCGAATTTTAATGATTTTCAAGCGTTTTGTCGTTAAAAAAGTAAAGGTGAGATGAAAAGGTAAAATTGCAGAGATGTTGAAGAATGAAAAAGGAAAAGTAAGGGGTCATGTGAGATGCGAAGTGCGATAGAGGTAATTTCGAGGAGAATATGTAGAAATCACCCTTTTAATATATTTCTGTGAAAAAAAGGTGTGGCAGCTGATAAGCAGAGAGAAATGAGGGAAATGAAGTCGTAACAACAAGGTTCTGAAGCGTAACATAGAGATGGGGAGAAATTGTAAGATGAAGCAGAACGATGTAATGAACTTATTTGGAACTTTTGATGCTTATTCCTGCAAAAAAACCTGCAGATTCATGCACGGAAAATAGACAAAAATGTGCGATAAAAATAGTGAACGAAAAGCAGTTTTTGGCTTGTGGGAAGGTCTACCCTGCTCGAACTCTATTGACAGAGATGAGAGGGGAATATTGCCTCACAGCTTTATCAAGTTTATCATCTAATATACAACGCATATAAGTAGATTATATCTACAGAAAAAGACAACAAGAAGCAACTAAATCATCAATAAAAATACCAGCAAACTAGATAAATGCTCAGAAGAAAAACCAGCTAAATGACATGGAAGAAAAGTATGGAAACAACAAAGAAGTTGAGGCACATGGGTTGGGCCCTAACCCACGAGCCTAGCTCTCTGGAACTAGATCAATAGAAATTCATCTGAATACTCATTGCATTAAAATACAGTCTTATTACATCCTAAAGGTCTTAAACAAAAAAAGCCTAATATAATGGAAAATGAATGGCATGGGATGGAATGGAATGGACTACATCAAATGGACCAGAATGGAATGGAAGAATCGACCCTAATTATCTCTTGATTAGCTTTATTTATCCTCCTGGACAGCTACAAACAGCTCCCTAAAAAATAGGTAATGAGTCCACTTGACTCCAAGTGAATTATGGCTTGAGAGCACTTGGTCTTGAGTTGCTTGGTTGCCTCTGGAACTAAAATTGCTGGAGAGAATCCTTAGGATCCTTTGGCTACCTTTGAGAGTTAATGAGGGTAGACAATCCTCCTATAATTTCTCCAAGAATTATCCATAATTTCCTGACATTTTTCTCATTTATTCTTCAATCTTGATCTTCCAGTGGCAGGGAGCAAGTCCCTATATTATCTCCTTGTCCAAATCTGCATAATCTTCCCAATATTCTCACAATATTCGACAAAAATAACCAATATTAGGCAAAGATATGCAATTACCTTTAAACCTTCCTAATAAGATATTAAAGCATTAGAAAACATTATTAAGTGCAGAAGGAGAGATTTAATATATATTTTCATGTGCATAAGAAAGGTATATGCGTCTAAGAAAGGTTATATGGGCCTTAATTTATGTCTAATTTAGAGGCCCATCACATGAGATAAAGCATATCTTCGTGGTTAAACCCACATTTGCTAGATACATGGAGGTAGATGAGATCTATCGGAAGGCAAACAAGATACTTCTTCCTGATGAGGATCGGTGGGAAAAGTTGTGTGAGTTCCAGGATGAGTGAAAAGAAACTATAGCCGACACAATGACCATCATAGCAAAAGTTAGATCGTGCAACCAACGGATAGAACGTGCAGCAACTGTTTCCCAGACAGAAGTGCAAGATGTCTAGAAATATTTAAATCACCCCACTTTTTTGGATCACGTTGGTTTAATACAGTTATGTTGTAATAAATAAGAAGATATCTTGTTTTGATATGACATCCTTTGTAGAATTAGTTTAAATACTTCATGCATTCGAAGTATCAGGGGTTGTACTCTTATCATTGTAATCTTTCTCTTTTGAGCTTTGTGCTTTGGAGCTGCTGATACATCAATAAAGAAGACCATTCACAGGATACTTGTGTTATATGTTACTGGTGATGTTTTTTCTTTTGTGACAGTTGTTTCCATTGTTTCTCCTTATTTTTTATAACTTTGATCTGATTATAAAATAGAAAGTGAAGAAGTAAGATTTGCTATCTAAAAACCTTATTTCTAGTTGTGTTTTGCAATATAAATGTTTTCTACTAAAGTCTGGTTGAGAAATTCTTGAATGCTTTTCAATCACTACTGAATTCACCAATGCTTCATTTCATAATTCATTTAGAATTAAAGATCCAATAACTGTAACTAGATTTCTGTGTGATTACTATTTGAAAATTTGATGCAACATCTATCTTTTATTTGACTCCATAGCCCAATGGAAAATAATTAACACAAAAATATCACCTAACCAACCAACCAACGAATCAAACAAACAATTCAGCATTATCATAACTAGCCTAATATCAATTAAGGAAACAAAGCTAAATTATACGTATATAGCACTCTCCGAAGCTAGCAAGGCTAGATCCCAGCATTAAAAGTGGTTTGATTTTGTCCTATATAATTATTCTTTCCAATCTTAAAATTATAGAATGATAACAAATGGAATGTCACGTTGAATTTAATTTCATCCATGTTGACTGCCTTGTCAAAAGCCCCAATAGTAAGCGGGCTTTTGCTATTGCCTTGAGGAGTACTGATTGTTTCTTTAGGATCAATAGTGTTTAGCTCTTTCTTTCCTTTTATTTTCTTATCAAATTGGTCCCATACCACTCCCATACCTTATCCAAATAATTCCTGAACAATGTAATATTCCAAAAATTTAGCCTTCAAGCTAAATGGAATATTATAGTTGTTTTATCACTAGGTAGGTGAATAAATGGGTAGGGAGGCCCATTAACCTCTTTATAAGGATCAATAACACTCCTAATGAGAAAGGAGGAAGAATAAGCAGCTAATTTGAGCACCCTTGGGTGTGAACAGAGATGGGATCATGTTGATTCAATCAACTTTGACCAAGTCAACAAAGCTATCTAGACACATTGAATCTCCTTGATGAACAACATTGTTTTGGTGGAGGACAACTTGCATGAGCTTGATGGCACATATGGATGGGACCCAATGTGAAGAGGTTCACTTGCTATATATTGATAGGATGGGATCCTTTGTTATTCATGCTTTGGATAATATCATTTGATATTTTTCTGTTTAGACTTGGCTTCCTCTTGCTATTTAGCAGGGTTGCAGTGTTGTTTAGTACCGGGTGTTCCCGAGTGGGAATCCCACCTCTTCCCTTGAGAGGCTTCTTAGGAGAGATCTGTACTATATTGCCCCATATCTAGGCCTGAGGCCAAGCACCATTCTCCACCTTCAACATTATTTCTGTAGCAGAATAGTGCTATGTTTCAGGGTGTTGCAGTGGAGGTTTGATAACACCACTTCCAGGACTGTTTCTCAGTAGAGGATGCCTTCCTTCTCTTGAGAGATCATATAGGAAGATTTATGGGCACATTTCACATCTTGGAAGTTTGCCAAACTATTCTCCTACAACGCAGTTCCTTGCAAGAATTGCGTCATTTTGCATAGAGCTGTAGCAGCGGGGTTGAGGCCCTTGTTTTTTAGCTAGTTTCCTAGGGAAAGGGCCAACCCTTCTCCTGAAAAGCTAGAGGAAGGGATCCTCATCCCTCTTTTGTATTATTCAGTTATATTTCTGTAATTTTTCATTATGACTGCATTTTTTAGAGCTGAATATTCAGATCTTCTCTTTTTGTACTTAGCTTTCAAGAAACCCTTGTCGATTATCTTTTTAATGTATTAAGGAGGCCAGATCTTTACTTTCTTAGCATATTGTTCCATAAAGTTACATATATATGATTTTCTATCATTAATTTGTAGAAACCCTCATAAAATAACGCTATCATTTTCTTCAGTAAATTTTGCATATCTTAAGTCATGGGGTTTAGCCATTTTTAAGCTGATTTGAGGCCAGGAGGTCTATTTAACTTATAAAAAGAGATTTGTTTCAGTTCTTATTTTTTATTTAAGGGCCTAAGTCTATAACCAAGTGTTATTTCTCCTATTTAAAATTTTTATCTCTGGAAATAACATTTTTTGGGGTCAAATTGCTATATTTTCCCCACTTGGGAGGATGTAGAAGTGATTCATTTTGATATTGTTTCATTCATTTGGTGGAAATTTGTTTCTCAACACATTTTATGACTTAATTTCACCTGATATTCCAGTATTGTGCTTATGCACTGCTGCATTCCCATTTTGGGATATTAAAGTGGTATCGGAGCATAGTCTTGGCTCAGCCTGTGGAACTCAGCCATGATGCTATCAAGAGAATGAGAGATGAACAGAAAGAAGACTCCATTATGTGGAGGCAAAAAGGAGGAAAGGTTCTCAAAGCTTCTTCTAAAAGCTATGCAGAGCATCAATGAAGATCTTAAGAAGATGAGAGAGGAGATGGAATCTCCAGAGAAGTTTGAATCTAGAGCCAGATCTAGATTGGCACATGATATGTGTGAGCATGCAGCTACACCCTATTATGCGAGGCGCAGTCAAATGCCTAGACCTACTATGAAAGAGATTAAAGAAGAGTAAATGCCAAGGAGGGAAACTCTTAGTAATTTTCTGCAAGAGTATGAATCTCAAACTGAAAGGTTTAGAGATCATATCACTTTCCAAGAGTTTGGCAAGATCAAGGTAGAGAGGAGCAAGTTGCATGACATGGATAGATTTTCTCTATCTACCTTTGATGGATCACCAACATATTCAGCCAGAGCTTGGGTGGAGGAGCTACACACTTATTTGCAGCAGCACCAAGTTTCTGAAGATGAAGCCATCAGAGTTGCAGCGCTGCACATTGAAGGTAAGGCCTATGCTTGGTGGATGTTTGAGTCATTTTTGTTGAAAAATGTCAATACTTCTTCTTTGGCAAAGTTTACTAAGAGATTGGTATAAAGGTTTGATAACAAACATGAAACAATCAAACCAAGACAAATAAAACTTTTGCATAAGTTGGAAGGACCTACAAATGCAAATCCACTTTAGAAAACTATTAGAGAAGCTCACATCTTGCATGATACCTTGCTAGAGGCAAGATCCTTGTTTCATAACCTTGGAGAAGAGGGCATGAAGATTTATTTTTCAAAATAGGATCCTCTTATTGATTAGTTACCTCCTATTCATATTGACGAGGAAGAGAAGGATGGGGGTTACAGCGCTGTCACATCTAGAGCATATCTAGTACCTCATGCAAAGGAAAGAGGAGCACATGCTCCAACAGGAGGATTTCTTGTAGCATTACAAGAAGTTCCCTAGGATCTCACTTATGGAGGTCAAGGCACAATCAATGGACAACATGATTGTGGAGCATTGCAGATGGAAGGAGAAGATAGGGAGGAAGGATATCATCATTTGATGAGGATCACACACCCCTATCCATTTCATAGAGTTGATGCAAGGAAGAGGCAGATTGATTTGCGATGTGAGGGCAAGGGCAATGTTGTCCAACCATATGTACAGTCTACTCTTGACATTGATGTCTCACTTCATGTAGGCATTCCACCTGGGAGGCCACCAGATCTGGAGTTGGTAAGAGACATCTTTCCATTTGGTTCACCCCTCTTAGATTTCGAAGAGGTGAAGACTTTGGAGGAGTCTAGTACAGCGCAGAGATTTTAGGATAAACTCAAGGAGGAAGGTAACATCCTTCCATTTTCAGCATCACCCAATCTCACTACACATACTGCGCTGACAGAAGTTGTTGCAGTGGTGGAGGATGGCACCTTCATGGTGCAAGGGAGCTGCTCCATGGATTTGGAGAAACATAGGGTACTTCCTTTGAGGAATGAATCCTCCATACATTGGAGTAGATGGAGGCCACTCATGCTTACATGGGCCAAGTTTGGGAGATTCTTTTTGGATGGGAGCTTCTCATGGGAAGCCAAATTCCAAAGATCACTACTTCTTTTTTAGCATGAGCAGCTGCATGATGGGCATGGTAGAAATTTGGAGGAACAATTTGGCATGGGGGATGTCAAATTAAAAGACAGCAGCATGTGGGGAGCTTCACATTGTAGATCATCAGCGTTGTCTCTTAGGAGGATTGATCCATATTGGAGGTCTCAACTCTTGGTAGAGTAATCCAAGGAACTTGGTGCTTGGATGATTCTTGATGACCCTGATGGAGATGATAGATATATGGTGGATGATGTCGTCATCTATTCTTATGGAAAATTCTTCTTGACTAGAGCTTCTAAGCTCAAGGAGAAGCTACTACATGCAGCACATGAGGACTTCTTTTCCATGCACTTTGATGCATATATTTCCTTGGCAGAGGATTTCATTTGGGAGGGCATCCAGCATGATATATTTTAGCATATGGAGAGATGCATAGCCCAGATGGTGATAGAGAGGATGTCACAGCCACTTCCCTACTCTTTGGAGGTGAGGGAGAGTTTCCAGTTGAGCCATTTCAGCTCAAGGTCCCAAGTACATGGTGGAGAATGTATAATTCCACATTATGTTTTGTAATTATTTACTTTATATGAGCAGCATGTTGTACCAAGGAGGATTATCCCATCTTTCATATTGTATTATGATGTACTTGAATCCATTTGTAGCATTGAGATTTCCTATCTTATTGGTGGTTTGTGCGGGGAGCCACATGATTTTTGTTGTGCACCATTGACACCACTTTGTACTTTCATGTTTCTATCTTATAGAATGATTGTGGCAGAAAACAAGTGGCTGGAAAAGCACTTGTTATTGTTTGATTTGATGCAGGCTAAGGATTCATTGCGCTGGTTCAATGTGTGGGACCTTGATCCACTTTCTGGTTGTCATATGACAACTTGTTTCTATTGGATTTTGCTTCCATGTATTCTTGATATTTTTATGTTCATGGGAAGCTTTGTTTGGAGAGTGGGATATGAGTTGGAGATTCCCATTGGGAGTATAATTCTCCCTACTTTGCATGATGCATGTTTCAGGAGAATCAATGGGCAGCCCATGATGGCCAAACTACATCTCTTCTCTTCATGTGGGAGAAGCCATTTGAAGAACTTGAGTTTTTGTAGGAGGCACTTCATGGTTTATTTGTTTGGTAGGGTAGCCTGGGCCACTCTTGGTGGTCATGAAATTTCAGCCCAAGATCAGCAACAGCCCCATACTTACCATAAATGGAGAGAGAAACCACTTGGATGGGAGGATCCAATCTCTCCATGCAGCCCCAACACATTGTATGAACCAGGGGTTAAGGATCTTTTTGAGCTACCTAGATTGGCTCATTTCATTTGGATGATAGCATGGATGTGAGAATCACTCATTGGGAATAATATTCCCCATGTTTTTCATCACTCCTACCTTGAGGAGGCCATTGGATAGCAAGGAGGTTTCCACTTACACCTTCCACCTTTCTATGATGTGAGCCATATAGTTTTGCATGCTTGGGAGGAAACATTGGAGGGCAGATTTATAGCAGATCATTTTGAGCAGTGTTGGGGACTTTTGATGAGGAAGCCACAAGAATAGGAGGGGAGGAATTTTTCTCTCCTTATATAGTTTCTTGAGGACAAGCAACATTTTGGAGGGGAGGACTATAATATTCCAAAAATTTAGCCTTCAAGCTAAATGGAATATTAGAGTTTTTTTATCACTGGGTAGGTGAATAAAAGGGTAGGGAGGCCCATTAACCTCTTTAGAAGGATCAATAACACTAATAATGAGAAAGGAGGAATAATAAGAAGCTAATTTGAGAACCCTTGGGTGTGAACAGAGATGGGATCATGTTGATTCAAACTTTGACCAAGTCAACAAAGTTGTCTAGATACATTGAATCTCCATGATGAACAACGTAGTTTTGGTGGAGGACAACTTGGATGAGCTTGATGGCACATATGGATGGGACCCAATGTGAATAATTTCACTTTCTATATATGGAGAGGATGGGAGACTTTGTTATTCATGCTTTGGATAATATCATTTGATATTGGTCTGTTTAGACTTGGCTTCCTCTTGCTGTTTAGCAGGGTTGCAGTGTTGTTTAGCACCGGGTGTTCCCGAGCGGGAATCCCACCTCTTCCCTTGAGAGGCTTCTTGGGAGAGCTCTGTATTATATTCCTCCACATCAAGGCTTGAGGCCAAGCACCAGTCTCTAGCTTCAGCATTATTTCTGTAGGAGAATAGTGTTGTGTTGCAGGGTGTTGCAACACCACTTCCGGGTCTATTTCTCAGTAGAAGGTGCCTTCCTTCTCTTGAGATATCAGCTAGGAATATTTCTGGGCAAATTTCACATCTTGGAAGTTGGCCAGACTATTCTCCTACAGCGCAATCCCTTGCAGGAGCTACGTCATTTTTCATATAGCTCCAGCAGCAGGGTTGAGGCCCTTGTTTTTAAGCTAGTTTCCTAGGGAAAGAGCCAACTCTTCTCTAGGAAATCTAGAGGAAGGGATCCTCATACCTCTTTTGTATTATTCAGCTATATTTCTATAATTTTGTAGTAATACTGCATTTTTCAGAGCTGAATATTCATATGTGCTCTTTTTGTACTCAAGCTTTCAATAAACCCTTGCCGGGTTATCTTTTTAATGTATTAAGGAGGCCGAATCTTAAATTTATTAGCATATTGTTCCATAAAGTTATAGATCTATGATTCTCTATCATTATGTTGCAGAAACCTTCATAAAAAAATGCTATCATTTGCTTCATTAAATTCTGCATAGCTTAAGTCATGGGGTTTGGCCATTTTTAAGATGATTTGAGGCCGGGAGGCCTGTTTAACTTATCAAAAGAGATTTTTTTCAGTTCCTCTTTTTAATTTAAGGGCCTAAGTATATATTATAAGGGAAACAACGATTATTGTTCCCATTTAAAACACATATCTGTAGAAATACCGTTTTTGGGGTCAAATTGCTGCATTTTCCCCACTTTGGAAGATGTAGAAGTGCTTCGTTTTGTTGTTGTTTCATTAATTTGGTGGCAATGTGTTTCTCAATACATTTTATAACTTAATTTCACCCTGCTATTCCATTATTGTGCTTATGCACTGCTACATTCCCATTTTGGGATATTACAAACAATGTGTTATCAGTTTGTTGTTCTGTGGACGTGGTTTCTTTTGTTCCTTGTAGGACCTCAGTGTCCTTTGAAGGTTGCTCCAATTTTTTATCTTTCTGTATAATTGGTTGAGACACCCTAAACATGTTAAGATGGATATTCTCCAACCTCTTATTCCTGTATTATTTAAACTTAGTAAGTTGTTTTGGGTTCAGACGAATCTATGCCAAATTTTCTACCTATAGGTATGTCTCAGCACACTCAAGAAAATCATCATAATCATCGATCTCATGTATGAATTTTTTTATTTTAACTTGGGTTGTAAATTCCTGGGCTAATTTTTTTGGGTCAAACTATCTGTCGTGTATGGTAGATAATTTTAAACACTAAATTTGGTTGATTTCAAGCCCAACGTGCTTGTAATTATCTAAATCATAGACACCACAATCGATAGGAAATGATTGCTAGGAGGACATTTTGGCTTCTTTCAAGGCTTTGGTTAGTCCAATACCTATTGTTTGATAGGCAATCTCTCTTGCCAGTAGTTCATCAAGTACATAAAGTGGGAGAACATGGGGCCTGGCTAGACTACCAAAAACCCTAACATATGTAAAAAATTCTTCTCCAAAACATTTTCCTATAGTTTTGAACTCATATATGTCTTCATTTGACAGTATTGGGGCTTTTTCTCCAAAAACAACTTGATGTAGGGGCAAAATGACTACATGATTCAAATTTTTGTAAAAATGAGACTCAAAATTGGACTCCGAGAGGATATTGTGGTAGATATGGATAGTAGTAGGGTCTTTTATATTCCATTTCCATCCCATGGTTGGGAAATTAGAATTAAAGAATATTTCATCCATGGTATATGTGTTCATGAAGAAGGTGGGAACTATCTTGGAAGTGACTTTCCAGATTTTTCTATACTCTAGGATGTGGGAGGCAATGTTATTGGAAAGGATATTGGCCTAATACATAATGTATGAATCTGATGCAGCATCAAAGAGTGTAACCCATTCAACTAAAAACTTATTTTTATTAGGGTATCTGAACAACTACACATCATAGCAGCAATATAGCAATATGAACCAGCGAGAGAAGAAATTGAGTACATACCCTTATCATCATGTTTGTGCTTGTTAGGGTATTAGCTCCATTGCCTTATCAGCTCTGATTCTAGCTTGTTTTCCTTTGCAAAATATTGAAGGAAATTATTATCATATACCTTTTGTGGGTCGGGTATATGATACATTCTCTTCAAACCGTTTTCCTTGAAATACCCAACTACTGTTTCTCTTGAATTTAGGAATGTCTTTTCTACGATATTCAAATTATCAATTATCCACTTCACCATGTCTGTATAGGGAAAAATTTTAGGGTGAGCGACAATTCGATGGAGGAAAGAATTGGCGACTTCACTGCAAGAAGTTTTAGTGGATGTTGGAGAATCATTTGTGGCTACCCTTTTAATTATTTTGGACTTTCCATCCTCAAAAAATTTATATATGGCCTGCCATGAATAAATTCCACAGTCTGGAGTACATGTTGTATCAGAGAATAGCAGAGGCATCTCTATGACTTTTGAAGTAGGAGGCCCTGGGTGTGGAGTAGCCATGGTTTTATTTTATTTCTTGACAGACTTTGAGATCTCGCAAGAGTCTTACTTTTCGGGACTAGCTTGCAACAGGATAGAAATAGAGAATCAGGAGCAAAACTTAGAATGTGGGAGTAATTAACACAAAAGTTTGAAGTGATGGAAAATATGGTTTAAATGAAAAAATCTTGAAACATTAAGTAACAGACAATCAAATCACATGGGGACTCAAGACCATCAATACTATTATGCCTTATTCATAATTAAAAACATGAGTTCACATGGTTTACTTTGACATCCCGATGCTTAATTAAAATCTCGTATCGCAAAATTCCTTTGGAGCACAACTTAAAATACATGATATGTTTAATTCTCTGATATGCAATTAATAATTTGTGTTAATTAAATGTAAGTTTTTATCAACATATTTAATATATTGGGGCATTGAAGGGGCAAGCATGCTTTAAATTTTGTGATGTGATAATAATATCACAATCACAAAACTTTTGGAGTAAGCGAATCCATAATAGGCTTGCGGAACTGTGATTGTGATATATCACATTGGGGATTTAGAGCGGGCAATATGAATGGTACCAAAGGGAATTTTCAATTGCGCAACGACGATAGTTGATGTGGCAGAAAGGTGGGTCCTACTAATGCACTTTATAATAATGGTTGTTGGAAATATTTTCCTTTTTTATCATTATTTTATGTTTAAAGCCTTAAAGAAAACATTTTTATGTGTTTAGGCGACATCACATCGCACTTTTTCAATAAAGTGCTTTGAGTGTTGCTACTTAGAATTGTGATATGCAGTATGCGATAGAGATTTTGTTACATTTTTTTAAGTCCTTCAGCCAATAGGATCTAAGTTTATCTTTCAGATACCAATTTTTGTCCTATAAAGAATAAAAATGTTTTATTGTCTTAAAAGAAAAAATTGAAAAAGGGGTCCCCATTATTTCCTAAGGTATCTATATATAAATAATGGGGGGGTCATTGAATAACACAACACATCCATATCACCTTCACCTTATTGTTGTAATGATCCAAGTGGATATTGTTGGCCATCTGCCTATTCCACTTGGACCCCCACCATTTTTTCTTTCAGTTTCCCTAATTGTGTCACAATTTACTATTTTTGGCAATTTTTCGGGTCCTAAACTTCGAGAGCCATTTTAAGGCCCTAAAAGACATTTTTTTTTTGGAAAAAAAATCAAACCCATAATATTTAGCAAGGGCTTACAATAGAAATTTGTATTCCTTGGATAGATATTTCTAACAAGGTATCGTACTTGTCAAACATAGATCATATTCAAAATTTACAACCCCGATAAGTTGATGTACCAATATACCCCGACGGGGCCCACAAAATTTTTGTGCTTCATCTCCTAGGGTTAGGTTTTTGGATGTTTATGGTTTTCCGTTGGTTCTAAATAATAAAAAAGACTTAGATACTTATTGTAACATACTTCAGAATGCATGTAGATGCCACATCTCTTCCTAGAGATAAACTACCATCGCTTGAGTTAGTTTATTTCCATTCTGCATGTAAAAAAATTTGAGTACTTTGTTATTAATGAATTAAAGTTTTGTTTTCATTACATCTTTATGTTTTTTTCATGTCTATATTTCATTTAATTCCTTCATAAATCTATATCAATGGTATCAAATTGATCTACTTTTTCTCTATTTTTTTACGCATGTCCCCAACGAGGTCGGGGTATAAGGAGTTAGGGCTCGAACTGGTTGAACCTTTACAATATCGGCCTCTCCGACCCCGTTAGCCTCCCATGGTGGAAGAAAATTAATATGGGGGAGTAGGATATCCTTCAAAAATATTTATCGAAGAATCCCTCGAGCAACAAAGGAACAAAATGATGGACAACTTTTCCTAGATCCTTTGACAGATGCCCATCGACGATGCATCTTCATCCAACAATCACTTCAGAGGCACCGCCCCCTTCAAGGTACAAGAAAAATTCAATATACCTGTATTAAAAGGTCAAATATATGTAGATGTTGTAGATATCTGGTTGAATATGTTGGAAGGATACTTTTCGGTTCATAGTTTCTCCAATAGGAAGAAGATTACTTTTGCACTGCTTAAGGTTGCTCCCTGTGTCAAGGACTGGTGGGAAAATTTCTGTGAGAAAAGGGTTGAGGAATCATCTATATTTACAATCACCCCCTCTTGAAACTATTAACAAGAAATTGTTAAGGAACAATATTATCCTTTGGGGATCTATGAGGACAAGTACATACGTTGGACCACACTACTACAACAAAGGGACCAAGATGTGCATGATCTCACAAATATTTTTCATAATCTAAGCACAAAATTAGGTATCAAATACTCTGAGTGACATCTAGTGTTCAAGTACCACATTTTTTTGCACAAATACATTCATAAATAAATAGAGTTCATGGACATCTCCTCACTTGGTGCACCATACCAATATGCTACCAAGATTAAAAAATTAAAAATTAAAAAAGAAACGCAACTTTGGATCTATGATTCAGAAGCAGGTTAAGAGCTCCCCCAAACTGCAGAACATAGGACCAATCCAAGACGAGGCTACCCAGGACAACCCGCTAAAGCCACAAATAGAGCACAAAAACATGAATATAAATAAGGACAAAGGAAAGTGGTGTGAGTTCATTAATATCCCCCCTCACAACACAAATGAGTGTCACGCCAAGTATTTATTTGTGGTTGAGCTAAAAGATTCATATTTAGATCCATGTTTCGACTCTGAGTTAGAACCCGGCAAGGGGAATCACAAAGGGAAGTAGATTATTGATGAAAAATATCTAAAATATTGAGCACAAATATCTAAAGGAGGGGGAGTGTCTATTCCACTCACAGATGTGGGTGAAGGGTTCCTTGTTGTAGTTCATTGTCAACAGTGGGAGCAAAAATAACCTCATTTCAGTAGAGGTCATGAAGCAGTTGGGCCTATCGACCACACCACATCTGCAGTCATACACCATTGGGTGGCTTCACCAAGGATGATATCTTCGTGTCAGCCAACATTTTCACCTTCCGTACAACATCAATCCATTCACGGATGAGGTACTATGTGATATTGTTCCTATTGAAGTTTGTGTTGTATTATTAGGCCAAAAAGATGTGTTTAAGCATCATTTTGTGTATGAGTCTAGGCCTTGCATTGTTATTATTAATTTGAGAAATAAGTTATATAGGATACCAGAGATAGCCTTGCCTACCACCATCTATTTTATATCTACTAAGAAATGAAGTAAGATCATCTCCCAGACAAGGAAATTTGTTTTCTTTTTTATTCAATCTCAACAGGGAATATTGTGGTCATGTACATGGTCCCCAGGAAGGCTCCTCCACATAGCAGAAGTAGGTGGATAATTCAAGACATTGCAAGTGAATTCACCAATTCTAAATAATTGATCATCAGTCTGTTTGTGAGTGTATCATGTAGGATATTAGCTTGAAGAGTCTCACTAAAATTATTTTCTTCTCTCTCTCTCTCTTCATTTGTCTCTTTAGTGTTATTGTTCTCCTATTTCTTCAATTACTACTTCTTACCATCAATATTGAGTTCCTCTTCTAAAAATCAAACAATATACAATGAAAAGTATAAGACATGAAAGATGATGAACACTGGAATATAAACTAAAGTACACTATAAAGGATTTATATGACATATACCTCAACATCAGCAATGTCAATGTCATTTTTTCCCAGAAAAGTAAGAAACCTGAACAAGTTTTCTTCAGTTGTGCGATAGTGGTCACTATGTGGCCAAATGAGCTATATAAACAAAGGAAATAAAATGTTAATGTGTACCAATTCAAACATGAAATACAAAACCATCATGAACACAAAATATTACCCTCAACACACTTCCTTTTTTTCTTAGTTTATAATGATGCACAGGCATGATAGAAACCATCTATGTGAAGTTAAGTGATGGTTCTTTCGGTTAAACAATATGAAAACAGGGAGCAGTGAAGGATGTATATTGTTATATGTTGAGAAATGGACTTGGATTATTAAAATAGGACATGGGCCAATGAGATTTTATATGCGGATGAAATATTTATACTTCTATGTTGCAAGCATGTAGAGACAAAAAAACAGTGATCAAATTCATGACCACATGCTTAGACATGGATTTAAATAGAATATCAATTTCAATACCAATTTTGTAAGAAAGTATGCCACTTGCAGTATAGTATGGAGAATTCATGCCTATTGTTTCATAAAATGCATAAACCATATATGTTATTATGGAATGCGATGTTCAAAGTATACATCTCAAGTGGTTTATACAAGGATCTCTCACATTCTATTTCCAAATGCATTTTCTAGGAAGATAGGCAGATAATTTTACCTATCTCTTTGAATTCAAGACATGTATTAAGCTCCATTTTCTTGTAGAGGGAAAGAATATTCACACCCATGTGGTAAAACGTGGTTGAGTCAAATACATCCGTGGGTAATTCACATGTTATAATGTATTCTAGATATCGAAATTTGGAGTTTTCACGTCAATTTTGTGACCAATGTCACGAACAAGATGTCATCTCATGGGGTAACATGATTGCTTCTTATGCTCAAAGTGAAGATGTCAATAAGGCATTGAGGCTGGAAAGAGTGATCCATGATGTTTTTTTCATAGTTAGTGTGTTTCCAGTGTGTGCACACATAGGGGTTTTGCAAGATGATTAATGTATTTATTCCTGCATGAGGGGTTTTGCAAGATGATTAATGTACTTATTCCTACATTATTAGGATTAAAATCGATCAAAACATTATCCCCAAGCTTGTGATTATGTATTACATGTGCAATAGCATGGAGAATGCATGTAACTATTTTGACAACATTAGTATTAGAAATGTTTTCTTATGGAATGAAACAATTAAAGTCCATGTGGCAAGTGGTCTTTATGAGGATGTGACCTTTCCATATTACCAAATGTATGTAGTGTGTGTACAACCAAATATAATCATTTTTACCTTTGCTCTTTAGGAATATGTCAACTTGTCTGTTCTAAGAGAATGGGAGAATATGTAAGGCCATTTTTTCAAAACTGGATTTCATTTTGATGTATTTGTTCTATAAATGTATGAAAAGTGTGGAAATTGTGAAAATGCACACCAATTATTTAAAGAAAGTCCTAAATGAATATTATCTCAATGAGAAGCTTGATCTCAACATACATGTAGAATGGAATTGCTAGTGAGCCCTTGAAATTTTTTAATCATTTTAAATTGACATATATAAAACCTAACCGAGTGATCAACTTGGTTGTTCTCCATGAATGTGTGTATCTAGCAACCCTTCAACATGGTAAGTTTAATCATGCTTTTATTGTCAAAAATTGAATTGATTTGGATGTTTCTCTCGATATTACCGACATATCCATATATTTCAATTGTGGAAGCATAAATATAGCTCACTAGATGTTTGACAATATGTCTAAAAAATATTTGGATTCATGGAACATGATGATTGATGGGTATGGAATCATGGTATGGTGAGGATGTGTGTTTTTTTTCCACAAAATGCAACAAATTGGAGTTAATGTTGTGAAACCAGCTCCAAAAATAGAAGAAAGAGATATCAACGCCTTAGAAATAAGCCACTTCGAGGGGGCAACCTCCAATACATTACATGAATGAACAATTCTTGGATGATACAAATGAAAAAACCTCATTTCTATATATAGGAGTCCATGGGCCACAATGTAATCCTAGTGGGGCTACAATGTAACACTATCCTACCTAACAATAATAATGTAAGGGCACAATAATAACAATATGGGGGTTACAGGGGTACAAAAATAATAATAAGGGGGGATACACTAACATAATAAGGGACTACACTATTAATATAAATTAATAGGGACTTAACATGCCCCTCTCCTTCAAACAAGTGTTGTCATCAACGCTCGATTATTTCTTGATGCTTCTATATAAAATTCTCATCCTCCCATGTGGAATCTTCTATAGGAAAGTTCTTCCACTTGCTGAGATAGTCTGAAATTGATCGTACTTTTCGAGTTCTTGTTTCTGTGACTACTTCAGAACTTCTTTTGATGTTATGTTGATCTTCCTGTTGTTTCGTTAGATTCTGCACCAAATTTAGGTTATCCTTTGAGAGTTGGAGAAGTTGTTGTTGATGCTCGATGTGATCTTCCACTAAATTATCATCCATATTAGCTATTATTTGATCCTTCAAACCATCCAACTTAGACTCCATTTCTCCTTTTAAACCATCTATGTCATCTTCAATTTCTCTTCGTAAGATCGAAATTTGTTGCACTTGGTACCGTAATTTTGATATCTCATACTGCAATTCTTCCTCTTCATGTGTCATAGTATAGCTTTTTGAGGAATTAATGGGTATGGAATTATTTTTTGAAGGCATTATAGAACCCAATACTGATAAAAATTCTAAAATATTCCCTTGGAATCACTTCAAACTGCATTTTCAAACAAACGTTATGCAATTTTAAAAACCAAATACACACCTTTTCTTGCTTTTGAGGAGATCAATATTGAAACTGAATTATCTATGTGATTTTGGATCTTCAATATCTGAAAATTATCCCTAAGGTATCCCTCTAAATCCTCTTTCGAATTCCACAGGTCTGATCTGATTTAGATTCTTCAAGAAAAATTTATGTCCAATCTCCCACAATGACCTAATTATGGACTGGTTTAGTAGAGAAAACTTGTATGACTTTCCACGTGTCACTTTTTCCTCCTTAGGCTCTGAAATTTATAGAAAGGAAACTACAGTCCATGTACTTACAACCACTTTTTACAGAATCTCAATCCAATGCTCAGAGAGAGTGTTATGATGATTTTCCCACGGTCACCTCTTTGAGATGAAATTCGGGAGCCTGAAAAAATCCTAACTTCCATAGATCATATCTCCAAACATATTATGAACCAAGATATAAAAATTTTACAAGTGGTTCTTCAGGATTTCAGCTTCGCTTTGCGTAAATTTCAGCTTCTAAAACCTCGTATAAAAAAATTTATAGTGAAAATTCCACGATGACCTGTTTAGGTTAAATTCAGGAGCCTACAAAAAGACCTGACTTCAAAAGATCATATCTTCAAAAACATTGTGAACCAAGCTCTGAAATTTTGCAACAATGGTCCTCAGGATTTCGACTTCGCACTCTAAAAATTTCCACTTCTTAACCTTCGTAGAAAAAATGTTATAGCAAAAATTCCACGATGACCTATTTGGAGCAGCAAAACCCTAGAATCCAAAGCTCTGATACCAAATGTTGTGAAACCAGCTCCAAAAATAGAAGAAAAGAGATATCAGCACCTTAGAAATAAGCTACTTCGAGGGGGAAACCTCCAATACATTACATGAATGAACAATTCTTGGATGATACAAATGAAAAAACCTCCTTTCTATATATAGGAGTCCATGGGGCCACAATGTAACCCTAGCCAACCTAAAAATAATAATGTAAGGGCACAATTATAACAATATGGGGGTACATGGGTACAAGAATAACAATAAGAGGGCATACACTAACATAATAAGGGACTACACTATTAATATAAATTAATAGGTACTTAACAGTTAAACCATATCATATCACTTTTACTTGCCTTTTGTATGCATGTAGTCATGTAGGCTTAATGGAATTGATTTAGAGATGATTTCATTACTTCAGTCAAGATTATTGCATTACCCAGAGGATGGAACAGTATGCATGCATGGTTGGCATTCTTGGTTGTGTTCGACATATTTATGAGGATAAAAAATTTATAAGGATTATGCCAATAGAGCTTAATTCTACCATATGGATTGCCTCACTTAGTTCCTGCAACATTCATTACAATGTGGATCTAGGAGAAATGGAATTAGAATAGAGTTTTAAGTTAGGCTCCAAGAATGTAGGAAACTATTTATTGGTATGAAACCTCTCTGCTGCAATTGGAAGATTGGTTGATTTAGTAAAATTGAGAACAATATTAAACCATACGGGTTAAAATAAATTCCAAGGTTTTAGTTGGATTGAGATCAATAAAAGGGTCCAGGCATCTATTGAAGCAGCTATATCACACCCACAGTCACAGAAAATATACATCGTTTTAGAGAAATTTATGAAGGAACATGACAAGAAGCATATATTTTGAAACCAAAGTCAAAACATTGTCATTTCTTTTGGGTTTATTAGCTATAGGTCATCTATTCATGTAACCAAAAGGCTTTGAATTTGATATTCATAGTGATTTTCATTGTGCTACAAAGTTTGTATCCGGGAATGTTTGAGGAGTCATTATATGATTATTTTGAGGGATGTAACAATTTTCACTATTTTAAGAATACAATATGTTATTATGGAAAATTTTGGTGAAGGCTTAGTAATATGGCCTTGATATAAATTAGGGGCTAGGGAAATTTGGAATAGTACAATTATTTGAGTTGGAACCTCAGAAATATATTATATATGTACTTATTTCCATTGACAACATAATGCGTGTTTGTGAAATTAGATATGGCTTAATTTTCTAGTCTATGATTGGGTATGCAAACACAATATATGTTGTGATTAAAATATTTTGTTGAAAATCACATCAAAGTAAATTTGTTCGACGCGTTTTGAACTAGCCAGTGTGGTTCATCATCAAGGCAAGATGAAAAATCTGATCAAGTAACCCATTTAAATAGACAGTAAAGCTCCAACTAGCCATTTGTAAAATAACGGGTAGTTTGACTAAATTAGGAAATAAAATCAAAATAATAATAATTTATTTGTTTTTTAAAGAATAAATTAAATGTTTAATGTTTATAATTTGAATTTTATATATTTATATTTATTTTTAATAAAAATAATAATTATTTAATATATTTTTCAAGAAAAAATTAAATATTTACTATTTATATATATTTCTTTTTTATTTTTAGAATAATAATTTTTTTTTTTAATTTTTTTTTTATTTCTATTTATTTATTTTTATTGAATAAATTAAATGTTAATAAATAAATAATATATATAGTTTGAATTTATATATTTATTCTATTTTTAATAATTATATGTTATGTAATTCAAATCTCATCAAAATATTTATCTTATTTGACAGGTAATTCTATTTAAGTTATTGGAATTATTTACAAAGTTAGAAAAAATAAATAAATAATAAATAATAAAAATAAAAAAAAATAATTAAAATAAAAAATTAAACAAAAAAATAAAAAACTAAAATTTTAATAAATAAATAAAAAATAATAAAAATAAATAAATTAGGAATGAAGGGCAAGAATCTAGTATCTGCTAACAATCCACCCATCATCCCTGTTGAGGTTAACCAGCCTCTTTTCGATTTCTAGGGCTTCTCTCAACTTGCAGTGGTAGAAATGGTCAATCCTCACAATAACGTCATCATCTTCAATGCAAATGTGATGATTTGTCCTCTCAGCATGCTCTGCTAAGGCAGAGGAGCATGATCTATTATGCTTAAGGTCAGTGACATGTTCATGAATTATTTGACTAATTGATCGACCAGTTTCACCATTGTAAGGGGTCCCACAAGAGCACGGAATCAAGTAAACACCCTTACCATCTTTAGGGAAAATAGGGTCCTTAACCGATCTAAGAAAACTCTGAATGGTGTGGGAGGGCTTGAAGGTTGAGGAAACATTATGATTCTTTGAGATCCTGGTGATTTTATTCGTAGTACCTTGGATAAACGGAAGGTGAACTCCAGATAACCGATCACAAGGATATTTCTTACCCCTAGGACCTTTTTCAGCTTTTTTGAAAAGCTTTAAGACATTGACTCATGCTATAACCATTTTTATTAGAAACTTTAAGGAGATGAGCCTTTTCACCTTCAAAGTGGTGTTCATCAGAGATTCTAAAGGCTCTAGTGGCTAGGGTGCTGAGAACCCCAAGCTTCTGAGCAGGGAAATGGTGAGAACTAACATGTAAATACTGCAAAGTGTGTGTCTTCTTTCTAAAGACTTGATGAGAGAAAGAACCATCTCCGTTCCTAGAAATGAGGACATCAAGAAAAGTAAAGCTACCATTATCTTCAAATTCCATGGTGAACGTAATGAAGTCATATTGATTATTAAGATGCTGGAAGAAAAGGTCCAATTTCTCCTTACCATGAGGCCAAACAACACTGGTGTCATCAACAAACCTTTTCCAAAGCTTAGGTTGAAAAAGGGAGGAAAGAGCCCTAGATTCGAAGTCTTCCATGAATAGATTAGCTACCATAGGGGAAAGGGGGGAACCCATGGCCACACCACAAGTCTATTCAAATAATTCACCCTCGAAACTAAAGAAGGTGGAGGCTAGACAGATTTCAACAAGATGAGCAGTATCAGGATCCGTGACCCAAGAAATGACATCGATAGCTTCCCTAATGGGGATGCAAGTGTATAAGGAAAAAAAATAAAAAATAACACTTCTATCATCACGATCCAACTCCAAGTCTTTCAATTCATTAATAAAAGAGCATGAGTCTTTAACAAAGGAGGAGGTTTGACCCACAAGCGGTTTAAGCTCAGCGGCTAGAAATTTAGCGAGCAGAGAAGTCAAACTCTGACATTAAATATTACTTACCTTTCCAAGTCTATGATTGGGCATTGTATGGGATTTTTTAGTGCACTCGAAGCAATTGCAACCAAAAAGGCTATCACCAATGGATGCCTTCACCCCACTATTAATCAATTTGTAAGTTGCTTACTTAGTACGGAAAATTTTTGCTAAGTATTACATGAATACCAACCATGATTTTCCGTGTAAATTTGGTTGTTTGTTACGCTATTTCTTTCTTAGAAGTACGAAGGGATTAATTAAATTTGTGTGTTGATACTCCTGGAAGAATACACCTGATGTTTCTATTGACACAGTGCCAAATGTAAAGAATAAAAAAAAAGTACATGTTGGTAAGATAAAAAATTTTGGTGCAATATAAATTTAGATAACTCTTAATATAATGCACAATATGAAACTATAGATTATAAGCAATATGAAACTATAATGCAATAGATTAGTTTTTATTTTCCATATTCATATCTAGGTTGTAAGAAGCTTCCATATTATTGTTTGTAATTAGGAATGTGCTTTGGAGGAATAACATGCATGTAAGTAATGATCGTTGATGCTTGATATGGGGAGCCATTTTTCCTATCCTAGAATTATATTGATGCTATTTTTTGAAATAATTTGTTGATATGTCACAAGGCTCACAAAACTTGACAATTGATTTAGTTTGTGGCTCAAGATCTTAACCTCATGTTACAACTAAAGCTCATAATATAATTCTTTCCATCATAACATATATATATATATATATATATATATATATATATATATATATATATATATATATATATATATATATATATATATATAACTTTAAAATGTATAAATACAAGCCTAATGGAAAACCTCATCAAAAATATGAATTTGAACCAAACCCAACAATTGAAAAAACTCAACTTGAACCTAAACCACTTAGGTTTATAGTAGATAGTATGGTTGGTGCAGACATTGATGCTTAAGGAGGAATGAGCAGAGAATTATTATTTTTTTTTTAGTTATCTTATGGGGAAAAGAGTCACAAAGGAAAGCATACAATAGGATGCAAATTTATCCCTCAAACCAATGTAGAAATGAAATTATTTGGTGGTTGTTGAATTCCCCGTTATCATCACTTACAGTGACTGGCAATATATTTGGACTTTCGGAAGGAAAAAAATCTTCGATTCCATAACTGGTAGGACTCCTTGGCATCTTTTCACTTCCATCAATGATGATCCATTTCAATATCAATGTTTTATGTATTACGCCAATCAACTCTTCATTTTTTATCTCCTTTTCCCCCTATAAATACATACATATTAGCTATATCCAAGCCCCATCGAATATACAAATACCTACATGCATAAAATCTATTTTTTAGTATACAGATCTTGCTCAATAAGAATTTTTTACATGAGCGTCATTTGAGTCAGAACTACTACATGCACTGGCCAAAAAAATAAAATCATCAAATTAAATTCAGAGACAAAAGAGTTTTCTTGAATTTTATCACCTTAAATGTTGAGATCTTGAAGCATGAAGAGGAAGCACACGTAGCCAGGAACAATTTTGAGTGTAAACCACATGGCATCTCAAACCTCTCATTCTTAGTTTCCAACTCAACTCATACTCTTTGGGAGCCTATAAAAACATTACCCAAGTAAAATGTTGACAAGATAACAAGACTATTTAACCTTCAATGATAGTCTTGAATCTTATTTTTATTCTACTAATAGCTGTTATGGATCCCTAATATGTAGCACAAATAAAGTTGGGTAATGTACTCCATTCTAATTTTTTACAATAGGATATTAATGTCATCAAATTGGAACTATTAAAGAAGTGCCTAAATCAACAACCAATGTTTTTATGGATTTTCAGGATGTTGGATCCCACTCATAGAACATGCACCAATCACTGAAAATGATATCTAGAATTGAAACTTATAGTGGATATGTTCTTGACTTGATAGGCCAAGCAATGTAAGTTAGATGCTTCAAGATCTTCTGCTAAGAACCAAGAATTCTTTGGACCTCTCAATTTTTTCATGCTTTTTCTCAGTCCTTCTACACCCCAATGTTAATAAATATGATAATAATAGTCTGGATATGGAAATATGGGTGAATATGGATTGTCACAAGTTTTATATAAAATTTGACTCCCGTTGCTACAGATTAGAGCATCAAATGCAGACACTTTGTTTCCAATAGAATGAAACATATAAATTGTTTCTAAAACTCTTAATGTTGTAGATAAAATGAATCTAGGAGATGAAAATTTTCTAGCAAAATGAACAGCATTCATAACAACTTTTCTAGTAAGAAGGATTTCTCCTAAAGCATAATATCCATCTGTTGCAATAAAAAATAGACACTTTCTTCTCCCGAGAAGTGGTTTCCTTGAAGAAGCTAACCTAATACTGTGATTTATACTTCGTTTTTCCTGTGAATTCATGTCATTTTTCTTTTTTAATTTAGATTGATTGTCTTTAAGTCTTCTCTAAGATTATCCTAATGTGTTCCAAAATACCTCCCATGCTCTCTTCATTTTTGATAAGTTTATCAAGGTCAAAGTCGTTATTAAGTGAAATAGAGTGAGAAAGCATATTTTCATCTAAAGAGAGTTGAATATATGTATCGAGGGCATCCCTAAATGAAACACTATTTGATTCGGAATATATAATTTCATTTTGGTCATTTTCACTCCGCCATTATGGGTATCTCATTCTACATTGGGAGATTCTTGAAAAATATATTTTGCAATTTTATGGCCAAGAATAGAGATGAATGTTCTACAAACCATTTTTCCTGCATTCAACCTAGAGGTTCATATCAGCTACTATTTTGTACAAATAAAATGTAGTTTCCTTGTTATTATGGATATCTGCCAACATAACATTATTCAACATTTGCACAACAGTAAACCAATTTGAGTGATCAATCACATGTAAGATCCAATCAAATTTTTATATTAGATAGAAAAATTTTCAATATACCATTGAATATCTAAAGGTCGTCCATTATTTGTGGTAACCATAGGTAATCCATGTGCAGCTGCCTGCATTAGAACAAATTGGAAGCATGACATGTGTTACTCTTTTTACACAACCAAAACTTCTTTAGATCAAATTGCTAGTATGAAATTATGGGAGGCTTATTCTAAAGTTATTTGTGAAATTGGAGAACATAACCTTGAAAACACTACCAAAAGCGAGACATTTTATTGCTTCCTTATGATGAAATAATGCCTTGAAAAATGGAATGCAATTCACTATTTTGTAATTGAATGCTTCTCTCTGAAATGATCCATAACTAAACATAGATAAAAAAATTGTACTTTGATGCAAATATTGTTCTTTTCTGGATATATATGTATCCATACATATACATAAATACACACACATATATATAATTAAAATTTTCAATAGAACTCAGAAGCAACTATACCATTCATCGAAGCAGCCTTTCATATATCATGCCTCTAAACAAAAAGGAAATTATATTCTTTTAAATCTAGAAGAAACATATGTTTCAAGTTTTGATATTATGACCATTCTGTTTAGTTTGAATAATTTCAAAGGGAATCATTTAGGTATGTGTTTGTATGAAATAAAATAATATATATTGAATTCTTATATTCAAAATACTCCAAAACTACTAGAATGATCATAATATCAAAACTTTATACATTTGTATCTTCTTGAAAAAATTTCATCTTGAAGAAAATAATAAAATACAGAGGTTGTTCAAGCTACCTCAATAAGATTCAAACCAAATGGTTCCACCAGGACTGGATTGATGAAAAAATTGTGCACACACAAACATCATCATTTCAAAATTACACAAACAAAAAATTTTCTTCTTTTTGTTTCACCTACACCAACTGCACTTCAATTCTTTTTTTCTATTATAAATGTAATAATGGATAGTTTATTTTCTATTTTGAAAGGAAGTTTTATAAAACCTTAGTCTTTACCGAAATCATATATATATATCAACTACTTTTGATTGTTTGTGATGCTTAGAATATGCTACTTATCCATATATATCATATTTGTTAATAAGCTTCAGGACAGTGGTCAAACATTGGAATTTGATGCAGGCATTTGATTAATATAATCTCAACTTCCCATGATCAACATCTACAATTTTGAAATCGATAACTAAAATATCATTTATCAACTTATCAATCAAGGTAAAACTAGAAAAACATACCTCTAAAGAAAATGCTAATTTTAGGAACCAAGAAAAGGCATACCAAGTTTTCCAACTTCCTTAATTTGATACATTCACCAAAAACCTTGACTAAAGTGGCCATGTTTTTCTTGGGATTAGGTTAAGCAACAACCAAAATTATGGGCTTTGAAGGATTTTTCAAAAATTATAGGGTCTACAAACTGTTATTATGCTCCTCGTATGTGGAATGAAGGATATAATTTTTCTAGTATGTGAAATTTTAAATGGTGAAAATTAATTAAAACTTGCCCTTCTGCTTACCTCACCCCATAAAGGAGACTTGGGAAATTGAATAGAATCATTATCTGAATTCTCTTCTTGCAATAAAACATTGTTGAATTCCATTCTAGAAGTTATAACCTACAACAAAGCATATATATCTAAAAAAAAACCACCACCTAAATGTCATGTACTTTGTTGACCTAAGAACTCATGGAATAATTATCAAGGTAGAATATGATTTCCACATTTGATAATCAAACACACTACCTACATAGTTAAATAAGAAAAAAGGTAAATCCCCAAGTAACAAATTTTAAAAAAAAAAGCAATTTAATTTCAACAAGAGTGTCATTTTTTGATCGCACTGTCGTGGAGGCCTATAACAACTATAACAATGGACACCACACTTTTCTCGATGTCTGAGCTTTCTATTCAATCCAAAATCAAAACCATCATGCAGGCCCCATTATTCTTCATTTTTTTCCTTGTACTTGTGACCACAAGCTCAACGAAATCAAGGTGTAGTTCTTCAACTTGAATCCTACGTATGATCTTGTATGTTGCATTGATATATTCCTTGGAATGCAATCCTTGTTTCAATAATTTTTCAAGTTTATTTCTTCCTAGAAAATGACCTATCAAAACCATTGGAATGTTCGAAGTACTAGAAAGAAGGCAAACACCACCCCTGCATCTACATAGTGGCGATGGATTATATAAGTCCATACATGTGTGCCTTCTCTAATCAAATCTCCCAATGCTTTGGAAATTTTAAGAATATGACTCATTGTTCCATCTATAAACTCTGGATTCATGATTGTATGGAATTTCACAATGTGAACCATGTAACCGAACATAGTATAATCTAAAATCCTTTCAGATTAGTAGTGTCAAAAAATAGAATTCAAACTACTACCTATAATGAATACATAACATAAAAATGTAATCTTTTCTAATCCTAATAAATAATAACACCATATAACACTATAACATATATTTTACTCCAAAATTAACAGACAAACACGTAGAACTTATGAGTTTCATTTAGAACATAAGAAATATCAGGAAAAGTGACTTCCAACCAAGTGCTGACATTTAGACATCTAAGAAAGAATTTAAATTTCACTAGTAAACTTCAGAGGCACCGCCCCCTTCAAGGTACAACCAAACTTCGATATCCCTATATTAAAAGGTAAAATAAATGTAGATGTTGTAGATAAATGGTTGAATATGTTGGAAGGATACTTTTTGGTCCATAGTTTATCCAATAGGAAGAAGATTACTTTTTCACTACTTAAATTTTCTCCCTATGTCAAGGACTGGTGGGAAACTTACTGTGAGAAAAGGGTCGAGGAATCAAATCTATTTACAATCACCCCCTCCTAAAACTATTAATAAGACATTGTTAAGAAAAATATTCTCCTTTTGGGATCTATGAGGACCATTACATACATTGGACCATACTACCACAGCAAAGGGACCAAAATGTGCATGATCTCACAAATATTTTTCATAATCTACGCACAGAGTTAGGTATCAAATACTCTGAGTGATATCTAGTGCTCAAGTGCCACAGTTTTCTACACAAATACATTCATAAATAAATAGAGTTCTTGGACATCTCCTCACTTGGTGCACCATACCAATATGCTGCCAAGATTAAACAATAAATAAACAAAAGAAGTGCAACTTTGGATCTGTGAATCAGAAGTAGGGTAAGAGTGTCCCAAACAGTAGAAAAAATGACAAATCCAAGATGATGTTACCCAGGAAAACTTGCTGAAGTCGCAAATAGAGAAAAAAAATGTGAATATAAAGAAGGACAAAGGAAAGTAGTGCAAGTTCATTAGGATCCCCACTCACATCAAAAATGAATGTCACGCCAAGAAATTATTGGTGGTCGAGCTGAGATATTCAGATTTAGATGCATGTTTCGACTCTGAGTTAGAACCCGACAAGGGGAATGAATAAGGGAAGTATATTATTGATGAAAAATATCTAGAAGATTGAGCACAAATATCCAGAGGGGGAGTGTCTATTCCACTCACAGAGGTGGGTGAAGGGTTCCTTGTTGTAGTTCATTGTCAACAGTGGGAGCAAAAAAAACCTCATTTCAATAGAGGTTGTGAAGCGGTTGGCCCTATAGACCACACCACATCTGTAGTCATACACCATCAGGTGGCTTCACCAAGGACGAGATCTCCGCATCAACCAACATTGTGACCTTTTGTACAACATCAAGTCAATCAAGGATGAAGTGCTATTTGATATTGTTCCTATTGAAGTTTGTGATGTATTATTATAAAAACTAGACGTGTGTAAGAATCATGTTGTGTATGAGTCTAGGCCTTGCACTGTTATTATTACTTTGGGAAATAAGTTATACAAGATACCAGAGATAGGTTCGCTTACCACCATATCTTTGATATCTGCTAAGAAATGTTGTAAGATCATCTCCCAGACTAGGAAATTTGTTTTATTTTTTATTCAATCTCAAAGGAGAATATTGTGGCCACATACATGGTCCCCATGAAAGGTTCCTCCACATGGAAGAAGCAGGTGGATAATTCAAAGCATTGCAAGTGAATTCACCAACTCTAAATACTTGACCCTCAATATGTTTGTGTGTGTCTCATGTGGGATATTAGCTTTAAGCGTATCATGAGAACTATTTTCTTCTCTCTCTCTCTATTCATTTTTCTCTTTAGTGTTATTTTTCTCCCATTTCTTTAATTTGTACTTATTACCATCAATATTGAGTTCCTCTTCTAAAAATCAAACAAGATACAATGCAAAGTATAAGACATGAAAGACGATGAACACTGGAATATAAACTAAAGTAGACTATAAAGGATTTATATGACATATTCCTCAACATCAACACTAGCAATGTCATTTTTCCCCAGAAAAGTAAGAAACTCGAACAAGTTTTCTTCAGTTGGGTGATAGTGATCACTATGTGGCCAAATTACCTATATAAACAAAGGAAATAAAACGTCAATGTGTATTGATTCAAACATGAAATACAAAACCACCATGAACACAAAATATTACCCAATTTAATTCCTTTTTGTCTTAGTTTATAACGATGCAAATGCATGATAGAAACCATCTATGTGAAGTTAAGTAATTGTTCTTTCAGTTAAACAGTATGAAAACGGGGAGAAGTGAAGGATTTATATTGTTATATGTTGAGAAATGGACTTGGATTATTAAAATAGGAATTGGGCCAATTTGATTTTATATGCGGATGAAATCTGTATACTTATATGTTACAAGCATGTAGAGACAGAAAATCAGTGATCAAATCCATGACCACATGCGTAGGCATGGATTTAAATATAATATCAATTTCAATACCAATTTTGTAAGCAAGTATGCCACTTTCAGTATAGTATGGAGAATGCATGCCTATTGTTTCAAAAAATGCATAAACCATATATGTTCTTATGGAATTTGATGGTCAAAGTATACATCTCAATGTTTTTATACAATGAATCTCTCACATTCTATTTCCGAATGCATTGTATAGAAAGATAGGCAGATAATTTTACATATCTCTTTGAATTCAAGACATTTAGTAAGCTCCACATTCTTCTAGAGGGAAAGAAGATTCACACCCTTGTTTTCAAATGTGCTTGATTAAAATACGTTAGTGGGTAATTCACATGTTATAATATATGCCAAATATGGAAATTTGGAGTTTGACGTTAATTTTGTGACCAATGGCATGAACGATATGTCAGCTCATGGGGTACCATGATTGTTTCTTATGCTCAAAGTGAAGATGTCAACGACGCCTTGAGGCTGGAAAGAGTGAGCCATGATGTTGTTGTCAAGGTTAGCGTGTTTCGAGTGTGTGCACACATAGGGGTTTTTCAAGATGATTAATGTATTTATTCCTACATTTGCAAGATGATTGATGTATTTATTCCTACATGATTAGGATTAAACTCAATCAAAACATTATCCACAAGCTTGTGATTATGTATGATATGTGAAATAGAATGGAGAATGCATGTAACTCCTTTGACAACATTAGTATTAGAAATTTTTTCTTATGGAATGGAACAATTAAATTCCATGTGGCAAGTAGTCTTTATGAGGATGTGACCTTTCCATATTACCAAATGTATGGAGCGTGTACAACCAAATATAATGATGTTTACCTCTGCTCTTTAGGCATGTGTCAACTTCTCTGTTCTAAGAGAAAGGGAGAAGATGTAGGACCATTTTGTCAAAATTCATTTTCAATTTGATGTCTTTGTTCTAGAAATGTATGCAAAGTGTGGAAATTGTACAGATGCACACCAATTCTTTAACAAAATTCCTAAAGGGATATTATCTCAATGAGAAGCATTATCTCAGCATACATGTAGAATGGAAATTCTAGTGAACCATTGACATTTTTTAATCAATTTAAATTGACACATATGAAACCTATCTGAGTGATCAACTTGGTTGTTCTCCATGAATGTGTGTTTCTAGCAACTCTTCAACATGGTAAGTCTAATCATGATTTTAGTGTAAAAAAATGAATTGAGTTGGATGCTTCTCTAGATATTGCTGACATATCCATATATTTCAAGTGTGGAAGCATAGATATAGCTCACTATATGTTTGAAAATATGTCTGAAAAATATTTGGTTTCATGGAACACGATGATTGATGGGTATGGAATCATGGTTGTGGTGAGGATGCCTCTGTTGTTTCCACCAAATCAAACAAATGAGAGTTAAAACATATCATATCACATTTAATTTCCTTTTGTATGAATGTATTCATGTAGGCTTAGTGGAATTGATTTGGAAATGATTTCATTGCTTCAGTAAAGATTATTGCATTACCCATAGGATGGAAGAAAATGCATTCATGGTTGGAATTATTGGTCGTGCTCGACATATTTATGAGGATAAAAAATTTATAAGGATGATGCCAATAGAGCCTAATTATACCATATGTAATTCCTCACTTAGTTCCTGCAACATTCATTACAATGTGGAGCTAGGAGAATGGGCATCAGAATGGAGTTTTAAGTTAGTCTCCAAGAATGCAGGAAACTATGTATTGGTATGAAACCTCTCTATTGCGATTGGAATATGGGTTGATGTAGCCAAAGTGAGAACAATATTAAACCATAGGGGGTTAAAAAAAAATCCAAGGTGTATTTAGATTGAGATCAATAAAAGGGTCCATGCATCTATTGAAGCAGCTAGATCACACCAATATGCATAGAAAATATACATTGTTTTAGAGAACTTTATGAAGGAATGTGACAAGAAGCATATATTTTGAAACCAAAGTCAAAACATTGCCATTTATTTTGGTTTTATTAGCTACAGGTCATATATTCACATAACCAAAGGCTTTGAATTTGATATTCATAGTGATTTTCATTGTGCGACCAAGTTTGTATCCAGGAATGTCTGAGGAGTCATTATATGATTATTTTGAGGGATGTAACAATTTTCACTATTTTAAGAATACAATATGTTATTGTGGAAAATTTTGGTTAAGGCTTAGTAATATGGCCTTGATATAAATAGGGGGCTAGGTAAATTTGGAATAGTACAATTATTAGAGTTGGAACCTCAAAAATCTATTGTATATGTACTAATTTCCATTGAAAACACAATGTGTGTTTTTGAAATTAGATATGGCTTAATTTTCCAGTATATGATTGGGTATGAAAACACAATTATGTTTTTGACATTAAATATTGCTTACCTTTCCAAGTCTATGATTGGGCATTGTATGGGTGTTTCTAGTGCACTAGAAGAAATTGCAACCATAAAGGCTATCACCAATGGATACCTTATGTTATCTCCCCATAAATTTCTGAAGGCTGAAGATAGAACTACGGAGGGGCAACATCAAACCTCTTTGGATTCTAGGACCTAGCCTTCCTGTACTCAGATAAGACTCTCTCTGTTAGATATAGATTTTTTTATGGGGGGGAATTTTAGGCTAGCTATTAGTGCATAGGTGTTTGTTTTAGAATTTGTGGTTAAGGTGGCAGAAGAGGGTCATTTGGGTATGGAGTAAAATAGGTGTAAACAAATTTAGATGGATGAATAACTAAGGTCAGGTGCAACCAGGAAATATAGCCATGTCAATGGATCTTAACATCTTGTGAAGTGGAAAAGAGGAGGAGATTAAGATTTAATGGGAATGCAGAGCATACTGTCTCTGAATTCTGCATTTTGGCCTCAGAGGAAAACACAAAGTACTATTTCAATACTGAGCAGGGTACCCCATGGTAAATCCTACACAAAATTTTCTATCCGCAGTAAAGAAATAACAACAACATGTAAAACTAGAGATGAAAAATTACGAGAAAAGGTACACTTCACCACAGATCATGACAAAAGAATTCGTAAAACATCATCATCTTTCATTCATCCAAAAAGAGTGTTTACAACCAGCAGAGTCTATTACAATGGTTTTATCCCTTTCCAGGCCTCCTTCATACTTCTAATGCATGCAGTATTTATATAAAACATAAATTGGTTAATCTATCTACTAGAGTGATTAAATTCAAGAATAAATTGGACAAGTGGAAATATATAGGCGGTGATAAGATGAGCCTGGCCATAACAGTGACTTTAGTAGTCCGTTATTTATTACATAATAAGGAAGGAATTTCCGCTTGGGATCACGAAGAGGATGTGATGGAATAAAACTTTGACATGTGGAACCCTGAAGGAAATGACAAGATAACTCAGACTAAGACATTGGTTGTAGCAGTCCATTATTAATTGTTAACCGATCATAATTTGGCTTTTTCTGATGTCAACGAGGCAAGGAATGCTCTGACATCTTAGCTCTTCCTCTTCATAAAACTGTTTCTAGATTATTAAATTGATGAGGTGTTGGCGTCTTTCATGGATCAATGGTCATGTTGAAGTGTTTGTTTCCCCTTTTGTTTCTGCTGTTATATTACAATTAGTTATGCACAAACTCCTTGGCCCAACTCAACCTTTTATGTCTATCTCCTCACTACTGTGATGTTTCGCATTACTCTGCCCTTTTTCTCTTTTTCAGGTCCTACCCGAGTCCTCCTTCCATGTGGACTCTTTCTTCATAAAACAACACACAAACCCATATGCCCAAACATGAAATCCTTTAGAATTTTTGTTTGGACTACATCGTGTTATCACTCTGTAATTTCTCAAGGGTAAAGAAAGAAATCACTGAGGTAACCACAAACCTACTTTGGGGTTTAAGATCTAGCCCTCATAAACTCAGAGAGGGCTCTCTCTGTATGATTTATCTTTATTTGAAATGGATATTGGGATAGTTAATAAGTACAAAGTTGTTTTTTGAATTGGTTTGGTTGGAAATGCAGAGGAAGGCCATTGGGAAATGGATTCAAAGAGGCTTAGGTGATCAATTTGCAGAAGTATCAAGTTTAAGTGAAATAGGGCAAGGTAGGCATTACTAATATATCCTTTATATTTGGATGAGATGTAATAAAATAAGAATGGAGACTCAATCGAAACTAGGGAGCATTTAAGAATTCCCTAATCTAGATATAAGAATAAAGGTTCAATCGAAACTAGGGATAAATGAAGAATTCCCTAATCTGGATATCAGAAGAAAACATGTAAATTAGTAATAGTTAAAGGTAGAGTGTATGATCTTAACAAATTCTACAGTAATACTCTAGTTAGACAACTCAGAATTAAGAAAACAATAATATGGAAACAAAGTAAAGCACATATACAGTGACGAAAACTTCACCAATGGATATGGCACATGAATCCTGAAACAGATGCTCTTTTATTAATGCAAATAGTCACTTAAACTTAGTGAACTGCATCACACTGAATGGTGAGGTTCCTGGTTACAAATCCCAACCAACACGCATAATACTTGGAATGATGAAGTATATATAGAGAAATATTACAAATCGATTACAATTTACATTGTCTCAACAGAAAGTGTATTATTAGCTAAAATTTGAAAAATAAACTCTAACAGAGACCACACAATAGGCTTGATAGAGGGGACTGATATCTTGGCACTGCTTTGGAGGAAACAGTTGCTGAGTAGGCCTATTGGTAAGGCTTTTCTATCAGAAATGCTTTGTTGTCTCGTTATTTCGAAAATTTCAACATAAAAACCATCCTGTATTTCAAATCTGTGTGTAGTTTTCCTTTTCACCTTTCCTTTGTAATTACACCTATTAATTCCTTTTATCCCTGTAAAAACTTGTGGATAAATTTCCAAACAATGTGTTTTTTTTGTTTTTTAGAAACCATGGGTTTTTTTCTCTTCTCATATTTTTACAAAAACAAGTGTAGTTTTGTAAATCCATGGTTAGTAAAATATATCATTTTGACTTTTTATCCCTGCAAATCAAAAATATCTTTCCTCTGTGAAAACTAGTTTACTTGTTTTTCCTCATATATGTAAAACTCACTTACATGAAGCTTTGTACATGAACCTATGTCTGCAAACAGTTCATCGAATTTTCTCTTGAAATTTTCTTACATCGGTGAATTTTGTTTCACCTGTAGTTGTAAAATCAATTCACCCACTTAGCCTTACATTTCTTATGAATATCGTTCTACTTCATATCTTTCCATCCATATAATTTCTATTTCATAGTATTAAGAAATTTCATTCCCACCACATTTATAATATTCAAAACAAAAACTTAATCATTCATTTATTTCTATGAATCTCGAGGCAAATAAAATGAAGGGGGTTTAATTCTTAGTGCAGGGTGGGCCATAGGTTGAGTTTGCAGCAGGAAGAGGTAGTATAGGTTTGTGGGGAGAAATTAATATAAAGTGGAAAAAATATATTAATCGAGTTTTTTCAAATATAAAGAAACTCATGGAATTTTGGGGAGAAATTAATACAAAGTCCCAAACTTTATATTAATAGGGTTTTATGAAGTAAGGGGTAAAAAATGGATTTAATTAGTATAAACTTTTGGATAGTTTATACTTAGAATAGAATATTTCTATGCTTTCCTTATTTATTAAATATTTGGAGTTCTTAATTCGAGATAAGCATAATGATGCTTTTAGTCAGGTTTGTACCTACCCATTTCTTTTCATTTCTAATATGGGAATCATTTGCAAAAATTGAAAGTATGCACAATATTACATGGTAAAATCATAACCAATTCAAAATTATGATTCCCTATAATTATAGGACCCTAACAACGACTTCATTGAGGGATGGCATCTCCTTGTGAGATGTCAAGAACACCGTTGACTAGTGGCCTGATCCATTGGGCCCATCCCAAGCCTGCACATGCTTTGTTATATAATCTCTATGACTAAAAATATCAAACTGAAATCACAACCTTTTCTGCAAACTGAAATCTGACACATGCTGAACTGAAATATGATCTGAAACTAAAAAGTGGTACTGCAACCCTCAAACCAGACTAATAGATCATCAATACCTTAGGGCCTTCTCCTCAGCTTCAAATATTAATGAATTCTATCAACACTTGCTGAAAAATAGAAACTGAGACTGAAATAAACTTGTTGTTGAAAACAAAATCCAATCAAACTGAAATTCTACCTACTTACTCTAATCAGTTGTACAAATGTTGATTAGGTAAAATGAAACAACCAATGCAGCCATTCAAGCATTATATACATTGATGGATTTTGCTGCACTCACTTGTTTGTGATCAAAAATGAATTTCTACAACCCAATAGAAACTTGCCAACAAATATAAATTTGAAAAGGAAATATTTAATTTCCTTTGTTGACTCCACAAACTGTACTAAAGGATCTTCCACAAAATATGCACTAATTTTCAACTAATCCAAGCAAATGTACATCTGTTCTGGATGGCCTCCATGCCATGAAACTAAATTGTTATTTTTACCTTTATTTCCCTGCAAAATTAACCTACGATTGTCCTGAGATATTCACAAATTTTTAGATAAGCTTTGTGATGATATTTCTACTAATGGAAATGTCTGTCTGACAATTCTTTTATCATTTTGATTCTGAAGCTCATATTTAGTTAATAGAGAAATATTTTGATTGACTTCATCATCCAACACATCAGTTATTGGATCATTAAAAACTTTGAAGGATTGCTGCAACCTATTACATATGGGTTTCAATGGGATTTCATAGATTTCTCCAAGCTGCTCATCCTTTGCTTTAGAGATATCATAAAAAAAATCCTTTAAAAAATGAAATTCTTCAAAATATAGTGGTATAGAATTTTCCTGTGTCATTTGATCAGGTATTTCAATGGAATTTGATAACTGTAATTGTGAAACTAAAGAATCATGATCAAGAGTTTCATTGTCTTCTTTGTTGTCAATAACAATACCTAAACACTACTGATTTTTTATTGCATTAAAGTTGTCTCTGATGAATTGAAGTGAAGAAAAACAAAGAGGCCAAGGTCCTTCACTTATTTCCAAATTTTCTGCACTTTCTTCTTCACTCCCATAGCTGATATGTATTGGCTGATCACTCTATTCGAGCTGCTAAAACTGAATTTCCTCATCCCACAAACTAGCTATTGATTGCTCTATAAAGTTAGCTTGAATTTGGAGAACATAATTATCATCATACTTATCATACTCAGGAAAATCATTAAAATAATGAATTTAATAAAACATACACATTAGATCAGCAGATTTATCCTCCACATATTGATCTATAAATCCATTTCATCAAACATACACATTACTTACCAAAATGTCGAGTTTTACCTCTAAAGATGTCAGGTGCTCTGCAGTGTTGTTCTTCTCTTCTTTTGCTTTCAACTTTTCCTTTCTAATTAGCAGATTAACTTCTACATCTACTACAATGTTTTGCATCTGTTCAAGTGTTGAAGAGTTTCTTTCTCTTAGCTAAACTATATTTCTGGATCAAAGGCCTTTGGATAATGCAAGAGAGCTAAGCAATGAGGAGGTCTTATATTTTCTGGAAATGAATAATAAACTTGATTAAATCTGGCAGAAAATCGTTGTATTGTCTCGTTTGGTTTTCTTTTCAACTGATCATATTATTATATTATCATAAAAAGGATGAATTTGATTATCCATCTATCAAGGTAAAATTTGACAAACTGTTGGAAATTTGAGATGCTTGCAATAGGCACGTTCTTGAAGCAACTCTTTACTTTACTTTGAAAAGAAAGAGAAAAAATCTTGATACTAACATCATCTTCATCAATCTAAAATAGGTCCAGATAATTCTCAAAACCTTGAATATGTTTTTTGGCAGTGATTTTACCATATTCTCCATAAAAATTGGGGAGATATTTGTAATAGTTATCAGGGAAATCATGGAGTATAGGAGGTAAGATGAGTGGCTTATATCTATCCATCTCATCTTACCACTTCCTAAACAGGGAGATCCAGAGCCAAACAGCCCAACCTCTTTTTGATGATTCGTTCTGAAGTTGTTAGAACCAAACTTCTGCCTTTTATTTTTAAAAAAACATTCCCAAATAGGCTTGGTGCAGGAAATACACAGGGACAGAGCACCAGGTGGTGCGGGCTTAGTGTAAATTTCCCAAGTCAGCATGAGTGATGAACTGGCTGCTCGCGCCAATGCCCAAACATATGTTTTTAGTAAGTTTCTGAGGAAATGTTCTCAAGGAGAATTCCTGCCCTTATGCAGAAGGATACCATCAATGTGTTTTCAGGACATTTTACTGTTCACAAGCCACAGGAATAGTCCTCCAATGTACGGTACGAGGGATTACATGGATGGTGAAAAAATGTTGTGTAATATATGCCCCCTAAAGCATTAAGTCCGAGAGATATGGAGGGCTGAAATTCTTTATGATAATGCGTTCAACTGAAAACACTACCGTCAGAAGACATGCGAGTACAAATACAATTGATATCTGTGATACATGATAAGTGGTATGGGCATAGCCATCCATAATAAAGTGTACAAAAACCGAGATCCAAGATATGGACGCAGCCATCCAGCAAAATAAGTATCAACAAGTAGACTTAGGTATGGTCACATCCATCCAATCAAAAGAGTCATGTAATAAGTCATAACAATCCACAAAGAACTCGCAGCCTAGATTTCATCAGACAAAATCCAGGGTCTTGCGCTATATCTCGACCAGAACAAAGTAAAAGTTCGAGCATGCGAATATGTGAGCTGAAGTCGAACATGCAAGAACATTGTCTGATTACCAGCCAGTGATGAAAACTATTAACAGATGCGAGAGAAACCACCAATAATGACAATGGCTCTCAAGGTACAAGAGGTACAATCCACAGAATGTGAACAGTGATCTAGCATTGAACACCCGCAGAATCATCCGATCGAAGGTCAATAATGAAAACCATGCGTCGAATGCGAAGAACCTGCCATTGAGATATGCAAGCTCCAAGGTACCTGAAGGGAGTCTCTAGATCAACTTCCTGGATAATGAGCTAAAGTCAACAGGAAATGACCTTGATCAAAGGTGGGCCATAATGTTTCCCACATCATCGACACAAGACAGAGTAACATGATGTTTGTGAATCAAGACCAACAGAGAATTAGAGAGAGGTTGAAAACTGTAGAGGCCAACTTCTCTTGAACATATCGGCAACACGACACTGCATTTGGAAGTATTTAACATCAAGGGATCTAAGGTCATGGTGACGTGGAAAAGAGTAGATGAGTGTTCAAAAGAGATTACCCAAACCCATGAAGGCAAGCAGATAATGAGATGAGATGTCCCCAACCCGACATGAATGCAGACATGTGCCATGTTCAAGAGTGACATACTGCCAACACGACTACAATTTTGGTTCCATTTTTCCCCACCATTTCTGGCGAGTACCCCAATTATTTTTGGAAACAAGAGTGAAGGGGATAGTATGTGCTTGTGATGTAAGTTTTTCCTTCGGACAAATCCAACCTAGTACATTTTATGAGCCCTGGGAAGGAGAAACTCAAGTAACGTCATTGCGATGGAGTCTGATTTCATCAGTTTTTAACGAGTTTGACAAAGGAAGAACTCAACATCTTTTCATATTTAGAGAGTTTGAAAAGAAGGCGGAAAAGAAAAATCCAACAGTCCCTTTTCGTAGATAGTTCTTCAGATCCAAAAAGGTAGAAAACTATGTCTGAGAAAACCTCCTAGTCACGATAGGCTAGGGTGTTCCTTCTTTGTCAATAATCTATCCCAGCCCGAAAAAGGCGTAAACATATATTGGATAGATATCGCTTCACAGCCAATTTAGCGAGCTCAAAATGACAAGCGAATCGGCAATATTTTCAATTTTAGAGAGTCAGAAAAGAGCTGAAAGGTGACTCCAGTAGTGAATTTTTCGTGTTTTTACTGAGTCCGAAAAAGTATAAAATACAACTCGTCTCTTCATCAAAACCACATGAAAAAATTGTTACTACACAAAAATACGCATGTAAAACATATTCCATGAAAATAACACGAAAATATATCGACAAATATGTTTTAAAACCTATTTTGGGACTTTGAAAAGTTATAAAAGACCAACAGTGGTAAAAATAAATAAATTAAATAAATAAATAAAAATAAAATAAAATAAAATAAAAATTTAGATATTTTCCTAAATTCTCTCCCAACTTAAGCCGACTCTCATGGAAACTTTCATGAGGTTCCTCGTTATCCACTATTTATTTATATTTTCCTTTGCCCTTTTCTCTCAATTTTTCAAAGAACTTTGGACGTTCTACCCCTGATGATGGACTCACATAGACAGTCCGAAAGGTTGGGTTGTTAATAAAAACTTAGAAACAGGTTATTCCTCTCCTCTATAATCTACTTCACCTGTATGGATTCTCTCTTTAAAAACATTCAATCCTACCATGGAAGGGATTTAATGGACAGTGCCACGCTCTTTGAGAAACTGATATTTTCCAGGGCTAAACTCCTATCAAACCTAAATTTTCTAAAAAATTGCAGAGATCTTAATCTTATCCCTAATTTTGCTCATTGTAAACACCCTCTCAATCATGGACACAACCTACCTGTTTTCAAGAAACTTAGTGAATACTTACTTAGATCTAAAATAAAAATCACCAGAATACGCCTTATCAAAATCTCTCAGCAACTATTGAGCCTACATCTCTTACTGTCCTCATCACTACACTATGACCTATGGCATTCCTTAGATGCCCTCACTTTTATTAAAGCAGATCGATGGCTTTCCATGAACACGATAAAGATGAACAGGAAAATTACGTGCTTATCGCAATCCTCGTATTACTCAGATCCGTCCCCATCCAACCAGGGCAACCAGAACTCTCCTCCTAATAAATACCTCTCCGATTCTATAAATCCACTCGGGACTGTCCCTCCCTCAAACACAGAATCCGCAAATGTTGAAACAGATATCCCCACACCCAATGTCTCGGCAGATCCTTCAGACCCTTCATTCAACTCGTACAACTGTGACTCCAATATGACCATAAGTTCCACCTCTGGCTCATTTGGAAATCAACCAATATACCCCTCCTCCACGTTCGCAACTCTCGACGTCCCCTCCTTCCCTCGCCCATCTCAAAGCAAAGAAATCTACAACCAGAATTCTAATCTACGCAATGAATAGGTCAGTTTCAACTTGTTAAGTTCGGTTGACGCACACACAACAACGCAGATAGATTGGTTGGAAGAAGGTATTGTTAACGAAACCTGTGGTGTCAACGAGTCAAGCCCCGACGGTGTACACTTCACAAAGCAGATGGATCCACCTGAAGATATTAACGCAGAAACCACAGACATTACAGTTGAAAACTTTAAACGTGTAGTTAACTCAACAGAAGACGAGTTTTTGAATTCAATCAAAGAGACTGTTTCAAGTTGTGTTAACCTACGCAGAGTGCTCCCTCCTTCAATAAATAAATCTGCTGAAATCGCAGACATGGCAATTGAGAACACACACGCTGTTAACTCAACAGTAGACAGTTTTTACAATTCCAACGATGAGTCTGTGATATAGTATTCAAGTTCCGCTGACCTGGACATATCGATCCCTCATTCACAAATTAAACCTCCAAAAGAGAGCATCATACGGACCACAATCCCAGTGGTCAACGCACCATTGTCAGATACGACAGCAAACATTCTCGATAATGCCATAGGTATCACTGACTTCTATGTACACTCTTGCCCTCTTATCCTCAATCCATCCCAGAACACAAACCTTAACTCTCAACCCACCGTCCTCTCATCTCAACAGTCAGACCACGTTCCCAACTCCTCGGACTTTCCTATCCCTCCCCCACACAACTCACACATCGATAATGCCCACAAAGGATTTAATAATCCCACCGTTATAAATTTATCCAGCATTAACCTAGACCAGGCTTCTTTGTCTCTTCTCCATAAAGGCATAAACTTTTCTATCACCCCCAACAGAATTCCCGTTGACAGTATAATTAGCAATATAGAGATTGCTATAAGAGATCTTGACCTCATTAAAGCTGAAGAGATAAGACAAGAAACGGTTAAAATTCTCAAAAACGCCAAACCTCCTCCCTGCAACTTAACCAAAGAAGAAAAACATGCTCTAAGAAACCTAAAAAATAATAAAGAGATAATAATCTTAAAAGCATATAAAGGCAATGCAACTGTAATAATGGACAGGGTTGAATATATTAAGAAAATGGAAGATCACTTAAACAACAGTGGATGCTACAGAATTTTAGATAAAGATCCTAGTACCAAAATTCTCAATGAAGTAACCAAAAAGATAAAAAACTCTTCCCTTGATAACATCATAAAAAAGAGAATCACCCCTTCCAGCTCCATCACTCCTAGAATATATGGTGCTCCTAAAATTCATAAAGCTGGCATTCCCCTAAGACCCATATTCAACACCATTGGCTCACCTACTTACCTCCTAGCTCAATATCTGGCCAAAAAATTTCGCCCCCTTGCAGGAAACACCTCATCACATATTAAAGACTCTGCATCCTTTGTTCAATGGACCAAAAACCTAGACATGCATAACGATGATCTCATGGTGAGTTTTGACGTTGTCTCCCTTTACAACATGATACCTATAGATGAGGCCATAGACATTTTAAAAACCATAACTGATAATGAAACTATAGACCTCTTAAATTTATGTATTAAATTGTCATTCTTTAGTTTCAACGGAATAATTTATGAACAAACGCATGGGGTCGCTATGGGCTCGCCTCTATCTCCTATCATTGCCAACATATACATGGAAAATTTTGAACAAATGGCCCTCAAATCCTTTCCATTCACCCCTGAAGAATGGAAAAGATATGTAGATGATATCTTTGCAAAATGGACCCATGGGATACTAAAGTTACATGAATTCTTAGCCCACATTAACAGTCTCTCAAATTACATCAAATTTACCATTGAAATTGAAAAGGACAACCAATTACCCTTCTTAGACATCCTCTTAACCAAGAAAAATGGAAAACTAAGCACCAAGGTTTATAGGAAAAAGACTCACACAGATAGATACCTTCACCCTGATTCCCATCACCACCCGAACCAGAAAATTGGCATCATTAAGACCCTAATGACAAGGGCTTCTAGAATCTCAGAATCCCACCACCTAGAGCATGAGATAGACCATCTCCGTCATGTATTTCAACAGAATGGATATAATAAACATATAATAAACAAAACCATTCACCAAACCCTTAATAAGAATAATTTAAAAAGAACCTTTGACATTCCAAAAATCTCGCTACCTTACATAAGAGGAACCATTGACAAAATCTCCAGAATGCTCAACAAACACAACATTAAAATTGCCTTCACTCCCCCTAATACTATTTTTAATATGGTTGAATCTGCTAAATACCCTATAAACCCTAGGCTTCATAAAGGAGTCTATGTCATTCCTTGCTCTTGTGGCAAAGAATACATTGGCGAAACAGGTAGATCCCTTAACATTAGATTAAAAGAACATGATGCTAACTTAGCTCATAACCGAACAGATAAATCCGCCTTAGCAGAACATGCAGTCTCGTCCTCACTTTACATAAAAATAGAAGAAGCCAAACTTGTCTCTAAAGAGGACCATTACCTAAAAAGGAAAATCAAAGAAGCTATAGAAATTGAGAAAAGAGAGAACAACTTAAATCGTGATGATGGTCTCATTATAAGTAACACATGGAAACCCTTAATACATCAAAACCTATCCAAACAGTAAATACTATGAAAGATATAGTATAAATACATCATTACCCTTATAAAGAAAAATAATAATAAATAAATATAAATAAAATAAAATATAAATATAAATAAATAATTAAATAATTAAAAATAAAAATAAAAATAAAAATAAAAAAATAAAAAGAAGAAGTAAATAATCGTAAGTATTTAGATAAATGGATTAATAACACAAGTAACTAAATTAGTAAATTAATAATTAAAATTATGGAATTATCTAACCAAATAAATATTACGATAATGTAATAATAAATAAATTAAATAAATAATTTATTAAGATTATTTAGTTACATAAGCCATCCTTAAAATATATATATATAATAAAATAAAATTAATTAATTAATTAATTAAAATAATAATAATAATAATAATAATAAAAAATAAATAAATAATAATAATAATAATAATAATAATAACAATAACAATAATAATTAAATAAATAATTAATTAATTAATTTTTAATCATAAAAATAACCTCACATTAACAATCACAATAACTTGAATAATTTAATTATATATATTATTTTAAATACATTAATTAATTTATTTCATTCCAAAATTATGTCATCTATTTATAACAATACTCCTTATTACAACCTAATTTTTAATTATCCATAAAATAAAAAATAAATAAATAAATAATAAAATAAAAATTTTAAAAAATTAAAAAATTAAAAAATTAAAAATTAAAAAAATAAAAAATAAACAAAAATAAATAAATAAAATAAAATAAAATAAAAATTTAGATATTTTCCTAAATTCTCTCCCAACTTAAGCCGACTCTCATGGAAACTTTCATGAGGTTCCTCATTATCCACTATTTATTTATATTTTCCTTTGCCCTTTTCTCTCAATTTTTCAAAGAACTTTGGACGTTCTACCCCTGATGATGGACTCACATAGACAGTCCGAAACGTTGGGTTGTTAATAAAAACTCAGAAACAGGCTATTCCTCTCCTCTATAAATATTTACTTTTCACTTTTACCTCTTTGCAGAGCAACAGTGACCCATTTCTGCTTCGATCTTCAGGCGACAAGTGTGATCAATCAAGTGGACCAAATCGAATTCCGTCCGGTTCCGGTAAGAGCCGACCTCTTTGGCCATCTTTTAAGTTACATTTTACTACATTTTATTGTTATTTGAGGTCCCATAGGGGAGGATTGTTAAAATTTAGGGCTCTGCGGTTGGCGCAGGTTTCGGGCACGGACCCACGCCAATCCACCCTGTTTTACACAGGGGTCGCACCAGTTGGCATGGCTATTAGCAAAACAGTCGCGCCAATGGTGCAACTCAAAATCTATATCCAATTTCAGAAAATCCAACCAACGGAATGTAAATTTGAATACCCAAGGGGGCTTACAATGTTCCCATGATTGATTGATGTAGGTAAGTGAAAAATATGGTTATCGAATGGAAAGAGAGGGAACATAGTGAAGAAGATGAACAAGTAATGGAAAATGATCAATGTATGAATGCTATTCGGAATTGCGGGCTAAAAAATTTCTTTCTGACGCCATGTCTCCAGGCTCAACCCGAATTGCTACAGTATCTCATCAGTATTTGGGATAAGGATGATGAGAAATTAAAACTTCGAGACCAGGAGCTTGAGCTCAAAGTATCAGATGTATATTTCATCACTTGACTGTCACGGAGGGGTCCAGTCCCTATTCTGACCACTACCAGGCCTTCAGGAGAAAGCATGACAATGGTCATGAACAGGGTGTGCCCAGGGGCACGCAAAGGAACAGGGAGTGGGAAAGTGGACATTCAGGCCATCCTCGATCTAGCACTGAGAGTAGTGCTACACAGAATTACACAGGCTGCGGGATTGCAGGCACCGCATGAGTCCACAAAGACGCAGTTACTTCTTGCTTCGGAGTGTATGAACCCGACCATCTTCGATTGGGTTAAGGCCGTAACCATGAACATCAAATGGCAGCTCACCAAATGCAATAAGACCAACCTAAAATAGTTTGGGTATGGGTCGCTTTTGGTATCATTCTTCCTAGAAAAATTACCCATATTTCAACGCTGGGAGACTATAGTGCCGGAGCCACCACTGAGAGAGCCATAGATGGCCCTATGGGCGGCACTGATGCCTAGAATAGGGGGTGGCTAGCATATGTCCCAGAGGCTAGATTTTTTTTATTGGCTCTGATGATAGCTAACTGTTGTGGATGATTGGCCCTACACCGGCACAGACTTTACCAGAGACCCAGACCTCCCACTCCCAGAGGGAGAGGATTTGGACGAATAACTTGGTAAGACTCATTTTTTATTTTTATGAGTTTTATGATTTTTTAGTATATTTGCATGTTCTGACAGTTAATCTGATATGGATGCAGATGTTTGTCTAGAATGTCCCGTGGGCATGTCTCCAATAACGAGGTAGACTCCTCGTGACTTTGACCCTCTGGGCGAGGGCATCGATGAGGAGTTAGTGCAAAACTTGGAGGGAATCACTCGTGGGGTCCCTGATTATGTGTGTTTTGATGACATACCTCAAGCTTATTAGAGGCACACTGTAGGAGTGCCAAGCTGTATCCACCACTTACTGAGGTGGTTGGTACGGGCGGTGACATGCTATCATGAGCACCACGCCGACTAGGCATTAGGCTTTACTTATGCACATTTTTGAGAGACATGATGTCTCATGATGTAACTGAAATAGACATATATTATTTTTTGTGGGTTTTATGATGCACACGGATTGTAAACAAACGATATATATATATATATATATATATATATATATATATATATATATATATATATATATATATTCTACATGGGTCTATGTACATATGATGATATTTTTATAACTTGCGCAAATATCTATCCAACACCATGTTAGTTATTGCATCTGTTAATGTATTCATTCATCTTGGTATATGTTGATAAGTAATGAAATCAAAATTCCGTTCAAGTAAACGAATATGCAAATATAATCTCAAAATGCATGGGTTTCGAACCGAATAATGACCATTCAGTTGAAGAAAAACAAGTTGCGAATCCAACTTAACAAGCAATGTGCGTATGCCGAGGTTGACTGCCTCAGTTAATAGTTCCAAAATGTACTATATTTAGTGACATTGTTTGTAGCTAGTCCCAGAAAAATACCTTGTAAGTTAATCAACTCACCATCAGGATCATAAATTACCTAGGCTGCTGAAGACAAGTTCCCGGTACTATGGGAGGCACCATCTGCGAAACCGAAATAAGGGGAAATAGACATCTGCATAGAAAACAAGGCCCAAATAAGCAGAAAAAGCTCACAAAGCACATCACACCAAAGCATGCACACAAAATAAAAATAATCACCTATGTACATATATCACACATGAATAATTCAGGCATAATATTTTTTCAGATACAGCCCGTTCCTGGGCTGTGATAAAGGACACCCTTCATAGTCAATGAGCTCATAAGCCCCATTCAGAAACACACGTTTAACGATGTAGGGACCATTCCACATGGGTTGGAATTTTCCTTCGCCCAACTTATCATGAGCTTGGTCGTATATAAGAACGAGATCGCCTTCAATGAAAGAACAAGGAGAAATCGATTGGTCAAAATGGGCTTTGACTTGCTTCTTTTTTGCTTCGATGACCAAGGCAGCTAAGTGACGAGTTTCATCCAATATCTCTAAATAGAGGAGATGTTCTTCTTCAGGCGAAGTATCAGGCAGTAATTCCACAACTAACTTAAGTGAAGGGATTTCACATTCAATCAGAAGCGTGGCTTCCAGACCATATACCAATTGAAATGGGGTAAACCCGGTTGTGTTTTAATCGATGTTTGATAAGCCCAGAGAGCTGAGAACAACATGAGATTCCAGTTCGATTTGTGGATCCTAATTGTTCGTTGAAGCATTGTAACAAGGACCTCGTTTACAACTTCAACTTGGACATTAGCTTGGGGATAGTAAGGCGTTGATCTGTCGTGATGTAGACCCAACTTAGATGTTAGCTCTACCATCATATAATCCCAAAAATGGGAACAATGATCAGTGACGATGGTTTGAGGGACACCGAACCGAGCAATAACTTGATTGAATATGAACTGTGTCGTTGTCTTACCATCCGCAACCAGTGTAGGAATTGCTTTGGCACATTTCATAAAGTAATCGACGACAATGATGATATAGGCATGCCCCCCGGCTAAACGAGGGTTACACGTCATAAAATCTATGCCCCATTTGGCAAAAGGACCAACGGTAATGACAGGGTGTAGTGGAGTAGGAGGCACATGCATCTTGCATTGATAAATCTGGCAAGCATGACATTTACGTACTGCAACAATGCAATCTTTGAAAATATATGGCCAGAATTAGCCAGCACGAAGGATCTTCTGTGTAGTGGCATAACCATACATGTGACCACCACAAGTGCCACTGTGGCAGTCATTTAAAACTTCTTCGCTTCCTTGAGGGTCAGGCATCGGCGGAGTACAAAATCGACTTCGACATGATAGAGGGCATCTCCAACAATGCAATAAGGTTGCGATTGATGTCAAATGTGGTGTCGAGCATCTTTTGTTAGATCACACCTGAAAGTAGATGTTTGGAGGTACATGATGATATCATTGTACCACGAGTTGAGGGTGTTGATTAGGAAGAGATTTTCGTCCGGTATATGATCTTCAAAGGAAGAAGGAGCACAGTCAGCAGGGAGAGAACAAATCAAATCAGCAAACCAAAGTGATTTATTCGATTTGGCCATAGTGAACTCCAAATAAAACTCTTGGAGGATGAAAATCAACTTTGAGTATTTTCCCCCCAGCAACTACCGTGACAGAATATAAGTCATGGGGTTGCAGTCATAAATCACGGTCACCATGCGTAAAATAATGTAATGACAAAAATGTTGGATGGCCTAGACCGCAGCCAACGCTAACTTCTCGACATGTGCGTAACATGTTTCAAGGTCAAGAAGGTTCCAAGACAGGTAGTAAACAACATGTTCATTACCGTCATCATCATCTTGGACCAATACCATGGCGATCATGCTGAAGGTGGCACCTAGATAGAGGGTGAAATCACGATGGTAATTTGGAGGATGCAATAGTGGAGCGTTGACAAGCAACGTCTTAAGTCTATCAAAATATTGTTGGGCAATCTCATCCCAATAGAAAGGGACGTCCTACTTTAGAAGTCGTGTAAATCCTTTGGCTACTTCAGTGTAGTTGGGGATGAAACAACGTAGAAAATTGGCTTTCCCTTGGAGACTCTAGAGTTGATGTAACGCGAATGGGGAGGGGAGATTGACAATAGCCTCAACCTTAAGAGGGTCAAGGTGAATTCTATTTTTAGACACGATAAACACTAAGAGTCTACCGGATTCAACATAGAAGATGCATTTGTGCAGGTTGAGCCTAATATTGTAGCATCTACAATGAAGAAATATTTGACAAAGATGTTCCAGGTGGTATTTCCACGTTGCTGAATGAGCCGAAAGGTCATCCAGGTATGGTTAGACAATATGCCGAATATCATGAAAAGCATAGGACATGGTGCGCTGGAACGTAGCCCCAAAATTCTTCAAGCCAAATGGGAGTTTCCTATATGCGAACATTCCCCATGGGCAAATAAAAGAGGTCTTATGTTGATCCGAAGGGAGAATGTTAATCTGGTTATAGCCAGAGAAACCATCCATAAGGGAGAAAATTTCACTTCCCACACAATACTCTATGATCTGATTGATAAACGGGGTGGGATAATTATCCTTAGGACAGGCCCGATTGATATCACGATAATCAACACAAACACGAATGGCGCCCTGTTTCTTATCCACAGGAACTATATTAGAAACCCATTTAGTCAGGGGAATTGGATAAATGAAACCCGCTTCAAGAAGTTTCTCAACTTTAGCCTTGATAACGGTGGCTTTTCGAGGATGCATAGGACAAAGACGTTGGTGAACAGGCTTCACACCTAGGTAGGTGGGAATCTTGTGCACCACGATACTAGGGTCGATTCTAGGCATTTCTTCGTAAGACCACGCAAAAACATCGTGGAATTCATGAAAGATAATATTGTACACTTGGACTTCCTCAGAAGAGCAAGTGACTCCCACATGGATGTTCTCGACGATCCCTGGTTTAACGGAGATTTCGATAGGCATCATTTGAGTAATGTTCCCCAAGTTACCTTCTGAAAAGACTTCATGAGTCAAAATGAGCGTCTGAAGTGGCAGAGAAGGAACTTGGGATGCGAAATGCTAAATATATTTAGACATGGCCCTGAAGCAAGGCATAAACGAGGAACGATGATTCCCATCGCTCCATGGTATATCCTTGAGAGACATGGTTTCCATGATAGCCTCATCAGATGGAAACACTTCTTTCAAAGGATCCGGTGAATCCAAATCACTGAGCCAAGGAGATTGAGAATACATGTCGAGATACATGATCAAAGGAGTAGCTTCAGGAGGGGGAGAATCAGATGCAGCCGTTAGCTCACAATAATTGATCTTGATGGGACTAAGCAGCATTGAATCTCCAAATGAATCAACCTGTTCAGGTGAAGGGATGATCCAAGGGTCATCTGACCGAGAGATCATATTGAATTGAAGGGTATTTGGTGGTGGAAAGGGAAAGATACCCATGAGAGCAAGATCTTTGAAAAGACTTAGCCCTATGCTGTCATGGGGATTAGGAATTTGGTCCACGTATGGAACATTGTTCTCGGAAAACGAGGTAAAGAAAGACAACTGATCAACAGTAATAACTTTTCCCTCATGCAGAAATTTTAGAATTCAAAATAGGGTGGACGGAACACACAACATATCGTGATTCAAACTAAGACCGAGTAGAAGATTATAGTTGATTTTGTCATCAACGAATTCTACTTCAACATTGATAGTATTGCCTTGCAATGTGATCGGTAAGCTAGCGAAAACACCCAAGGGTTTTGATTCCCTTCCATCGAATGCCTCAAGGGCATTGGCTGACGAATTAAGGGCTGGAGAGCCAATAGCCTTCCAACAAGCAGATGACATGATGGAGGTATATGCACCTTCATCCACTACGGCCCTATGGATGTTGAGAACGTTAATACTGACTTGTATAACAAGCGGAATCTGGTGTGGAAGTTGGGGAACGAAATTCTCTAAGTCGAAAGTGAGAAGACTAAAATTGGCAGGATCGATACTGCCGATCGCAGATAACAATGCTTTCCATTGAGACGGACAACTCTGGAGGACTTCCAACGCAGACATCATGTATGGAGCCTGCACTAAATCCTCAACAATACTGTAATGTTGAGCAGCATGGGCATTAGGATTATAGGAAGACTTCCGGAGAACAACTTTAGAAGGTGGTCGTATAATGGGTTCAACACTGGGCTTCTCAATTTCAAGGGGACTAGAGGCAGGTGGGGAAGGAGGACTATCAATGACCTCCTTCCCAGCTTCCTGACGTGATCTAGCATAATCTTTCAACCGATTAGCAATGGAAACGGGGGCAGAACCATTCATCATGAAAACTTGAGAGCCGAACGACACAGATGGTGCCGATTGATCGACCATCTGGGTCTGCTGAGATGGGAAAGGTTCTTTAAGGACTGTCGGAGTTCCCTTAGTTCCTTTGAGCAGTTGGATAACCTCATATCATCAAGGAAAATCCTTAGTGTAGTGATCCTTTTCACAAATCAGGCAGGGATACTTCGGTTTTCGCTGTGAACCATCATCAGCACGAGGTTTAGACGATTCCGGTTTTGGAGCATCAGATTTGGCCTTGCCTTTGCCCTTTGTTATAGGTCAATTTGGGCACCATTCCCAATGACCTGGTTAAATGGGCATCATCTCCAAGACCGATGATCAAGGGTCTATCATTCCCTATCATCTCAGTTGCTATATGCCCTAAGACAAGAAACAACATGAATCAAACAAGTTATTTTCATCAAAGCAAGGCTTTTCCATGGTTTGAAGCTTATTATTAAACATGTGGGAGCTCACCAACACAGGCTCTAAGGGGCCTAAGTGCATTGCATATGCAGGTAGCCCCATTCAAGGCTGCTCTGCAAAGCACTTTCCGACATTCAAAGGTGCATTGGTCACATTGGGAGCGAAATTCTCATTGTTCCGAAATCTCCACTTGGCTAGTGTCTTCTAGAAGGGTTCACATGTGTCAAGCTTCGGATCCAAGTGTCCATTTGAAATATGCATGAATGGAAACATGTCTTGCCTATTTTTGGAATGATATTGATTACAAAAAAACCTATAGTTCCTCTATAAATTGAACACAGATTTAAGAGTTTGGGAGGAAGAATTTCAGTATGGAAATGCTGGAGAATTTTCAATAGAGAGTTTGATTTGTGGAGCTGCTGCTGGAGAGATTTATGCTGTGATGAGACTTGGGAAATTTGCTGGAAGGTCACGATGAATCAGTCACTATGTTGTAACCTCTCTTTCCATCATCAATAAAGAGTACTTCTTGTTTTTTCCTATATGCATCCATGTTTACTTTGATTTTCCATGTTGTAAAATCTTGGTTGATGAATGTAGTTTATGCTTAACTGATTTGGCTAATTAACTTGAATATATATCTATATTATTGCATCTTCTACTGTTTCAGTGTTCTTTCTTGCAAGAATCATTTAGCTATTTGAAACTGCTTGAATTTGAAGCTGTAGTGGAAGCGACAGAAAGGAGCCATTTGGAAGCGACTGAAACAAGTAAGCATTCAATCCTCTCTTTGTATATGTTCTGAGTTAGGAAAAAGGGTAGTGCAGTCTTTCACCTATTGTTCTAGACTAGACACTAGTTTAGGGAAGCGTAGTTTATATGTAGATTACAATTCTGTCCCAAAAAAATCGTGACCATGCTGGGGAGAACTTCTCTTGTTTCTTGGTGTTTTAGTCTTTGATCTGCTTTCTAAATCCACCCAATAGCTATTTCACATAAATATTAGACTTTTTTAGAGCTTAATTTGAAAATTTAGTGAGCCAAACAGTAGCTTTTTATTTGTTTACTATGCTCAACACACCCTTGGTCAGGGCACAGTGCTTTGCAGAGCACTATCTCCCTTGTCAACCTGAGTTGCAGAGCACTGTCTCCCTTTAGAGACTGTGTTGGCTCCTGAAAGGAACAAATCCCCGTAAATCTGACTTTGTACTTTGCTTCAGTTTTGTTTGCTGATTTTTTCTGAAAATTTTAATGCTCTATCAACCAATAAATCTATATATTTCTTCTCCTTTGACTGAAAATTTGTTCAATGTTGTTTAAAAAAAAAAAATCAGTATCATTGACAAGTTGATTTCAAAGTACTTTTTATGGTCGCATTAAGAATCGTTTTCTTTCGAAATAGGAAATTGTTGTAAAATATTCATTTCCTTGATAGGAGAAATTGTTGTTGAAATCTTCATTTTTCCTTCAAAAGAGAAATTGTTGTTTGTATTCTTCGTTTCTTGAAAGTAAAAAGCATTTCGATTATTGAACTAGTGCACCTAGTTTTCTTTCTGCATTCATAACATTAAGGAAAATGAAAATAAAAACTTGCATTTGCATGTAGGATTGTGTGTTTTTTGCAAAAGGAAAATTAGAAAATCTGCATTTAGTTTGAGAGTCATTGATTTTATTTTGTTCATTGATTTTTTTGCTCTCAAATTATTTTCTCTCTTCCCTTAGTAGCTAGGTCTTTCATTGAGAAAGCCGAAAGTGAAATTTTGTTTATCATTCTTAGCTTGCATTTTAGGAATTTTATATACATCATCGGGGTGAACCTGAAAGGCAAACTGTTAAGCAAGATCAACATAAAATAAATCTCAATTTACTTAACAACGCTTTGGAACATTAACGATAACATTTAGAAGGTCTAGGCTAGAGATGTGTTATGGCATCGTAAAACATAGAAGTTATCGTTAACTTGTCTGCGATACATGCCGAGTGTGATACCTCACTCCAAGTACGTAACTATATTGTAGCTCGTCCACATACTTTCGGGTATATCGGGCAGTGTTACAGTACGATAAGTATAAAGGGGTGCTCTCACTGTGCGGTTTCGCATCAGACAGCGCTAATACGGACTTGGGCCTCCACATACCCTCGGGTATATTTGGGAGGAAAAATTTTAGGTGTTATCCATCCAAAGTGAACCGAGTCGGTGCCTTGAAATTTTTATACACCGAACACAGCATTCGGGGAGATTACCTGCCCGTACTTCTTGGCTCACCAAGAGGTATTCCGAAATTCACAATTTCCTGGTAAACCCTTTTCCGTAGCATTACCATATTTTTGTTTATTTTTTTTGGATAAAATAAATCAGTAATCATGGAAGAACACAATCCTACCCCCCGTTGTTCATGTAGATTAGCTTTAAAACCACCTTTACCACCGGAAGTTATTTCTGGTGGGCGAAGGCGATCACAATCTGCCGAATCAAGTACAATTCATACCTTTGGCGAAACATCATCATTTAAACTAGAGCTAGCCCAAACTGTTTCCACACATCCCGGTTCATCTACTGTTTTCAAAACAAAGTCTTCACAGCTACCCGTGGTCACGATCCATTCAATCGCTAAGACCATACCTCCTGGACCCGAAGTTGTTCAAACACACATTGATCCAGATCATGTCTCTTCTTTTCCAGAATATCTGAATCCTGAATCTGAACAGCTGGAATTTGTTCCTGCTTTGGTCACTCCGCAAATATCTGTAGCCACTGAAACTCCTATATCACACAGTCAACCGTCTGAAATATATTTTGGGCCTGACAGTGAAGTTCTTCTTCCTGGTTTAATCGCAATTGAAGAAATCCCTCAACCTGATACACCTTTAAGTCAAACCCACTTTGGGGGTGACCTTTACCTGTACCATTCATTTCCTCAATCGTTTCCATCTGCTTTTGTTGATCCTATTGTCATCCATTCACACGTCGATTTCGGAGAGTATACATTTGGTCAAACAACCATGTCTGAACCAACATCTTCAGTTGGGTCTACTATTCCAATTACGTCAGATCCTACCCTCGCTACTCTGTCAATGTTCACAACATCACCAGATTCATATTTTCATGGTGGCCCTTCGGTCCCAATAAGTTACAAATCACTATCTGGCACTTTCTCTGGTGCACTTTCACGTTCATGGTCTTTGCCAATGTCATCATATGGTGTTTTAACTAGTAGTCCTATAGTTAGTACTGAACGACTTGATTCATTAAATCCATCATTAGGGAAATATCAAGCCGGTCATTATGGGTCAATTCATTTAAATACCATATCAACTAGACTCCTAGCATTCAGTGAACAATATTTTCCATCTTATTATCCTCCTTATGCTGGGGGGCAACCTATGGTCACCCAATATGACAGTACTCAGTCACATTTTGGTCAAACTAATGGTGACATGCATGTTTGTCAATGGCAGCCCACTTTTCCTATCCAACCACAAACAGTTGTCCAATCATATCAACCAATTCAACCTGTTACACCCACTTCAATACCACTTGCTAATACATCTATACCCCTCTTACAGAATCAAAATCTTGTATATCAACCTTATCAGGTGAGTTATTCAACTCAATATCATCAAATTTTGGGTCCACAGACTCTAAATCCTTTGGTTAATTTACAACAACCTATATCAGGGATCGTTTATTCACAAGCTGGTCCACCATTTTATGGGATTTCACAAACGCAATCTGGTTATACATATCAAATGAATCTAGCTTATACTAATTTGTGTTATAATATTGGTGGACAGACCCCTTGGCAGCCATAGGCACAAATTCCTCAAACTTCATATCAACAAGTACCATATCCAGGTTTTGGTCAACAGAACTTTCAAGCATTTGCCATGCAAAACAACCCCTATCTGGGTTACCAGCAACAAATCTCATATGTCGGTGCTCAAAGACCTGTTGCCCAAGAAATTCCATCTTATCCTGGCTATGCTCAACCTGACCTTAATAGACAATTGCCTTTTGTTGCAACCTTGGAATTACCAAATTTAAACCGGTTAACCAATGGTCCTATCAATTATGCTCCTTGGTGGCCGGTGATACCACATAAATTACCCTCCGACATTCCTAAATTCAATGGAAACCCTGGAGAACACCCATCAACTCATGTTATGACTTATCATTTATGGTGTTCATCAAATTCCCTAAATGATGATTATGTTCGATTACATCTTTTCCAGAGGACGCTCACAGGTCTGGCAACTAAATGGTACATTGAATTACCTAGAGCATCATTCGACAATTTCACTGCTTTGGCTACTATATTTTTAACCCATTTACAGTTACAGATAAGATACAAAACTAGAATGGAACTCTTGACCAACTTCAAACAGAGTAATGCTACTCACATTTCAAATCATATTCATGAGTGGCATCGTCGTCGATGAATGGTTAAGACATTTGTTCCCGATCAGCTCCTTGCTGAATGGATCATCAAATCCTTGTACCATCTATAACAGAGGATGTGGCTAAAGGTGTCATCATCACAGAAGAGAAATTTATTGCTCGTGCCCAGTATTTAGACTTGATTTATACTCAGTCTGGCACACTCTATGAGAAAGTACCAAATGCGTCGCGATCTAATTTCAATGTTCCTCCTCAAATAAATGACTCTCATGTCGGAGATGGCTTGATAGGCACTGTAAATACACACAACACTACTGCATCTAATCTTGCTCCTACTTCCTAAATCAATGTCATCTCATTTCACAAAGGAAAAATTGATAAGCAACCAGGAAGTAAGAAAAAGGGGAAATCAAAGAAAAAGAAAACTTCTAACCCGCAGGAATGATCATCTGATCAACCGTCAAGACCACGAAAACCTCGTTATCCATGCATAATCTGTAATGAGGAACACTTTGTTAGGGATTTTCCTCACCATGCTAAAGTCTCAAAAATCGTCAAGACTTCTAATGCATCATTTGTGTTGACAGACCCATTTCCAAATCCAGACACAAATTTGGTTGCTACGGATCCAACTCCTAGTCCCCAAGTGTTAATGTTATCCACTACAAACCCTTCACAAGATATATTGGTGTCTACGCAGAATAAAGACTATGGTAGTCTGACCACTGATCAACCTACTACCTCAACAACGAATCCATCTAATGAATCGGTACCACCTCCTGTTATTCCTGAATTGACAATTGAGCCACCAAAGGGAGTAATTCATAAATCGACATATAATCCTCCAGCAAGAGCTGCAAAAAACTATAATATAGTTGCATATTTGGCTCAATCCCCTTTAGCTATGTCTGCTCTTGAGGTATTACAAAATTGTCCCTCCCAGAAGCAGGCTTTATTGTCGGCCATTGGTGGAATTGATCCGACTGATTCTAATCTTGTCACCTTTAATCATACAAGCTATGTGCCACAACTACCAGCAGAATTGGCATTCTCCATCCAAGTAAATGTTCTCAATCACCTTGTTCATCGTACTATTATTGATGAAGGAGCATCTACGTGCATTATGTCTCTAAATTGTTGGAAGTCACTTGGCTCGCCACAATTATCACAATTATCAACGACGTTGAAGGCTTTTGATGGAAGAACATATAAACCTTGTGGTATTATTAATAACCTGCAAGTTGAATTAGGGGGAAAAACAGTAAGTATTGATGTTGAGGTTGTTGATGGACCCCTTGACTATAATATTTTACTTGGAAAACCATGGGTATATGCAATGATTGAAATTGTTTCTACATATTTTAGAATGGTTTTCTTTCCTCATAAAGGTACTATTACAGTCATTGATCAATTATCCTTTTTTGCTCCACTTCGCAGGTAACTGGAAGCATTCTGTATATTCACTTGCCCCAACTAGAAATCCAGAACATTGGTGTAGGACTCTTAAAGGATTCGACTCTTATGGGAACCTTTTCATTACCGCTTCCTGCGACGTCGGCAGAAATTACAAGCATAGAGACCTGCAACATGATCTCTTCCACTCTATCTAGCTTAAGGAAGAGTACGGGTGATTTTGATATTTCTACGTTGGATGATGTTTTACCGCTCAACCCCATTGAGCTACAATAGCAATAAATCTATTTGGCTTGGGCGGAAAATCTGAAATCAATGTCACCGAGTGTTTGGGTTGATCGTTCATTAGATTTTGGTGCTCCATCTGATCCATTTTCCTCAAAATTTTTGACAGATGAAAATATTTTGGAAGCTATGTTGGCAGAAGGAGAACCATGGAAAGATTATCATCATCGGTCCCATCTTCAGGTATGAAGAAAATAATCTGAGTGAAGTATATCACCCATCCATTCAAAATTTATTTTCGAATTCTTTTCCAATTAATGCAATTGAATCTAAGCGAAATTTATCAAATATTGAAGAAACGATTTCTATCGATATTTCGACTAAACCTGGCATTGTAGAAAATATTCATGTCAGTGTATCTTATTCTCCATCAGAACTTGATTCATATTGCTCTCTTTTTCATGAATTTCATGACGTATTCACTTGGTCTTATGAGGAAATGCCAGGCATATATACTAGTATAGTTGAACACACTATTAATATGTATCCTGATGTCAAACTGGTGCGTCAACGGCTTCGACCTGTTCATTCGAAGAAAGCCGTTGCCATCAAAACAAAAGTTGAAAAACTTTTGTGTGTTGGTTTCGTATACCCTATTCTGCTAACTGAGTGGGTTTCCAATATCATTCTTGTTATGAAAAAACAAGGAACCATTAGAGTGTGTGTCGATTATCGAGATGTTAATCATGCTTGTCCAAAAGACAACTATCCTACACCCTTTATCGACCAGATTATTGATGATTGTGCTGGATGTGAAATATTTTCTTTCATGGATGTATTTTTTAGCTACAATCAAATCAATATCCACCCAGATGACCAGCATAAGACATCATTCATCTGTCCCTAGGGAACATACGCATATCGAAAACTCCCATTTGGTTTAAAGAACGCCAGGGAAAAATTTCAGAGAGCAATGGACTATGCTTTCAATGACATCAAGCACATTTTTCAACCATATCTAGATTATTTACCAACGCATTCACGAAATCGGACTAATCACCTAATGCATTTGAGAGCCATTTTCTTACGATGCCGACACTACAAAATATGCCTCAATCTGCACAAATGTGTGTTTTGTGTTGGTTCTGGTTGATTGCTCGGATTCGTAGTCTCAAAAGAAGGAATTCGAATAGACCCATTGAAGTTTCAGGCCATTCTTGATTTTCCTGCACCATAAAACTTACTTCAGGTACAAAAACTTCAAGGAAAGGCTAACTTCCTGAGAAGGTTCATTCCAAACTACGCCGAAATGGCTAAAGGATTTACTCGATTATTGAAAAAGGGGGTTCCCTTCCATTGGGACCAAGTTGCGCAAGCTTCTTTTGATGCTGTCAAGGACCATCTTGTCCGAGCGTCATTAATGCATCCTCCAAATTATTCAAATTATTATTTCCTATATATCGTAAAGGCTAAAACGACCGTCGCTATGGTTTTGGTCCAAGTAGAAGATGGAATTGAACATCTGATCTATTATTTGAGTCGTAATCTCAGTGATACAGAAGTTAAGTACTCATACGTAGAAAATCTTTCCTTGGTAGCTGTTCAAACTATCCAAAGATTTCGCCATTATATCCTGCTCTGAAAAACAACAATAGTTTCAGATTGCAACCCCGTGACTTACATCTTATCCTGTCAATTGCTGGGGGGGAATATTCAAAATGGATCGTCATTTTGCAAGAATTTGATTTGGAATTCATCAAATCCAAGTCAAAGAAGTCTTTAGTTTTGGCTAAGCTTCTCTGTGACCTTCCCTGTGATAGTACTGCAACTACATTGGAACCATCTATTCCAAACGAGTCTCTATTTCTAATCGGATCATCTGATCCCTGGTATGGAGATTTCATCATTTATCTCCAAACACAAACTTTTTGACCTAATACCTCTCTCTCTGATCAGTGACATATTCGATACCAAGCCAAAGATTATCTGATCGTCAGCGATACACTTTATCGTCGTGGTGTCGATACCATTTTAAGGAGGTGCCTCACTCGTGAGGAGGCCGAAAAAGTATTAAATGATTGCCATGCTGGGGCATGTGTTGCACTAAAAATTGTCACCTTGACATTTATTTATCCGTATGAGCTCATTATCACTCATAATTTCCTCCTTTGCAAGTCTAACACATCAATTCCTCATGTCAAGCCTTAAAAATAAGAGAACAGTCTCTAAAACTCTGGTATCGCACTTTCTCTTTATCTTTCTTGCGGTCCCGCACCTAATGTTCATGACTCCTGCGTACCTGAACGCAATTTCTATGTGTTAAGGGTGTAGACCCCTGTAAAAGATTAAAAAGGCGCAAAGTAAAACCAGAATCTCACTTTCAGTCATTTCTAGAAGCTTCTGGAAGGACTCTTGCGGTGGCAAGTTCGCTCTTTTTACATTCATGCATCTCATGCCTTAAGGAGCTAACCCCTTGATGTGAGGAGCTTATCCCTTTGAAGGAGGATTCTATCCCTTCATAGTTGGAACTGAAACCTCCTCTTTTACACTATAAAAAGAGGCCTTGGGTAGCCTTGAAGGGATTTCAAGCTTTAGAATTATTTGAGGTAAAGTGTTGTTGGGATTCAGACTCCTTTCTGCTAAGAGTTTGTGAGGAAAGATCACATACCTCTATCTGTCTCGTTTGGAAGAGTGCAAGGCTTTTCAAAGTAGAGGATATTCCTACTTCGAACCTCGGGAAGGCCTATTCAACATCAAGGCTAAGGTTGTAAGGTTTTCTTTATTCAAAGTTAATACAAATGAATTCATTTTTCTCAATAAGTTGTTAATTCACTATTTATTTCATGGATTCCTTGATCACCATGACAGGCATGATTTATAATATTCACTATACAGGTGCTATTTAATGTTTTCTTGTTTGTGACTGCATGTCTTTAAAGATAACTCCTTCAAGTGACCGAAGGACAACGACTTCGAACAAGCATTGGATCTATGGTAAGACCTTAACAGCTTTATAGTATTACTTTGTAAATCGCATATGTCTAGAGAAAGATAGGTTTGTTTGGTTGTTTTTTTCTATATTACCTTTTGGTACTAGGGAGATTGATCTTGTCCGCAAGATTGATTCATCCGGTCAACAAATTGGCGACTCCGCTGGGGAAATAACTTGTTTTGATTTGAGAAAATTATTTTTTCTGGTTTTTGATTGATTTGTACGGGCTTGGGTAACTTAGATTTACTTTTCTTTGAGAAGTTTTAAGAAATTTTTTGTTTTTCTTGAAGTTTTATGGGGACCGCACTTTGTCTTCTCACACAGTGCAGGTATCTCCGCACTTTCCTTGAGTAACCAGTGCGGGACCACACCTATTTTCTCTGGAGCCTGTGGACCCTGTCAAATTTTTGAAAAAATCAAGATTTCTCCTTCCAGTTTGAGTTTAGATTTAATTTAGAATTCTTAGCATCTACCAAGATCTGTATTTTTCTGTCAAAAAGCCTTGTTTATGAGTTTCTTTCAACAAATTTTTCATCTCATCAATCTCCGTTAGGTTAATTGGGTGTTTTGAGTCTCTTTTTTGATAAATTATTAATTTGATTTCCTTTGGTCATTACTTAGAGGTTTGTCTCAGTATTTTCACAATTTTGCACCTTTTTGCTTTTGTTTTTGCAAAAAAAATTCCCCCCTCATTGACCAGGGGGGCTAGATTGTGTATGAGTGTTAATCGCCTATGAGTGTTTTTATTTTTTGATCTTTATAACTCTCACCCAATTTTCTTTACTTGCACTTGATTGGTTCTTAGATTACATTAGAATCATCTTGTGTTTGAGAATTATCTTGCATAGATCACATTTTCATAATTAGAATTCTCATTTTCAGAATATGAATGAAAAATGTGCATAGATTACATTTGCATACTTTTCAAGTGAATTGTGCATCGATTACAACTGCGTAGTTTACATTCTGAAAAATAAATCGTATATTTAGATAAGTTTTCTTTGATTTGAATTTAGATGTTTTTATGCTTGTTTTAAAAACAAAAAAATAAAAAAATTGTTTTGGAAAAGATTTGCATTAGTTTTTCTTGATGAAATTAGTGCATTAGAGAATTTGTTATATTTTCTCTTAGTGATCAATTTTTTTTTTGCATTGTTGGAAGTGAATGGAAACTCTCTCCCTACTTTAGTTAGGATTCATTGAATTGAAAATATTACATTATCATATTCGATTGCATTCAGTTTTGGGTCGGGTCATAACACCATTGATTTCATATCCATTTACCCTTTTGAGTAAAAACAACCTAAATAACACAGCGCTTAATTAAAATTCATCTAGTAATTTTTAAATTTCTAGGGCTCTTATCACCAATATAGCTTAGGCTAGTATCTTGGAGTAGGGAGTAATTAACTCTCCAAGATAGTAAAAACAAACAAGTAGATAAATCTTGTGGTAGGAAATAAATCCAATTGTAACTGGTACATTCTGGGAAGATTCTCTTAAAGTATTTAATCAAGAGATCATGTCCAAACCTTTGAGACAATCAATTATGTTTCATCGGGGAAGATAGAATATCTACACACATTACAAATGGTAAACCTCGGATTAACCATTTTCAAGGAGCCTGGGGTCACTTGTTGGTAAACCTAATATTCACCATGTCGAGGATCCTTTAAGGGGATTGAGCTTTGTTACTCTGCCCTTGTGCGTAGAATCAGATCGTAGACTATTCCCCCAGTTGCATTTTTTGTTGTTGGTAACCTTAGTGTCCATAAAATTAAGATTATTTCCTAAGGTGACGGTGAAGGAAACATCTCACTGTACCTGAAGCATACGTCGACTATACTCACTTGGACTCTCTGGGGGGTTCTCTTCACTCAAGATGGTTTTGTGAAGAAACTTGTGCCATTCTGTTTCATTAAGCAGGTTGTTGGGGTAACTGTTCCAACCACCATTTCTGCATTAAAATTCTATGATGTTGGCTTTCATCACCAACTAGTGTTTTTAGTGCAGGAATCTACTGTTTTTGTGTTGTTTGACTCCTAGATTTGATAGCGCGTGTTAATTTGTTTGTTTTTAATTTTAGAGACCATAGGTGCGAATTGTGAATTTTAATTGTTAGGTGTGAACTGTGAATTGTTAATTTTAGTTTTAAATTGTTAATAAAATTCATTGAAGTTGAATATAATGGCAATTGTTCCAAAATTTACCAACCAAGGAACCCCTCTTAACGAGAATCCTAGTAATTTTCCTTGTTTTGGAAATTTTGGTCCTCCTTATATGGCTACTTTTTCATTACCTGGATTTACAATAGGTTTATCGATATGGTTATTTTCAACTTCATTGGCCCTAAATACTCCAATTGTTCCACCTCAACTGGATGCTTCACCTCAACAGAGTTCACCATCTCAACATTTCCAACCTTATGTTGACCCTTTACCTTCTTCACCTAATATTTCTTCCTCTTCTCTTGGTAAAAGCCTTGACGCTAGTAACTAGGTGGCTAAGAAGAAGAAGAAGAAGAAGCAAGATAAGAAAGAAGTCAACGAACCAACCATGGCTGTAAATGTTAGTAGTGTTGAGGAAACCTCCAACATGCATCGTAAACCCAAATACCCTTGCAAGCTTTGTAAGGGTGACCACTTCCTTATCAATTGTACCAGTATTCCAAAAGTCTTGGAAGTATGGTCAGAAAAATCCCATCAACTTTTCGTTGATCCATCAACCAATGATAGTCATGTTCCTGGGAAAAAGGGTAAAGTTAGGTTTCCTTGTCAGTTATGCAAAGGGAGTCATCAAACTCACATTTTCCCTCACATGGATGAAGCCTCAAAATTTTTGGAAAACCTTATTGTTCCACAGCAATAATTTCCAACTAGTTACCGTAAACTTTCTCCCAACCTACCGTCAACTAACGGAGTGATTGATCTAATTTCAAGTATAGCCGATCCCACTCTTCCATTGGAGAGTGAAACTCATATCACTCAGGTTGATGATCCATTAGTTGATCAAGTGGTCGATTCGTTTTCACATTAGGTCGATCCCATTCTCCTTATAGAGAGTGAACATCATACCACTCAGGTTCTTCTTGTTACATCAAATTCTTCTACGTCGGGTGGCATTTCACCTATTTCTACAGAACCCCCTCCAAGTACTAAGGTATTTTCCTTTGATTGGAATAGACTGACAGAACCTCGTCTTCCTTCCTCCATCCCTTTCCAAATCACTGTGAAGACTGGTGGTAGGGACATACACCACACACAAGTAGATGAAGCTGCTTCTGTTAGTATTTTATCCTCAACTGCTTGGAAAGCTTTGGGTTCCCCTCAGCTTGTGCCTATTACGCAGAATCTGAAAGCTTTTAACAGAACCATTAGTGAACCTTTAGGGATCCTTCCTAAGTTTTCTATTACTTTGGAAGGTAAAACTATCTGTATTGATCTTATGGTAGTTCGAGGCCCCTTGGATTTCAATTTACTCCTTGGGCGAGACTATGTCTATGCAATGAAAGCTGTAGTATCGATACTCTTTCGCGTGATGTCTTTCCCTCAAAATGGAAATATTGTGACTGTAGACCAGCTTTCGTTCCCTAGTCTTGTTTCGACTACCAATAATATGACACCCCTAAATGTTCCTGATTCTAAAGTGGTATCTACCCCGCCATGGGTTAATTATGTGGTAACTAGTCCCATGTTTTCAATTACCGATGTAAGCGAGCCTCTCACTGTTTTCTCGTCTTCCTTTGACTTAGATCTGGTAATTGACATGGAAAACTCTATGGGATTATTTTAATGCGATGTTCTTATCCCTTTTGAGTCCCTTGACATGTGTTCCTTCCAGAGAACTATTCTTCCTTCTGATGAAGACCTCTTGGAAGCCATGATCAAGATGTGTCCATTGACATGTGTTTCTTCCAGTTGGAAGCCATGATCAAGTTTCCGAGGATAGTTCCTTTTACTGTGTCAACTTCGTTAAAAAATGAATCAGTGAGTCCGAGGATAGTTCCTTTACTGTGTCAACCTCGTTAAAAAATGAATCAGTGAGTGTGAGGATAGTTTCTTTTACTGTGTCAACCTCATTAAAAAATGAATCAGTTAGTTGAGAGCATAGTTCCTTTTCTTGTGTCAAGCTCGTTAAAAAAATGAAACAAGCTTTCGAGGATAGTTCCTTTTACTATGTCAACCTCATTAAAAAATGAATCAATGAGTGTCAGGATAGTTCCTTTTACTGTGTCAACCTCATTAAAAAATGAATCAGTTAGTTAAGAGCATAGTTCCTTTTCTTATGTCAATATCGTTAGAAAAAATGAAACAAGCTTCCGAGAGGAAAGCTCCTTTTACTGTGTCAACCTCGTTAAAAAATGAAACAGATTCTTACGAGGATAGTTCCTTTTACTGTGTCAACCTTGTTAAAAAATGAATCAGTTGGTCAGAGGATAGTTCCTGTTACTGATTCAACCTCGTTAGAAAATGAATCAGGTATGAGGAAAGTTCTTTTCCTATGTCAACGTCATTAAAAAATGAATCAGTAGGTAGATTGTAGAGAGTAGATTGATAGATTAGAAATAAGTAATTTTTGAGGATGGTTCCTGTTACTAATTCAACCTCGTAAAAAAATGAATCAGGTATGAGGAAAGTTCCTTTTACTATGTCAACCTCGTTAAAAATGAATCAGTGGATCAAGAGGAAAGTTCCTTTTACTGCGTCAACTTCATTAAAAAATGAATCAGTGGGCCATGAGGATATTTCTTTTCCTGTGTCAACCTCATTAAAAAATGAATCAGTAGGTTATATAGGTAGATTGTAGAGAGTAGATTTGAGGACATTTCTTTTACTGTATCAACCTCGTTAAAAAATGAAACATTTAGGTGAGGATAGTTCCTGTTACTATGTCAACCTCGTTAAAAAAAATGAAACACGTTGCCATGAGAATAGTTATTTTCCTGTGTCAAGCTCGTTAAAAAAAGAAACAAATGTGTAAAAATTATGGGGGGGGGCATCAAGCATAGTTTTCTCTCTGTTTCAAGCTTGTGTAAAAATGAAACCACTCTGAAGCATAGTTTTTCTCTGTTTCAAGCTTTTGTAAAAATGAAACCTATCTTGAGTTTATTTTGGTTATTATTTTCAAGACTCATTGAACTCTGGAAAATCCTGAGATTATTTTTCTATCTTTCATTCTTGTAAAACACATGAAAATGTCGAGTTCTTTTCGTCTTTTCCTGCTCATAAATTAAATTGAAATTCGGCCACAGGAGTATATTTTTATCCCTTTTTCGAACTCATTAAAACTTACGAAAAAGTGAAAACCATGAGTACATTTTTATCCCTTTTTTGAACTCGTTAAAACTTACAGAAAAATTGAAACCTTGAGTTCTCTTTTAAGCCCTTTTCAGAGTCTCTAAAAATGAAAAAATTGCTGAGTACTTGACTATTTGAACTTGTTGAAGTAAATGAACAGTCATCCCTTCAGTATAAGTTTACCCCTTTTATGGACTAAAATGGACTATTTACGAAAAAGGTATACGTTGACTAATTACGATCAATAGATTTCTCTCCCGCATTATTTTATCCTTTTTCGGGCTCGAGAGACTAGATTTACGAAAAAGTACACCCATGGAGTTTTATTAAGTTTTTTCTTCTGACTCCCTAAAATTGAAAAACACTAAGTTTCTCCTATACTAGACTTGTTAAAATGTAACAGTAAAGGACCTGTTCAATTTTAAGCAGGAACGAACCACTCCTTCTTAGGGTTCGAATTTTAAACTAAGTTGGACTCATCCGAAGGATGAGCTTATAAACAAGCAAATGCTATCCTCCTCAAGCTTGTCAAAAATAAAGAGGTAATTGCCAAAAATGTTGGGGGAAAAGAGAGAAAAACGAACCTGTTTGTTACATTTTGATTATTCAGAAAATAGTTAACCACTCTTGAACACGACACTTTTGTTCACCTGGGTTGGGAAAATCCTTTGCCTAACAGTTAATCAAACCATATTGAAAGTCTTCAGCTGGTTTCTGGGTATTATCTTTGGGTCAATTGTCACCAAACCATCCACAGTGTCGTTATGTGTTCAAGAGGACAGTTCAAACAAACCATTCATTCGTGAAATATTTGTCTTCCATTTTGACCATCCCTGAGTCAGTCCTTGCCAATATATTTCTTCAAAACTTGATATATGATTTTGTGTTGTGGGCTTACCTACGACAAATCAGTTTCTATCAACGACAACTCATTATCGAGGAATTTGATCTAGAAATCGTTAGTACCTTGGAATTTGCATGCCTTAATGGCAGGTTTCTCACCTTTAATGACAGATTGCATCATTGACCTTCGATCGAATGATTCCGTGACATGTTCGACTTCAGCTCATTCATTCACATTTCATGGATTGTACTGAATACTTTGAGAGCCATTGACATTACTGGTGGTTTCTCTCACACTTGTTAACAGTTCACATTATTGACTGGTAATCAAGTGGTTTTTACCATGTTCGAATTTGACACATTCATTCACATGGATAGGATCATACTAGTTCAAGAAGGGGAAATCAAGACCCTGGATCTAGTTTCTACCATCCAGGTTGCGAGGAATTTTTTTATTCATTTATACAGTGGAATATTCATAAACAGATGGCTGCATCCATAGTGTTTCTACACATTTCTATATTGTTGATGTATTGAAAATCATTCCTGTATCGGAACAGTTTAAATCAGTTTTCTAGTTAGTTTTGATCTGAGTATGGGAATGCCTACCTCACCGATGATATTTCTACATATATATATTTTGCATTGAATTTTTTTACAGGTTCCTACTGGGGTGTTCACAAGATGATTTTTGAAATGATAAATTACTTCACTCTTTATACATGACAGACTCTATCTTCATCTATTACAGACTTTGCACTTTAGGGGGCAATCTGTTGCACTGAAAATTGTCACCTTGACATTTCGTTGTTTGTATGAGCTCATTATCACTCATACCTTCCTCCTTTGCAATTCTAACACATTAGTTCCTCATGTCATGCCTTAAAAATAAGAGAAAAGTCTCTAAAACTCTGGTATCACACTTTCTCTTTATCTTTTTTACGGTCCCGCAACTAATGTTCATGACTCCTGCGTACCTGAACGCACTTTCTATGTGTTAAGGGTGTGGACCCCTGTAAAATATTAAAAAGGCACAAAATAAACCCAGAAGCTCACTTTCAGTCATTTATAGAAGCTTTTGGAAGGAATCTTGCGATGGCAAGTTCTCTCTTTTTACATTCATGCATCCCATGCCTTAAGGAGCTAACCCCTTGATATGAGGAGCTTATCCCTTTGAAGGAGGATTCTATCCCTTCAAATTTGGAACTGAAACCTCCTCTTTTACACTATAAAAAGAGGCCTTGGGTAGCCTCAAAGGGAGTTCAATCTTTAGAATTATTTGAGTTAAAGTGTTGTTGGGATTCAAACTCCTTTCTACTGAGATTTTGTGAGGAAAGATCACATACCTCTATCTGTCTCGGTGGAAGAGTGCAAGGCTTTTCAAAGTAGAGGAGATTCCTGCTTCGGACCCCAGGAAGGCCTGTTCAACATCAAGGCTAAGGTTGTAAGGTTTTCTTTATTCAAAGTTAATACAAATGAATTCATTTTTCTCAATAAGCTATTAATTAACTATTTATTTCATGGATTCCTTGATCACCTGATAGGCATGATTTATAATATTTACTATACAGGTGTTATTTAATGTTTTCTTGTTTGTGATTGCACGTCTTTAAAGATAAATCCTTCAAGTGAGAAAAGGACAACGACTTCGAACAAGCATTGGATCTACGATAAGACCTTAACACCTTTATAGTATTATTTTGTAAATCGCATATGTCTAGAGAAAGATAGGTTTGTTTGGATGTTTGTTGCTAGATTACCTTTTGGTACTAGGGAGATCGATCTTGTCTACAAGATTGATTTATCCAGTCAACAGCATGTGGTAGACAATTATCTGGTTATGCTACTGCGCAGAAGATACTCCGCACCGGTTACTTTGGCCTACTATTTTTCCGGCTTGTATCCTCGCAGTCAGAAGTTGTCATGCATGCCAGATTTATGACCGTAAAATCCGCAAGCCGCCAGCGCCAATGCATCCTTTTTTCTCTGCTGGACCATTTACGAAATGGGGTATCAATTTCATGACCTATAACCCTCCTTCATCTGGGGGGCATGGTTATATTATTGTCGCAGTCGACTATTTTAACAAATGGGCTGAAGCGATGCCTACATTCAACAACACAGGACAAACAGTTGCATTGTTTTTCTTCAATCATGTCATTGCATGGTTTGGGGTCCCACAGGCTATAGTTACGGATCATGGGAATAATTTTTGCAACCATATGATGTCTGAATTGACATCCAAGTTATGATTGTCACATGATAATTCTACTCCTTATTATCCACAATCAAATGGACAAGTTGAGGCTATTAACAAAATTCTTAAATGAATGCTTCAACGAATGTTAGGAGTCCATAAAAGAAACTGGCACTTGATCATGTACTCCGCCTTGTGGACGTATCGAAGCTCGGTCAGAAACGCAACTGGATTTACTTTTTTTCCATTGGTGGATGGTCTAGAAGCTATATTACCAATCCAATGTGAAATATCATCATTAAAACTTGTGATAGAGTTGTTACCTGACACCTCAGAAGAAGAAGCGCATCTCCTTAACCTCATCCATCTATATGAAACATGTCCTGAAGCCCAATTGGCCAACGAAGGGCATAAGAGATTTATAAAGGTGCAATACGACAAAAATGTCCAGCCTTGTAGCTACTCAGACAGTGACTTGGTCCTCCTTTATGACCAAGAAGCTGATAAAATAGGTGCAGGGAAATTCGAGCCATTATGGCATGGCCCCTATATTGTCAAAAGAGTTCTTGCTAAGGGTGCCTACGAGTTAGTTGATTATGATGGGATTCCATTGGCACAGCCTAGAAATGGGTTGTATCTTAAACATTACTATGCTTAATCATGAGCATACTAATTTTTTGTATTATATTGTTTGTATGTTGTTGATTTTCATTCACTATCTTAATTTTTTTTTTAGAGTTTTCTTGATGTTAGTAATCTGCTTTAAATTTCATCGCAGATGTTTGAATCTTCGAAACTATTTTTTGGATATGCTGATGGTGCTAGTCATAGTACGCATAATCTATCCTCTGCAGCGTGGACCATTTTCACTCCAAACGGCGAGTTAGTGAGTTTTCAAGGGATTTGTATCAGTAGATCGACGAATAATATCACTGAGTATAGCACATTGATTGAACTTCTCTCTGATGCCATTTCATTTGGTATTAACCGCATAATCATCAGGTTAGACTCACAACTTGTGGTACTACAACTTACTAGTATTTATACTGTTAGAAATCCAACACTTCTTAGATTTTTCCTTAGAGTTCGACTTTTGGAGAGAAATTTTGATTACATTCAATATCAACAAATTTCCATAAATCTGAACACTTTAAATGATTCATTAGCTAATAAATTTTTTGATAGACATTTGCGACATAGGTAAAGAAAACATTCACATCATTGAATAGGATTACACATTAAACATAGGAAAAACTCTGAAAACAGATAGATATATAGTTATAGGTTTTTTACAAAATTTGTGCCGAAGACACATTGGTCATCTGACCTCAAAATGTATGCAAAAATTCATAAGTAAACTAGTGGTGCTCATGGTAGCACGCTATAGATCTAGAAATCCTATAGAGAAACCGCATCCAATGGTTAGGAACCCCAATTGTGTGTCGCTACAGTCGCATGGGAAGCTCTTCGATCTGGAAATCTAGAATCTCGAAGGTCAACCCCTCTATATGCTTCTAGAGCTCAGCAAGAGTCTCAGCCATATCAAGGTCCTGAAGGACTGCTCTCCAGGCAGCCCTCTCTGCTGGCGCATCTGCTTCACGCTCTGGTTCCTCTACTGGTCGAACACGACCGATATCTGAATTACATTAAAAATTTAGTTTAGTCTTGGAAAGAAATAAAAAAAAAAAAACATTTTTATAAACCTTATAAAAATCAAAAAAACATGGTCAAATCAATCTTACCTATTACACCCCACTGAGTGCCTTCTGGTAAAACTAGATCTGGATCTCCTCCAAAGTCGACGCCTGCATATGCATACTCATCAATGGCAACGATCTGTCACCTAAAATAGGTGAAGAATGCAGTCGAAAACACAATGGTCAATTGGCCTGAATGCTGACCCATGATTTCTACCCATCTCTGCATTCGAGGATCTCTAGGGCTGGATATATCCAATGTTACATGTTGTGGCTACATCAGTGGAATCCGTTCCAAAGAAAAAGAGATAAGGATAGAACCATAACTAAAAATTTTCTTCCTTCCTCCCTTTTCTTTATTTAGTTGTTCCTTTATCTAAGATAGAACAGCTTTAGACCAGTTGAAAACTGTTGGCTCTAAACATTCCAGCGCATACTGCATATACGATCTGTTCGCTACATGGAGTGTAACGGTGCCAGCTAGTTTAGTGATCGTGAATAAGATGTTTCTCAAAGGCAAATCCCTGACATCATGGATGTTTATTTTTCCATATTTTCTAGGTTCTGACCTTGGATAGAAATACTGCATAACATAATCCCTCACTGTTTCTCCTCAAACAGTAGATCCTATGAGTGAAATGGGCAAACCTCTCCTCGACAAACATTTGAGAAAATGCACATCCTCAACTGTTATGGATAACACTTGATATTTTATGTGAAATTCCTCTATCGCTAGATCCCATGCTTGAACAAGGAACTCCAAGATTTATATCTATTGCCTCATTCTAGACAGTTTGAAATACTTAAGCAACCCGCAATCTCTTAAAGCTCTTACAGTACCCGGATCATTCAAGGAAATAATATCTTGTTCTTCATGTTCTCTTTCTCTCCATGTAATCATCATTATAATCCGATGGAAACCTTAAAATCAACCATAAGATCCATTAGATACCATTCATTGCAAAAAACTAGGCAAATTTTAGACACAGCATGAAAAAAAAAAACTTCAACTGCACCCAACACACTCTCTGGGCTGAGACAGTGCATTGCACATGCAGGTACACTTCATTGTACCTACTATGCAACGCAGGTTTTGACATTCAGGGGTGTGTTGCCCTCAATTTTGGCAGAATTTACCCTAGGGGCCTCAAAACCCTAAAAATTTGCAAGGAAAGGTAATGAAATGAATACTGAAAGAAAGAGAAGGTTTTTACTACTGACCTAGATCAAACGGTGATGAAATCTGTCCACTAAAACGACTGCAATCAACAACTGAAGTTCGGGGGCAAAATCAGGTTGAGAGCTCCAAAATGCAAATGGTAACTATGGAATGGTAAAAATGAATAGTGAAACTGCTTTATATAGTCATATAATTACTTGCAAGTTAAATTTACTGCTATGACTATAGTTTTATTATGTTTTTATCATGAAACAGGTATTTTTAATCCATTTGATGTTGTTCTGAATAGGAAATACAACTGTTGAAAAGGTTAGTCGTGTAGATTTATTTGAAGAAAGACTTGACCACAAAGCATGCATTTTCTCCTTATTTTTCGAGCTTTGTTAAAAACGAAAAAGGATTTGAAGCACACTTTTATCTCTTTTTTGAGCTTCTATAACAACGAAAAAGGAACCTCTAGAGTCTTCTTTTAGCTCTTTTCAGACATCGATAATGTGAAAATATTTCTGAGCACTTGTCATTTCGAGCTCGTTAAAGTAAATGAATTGATATCTACTCAGTATAAGTTTAACCCTTTTCCAGACTGAGATGGATTATTTATGAAAAATAAATACCTTGGTTAAACATGACCAAAGAGGTTTTTTCAGATATCATTTTACACTTTTTCGGATCTAAGAGACAAATTTACGAAAAAGTACTTTTGGAGTCCTCTTTTGTCCTCTGTTTCAGACTCTCTAAACATGAAAAAGGACCGGGCTATCACTGTCTTTAAGCTCGTTAAAACATAAAATAGCGACAGGCTTGTCAATCATGGCAAGAATCGAGTTTCATTCATGGCTAGACTCATTAAATTATTAAATAGAGATACTTTATTCTTTGTTCACCCGAAGGGTTGAATTATAGATCAAGAAAATGTTATCCTCCTCAAGCTTGTTAAAAAATAAAGAGGTACTGGTTGACAAATGACCGGGGAAAATTTGGGAAAAGCAAGCAAAGTTTCTTTTTGGTAGCAATTCGCTCTTGAACATGACACTTCTTTCACTCCATGTTCGTGACTGTTTGGGTTGGGTAATCATCTTGACGATTCATTCACACCTATGGTTCATCATACCTTCACTTCAGTTTTGGGTCAATGCTTCCAACTCATCACAGTGTCATCAATATGTTCAAGAGAAGTCATCCAGTGATTAAGAACTCATCCATCTGCAATACTCATAAACCTTGATTTTCATGACCGTCATCCCTGAAAAATTGCTATATCAAGTCATACCCTTGTCTCCAAAATCAGTAACTCCAGTTTTGCAATAAGGTGACTTCCTGTCGACTACAAATCAATATCCAGGAAGTTCACTTAGAAACATCAGATTCCAGTACCATGAGGCTTGTTACAGCATCAACAAGATCCTCGCTTCCGGACCTTTGACCGAAATATTTCGTTTGGCATTCGACATCAAATCATCTATTCACACCTTACAAAATGTACTGCAGTACCTTAAGGGCCATTGAAATTAATGGTGGTTCTCTCGCGTTTTTTAATATCTTTCATTATTGGCTCGTAATCAAATGATGTCTTTCCATGTTCGATGACAAATCATATATTCGCATGGCTAGACTTGTACCCGAATGATCGAGTGAATGAGATAAGAAGACCCCGGATCTAGTTTCAGCCATTCGGGCTGCGATTTCATGATTGTTGTACACATCATCTGTACGGTGACCTTACATACATATTTTCATCCAAACATGGGCCTATATCTGTAGGCGATGTCTGCATCTGGGCAACATTCCAATGTAGATGACTTTCTGAATTATGTACATGTTATTAGATTGTTTTATGTCCTAACTATGGGAATGCCTACCATCAGCAATTATGATCAATAGATGATTTATCATGATGTAATGTATTTTAATATTGATGCAGGTGACTGTTCCTCTTTGTTTCCAGGCTCATCACAGTGTAAAGCATCTCAATAAAATGTTCTTATTATTTGGATCTCATGCTTTAGGGGGCAATTGTTATAGGTCAATTTAGGCACCATTCCCAATGACCTGGTTAACTGGGCATCATCTCCAGGACCGATGATCAAGGGTTTATCATTCCCTATCATCTCAGTTGCTATATTCCCTAAGACAGGAAACAACATGAATCAAACAAGTGATTTTCATCAAAGCAAGGCTTTTCCATGGTTTGAATCTTATTATTAAACATGTTGGAGCTCACCAACGCAGGCTCTAAGGGGCCTAAGTGTGTTTCATATGCAGGTATACCCATTCAAGGCTACTCTGCAAAGCACTTCCCGACATTCAAAGGTGTGTTGGTCACATTGGGAGTGAAATTCTCATTTTTCCAGAATCTCCACTTGGCCAGTGTCTTCTAGAAGGGTTCACATGTGTCAAGCTTCGGATCCAAGTGTCCATTTGACATCTACATGAATGGAAACATGTCTTGCCTATTTTTGGAATGATCTTGATTACAAAACAACCTACATTTCCTCTATAAATTGAACACGGATCTAAGTGTTTGGGAGGAATAATTTGAGTAGGGAAATGTTGGAGAATTTTCAATAGAGAGTTTGATTTGTGGAGCTGCTGCTAGAGAGACTTATGCTGTGATGAGACTTGGGAACTTTGCTAGAAGGTCATGATGAATCAATCAATAGGTTGTAACCTATCCTTCTATAATCAATAAAGAGTACTTCTTGTTTTTCCCTACAAGCATCCATGTTTACTTTGATTTTCCATGTTGTAAAATCTTGGTTGATGAATGTAGTTTATGCTTAAATAATTTGGCTAATTAACTTGAATAGATATATATATAATTGCATCTTCTACTGTTTTAGTGTTCTTTCTTACAAGAAGCATTCAGCTATTTGAAACTGCTTGAACTTGAATTGTAGTGGAAGCGACAGAAAGGATCCATTTGGAAGCAACTGAAACAAGTAAGCATTCAATCCTCTCTGTGTATCTATTCTGAGTTAGGAAAAAGGGTAGTGTAGTCTTTCACCTGTTGTTATAGACTAGACACTAGTCTAGGGAAGTGTATTTTATCCATAGATTAAAATTCTGGCCCAACACCCTTATTTTTCCCTTTGGAGGTCTTGTCTGCAAGATTGGCCTGAACGGCATTGACCTCCACGGTTTCACCAAAATCTGGGGAAGCTTGAGGAGCAGAAGTATTGGAAGAATTTGATTTCTACTTCCCATTGGAAGACTTGCATGAATTATAAGATACGGAACCAATAACGTCATCGACTGATGGGGTAGCCGGTGCTTTAGAGGTCCCAGCCGTGGAGCTTCAGTCAAGATATCATACAACGTGCCCGATTTAGAGTACACTAAATCAAGGTATTGGGCACGAGCGATGGCTTTCTCCTCAGTTACACATGCCCCCATGGCGATATCTTTCACAATCTGGTTTACAAAAGAGGTAGTGAACCAATGAGTAAGAAGTTGATCAGGAATTTTGAACTTGATCAGGAGACGACGTCGTCTCCATTCATGAATGTGGTCCAAGATATGGGTAGCCTGGTCCTATTTCAAGGATGTTAGGAGATGTGTTCCGACTTCATAATGAACCGGCAGCTGGAAATGAGTTAGGAATGCCATAGCTAGAGTGTTGAAATCTTGAAAGATGCCACGAGGCAATTCAATGTACCACTTAGGAGCAGCTCCTGTGAGCGTGTGCTGGAAAAGACAAAGTCGGATAGAGTCATCGACCCAAGAATTAGAAGAACACCACAAATGGTATGTCATGACGTGTGCTTGGGGGTATTCTCCATACTTTCACTCAAACTTGGGACAATCACCAAGAACCTTCATTGGGACCGGAGGCCAATAAGGATTATGAAGAATCAGATCATTTGTCAATTTGGACACATCTAGAAACTCCAACGTGCAATAAATGGTAATTGAGGGTTAAAAGGCATGGCAGGTCCTCGATAAGGACCCGTACCCATAGTCCACCCTGGTTGAGTATAATGTTTCCCCCATTGGTTTTGTCCCTGAGGATTCTGAACATAAGGGGTATAAGCCCAATAATTTGGTTGATATGGCAGCTAGAAACCAAGATATGGGGGTTTATTCTGAGTATATGTGGGCCCTGATTGAGCAACGTGGGGATTTTGTTGCAGATTATAAGTATAGTCTGGCTATTGAGGGTAATAAGCAGAACCTTTAGGTGGGTTTTAAATCGGTCGATATTGACCTTGAGAGTGATAACTGCCTTGGGGTCGAACGGGCTACTGGTAAGTAGAGCCCTGCTAAGCCGAATAAGTCAGGCGCACAGGTGGATTCGATTGTGGCATAGAATAGAGCGGCGACTGAGCAGGGTTGACAGGTTGCACAGGTTGTCCTGGTTGAACAATTTGACCTAACTAATGAGAGCCACCAGGTTTCCCTGCTGAGCAGGTTAGCCTGTTGGTTTGGGTGGGCCAGGCTGCACCTCATAACCAGGTTAACCTTTGGCAGGACCATAAGATCGCCCTGGCTATGCAACATTTTGACCAATTGAAAGATATGGCTGTTGAGGTCGCACCAATGGTTGAGATGGATGGATTTTCCCCCTAGGACCGTATGAAGGTCCGGAATGATATACTAGTTTCCCTGCTCGTCCTTGAGGTTGCCCTGGTTGGACCATAGGGTGAGGCCGTAAAGGTTGACCTTGAGGATTGTAAGGATGCCCTTGCGGGATGCAAAACAATCCCTGCTAAACCGCAGGTTGTCCCTATAAGGGTTGCCCTTGTGGGTCGTACGCATACCCTTGCTGGGCCGAAGGTTGTCCCTAAAATGGTTGTCCTTGTGGGCTGAAATCATACCCTTTCTGAACTGAAGGTTGTCCCTGAAAGAGTTTTCCTTGTTGGTTGGAGGGTTGCACAGGCAAGGTTGGTATAAAACTAGGGAGGAACTGATAAGCCTCGGGAGTAGGCAAGTACATGGGGTTGCCATGCTCATCATGTTGGAACAAAAGTGAATAAATCGGGGTACCATCTACCCCATAATGAAAAAAATAGGACTGATAAGGATCTTGAGGGGACTGATAAACCTGGGAGTTCTGCTGCTGAACAGATAGCTGATACTCCTTTAGCGAAAGGCCGTCAGGGATTTCCATGGCAATCTAAGTTTCTACCGAAGTTGAAACTCTTGACGGTTCTCTCTCTTATGGGGTTCTCCTTAGCTCTGCTCTTAATAGTCGCTCAGCTATAGTTTTCTTCCCAAATTTCCAGCTAGGTTGGAAATAGAGAGGGCGGGATTTTATAAAGGGAGAAGGAGAGGTTAGGATCCCTATAATCATGGGGAAAAGTCCTATCTCTTAGGAAGGTTCCATGAGAGGTGGAAAACCACTACCTAAACAGGGAGATCCAAAGCCAAACAGCCCAACCTCTTTTTGATGATTTGTTCTGAAGTTTTTAGAACCAAACTTCCACCTTTTATTTTTAAAAAACATTTCCAAATAGGCTTGGCACGGGAAATACACAGGGACAGAGCACCAGGCGGCGTGGGCTTAGTGTAAATTTCCCAGGTCGGCGCGAGTGATGAACTGGCTACTCGTGCCAATGCCCAGACAAATGTTTTTAGTAAGTTTCTGAGGAAATGTTCTCAAGGAGAATTCTTGCCCTTATGCAGAAGGATGCCTTCAAGGTGTTTTTAGGACATTTTACTGTTCACGGGTCACGGGAATAGTCCTCCAATGTACAGGATGAGGGATTGCAGGGAAGGTGACAAAATGTTGTGTAATAGATGCCCTCTAAAGCATGAAGTCCGAGAGAGAAGGAGGGGTGAAATGCTTGATGAGAACGCGTTCAACTAAAAACACTACCGTCGGAAGACCTGCGAGTACGAATACAACTGATATCTCTGATACATGATAAGTGGTATGGGCACAGCCATACATAATAAAGTGTACAAAAACCAAGATCCAAGGTATGGACGCAGCCATCCAGCAAAATAAGGATCAACAAGTAGACTCAGGTATGGTCACAGCCATACAATCAAAAGAGTCATGTAATAAGTCATAACAATCCATAAAGAACCCGTAGCCTGGATTTCATTAGACAAAATCCAAGGTCTTGTGCTCTATCTCGACCTGAACAAAGTACAAGTTCGAGCATGCGAATATGTTAGCTGAAGTCGAACATGCAAGAACATCGTCTGATTACTAGCCAGTGATGAAAATTGTTAATAGACGCGAGAGAAACCACCAATAATGACAATGGCTCTCAAAGTACAAGAGGTACAATCCACGGAATGAAAACAGTGATCTGGCGTCAAATACTCATAGAATCATTCGATCGAAGGTCAATAATGAAAACCTTGCGTTGAATGCGAAGAACCTGCCATTGAGACATGCAGGCTCCAAGGTACCTGAAGGGAGTCTCTAGATCAACTTCCTGGATAATGAGCTGAAGTCGACAGGAAATGACCTTGATCGAAGGTGGGCCATAATGTTTCCCACATCATCAACACAAGACAGACGAACATGATGTTTGTAAATCAAGACCAACAGAGAATCAAAGAGAGGTTGAAAACTGCAGAGGCCAACTTCTCTTGAACATATCGGCAGCACGACACTGCATTTGGCAGTATTTGACATCAAGGGATCTGTGGTCGTGGTGATGTGGTAAAGAGAATATGAGCAGTCAAAAGAGATTACCCAAACCCATGAAGGCAAGCAGATAACGGGATGAGATGTCCCCAACCCAACACGAATGCAAACAAGTGCCATGTTCAAGAGTGACATACTGCCAACACGACTATGATTTTGGTTCCATTTCCCCCACCATTTTAGGTGAGTACCCCGATTATTTTTGGAAACAAGCTTGAAGGGGATAACATGTTCTTGCGATGTAAATTTTTCCTTCGGACAAATCCAACCTAGTGCATTTTACGAGCCCTAAAAAGGAGAAACTCGAGTAACGTCATTGCGACGGAATCTGATGTCATCATTTTTTAATGAGTTTGACAAAGGAAGAAATTGGCATCTTTTCATATTTAGAGATTTTGAAAAGAAGGCGGAAAAGAAAACTCCAACAGTCCCTTTTCGTAGATAGTTCCTCAGATCCGAAAAGGTAGAAAACTGTGTCTAAGAAAACCTCCTAGTCGCGATAGGCCAGGGTATTCATTTTTCGTAAATAATCTATCCCAACCCAAAAAAAGGGTATACTTATACTGGGTAGATATCGCTTCGCAGCCAATTTAATGAGCTCAAAAGGACAAGCGACTCGGAAATATTTTCAGTTTTAAAGAGTCAGAAAAGAGCTTAAAGGTGACTCTAGTAGTGACTTTTTCGTGTTTTACCGAGTCCGAAAAAGTATAAAATACAACTCGTCTCTTTGTCAAAACCACGTGAAAAACCTATTGTTGCACAAAAATACGCATGTAAAACATATTCCATGAAAATAACATGAAAATCTACCGAAAAATATGTTTTAAAACCTATTTTAGGACTTTTAAAAGTTATAAAAGACCAACAGTGGTAAAAAATATTTACTTTTCACTTTTACCTCTTTGCAGAGCAACAGTGACCCATTTTTGCTTCGATCTTCAGGCGATGAGTGTGATCAATCCAGTGGACCAAACCGAATTTCGTCCAGTTCAGGTAAGAGCTGACCTCTTTGGCCATCTTTTAAGTTACATTTTACTACATTTTATTGTTATTTGAGGTCCCTTAGGGGAGGATTGTTAAAATTTAGGGCTCTACAGTTGGCGTGGGTTTCGGGAAACGACCTATGCCAATCCACCCTATTTTACACAGAGGTCGTGCCAGTTGGTTTGGTTGTTAGCAAAAAAGTTGCGCCAATGGCGCAACTCAAAAATCCGCATCCAATTTCAAAAAAATGCAACTAATGGAATGTAAATTTGAATACCCAAGGGGGCTTACAATATTTCCATGATTGATTGAAGCAGGTAAGTGAAAAATATGGTTATCGAATGGAAAGAGAGGGAACATAGCGAAGAAGATGAACAAGCAATGGAAACGAGCAATGCATGAATTCTCTTCAGAATTGCGGGCTAAAAAAGTTCTTTCTTACGCCATGTCTCCCGGCTCAGCCCAAATCGCTACAGTATCTCATCAGTATTTAGGATGAGATTTCCCAACAGTCTTTTGATAGACTTAAGACGTTGCTTGTCAACGTTTCGCTATTACATCCTCTATTTCAAGGGGACCATAGGCAGGTGGGGGAGGATGACCATCAACGACCTCTTTCCCAGTTTCCTGACGTGATCTGGCATAATCTTTTGACCGAGTAGCGATGGAAACGGGTGCAGAACCATTCATCATGAAAACTTGAGAGTCGAACGACGCAGATGGTACCGATTGATCAACCATCTAAGTCTGCTAAGATGGGAAAGGTTCTTTAAGGACTGTCGGAGTTCCCTTAGCACCTTTGAGTAGTTGAATAACCTCGAATTGTCAAGGACAATCCTTAGTGTAGAGATCCTCTTCACAAATGAGACAGGGATACTTCGGTTTTCGCTGTGAACCATCATCAGCACGAGGTTTAGATGATTCCGGTTTTGGGTCATCATATTTGGCCTTGCCTTTTCCCTTCTTTTTCCCTTTGGAGATCTTGTCCACAAGATTGGCCTGAACGGCGTTGACCTCCGCGATTTTACCAAAATTTGGGGAAGCCTGAGGAGCAGAAGTATTGGACAAATTCGATTGCTGCTTCCCATTAGAAGACTTGCATGAAGTCTGAGATACGGAACCAATCACATCGTCAACTGATGGGGTAGATGGCACTTTAGAGGTCCCATGTCGTGGAGCTTCATTCAATATATCATACAATGTGCCCGATTGAGAGTACACTAAATCAAGGTACTGGGAACGAGTGATGGTTTGTTCCTCGGTTACACATGCCCCCATAGCGATATCTTTCGCAATCTAGTTGAAAAAACAGGTAGTGAACCAATGAGCAAGAATTTGATCAGTAATTTCAAACTTGATCAGGCGACGATGTCATTTCCATTCATGATTGTGGTCCGAGATATGGGTAGCCCGGTCTTGTTTCAAGGATGTTAGGAGATGCGTCCTGGCTTCATAATGAACCGAAAACTGGAAATGAGTCAGGAATGCCATAGAAAGAGTGTTGAAATCTTGAAAGATTCCACGAGCCAATTCAATGTACCACTTAGTAGCAGCTCCGGTGAGCATGCGCTGGAAAATATGAAGTTAGATAGAATCATCGAACCAAGAATTAGAAGAACACCACAAATGGTATGTCATGACGTGTGCTTGGGGGTCTTCTCCATACTTTCCCTCAAACTTGGGACAATCACTAGGAACCTTCATTGGGACTAGAGGCCAATAAGGATTATGAAGAATCAGATCATTTTTCAATTTGGACACATCTGGCAACTCCAATGTGGCAAGGAACGGTAATTGAGGGTTAAAAGGCATGGCAGGTCCTTGATAAGGACCCATACCCATAGTCCACCCTGGTTGAGTATAATTTTGCCCCCATTGGTTCTGTCCCTAAGGATTTTTACCATACGGGGTATAAGCCGGATAATTCGGTTGATATGGTGGCCGGAAACCAAGATACGGGGGTTGATAACCATGATATTGATTCTGAGTATATGTGGGCCTCGATTGAGTAGCGTGGGGATTTTGTTGTGGAGTATAAGTATAGCCTGGTTGTTGAGGGTAATAAGTAGAACCTTGAGGCGAGTTGTAAACCGGTCAATATTGACCTTGAGGGTGATAACCGCCTTGGGGTTGAACGGGCTGCTAGTAAGTAGGGCCCTACTGAGCCGAATAAGTCGGGAACACAGGTGGATTTGGCTGTGGCATAGAATAGAGCGGCGGCTGAGCAAGGTTGATAGGTTGTGCAGGTTGTCCAGGTTGAACAGGTTGACCTAACTGATGAGAGCCATCACTTTTCCCCTGCTGAGTAGGTTGGCCTGATGATTGGAGTGGGCCAAGCTGCACCTGATAACCAGGTTGACCTGTGGCAGGACCATAAGATGGCCCTAGCTGTGCTACGTTTTGACCAATCGGAAGATATGGTTGTTGAGGTTGCACCAATGGTTGAGATGGATGGATTTTACCACCAGGACCGTATGAAGGTTCGGGTTGATATACCAGTTTCCCTGCTGGTCCTTGAGGTTTCCCTGGTTGGACTACAGGGTAAGGTTGTAAAGTTTGACCTTGATGATTGTAAGTCTGCCCTTGCGAGCCGTAAAATAATCCCTGCTGGACTGCAAGTTGTCCCTATAAGGGTTTCCCTTGTGGGTCATATGCATACCCTTACTGGGTCGAAGGTTGTCCCTGAAAGGGCTATCCTTGTGGGCCGAAAGCATACCCTTGTTGAACCGAAGGTTGTCCCTGAAAGGATTTTCCTTGTTGGTTAGAGGGTTGCATAGGAAAAGTAGGTGTAAAACCAGGGAGGAACTGATAAGCCTTGGGAGCAGGCAAGTAGATGGGGTTGCCATGCTCATCATGTTGGAATGGAAGTGAATAAATCGGGGTACCATCCGCCCCATAATGAGAAAAATAGGACTAATAAGGGTCCTGAGGGGACTGATAAACCTGGGAGTCATGCTACTGAATAGATAGTCAATAATCCTCTGGTGAAAGGCCATCAGGGATTTCCATGGCAATCGAAGTTTCTACCAAATTTGAAACTCCTGACAATTGAACAGTGAAAGTCGATGCGGACGCAGCCACACAGACAGTAGGCCTAGTGGGGAGAGATGTAACCAAGGGTGTCGATGATACAGGTGTCGTTGGTGAAATCCCTAATGACGGAAGAACCGGCCCCCTTGAAGGAGTTGACATTGCCATTGAGGCAATACAAGCTATGATCTGACCTAAAGACCTATACCCAGCTAGAAGCGAGACTGATGGTGAAGATTGAGCAGCATTTGGTTGGATGTCTTCTAGGAAAAGTTGGTATCCTTCATCAAAAAATGGGATACCCTCACTGTCGTTAGGACCAGACGAGTCCATGTCTAAATCCACAGTAAGATCTTGCAAAAGAGTATGTGGGCTAGGAGGTATGATAGCAGCCAAAAATGGTGATCCCGATGTAAGAGGGGCGAAATTTTCCCCGACCCCAAACCCAAACCAAGCATTGGAAAGAGGCCAATGAAACTCAACTGGTTCCCCAAAGGGATCTTTAGAAGGGATGACAGGCTGCTTAAGCTCGACAGAGCTAGAGACCTGAGAAGTTTCAGATGAATCATTTGTGTAAGGACTACCAGTAGACGAAACTGATGGTTCCGCCATTGTGACTGTAGCACACCAAAAAATGAAAATAGATCGAAAATGAATACTCTTGGATTAAAACCAAGGCAAAAAAAAATAGGCCAAGTAATCAATCTTTAATGGGCGTGTAATAGTAGGTAGTTTATTTTAACACATTAAAACAAAATTTGTTGTTTCATGTTTTAAGAGTCAAGAAATAGTCAAAGATGACTCTAGTCTCTTTCAGTTTTAAGCGAGTGCGAAAGGACAAGTGCTCTATGATGTTTTAAAATTTATGGAGTCAGTAAAGATAAAAAATGACTGCTCAGGTAGTCTACGTAAAAGTGTGTACCAGGTTCCCGTGAACTGCCATATACACCTTGGTTATAAAATGAAAGAAAAAATCAACCAAGGACTTGATGTACGTGCAGGTAGTCTCCATGAATGTTGTGTCCGGTGTATCATGATCACAAGGGGGCAAACTCGGCTTCCTACGGATAAAAGGATTGCAACCTAGAGGGGTCTCCCTTTATATACTCGATGGTACAGGGAGCACAAGTCCATACTAGCACTGTCTAAAGCCAGATGGCAAGCGACAGCTGCTAGGTTTAAAGACACCAGAACACGTCTCTAACTTAGACCACTAAATATTGCGTTAATTTTCAATGTTGCCTTTGGTTAATTGAAATAAATTTTAATTTGATCTTCGATTTATGTTTCAATTCCAAGGTCCTACTGAATGTTGAATCTCACAAATCCCTAAATGCAAGCTACATGCCATAAAATACCATTTCGTTCGATGAAAGGCTATCTACGAGAGATTTAAGAGCTTCCAAGTGATAGCAATAATATTAACATACAAAAAAATCCAATATTGAATCTGATGCAAGCCAATGAAACTGAAAAGCTCTTCCCTAGAATTATATAATGCTAGAAATGTGAAATATTTTCCAATTTTCACTATGCTAATCAAGAATGAAAAAGATTTTTCTTTTTTTTTCAATATATCAGAGAAAGTTCACTAAATGATATGAAAAATTAACAAAAACACCATTTCAAGAATGGTGAAGCGAGAGAGGAAACAAAAGGATTTCCCTCAACTCAAAACAAGCCCAACAAGACTCCAACCAATGACGAAATCCCTCAAATCAAAGAAAGATCTCAAAAGAGACCCAAACAAGTCATGTAATCTAGGCTTGGAGCGACGAGAGTAAAAATGAACGAAAGAGAGGATAATCACTCAATTAATGCAATCACTCAAATGGATCCAAAAAACTAAACGCAAAGGAGCAGAAATGAAATTGACTGGGAAACCAAGGACCCAAAACTCCCACGGGAGGCTCAACAGGCTGAAACACCTAGAAAACCTAGGGCTGAAAAGAAAAACTGACAGAAAAGGGAAAACAACCAAAGGATAAGGGATACTCTCAGTCAAAAACAAACCCAAAGCATTCAAATCAAGTTAAGAAGACACCCAGAGATACCAAGATAGACGAAAAACTCCAAAATAGAGAAAACCCTAGCACTTACAGGGATTGGCGTGACTATCTGGTTGTAATCCGCGCCAGACAGGGGATGGAATGAGTGATAAAATGGCAACTAATGCCAGCTAGCATGACTGTCAGGCTGGAACTCGCACCAATCAAGCCAGCCTTGGAAAGGTGGAAATTTTGGAAAAACAGAGGTCAAATTGATCCTCTGGGGCTAAACAGAGGTCTTAGACTCAGCAAAGATAATCAAAAAATCAAGCTATGCAAGCAAAGACCAGGAAGATGACTTAAAGGATGAAAGACAAACTCACACTGATCCCCAGTGGAGTCTCCAATTTTTTGGAGAGGTAAATCCCCTCTGTGGATAGAGGCGATCCCACTAGCCCTAGAGTGTGTCTAGCAACAAACAAAACACGCTACGATATCGATTCCTAGTTACAAAAGACAAAGCTACAATGGATAGCCTACCTCAAGTCCTACACTGTTGTTGTCGAAGAAGAAGTGTTGCTTCCCATTCCTATCTCGACAAATCAAAATCCTTTCACTCACCGTGTTCGTACACCTGTACACATGCAGAGAAAAACGACGACATACAATGTAATAATTCAAACATGTAACTATCAATCAGTCGAAAAAGATTGAATCCAATTGCATTACACAGATAAGAAATACAACGATGGAACCAATAACATAGCCTAGCATATATTAAAATGTGAAAGAAATATTACAACCGAGTTCCGACGTCATGTTCTTCCTTTGGCAGGGCTTCTAGCGGAGCGTGTCTCACAAAGCTTGTTGGGAATTTAGACAAGGCTCTCTCTCTTACGGGGTTCTCCTTAGCTCTGCTCTCAATAGCTGCTCAGCTATAGTTTTCTTCCCAAATGTCCAGCTAGGTTGAAAATATATAGGGTGGGATTTTATAGAGGGAGAAGGAGAGGTTAGGATCCCTATAATCATGGGGGAGAGTCATATCTCTTAGGAAGGTTCCATGAGAGGTGGAAAACCACTTCCTAAACAGGGAGATCCGGAGCCAAATAGCCCAACCTATTTTTGATGATTCATTCTGGAGTTGTTAGAATCAAAATTTAACCTTTTAGTTTTAAAAAAAATTCCCAAATAGGCTTGGCATGGGCAATACACAGGGACAAAGCGCCAGATGGTGCGGGCTTAGTGTACATTTCCCAGGTTGGCGTGCGTGATGAACTGGCTGCTCGCGCCAATGCCCAAACACATGTTTTTAGTAAGTTTATGAGGAAATTTTCTCAAGGATAATTCTTGCCCTTATGCATAAGGATGCCATCAAGGTGTTTTCAGGACATTTTACTATTCACAAGCCACGGGAATAGTCCTCCAATGTACGGGACGAAGGATTGCAGGGACGGTGACAAAATGTTGTGTAACAGGGAGCAATGAAGAATTCCCTAATCTAGATATCAGAAGAAAACATGTAAATTAGTAATAGTTAAAGGAAAAGTGTATGATCTCAAAAAATTTTGTAGTAATACTCCTGTTAGACAACTCAGAATTAAGAAAACAATAAGCTGGAAACAAAGGAAAGCACATATACAGTGAGGAAAACTTCACCAATGGATATGGCACATGAATCCTGAAACAACTGCTCTTTTATTAATGCAAATAGTCACTTAAACTTAGTGAAATGCATCACACTGAATGGTGAGGTTCCTGGTTACAAATCCCAACCAACACCCATAATACTTTGAATGATGAAGTATATAGAGAGAAATATTACAAACTTATTACAATTTACATTGTCTCAATAGACAGTGTATTATTACCTAAAATTTGGAAAATCAACTCTAATAGAGACCAGAAAATAGGCTTGATAGAGTGGACTGATATCCTGGCACTGTTTTGGAGGAAATAGTTACTGACTAGGCCTATTGGTAAGGCTTTGCTGTCAGAAATGCTTTGTGGTCTCCTTATTTCATTGTTTTATGTTTATGACTGTTTATTGTCTTTTCATCATTTTATTTTTATCATAATATATTTTGGAAAAAATGTAAAAATCCCTTTCCAAAATATTCGATTAAATTCATGAATGAAATTTAAAATCGAAAATTTCAACATAAAAACCATCCTGTATTTCAAATTTGTGTGTAGTTTTCCCTTTCACATCTGTGTGTAGTTTTCCCTTTCACCTTTTCTCTGTAATTCCACCTGTTAATTCCTTTTAAACCTGTGTGTAGTTTTCCCTTTCACCTTTTCTCCACCTGTTAATTCCTTTTATCCCTATGAAAACCTATGGAAAATTTTCCAAACCATGTGTTGTTTTTTTTTAGAAACCATGGGTTGTTTTCTCTTCTCATCTTTTTAGAAAAACAAGTGTAGTTTTGTAAATCCATGGTTAGTAAAATATTTCATTTTGACTTTTTATCCCTATAAATCAAAAATATATTTCTTCTCTGTGGAAACTTGTTTACCTGTTTTTCCTCATATATTTAAAACATGCTTACATGAAGCTCTATACATGAACCTATGTCTGCAAACTCTTCATCAAATTTTCTCTTGAAATTTTCTTGCATCGGTTAATTTTGTTTCACCTGTAACTGTAAAATCAATTCACCCACTTAGCCTTCCATTTCTTATGAATCTCGTTTTACTTCATCTCTTACCATCCATATAATTTATATTTCATAGTATTAAGAAATTTCATTCCCGCCACATTTATAAGATTCAAAACCAAAACAATTAATGGTTTTCGCACAGGGCAAGTAGTATGTGGTATTTGGAGAGGGGGGTGCGAAAGCACGTGAAAATGACAGCTGGTAAAACCACGTAATAATAAACTGAATTTCGCACCCCTCGTGGTTGGGGGGTACGAAACATAATTTTAACCGTTCATTTATTTCTACGAATATCGAGGAAAATAAAATGAAGGGGGTTTAATTCTTAGTGAAGGGTGGGCCATAGGTTGACTTTGCAGGGGGAAGAGGTAGTATAGCTTTGTGGGAAGAAATTAATATAAAGTGAAAATTTTATATTAATTGAGTTTTTGAAAATATAAAGAAACTCATGGAATTTTGGGGAGAAATTGATATAAAGTCCAAAACTTTATATTAATAGGGTTTTGTGAAGGGGTAAAAAAGGGATTTAATTAGTATAAACTTTTGGATAGTTTATACTTAGAATAGAATATTTCTTTTCTCTCCTTATTTATTAAATATTTGGAGTTCTTAATTCGAGATAAGCATAATGATGCTTTTAGTCAGGTTTGTACCTACCCATTGCTTTTCATTTCTAATATGGGAATCATTTGCAAAAATTGAAACTATGCACAATATTACATGGTAAAATCATAGCCAATTCAAAATTATGATTCCCTATAATTATAGGACCCTAACAATAGCTTCATTTAGGGATGGCATCTCCTTGTGAGATGTCAAGAACACCGTCGACTAGTGGCCTGATCCATTGAGACGATCCCAAGCCTGCACATGCTTTGTTATATAATCTTTGTGACTGAAAATATCAAACTGAAATCACAACCTTTTCTGCAAACTGAAATCTGACACATGTTGAACTGAAATCTGATCTGAAACTAAAAAAATGGTACTGAAACCCTCAAACCAAACTAATACATCATCAATACCTTAGGGCCTTCTCCTCAGCTTCAAATCTTAACGAATTCTATCAACACTTGCGGAAAACTGGAAAATGAGACTAAAATAAACTTTCTACTGAAAACAAAATCCAATCAAACTGAAATTCTACCTTCTCACTCTAATCAATTGTACAATTGTTGATTAAGTAAAATGAAACAGCCAATGCAACTATTCAATCATTATATACATTGATGGATTTTGTTGCATTCACTTGTTTGTGATCAAAATTGAAGTTTTACAACCCAATAGAAACTTGTCAACAAATATAAATTTGATAGGGAAATATTTAATTTCCTTTGTTGACTCCACAAACTGTACAAAAGGATCTTCCAAGGAATATGCACCAATGTTCAACTAATCCAAGAAATTGTACATATATTCTGGCTGGCCTCCATGCCATGAAACTAAACTGTTATTTTTACCTTTATTTCCTTGCAAAATTAACCTACGATTGTCTTGAGATAATCACAGATTTTTAGATAAGCTTTTTGATGATATTTCTACTGATGGAAATGTTTGTTTTATGAGAATTTTATCATCTACTTATAAGTGGGGCTATAAAGGAATAAGGCCTTAAAGATTATGTATGTAGGATTTGGGTTTTAAATGGGATTCAAAGCGCTAAACTATGGGTTTTGAAAGAAATGAAGCGCGCGACTTTGGAATATGGAAAAATGAAGGAAAAAAGAGGGTAGATGAAAGAATGAGGACAGAATGAATTTTTCTCACCATCGCACCTAAGCGGCAACACTTTCCTCTTTCAACTGAACTGAAAGGCACATTGATTCCTTTGAAGTTCTTGAAAGTTGAGATCTTCCTTCTTTTTCTGAAAATAAATAACAGCCATGGAATATTATTTTCAATATGAGGGATCTGGAAAAATAATTAGTCACCTTGTGATACTGTGAATTACAGGATTCTAACAATGGCTCCAACTAGGGATGGCAGCTCCTTCAGGAGGTGCCAAGAACATCATAGACTATTAGCCTGATCCATTGGGCTGATCCCAAATATTCAAACTTAATCTGCTACAAAAACCTTTGTGGGTGACAATCTTCAAGCTGAAATCAACACTCTCTGCAAAAATGAAGTCTGTAACACACTTGAACTAAAAACAAAACAACACTATGGAACTAAAGAAAAAAAATTCTCATAGTACTAAGCTTATTTTCACACCTACCTACCCTACCCTACTGAAGTTAATTTTGTTCTAAATGATACAATAATGCTAGTGCAGTCAGTTAAGTAGTAGCACAAACAAATGGACAACTTGACTATTTGTCGGGAAAATTAGAAGTATAATTGATTATGTGTCCTCGTATCCCAAGTTATAATATGAAATGGAAAATGTTGATGTATTTGACCCTCACAAAGAATACATGTGTGAAAACTTGAGCTCAAAATATCCCCATACAATCTGCTATAGAATCAATAAAAGCATGATGTATAATATTTTCTTTTAGGCCTTCAATGACTAGTTGATCAATTATATTCTCAAGATTAGACCTTGAATCTTCATCTTCATTTTGGTACTTGAACGCACCATCATCTTCAATATGTAAGTCAAGAGGAAATACAATTTCCTCTTTCTTTGGAGAAGGAAGATTTTCCAAGAATTCTTTAGGGTCTTACAAAGTATATGACTGAATTTGAGAATTAAGAAGTTCAATGCCATTTTTGTATCCTTCAACAACTACCTCCAGAAAACATGTTTTAGCTTTAGGACTAAATTTGCTTGATTTCAAAATAAGAAAGACAGCCCCTAGGAAATATTCATCAAGCTGGAATTCTGATAACTGATTCCTGAATGCATTTAAAACTTCACGAAATAAAAAGTATACCACAAACCTTGTCATCTTGTTCAGTATAAAATCTAGTCAGCATGTTGTGGAGTCACCATGAATGCTCAAAAGCTGGGCTTTTTAAATCATGGAGTCGGAAGGTGAATAATTCAGCATTCTTGTGCCTAGTCACTGTCCACCATCAGTAATCAAATCCAAAATTTGATGTTATTCCTGAGGAAGATAAATTTCATCCCCAGTATGGTCGCCAATATGTTATCTCCCCGTAAATTTCCAAAGGCTGGAGACATAACTACAGAGGGGCAACATCAAACCGCTTTGGACTCCAGGACCTAGCCTTCCTGGACTCAGAGCCTGGGCTCTCTCTGTTAGATATAGGTTTGTTTATGGGGTGAATTTTAGGCTAGCTTTTAGTGCATAGGGGTTTTTTTGAGAATTTGTGGTTGAGGAGGCAGAAGAGGGCCATTGGGCTATTGAGTCAAACAGGTGTAAACAAATTTACATGGATGAATAACTAAGGTTAGGTGAAACCATGAAAGCTAGCCATGTCAATAGATCTTAACAGCTTGTGAAGTGGAAAAGAGGAGGAGATTAAGATTCAATGGGAATTCAAAGTAGACCATATCTAAATTCTTCATTTTGGTCTCAAAGGGAAACATAAAGTAATGTGTCAAGACTGAGCAGGGTACCCCATGGTAAATCCTACACAAAATTTTCTATCCGTAGTAAAGAAAGAACAACAATATGTAAAACTAGAAATGACAGATTACGAGAAAAGGTGCACTTCACCACAAAACATGACACAATAATCTGGACAATAGCATCATCTTTAATTCATCACACAAGAGTTTTTAACCATCAGACTCTATTACAATGGTTTTTTCCCTTTCTGGGCCTCCTTCATACTGCTAATGCATGCAGTATTTATATAAAACTTAAGTCAGTTAATATGTCTACTACAGTGATTACATTCAATCAGAAATTGGACAAGTGGAAACATGCAAGAGTTGATAAGATGAGCCGGGCCATAACAGTGGCTTTAGCAATCCATTATTTATTATATAATAAGGAAGGAATTGCCTCTCGGGATCACGAAGAGGCTATGATGCCATAAAACTTTGACACGTGGAACCCTGCAGGCGGTGACAAGATAACTCGAATTAAGACAATGGTTGTAGCAGTCTGTTATTAATTGTGAACCAATCATAATTTGCCTTTCTCTGATGCCGACGAGGCAAGGAAGGCTCTGACATCTTGGCTCTTTCTCTTCAAAAAATCATTTTTGTATTATTAAATTAATGAGGTGCTGGAGTCTTTCATGGATCAGTAGTCGTGCTGATGTTTTTTTTGCCCCTTCTATTTATGTTTTTATATTACAATTAGTTCTGCACAAATTCCTTTTCCGGACTCAACCTTTTCTATCTATCTCGTCACTACCGTGACATTCCGCATTACTCTGCCATTTTTCTCTTTTTCGAGTCCTACCCGATTCCTCCTGTCATGTTGACTCTTTCTTCATAAAACAACACACAAACCCATATGCCCAGATGTGAATTCCTTTATAATTTTTCTTTGGACTACATTGCATCCACATTAACATCGCACTTTTCATGTTTTAAGATTTATCTTACGAGGAATGGGATCGGCGATGCAATGCGAAGAGCGGAGGTGACATGGTGGGAGGGGTGATGGTTGGTGGACGTGGAACAATGTTGGTGGTTTTGTTCGAACAGTGGAAACTACATGAGCGGTAGGTGGTTACAGAGTGGGGGGGTGCAAATTACTATGGGCATGCCACGTATCAAGGAAGGTGGTATGGGATACCGCCCATTTCGGACCCCCCTTCCCCATGACAAAGTTTGAAGGTTGCGGGGGGGGGGGGGCTGAAACAAGATAAGGATCGTCAGATGCAGGTAGATGTGCGGAGATGGTGGATAGGTGTGGGGCATTTAAAGGTGGACGTGACATGGCAAGGAGGTGGGCCCCAAAACTCACATCGCAATTTCAAAGCAGCATATTTTTTTTAAGAGCAGCAGAGGTGAAAGTTAAATCTTGCAATGTGTGAAGCTGCGATGGAGGGAAGTGACGTGGAAAGGACGGAGATGGGGCCCATTCAATACCACACATCACAAATTTTAAGGTTTTTTTTAATAGAAGTAGGAGTTAACGACTAAACTTCACGAAGCGCGATGTGCGACGAGGATAGGGGTGATGTGGAAAAAAGTAGATGGGGCCCATGAATACTGCATCGGAGGTAAACCTTAACACTTGCAGTATGTGATTTGCGATGATCGAGAGGTAAGTGTTGATATTTGCGAAGTGCGACTTGCAGTGGGCAGAAGTGATGGTGACAGCAAGGCCTACTAACATCGCATTGCAATATCCAAAGTTTAACATGCAACAACTTAGTGATAAACATAAAACAATTTGATTGTGATGTGTGATGGGTGGTGGGGAAATGGGTCCCACTTGATATCGCATCGGGGATTTGTGAGATGGAAATGGATTGGGAAGGAATAATTGTGAAATGTCGATGCAATAGAGGTCAGGGTCCTACCAAAGGTTTTAGGTGGCAGTTTGTAATATATAATGGTATAATGTAATATAATATGACTGTTCGATGGGTGGGAAGAGCTATAACACTAAAATTTCATACTTTATTATATGTGGATTTATAAAGTAATAAGTCCCGAAAGATTATATACGTAGGTTTTGGGGTTTAAATGGGATTCAAAGCGCTAAACTATGGGTTTTGAAAGAAATGAAGCACGTGACTTTGGAATATGGAAAAATGAAGGAAAAACTAGGTTAGATGATAGAATGAGGACAGAATGAAGTTTTCTCACCATCGCACCTAACCAGCAACACTTTCCTCTTTCAACTGAAGTGAAAGGAAGATTGATTCTTTTGAATTTATTGACATTCAGTATCTTCCTTCTATTTCTAAAAACAAATAACAACCATGGAATATTATTTTCAATATGAGATATCTGGGAAAATAATCAGTCACCTTGTGATACTGTGAATTATAGGAGTCTAACACCTTCACCCCACTATTAATCAATTTGTATGTTTCTTACTGAGTATGGAAAAAATTTTCTAAGTATTACATGAAGACCAACCATGCTTTTCCATGTAAATGTGGTTGTTGTTTATGCTATTTCCTTCTTAAAAGTATGAAGGGATTAATACAATTTGCGTGTTGATACACCTGGAAGAATACCAAATATACAAGCCCCATCGAATATACAAATACCTACAGGCACCAAATCTAATTTTTAGTATACATATCTTTCTCAACAATAATTTATTGCATGAGCACCGTTTGAGTTGGAACTACTACATGCACTTTCCAAAAGACTAAAATCATCAAATTAAATTCAGAGGCAAAAAAAATTTCTTGAATTTTATCACCTTAAAGCTTGAGATCTGGAAGCATGAAGAGGAAGCACATGTAGCCAGGAACAATTTTGAGTGTAAACCACATGGCATATCAAAACTCTCATTCCTAGTTGCTAACTCAACTCATCCACTTTGGTGGCCTAGAAAAACAGTACCCAAGTAAAATTTTAACAAGCTAACAAGACTAGTTAACATTCAATGATTGTCTTGAATCTTATTTTTATCCTACTAATAGTTGTCATGGATCTCTAATATATAGCACAAATAAATTTGGCTAATGTACTCCACTCTAAATGTCATAAAATTGGAACCAGTAAAGAAGTGCCTAAATCAACAACCAATGTTTTTATGGATTTTCAGAATTCTCGATCCCACTCATAGAAACATGCACCAGTCACTGAAAATGACATATAGAATTGAAAATTACAGTGGATATGTTCTTGACTTAATAGGCCAAGAAATGGAATTTAGATGCTTCAATATCTTCTGCTAAGAATCAAGAATTCTTTGGACCTCTCAATTCTTTCATGCTTTTCCTCAGTCCTTCTTCACCCTGACATTAATCAATAAGAGAATCATAGTTTCAATATGGATATATGGTTGAATATGGATTGTCTCTAGTTATATATAAAATTTGACTCCCGTTGCTGCATATTAGAGCATCAAATGCAAACTCTTTTTTTCCAATATAATGAAACATATAAATTGTTTCTGAAACAGTTAATGGAGTAAATAAAATGAATCTACGAGATGAAAATTTTCCAGTGGAATGAACTGCATTCATAATCTCTTGGATGATAATAACTTTTATACTAACAAGGGGCTCTCCAGAAGCATAATACCAATCCATTGCAATCACAAATAGACACTTTCTTCTCTTGAGAAGTAGTTTCCTTGAATAAACTAAGCTAATACTATGATTTATACTTTGTTTTTCTTGTGAACTAATGTCATTTTCCTTTCAAAATTTAGATTGATTTTCTTTAAGGCTTCTCTAAGATCATCCTAATGTGTTCTGAAATACCTCCCATATTCTCTTCAATTCTGAGAAGTGTATCAAGATCAAAGGCACTCTTAAGTGAACTAGAGAAATAAGGCCTATTTTCATCTAATGAGAGTTGAAGAGATGTATCGGGGGCATCCTTGAATGAAACACTATTTTATTATGAATATATAATTTCATTTTGGTCATTTTTACTCTTTTATTGCCTAAATATACCTCAGTCTGAAGGAAGGCAGAGTCTATGGTAACATCAAACCACACTTAATCTGGTAGCTAGCCCTACCAGATCAGGAGAGGGCTCTCTCCGGGTCAATCTCAGAAAAAATAATCAATGAGGCTTGAGATGACTTGAAATAAAAGCTAATTTTAGGCTAGGTATTTATGTAAAAGGGTTTGATTTGATTTTGGGGGTTTTTTTTTGGAATCAAAGGGAAAGGCAAATTTTGGGTCCAGGAAATGATCAGCTTTCCAGAGGGCTGAATGGGGCAAGGAAGAAAATTGTTTTTATGCTTCGAAATTGAATGAAATGGATAGCTCAGACTGGGGAGGAGTTGAATAGGGCAAGAGGAATTCAAGAATTCTCTTCAGACAGTTGAAAACATGGAAAATTAAACAAAACTTCAAGGCGGAGCACTGCAAATCTAATGGATTCCACCTTTATCACTTATTTGTTTAATTTAAGAAGAAAGGAGAAGGGAAATGATACACATGAAACATCAGTGAACTTACAATCATAGAGAGAAATACACTATAAAAACATAGAGCCACATGGATCCCAAAGAGTACTACAAACCCACGTCTATTCCTTTGCCAAAATGTAGAGATGAAATGTACAATGGAGCTCAAAGCAATCCCAAGTGTCCAACCCTAAAAATGACTGAGAAAATACAAGATATAGACAAGACTAACTCATTCGCATGCCTCTAGGGGTCGAGCTCACTATTTTAGGAGTTGTTTCAACAAGATCTAAACTAAGAACTGAAAATTAGGTAGTGGAACAGCTTGCCTCTATAAGATAGGAAACAGATTCATTCAGTTACATTTCACTTTTTGGTGAATGAATATACTTACATGAGTAAAAATGTGCCAAAATTACATCAAAGTCATGAAATTACGTCAAGTTACCTCAAGATCTGTACATATGAAGATAAAAAATTCAAACTGGCCTAAACTAGGTGAAAAACTGAGTTACTGAGTGAAAACTAGGCCAAATTTCCCAATGCGCCGCGCCTGAAATCTCTATGCGTCGTGCCACTTTGAGGCTGACTTTGAGTGCCTTCCTGGAGTCAAAATTGTGTACAGGATCGCTCTTTGGAAAGCCCTGCCTGTCTAATTTCCAACCCAAGTATAATTTCTGAATTTGGTTTCCATTTTCCCCTCCAAAAATCAAATCTCCCAACAATGCTTCATGTGTGTCCAAAAAGTGGCAGAAAGGCCATTTTTAAGGTGTTTTCGACCCTTCAGGCAACCCAAAACTTGTCAAAATCCTTAGGTAATGGGTATGCATGCATAAATTTTGATGAAAAATCCATAAATATCAAGTTTTTCCCAAGAGGAGCTGCCAATTATAAGCGCGCGCCAAGTGGCGCGACGCGTCGGGCAGGAAAATCTGTGTAAAGGCCAAAAAATTCAACATTGACAAAAATTTTCCCAAATTTCTTGAAATTTGGGCTGAATGTCCACCATCAAGTGCTATGTTGAGCCAAAGAAGCTTCGGCCAAAATTTGGAGCCTATCATGCCTTTTGCGATGCTTTAGTGCCCTCCTTAGCTTTGCCTTCAGGATCTTGATTCTCTCCTTGCAAACACGATTTCTCGCCCAATAATGATTTTTCATGTGCCTGAGCATGTTATTTTCCTTGTTTGCCTTCTCCAACAGCTTCTCCAGATGAATATTGACCCTCTCAATCCAAGTCTCTCTATCAGCCTCAATCTCTCGCTCAATGGATGTCATCTCGGTTTGGCTTCTTTGGGCAGCTTGCCGGTTCTCACGGATGTTTTGCAACTCCATGATTGTCTACTGATCTTCCAACTATTTGTTTTTCTGCTTCAGGTAATTTATGATCCATTGGGCTCTTTGCAACTTAACGGTCAATGTGTCTATCTCCGCCTTTTGCTCCTGAATAATCTCTCTCAACTTTGAGCTTGGAGAGCTCAAATCCTCATCAATCAGTATGAAACCTGTATCTTGGCCCCCTGAAGGCCCCTCATCCTACATATGCCTCTTACCTCTGTCCTGTACCTGTACCTGTGCTATTGATGATGGAAGCGAGACCCCTTCCACCCCAGGTGGAGATAATACTTGTCAGGCTGCTCCGAATAATCCTCTAGTGCCTCTCTGATAAGTGACATATGTCGGCACAGTAGTCTCTGTCTCCTGACCTCCATGCTGATATGAAGGTTCACCTGTATCATGAAAAACCTCTGGAGGAATCTGAGGAGTTGTGAATAAATCATTGGAAATGAAATCCTCCCATGAAATACCCTGCAAGCCGAACTGATGCACAACCACGATCTTGATGAGTGCATAGTGATAAATACTGTTGTACTACTTCTCGGGAGTTTTCCTCTGCACGAGAGTGGTCATTCTCTCGATGTTCTGGCACATGAAATAAGGGAGGTTCATCATCCTCACCCTGGTGAAATGCATCAATAACCTGATATGATAGGCATAGAGTCATGAAAACTGACCCTCACAACTGAAATATCTGATAATGAGTTTCATCAGAGGCGCATAGAAATCCATTAGGAACCAGAATGGGAACACCCTATTGAGTTGTCTCACAAAGCTAGGCCTAATATATGGTTCATAATGCACTCTATCCACTTGTTGTCTTTTGTTCCACTGTTCTCCCACATTTGGTATTCTGGTTGCTTGAGAGATCATTTCCGGTGTCAAAGTGAAAGTTACACCGGCAAGAGTTACCTGACCATCATGTAAATGAAATACAAACAAACAAGCCAAATCCTGATGATAATGGATCCTAGCAATCATTTCACAAAACTGATAGCATGACTGCTCTCGAAAACATGCCATGGCAAGTGGGCAAGCCTGCAATTCAAACAATGAGGTGGGCTCTTCTCTCACATGTATACCACTTTTATGAGGCCTTTTAGGTGCATGTAGCTCAGTGGTGGAATCACTATCTCGATCATATGATGTATCAGTGTCTGTCTCCATGGTGTTCAAGGTTGATGCAAGGTCTATATTGAATTAGATAGATGAAAATGAGATTTTTTGGTGCTTTTGTTTTAGTTCCAAATTTATGGTAGTATGGGAGGGACTGTGGAGGAATAGGGCAGTGGGGATAATGGGGTTTAATCAAATGATATTTTCCTTTTGAAAGCTTCTGATTTGATAAATTTAGGGACAAGGGACAACCACTTGATTTTTTGGGATAAACTTGGGATTTGGGGAAATTTTACAAATGGGATAGGGATAATGGGAATGAGATGGGTATGAGTGGCTTTATGGATGTAAGGGGATAGTCTATGGACTGTAATGATAAGATAACAGTGAGAGGGAGGAATAAACAAGGTGAGGAATGGAAAATTTTGGCACCAAAACCAATTTTAAAACTCCAACTTCAAAACCCTAAGGGAGAAATTATCAACAAGATAAGAGGGTTTGAGTTTTGGCATTTAAATTCTCATAATCAATCTCAAACAACACCAAGCACGAGTTATGAGAAATAGAGGAGTAGCTTTGACTTACTTCGAACAAGGAGCAACCGAGTAAATTTGATGTTTGAGAAGAATGGAAAAATTCTTGTGTTTTGGCCCAATGCACCGCGCATCCAACCTAATGCGCCGCGCCCCTCCTATGCATCGCACTGGTTCAAATTTACAAACATTCAGCTGGCTCAATGCACCGCGCACCTCTGATGCATCGCGACAACTGCCCAGTGCACCGCGCTCTACAATTTCTAAACAATATGCCCCCAAATCACTTGTTTCGCCCTCCACGATTCCTCCTTTGCTCAATGCTATCTCTTGGCACACAAATGGAGTTTGAATTTGGAAATATCTTATAGATACCAAAGATTTTAATTTTTCATTTGAAAAACCCACTTTGTAATGTTTGTAAAACTTTGAAACTTTTTAAATGAACTCTGTTTTGCTTGCTTTTGATTCTTGGACTGAATGATGAGCTTCTTGCCTATTTTGCAGGGAATGAATGGCATGGAGTTTTGGCAAAGGCGACCAGGGCTGCGAATGGAGCATTATTACAACTTAAAAATTTAAAAATTACATTGCATTTATTACATAAGGATAAAATAGACAATTTTTCTTCAAAACAGAGTTTTGAAGAGAAATCATTATCAAGCATTATGATGATGAAATTTTTTGCACTAATACCTTATTTGAAGCTTCCTCATGTGCCTGCTGGCCCTTGTTGGACATTTTCAGACCAGATTAATAAAACCCTAGACCTAATGAGACTAAAAACCCTAAAATGACTATTTTCCAACCAGGAGACCAAAAATTACTGTAAATGATTTTGATGAACAGAACTAGGCCAGCAGGTACAAGACATGAGGGATATGAGTGACAAGACCTTACCGTCAGATGATCCATGCTCCTAATGGAATGCAGCTGACTGAACTGAATGAGACACCCAAAATGAAATGCAATAAGAGAAATTTGATCTCTGTTGGAGGGATGAAGATACCGACTCTAACATTGGCTCAAATGGGGATTGTAGCTCTTTGGAGATGCCAAGAACTATAGATTCTGGGAGAGTAGGCAGTGCCTTCGTTCATTGGGCTATGGAGTCCATAACTTTGACAAACCAACATAAGACTCTTGACTCAATTTTATTGACTGAAAATTGACTCAAACTGACTCAATTTTGAAACCAACAATGACTGAAAGACCTGACTCGACAAACTCAAACCAAAGCTGAAATCAATCTTCAGAGTTATAGCCTTCACCTCAGGCCCCAAACTGAAGAAAATATCATAGCACACACTTGCAATGAAACTGAAATAAACTGGTATGTACAGTGAGAATGTAAAATAGCAGAAAACATTTCAAAAATGATACCGCTTGAGCAGCCGACCATTGACCGGCCCTCCTGGACAATCTTCCCCGTTCATCTCTTTCAGAAGAAAAGAATTCTGACCCTGATATGCATCAATTTTAAAGGGTCCTTTCTAGAGATTTTCAAACTTACCATGCTTACCCTTTTCCTCGTTTCTTGCATCCCATTTCAGCACCACTTCTTCCAATTGAAACTTGTCCGCTTTTGCTTTTTTGTCATATATTTTCTTAATTCTCTCTTGCAGCTTGAACGTGTTTTGGAAAACTTCTTCTCTAGTCTGTTGCAAATGGATCATTTGATTTATTCTCCTTTGCATATGATCATCTTCACTGCTAGCTTCCTGCAGAAGTTTGACCACTGGAACTGCGAGAGAGGTAGGAAATACCGTGTGAACTCCATATACTAGCTCAAAGGGGGACATACCAATGGATTTTTTCTGACTCACTTGGTCTGCCCAAAGTGCATTGACCAACTTCTTATGCCAACTTTTCTTGTTTATTTCCAACAAATTTTTAATAATGTTGACTAAAGATTTGTTCGAAGACTCGGCCAGTCCGTTGCCTTGTCGATGATAAGAGGTTGAGTGTCCCAAAGTGATGTGATACTTGTTACAAAACTCAACCATTATTTTTTATTTGAAAGTTGCTGCATTATCAGTAATTAACTTATTCGGGCAACCAAAGCAAGACAAAATATTATTCTCAAGAAACGAAATTATTATCGCATATGTGGCTTGCCTGGTGGGAATTACTTCAATCCATTTCGTGAAATAATCTATCGCTGTGAGGATCCACTTATGCTGAGCTGAAGAAGCGGTATGGATTTCGCCAATGAAATCCAAACCTCATTGCTGAAAAGGAGCACTTACTTCAATGGGCTTAAGCGGAAAAGGCTGCAATTTCTTCCTCCCTTCAAAAATCTGGCATTCATGATAGCCTTTAACAGTCTTATACACATCAGCAAAAAGAGTCGGCCAATAATATCCCACTCTCAAAATTTTTCTTGCCGTCGTTTTCTAGAAAAGGTGACTTTCGCAATATCCCTTATGAAAATCCTCCATCACCTGCTTTGCTTCTTCTTCCACCAAACAATTTAATAAAACACCACTGGGATCTTTCCAATAGAGAGCATTATTCAAAATGCAAAACTTGGCAGCCTTCAATTTCAGAGTTCTACTTTTGTTTTTAGCCATGCCTGGTGGTGGTGACAAATTTTGGAGCACATATACAATATCTGAATACCAAGGAGAATGAAAAAATATTTTTGATACCTAAATTAACGAACTTTATTCGTTTTCCTCGGACATAGCAGCAATGAGATTAATTTCCAAGGCATGTAAATTTGACTCAGCCATTAGCTTAGCCAGCCCTTGTCCTTTGATAAGATTTGTAGGCTTTATCTCCACATCATACTCCAACAAGGCAGTGATCCATTTGCCTCGTCTCCCCTCCGGATCTGTTTGCACTAAAACATCCTTAACAGCAGCATTAGGGACATAAGCAAGAATATGAGAATGTAGAATATATACTCAAAATTCTTTCAATGCTTTCACTAAAGAAAGAGCTTTCTTTTCAATAATGTTATACTTTAAGGCTGCATCTCTTATGCTTCGGCTGAAAAAAGAAATTGGTTTTTCATGCTGATCTCTTTTCTGCATCAATACTACTGCCATAGTATGCTCTAAAGAAAATGAAAAAAAATAAAATCCTGAGTATAATCTGGGCTAATCAAAACCAGAGCTGAAGAAAGAGCCAACTTCACTAAATTGAAATACTTTACAGCCTCCTCAGTCCACTTCACTACGCTATCATTCTTAAGCATGTTTGTAATCTCCCTTAGATGTTCTGCTAGATTAGGCACAAAACGGCATAAGAAATTCATCTTACCATTAAATGATTGGATCTCCTTTTTGTTTCGAGGAATATCAATTTGCTGAATAGCTTCTACTCGAGCTGGTTCAATGCGGATGCCATATTTTGAGATAATATGACCAAGAAGTTTTCCCTCATCCATGGCAAACAAACTCTTCTTCGGATTGAGTGACACACCATACTTTCTACATCGTTGAAAAACAATCTTCAAATGGTAAAGGTGCTCTTCATCTAAATTTGAAAATACTGTCAAATCATCAAGATACACAACTAAAAAAACATCCTTCTCATTTGCAAATTCCATATCCATTTCTCGCTGAAAGGTCACACCAACATTCTTCAAACCAAAAGGAATTTTAGCATAATGGAAAGTTCCCCACGGAGTGGTGAACGTTGTTTTGTCTCTATCATCCTCATCGACCAGAATTTGGTTATAACTGGAATAACCATCGAGTAGCGATATACGAGATGCTCCAACTACTCGCTGAAGTATGTGATCCATTTTGGGCAATGGATAATTATCTTTCAAAGAAACCTTATTTAGATCCCTAAAATCGATGCACAAATGAATATCACCTGTTTTCTTGCAGACGGGCACCAAATTAGAAATCCAATCTGAAAACCTTATAGGGACAATGATACCAGCCTTGTACAATCGATTTACTTCCTTCTCAATTGAGGGCAACAACTTCGGATTTATTCTTCTCAACTTTTGCCTGAAGGGATTTTGATTTGGCTTGATCAGAATGGTATGTTGAATTATGTTTGTATCATATGTCTTCAAATCTGAATAGTCCCAAGAAAATACATCAGCATAAGATGACAACAAACTGATATACTTTGCTTTTACCTGTGGTGGCAATGCTTTGGACAATTTCACCATTTTTGGATTTTCAGCTGATCCAATGTTCACATCTTCAACTCCGTTTTCGGTTGGCCACAAGGTTGGTTTTCGAGCTACGTCATCTTGATCGAAAAGCTCCTCTAAAGGTATTAGACCTTTAGGAATGACATTAGCCTTTAGCTGCAATACTTCCATCTGATTTACTTGCACGTCAGCCCCACCCTCATCATGCTCCATGTCAATAGAAGTGTCTTTGAATTTTCCTTCATTTTGCATAAATTTGTCAATCTCTTCATCATCTTGAAATACTTTCCAATACCTTTGATTGTCCGGGACAGTCAGACGATGCTTCACATGAATTTCAAATTTTTTACTTGAGTTCATCGGAAATTTCAAATTACTTGTTGCCTTTGCAAGTGCATTTGCAATACCATTCTGAATACGAGGGACACAAGTCAAAGTATAGTCTGAAAACAATCTCAAGATATCAAGAACTGCATTTCAGTAAGCTTGCATTCAAGGATGCTTAGCTTGGTATTCACCTTTCACTTGCTTGATAACCAACTCGGAGTCGCCATACACTGCAATCCTTTGAACAATCAAAAGCCAATTTATAAGAACAGACCCTTACATTACTCGGTACCTTGTTTGGGGCGGAAAAAGGGCTGCGTACCCAAATGCCAATTCCAGCACCATCACTTCCTACTGCACCATCAAAATCCATGGTCCACAAACCATCTTCATCTTCTTCCAAGTGCTGAAATTCTATTTTCTCTGTTATTTATGCTTGTTGTCCATCAATTTTTTGCTACTGTCAGAAGGTTGATTGCTCAGCGGAACTTTCAAGCTTTTGTCTCTCTTTCTTTAAGACCTCTCTAAAATTCTCGGTGATTTCTGGAATGTCTTCTACTTCAACTAATTGGCTATTTACATCATTGAAACTATCTAAATACAAAACAAATGATTCTAAATCTGTATGTACATAATTTATTGGATGATTTACCGGTTTCTCCTTACTGGTGATCATATACTTCATCTTTTGCTCTCGATATAATTTCCTCATCTGACCAAACACAGGAATAGTAGCATAGGAGAAATCAAGCTGCAATGTCCCCTTTAGTTTTTCTCCCCAAGATCTGGAAAGAAGCATGCCAAATCTAGGAGTAATATATGCCACAACCACATCCATCAAAAAAATTTTAGTAGGAATCTGATCCAAACTGACCACCAAATATTTGATAAGCCCGATGCATCTTAATCTACTAGAATTAAAAGAGTAAAGATCATGATACTTTCTAGTGATATCCAATCCCAATTTCTCCATGATTTCCCTTGGCATGAGATTATGAGATGCTCCAGAATCAAACATAGCATTATGTAACACAAAATCATGCAATCTAAGGCTGATATAAAAAGGAGGCACATCACTATCTGGAGACTCACCATCCAATGCTAGACCAAAAATCAACTCAGGTTGATCATCTTCCACATTCACCATATCAGACAATGGATATAAATTCAAAATTTTTGACACCTAACCCTTATAGATGTTGTTCTTCATCAACTCATTCAAAGGAATAGATACTTTTAACTTAGCAATTTCATTTTCTAAGTTAAAAACTGAAATTTTCTCTACCTCTTTAGCTAGACCATCCTTCTTTTCAGTTTTCTCCTTTGATACAATTGGCTGATTGGACCTTTCATTTGCTAATGGGGAATTTCTAGTAGTGGGATCAGTTATCTCTTTTCCCTTCTTCTGCGCAATAGGTGAATCATTCTTTGGTGCTGAAACTTCCTTTCTCTTTTGAATTGGATTAATAGGGACATCTTTGTTTCTAAGTGAATATTGTTGCTGCTAGGCAGTCAAAGCATTCATATATCCCCTCTGATACTCATCAGACTCTTCTTCAAGATCTGTGTCATTTGCCAAGATGAAATCCTCGTCTTTTTGTACAGCTAATTTTTCTGCATACTCCTCATCTTCAGTGATGTAAATTGGCATATCATCAAGTGTAAAGATTTGATTCTCTTCTCCTATTACATTCTCTTCATCATCTGATTCTGGACCAACAAAATTCTGCTGTAAGGGTGTCTTCACTTGCTGTTGTGTTGTCGGTTCTTGTGCTCGCTGCTCTCTTTTCTTGATTCTAAATTGCGGTTGCTACTGGCCACGGAAGTTGTGATTTTTGATCTGCGGTTCAGGCTTATCAAGTGTTAATATTTCAAACATATTTTCCATCTTCCGAATCATTTTATCTGATGTGGAAACCTCTTCCTTTATTGCTACTTTCTTTTCAGCTCTCATTCTAGCTTTCTTGGCATTCAAATTAGCTTCAACACTGACTGCAATTTTCTGCATATCTTCTAATGTAGCCAGACTTCTTTCTCTCAATTGATAAGCCATGTCAGGATCAAATCCATTCGGAGACTTAATCAAATCAGATCCCTAGGTGGCTTTATATCAGCTGGAATTTCATTATAAACGGTATTGAATCTAATACAATAGTCTTGGACAGACTCACCAACATTTCGCTTGATATTGTCATATTCAGAAAGGATTGAAAGAGGATATTTCTGCACTTCCCATCAATCCAAGAATTTTCTCTAAATATTAGCCAATGTAGCAATACTTCTAGGTGGCAAGGATCTGAACCACTTTCTGACTTCTACTCCAAATATTTGTACAAATAATCTCATTGTCACATTTTCCGCATCAATTTCATGAAGGTCAAAGAAATCTGCCATCCTATCCACATGTTGTTGAGTAGTGACACTTTGAAGAGTGCCATCAAACAATGGAATTTTGCTTTGATAATCTGTGGGCATATCATCTAAGTTTTGAGGCAACACGAGAGGTGTAAATCGGGCAGCCATTGCTCTGGGCAGATTCACAACCGGTCTTGGGGATATAGGAGGAGTTGGAGCAGTTGATGTATGAGATGTATGTGGTGTGGATGGAGGCGATACTACTGCATATTGTTGATCAGAAAGAGATTGTTGCACGAGAATGGTAGGAATAAAAGGAGGCTCCGTAGGAACTTGTGAACCAGATGTAACTACTGATGGCCCAAGAGTTGCGGATGTAGACTCTATGAACTCGGAATATTTGTTGCCACAATGGAATTTTGAATGTTCAAATTGTAACTGTCAATGGATCTATTAGCCTGTTCAATTTCAAGGTACTTGATAAACTCTAGATTTATGACAGTAGAATCAATAGCACTTTCAGACTTCGTCTCAAACAACGACAACTCAAATTTTTCTTCAAACTCAATATCTTCAAGGTACTCAAAAATAGCGGGACGTGAATGAGATTTAAACAGAGGAATCACAGGACTTTATCGACGAAGGATTCTCAAAATAAGATTGGGATTTTCATACACAGGAGGTGGATCGGGATCCGTATTTGCTCTAGTATGTCGTCTGGAAGCCAGTGTGTTGAATTACTTTCGAAAATCAAAGGGAAAAAACCCACTTGTTCAGCCTATCAAATTCTAAACTCATCATCCAAAGTCTAGAATGATTAGATGTACTGGGGAAATTTACAAGTCAAGTGTTATGTTTACAAACTAGACTGGAGATTGACTGAAGTAGCGTTTATCTACTTTCGCTAATGCAAAGCAAGAGAATTTCGAAGGCTACCTGGCATAACTTCAGGCTCTGTCTATATCTTATAAAAAAAATAACACTAACAAGAATACCATTTTAATTTCCCCAGTATATTCGCCACTATGTTATTGCCTAAATCTACCTCAGGCTGAAGGGAGGCAGAGTCTAGGGTAACATCAAACCACGCTTAATCTGGTAGCTAGCCCTACCAGATCAGGAGAGAGCTCTCTCCGGGTCAATCTCAGCAAAAATAATCAATGAGGTTTGAGATGACTGAAATAAAAGCTAATTTTAGGCTAGGTATATATGTAAAAGGGTTTGATTTGATTTTGGGGGTTTTTTGTTGGAATCAAAGGGAAAGGAAAATTTTGGGTCCGGGAAATTATCAGCTTTGCAGAGGGTTGAATGGGGAAAGGAAGGAAATTGTTTTGATGCTTCGAAATTGAATGAAATGGATAGCTCAGACCGGGGATGAGTTGAAGAGGGCAAGAGGCATTCAATAATTCTCTTCAAAAAGTTGAAAACATGGAAAATTAAACAAAACTTCAAGTCAGAGCACTGCAAATCTAATGGATTCCACCTTTATCACTTATTTGTTTAATTTAAGAAGAAAGGAGAAGGGAAATGATACACATGAAACATCAGTGAACTTACAATCACAGAGATAAATACACCATCAAAACATAGAGCCACATGGATCCCAAAGATTACTGCAAACCTTGGTCTATTCCTTTGCCAAAATGCATAGATGAAATGTACAATGGAGCTCAAAGCAATCCCAAGTGTCCAACCCTGAAAATGACTGAGAAAATAAAAGATATAGACAAGCCTAATTCATTCCCATGCCTCTATGGGCTGATATCACTAGTTTAGGAGATTTTTCAACAAGATATAAACTAAGAACTAAAAAGTAGGCAGTGGAACAGCTTGCCTCTATAAGATAGGAAACAGATTCATTCAGTTACATTTCACTTTTTGGTGAATGAATCTACTTACATGAGTAAAAATGTTCCAAAATTACATCAAAGTCATGAAATTACATCAAGTTACATCAATATTTGTACATATGAAGATAAAAAATTCAAACTGGCCCAAACTAGGCGAAAAACTGAGTTACTAAGTGAAAACTAGGCCAAATTTCCCAATGCGCCGCGCCTAAAATCTCTATGCGTCGTGCCACTTTGAGGCTGATTTTCAGGACCTTCCCTGAGTCCAAATTGAGCGCAGGATATCTCGTTGGAAATCCCTACCTGTCTGATTTCCAACCCAAGTGGAATTTATGAATTTGGTTTCCATTTTCCCCTCCAAAAATCAAATCTCCCAACACTACTTCCTGTGTGTCCAAAAAGTGGCAGAAAGGCCATTTTTAAGGTGTTTTTGACCCTTCAGGCAACCCAAAACTTGTCAAAATACTTAGGTAATGGGTAGGCATGCATAAATTTTGATTAAAAATCTAGAAATATCAAGTTTTACCCAAGAGGAGCTTCCAATTATAAGCGCGCGCCAAGTGGTGCAACGCATCGGGCAGGAAAATCTGTGTAAAGGCCAAAAAATTCAACATTGACAAAAGGTTTCCCAAATTTCTTGAAATTTGGGCTGAATGTCCACCATCAAGTGCTATGCTGAGCCAAAGAAGCTTCGGCCAAAATTTGGAGCCTATCATGCCTTTTGCGACGCTTTAATGCCCTCCTTAGCTTTGCCTTCAGGATCTTGATTCTCGCCTTACAAACATGATTCCTCGCCCAATAATGATTTTTCATGTGCCTGAGCATGTTATTTTCCTTGTTTTCCTTCTCCAACATCTTCTCCAGATGAATATTAACCCTCTCAGGCCAAGTCTCTCTATCAGCCTCAATCTCTCGCTCAATGGATGTCATCTCGGTTTGGCTTCTTTGGGCAGCTTGCCGGTTCTCACGGATGTTTTGCAACTCCATGATTTTCTGTTGATCTTATAACTATTTGTTTCGCTGCTCCAGGTAATTTATGATCCATTGGGCTCTTTGCAACTTGACGATCAATGTGTCTATCTCAACCTTCTGCTCCTGAATAGTCTCTCTCAACTTTGAGCTTGGATAGCTCAAATCCTCATCAATCAGTATGAAACCTGTATCTTGGCCTCTTGAAGGCCCCTCATCCTACATAGGCCTCTTACCTCTATCCTGTACCTATACCTGTGCTGCCGATTATGGAAGCGAGATGCCTTCCACCCCAGGTGGAGCTAATACTCGTCGGGCTGCCACGAATAATCTTCTAGTGCCTCTCTGATAAGTGACATATGTCGGCACAGTAGTCTCTGTCTCCTGACCTCCATGTTGAATTGAAGGTTCACCTGCATCATGAACAACCTCCGGAGGAACCTGAGGAGCTGTGAAGAAATCATTGGAAATGAAATCCTCCCATGAAATACCCTGCAATCCGAGCTGATGCACAACCATGATCTTGATGAGTGCATAGTGATAAATACTGTTGTACTGCTACTCAGGATTTTTCCTATGCATGAGAGTGGCCATTCTCTCGATGTTCTGGAACATGAAATAAGGGAGTTTCATCATCCTCACCCTGGTGAAATGCATCAATAACCTGATATGATAGGCATAGAGTCGTAAAAACCGGACCTCACAACTGAAATATCTGATAATGAGTTTCATCAAAGGCGCATAGGAATCCTTTAGGAAACGGAATGGGAACACCCTGCTGAGTTGTCTCACAAAGCTAGGCATGATATATGGTTCTTAATGCACTATGTCCACCTGTTATCTTTTGTTCCACTGTTCTCCCACATTTGGTATTCTGGTTGCTTGAGAGATCATTTCCGGTGTCAAAGTGAAAGTTACACCGGAAAGAGTTACCTGACCATCATGTAAATGAAATACAAACAAACAAGCCAACTCCTGATGATAATGGATCCTAGCAATCATTTCACAAAACTGATAGCATGACTGCTCTCGAAAACATGCCATGGCAAGTGGGCAAGCCTGAAATTCAGCCAATGAGGTGGGCTCTTCTCTCACATGTCTACCACTTTTATGAGGCCTTCTAGGTGCATGTAGCTCAGTGGTGGAATCACTATCTTGGTCAAATGATGTATCAGTGTCTGTCTCCATGGTGTTCAAGGTTGATGCAAGGTCTATATTGAATTAGATAGATGAAAATGAGATTTTTTGGTGCTTTTGTTTTAGTGCCAAATATATGGTAGTATGGGAGGGACTGTGGAGGAATAGGGAAGTGGGGATAATGGGGTTCAATAAAAAAATATTTTCCTTTTGAAAGCTTCTGATTTGATAAATTTAGGGACAAGGGATAGCCACTTGATTTTTTGGGATAAACTTGAGATTTGGGGAAATTTTGCAAATGGGATAGGGATAATGGGAATGAGATGGATATGAGTGGCATTAGAGATTTAAGGGGATAGGGGATGGACTATAATGATAACATAACAATGAGAGGGAGGAATAAACAAGGTGAGGAATGGAAACGTTTGGCACCAAAACCAATTTTAAAACTCCAACTTCAAAACCCTAAGGGAGAAATTCTCAACAATATAAGAGGGTTTGAGTTTTGGCATTTAAATTCTCATAATCAATCTCAAACAACACCAAGCATGATTTATGAGCAATAGAGGAGTGGCTTTGACTTACTTCAAACAAGGGGCAACCGAGTAAATTTGATGTTTGAGAAGAATGGAAAAATTCTTGTGTTTCAGCCCAATGCGTCGCGCAACCAACCCAGTGCAAAATGCTCCTCCTATGCGTCGCGCTGGTTCAAATTTACACACAGTCAGCTGGCTCAATGTGTTGTGCACCTCTGATGTGTCGCGACAACTGCCCAGTGCGCCGCGCTCTGCAACTTCTAAACAATCTGTCCCAAAATCACTTGTTTCACCCTCCATGATTCCTCCTTTGCTCAATGCTATCTCTTGGCACACAAATTGAGTTTTAATTTGGAAATATCTTATATATACCAAAGATCTTAATTTTTCATTTTAAAAACCCACTTTTTAATGTTTGTAAAACTTTGACACTTTTTAAATGAACTCTGTTTTGCTTGCTTTTGATTCTTGGACTGAATGATGAGCTTCTTGCCTGTTTTGCAGGGAATGAATGGCATGGATTTTTGGAAAAGGTGACCAGGGCTATGAATGGAGCATTATTACAACTGAAAAACTTAAAAATTACATTTCATTTATTACATAAGGATAAAATAGACAATTTTTCTTCAAAACAGAGTTTTGAAGAGAAATCATTATCAAGCATTATGATGATGAAATTTTTTGCACTGATACCTTATTTGAAGCTTCCTCATGTGCCTACTGGCCCTTGTTAGACATTTTGAGACCAGATTAATAAAACCCTAGACCTAATGAGACTAAAAACCCTAAAATGATTGTTTGCCAACCAGGAGACCAAAAATGACTATATATGATTTTGATGAATAGAACTAGGCCAGCATGTACAAGACATGAGGGATATGAGTGACAAGACCTTACCATCAAATGATCCATGCTCCTAATGGAATGCAGTTGACTGAACTGAATGAGACACCTAAAATGAAATGCAAAAAGAGAAATTTGATCTCTGGCGGAGGGATGAAGATACCGACTCTAACACACTCCGCCATTATGGGTGTCTCATTCTACATTGGGAGATTCTTGAAAATTATATTTTGCAATGTTTTTGCCAAGAATAGAGATGGATTTTCTACAGACCATTTTGCCTACATTCAACCTAGAGGTTCTTATCAGCTACTAGTTTGTACAAAGAAACTATAGTTTCCTTCTTATTATGGAGATCTACCAACATAGCATTATTCAACATTTTCACAACAATAAATGAATTTGAGTGATCAATCACATGTTAGATCCAATCAAAATTTTATATTAGATAGAAAAAATTTCAATATACCCATTAAGTGTCTAAAGGTCCTCCATTCTTTGTGGAAACCATAGGTAATCTATGTGCAACTGCCTGCATTAGAACAAATTGGAAGCATGACATGTGTTACTATTTTTACACAACCAAAAATTATTTGGATCAAATTGCTAATATGAAATTATGGAAGGCTTATTCTAAATTTATTTGTGAAATTTGGAGAACATAACCTTTAAAACCCTACCAAAACTGAAACATGTTATTGCTTCCTAATGACGAAATAATGCCTTGAAAAATGGAATGCAATTCACTATTTTGTAACTGAATTCTTCTCTCTGAAATGCTCCATAACTAAACATAGATAAAAATTGTACTTTTATGAAAATATTTTTCTTTTCTAGATACATATATATGCATAAATATACATAAATAAACACACATATATAAAATTGAAATTTGCAATAGTACTCAGAATCAAATATACCAGTCATCGAAGCAACCTTTCATATGTCATGCCTCTAAATGAAAAATAAATTATATTCTTTTAAATATAGAAGATACATATGTTTTAAGTTTTGATATTATGACCATTCTGTTTAGTTATGGAGCATTTCAAAGAGGAGAATTCAAGTATGTTTTTATATGAAATAAACTAATATATTGAATTCTTATATTCAAAATACTCCAAAAATACCATAATGATCGTAATATCAAAACTTTATACATTTGTATCTTCTTGAAAAAAATTCATCTTGAAGAAAATAATAAAATACAGAGGTTGTTCAAGCTATCTCAATGAGATTCAAACAAAAGGGTTCCACCAGGACTGGATTGATGAAAACACCATGCACACATAAACATCATCAGTTCAAAATTACACATATAATATATTTTCTTCTTTTTGTTTCACCTACACCAACTAAAGTTTAATTTTTTTGTCTATTAGAAGTGTAATAATGGATAGTTTATTTTATAGTTTGAAATAAATTTTTATAAAACCTTATTCTTTGTCGAAATCCTATATATATATATCAATAACTTTTGATTGTTTTTGATGTTTACGATATGCTACTTATCCATATAGATCATATTTGTTAATAACCTTCAGGATAGTGGTGAACACATTGGAATTTGTTGCAGGCATTTTATCAATATAATCTCAACTTCCCATGATCAACATCTACAATTTTGAAATGGATAACTAAAATGTCAATTATCAACTTATCAAACAAGGTAAAACTATCAAAACATACCTCTAAATAAAAAGCTAAATTTAGGAACCAAGAAAAGGCATACCAAGTTTCTGAGCTTCCTTAATTTGATACATTCACCAAAAGCCTTGACTAAAGTGGCCATATTCTTCTTTGGATTAGGCTAATCAAGAGCCAAATTATGGGCTTTGAAGGATTTTTCAAAAACTGTGGGGTCTAAAAATACAAACTGTTATTATGCTCTTTGTATGTGGAGTGAGGGATATAATTGTTCTAGTATGTGAAATCTTAAATGGAAAAAATTAATTAAATCGTTCCCTACTGCTTACCTCACCCCGTAAAGGAGACTTAGGCAATTGAATAAAATCATTATATGAATTCTCGTATTGCACGACAACATTGTTGAATTCCATTCTAGGAGGTATAACCTACAACAAATTATATATATGAAAAAAAAACCCACCACCTAAATCTCATGTACTTTTTTGACTTAAGAACTCATGGAATAATTTTCAAGGCAGAATAGGATTTCCACATTTGATAATGAAACACACTACCTACATAGTTAAATAATCAAATGGGTAAATCCCGAGGTAACAAATTGAAAAAAAAAAAAATCAATATGAGTGTCATTCTTTGCACTCACCGTCATTGAGACATATAACAACTATAACAATGGACACCATGCTTTTCTCGATGTCTGAGCTTTCTATTCAATCCCAAATCAAAACCATCATGCAGGCCCGATTTTTCTTCAATTTTTTTCCTTGTACTTGTGACCACAAGCTCAGTGAAATCAAGGCATAGTTCTTCATCTTGAATCCTGTGTATGATCGTGTATGTTGCATTGATATATTCCTTGAAGTGCAATCCTTGTTTCAATAATTATTCTAGTTTATTTAAAGCTAGAAAATGACCTGTCAAAACCATGGGAATGTTCATAGTAGCGGAAAGAAGGAAAACACCACCTCGCCATCTACATAGTGGCCATGGATTACATAAGGCCATGCATGTGTGCCTTCTCTAATCAAATCTCCCAATTCTTTAGAAATATTAAGAATATGACTCAATGTTCCATCTACAAACTCTGGATTCATGATTTTAAGGAATTTCACAATGTGAACCATGTAACCGAACAGACTGCAATCTAAAAGAATTTCAGATTAGCAGTGTCAAAAATTAGAATTCGAACTGCTTCCTACAATGAATAGATAACATAAAAATGTAATCTCTTATGTTCCTAATAAATAAGAACACCATATAACAATATAACAGATTTTTTATTCAAAAAGTAACATACAAGCACATGGAACTTATGATTTTCATTTAGAACATAAGAAATATCAGGAAAAGTGACTTCCAACTAGGTGCCCACATTTAGAGGTCTAAGAAAGAATTTAAATTTCACTGGTAACCAAAAACTTCAGAGGTGCCACCCCCTTCAAGGTACAAGCAAACTTTGATATCCCTATATTAAAATATCAAATAGATGTAGATGTTGTAGATAAATGGTTGAAAATGTTGGAAGGATACTTTTCAGTCCATTGTTTCTCCAATAGGAAGAAGATTACTTTTGCATTTCTTAAGTTTTATCCCCATGTCAAGGACTGGTGGGAAACTTACTGTGAGAAAAGGGTCAATAAATCCTCTCTATTTACAATCACCCCCTCTTGAAACTCTTAACAAGACATTGTTAAGGAACAATATTATCCTTCGGGGATCTATGAGGACAAGTATATACATTGGACCACACTACTATAGCAAAGGGACCAAGCTGTGCATGAGCTCAAAAATATTTTTCATAATCTATGCACAAAATAAGGTATCAAATACTCTTAGCGGCATCTAGTGCTCAAGTACAGCAGTTGTCTGCACAATTATATTCAGAAATAAATAGGGTTCCTAGACATCTCCTCACTTGTTGCACCATACCAATATGCTGTCAATTTTTTAAGAAAATAAACAGAATAAGCACAACTTTGGATCTTTGAATCAGAATCAAGGTAAGAGTGCCCCTAAACTATAGAACAAAGGAAAAATCCAAGATGAGGTTACCCAGGACATCCTGTTGAAGCCCCAAATAGAGAACAAAAACGTGAATATAAATAAGGACAAAGGAAAGTGGTGTGATTTCATTAATAGCCCCACTCACAACACAAATGAGTGTCACGCCAAGTAGCTATTGTTGGTCGAGCTGAAATATTTAGATTTATATGCATGTTTCGACTCTCAGTTAGAACTCGACAAGGGGAATGACAAAGGGAAGTAGGTTATTGATGAAAAATATCTAGAAGATTGAGCACAAATATCCAGAGGAGGGGGAGTGTCTATTCCACTCACGAATGTGGGTGAAGGGTTCCTTGTTGTAGTTCATTGTCAACAATGGGAGTGAAAAAAACCTCATTTCAGCAGAGGTCATGAAGCGGTTGGGCCTATCGACCACACCACATCCACAGTCGTACACCATCAGGTGGCTTCACCAAGGATGATATATCCACATTTGATCCAAGTGGATATTGATGGCCACCCGCCTATTCCACTTAGGGCCCCACCATTTTTTCATTCAATTTTTCAGTTTCCTTAATTGTAGCACAGTTTACTATTTTTAGCAGTTTTTCAAGCCCTGAACTTCCAAAGTCATTTTGAGGCCCTAAACGATGTTTTTTGGAAAAAAAGGGAGAAAAATGGAATTTCCTTCAATTTTTCTCACATCAAAATTTGTATTCCTCAGATAGATATTTTTAACGAGGTATTGTGCGTGTCAAACGGAGATCGTATTCCTCGGATAGTCAATTTACCCAAATGGGGCCCATAGTTTTGGTGCTTCATCTCCTGGGGTTAGGATTTTGGATGTTTAGGTTTTCCATTGTTTCTCAATAATAAATATGCCCTCAAGCCTCATTGTAACATATTTCATAGGCCTATAGCCACCACATCTCTTCTCATAAATAAGCTACTAGCGCCCTAGCTAGTTTATTTCCATTCTGTCGGTAAACAAATTTCAGTTCTTTGATATTAATGAAATAAAGTTTTATTTCCATTGCATATTTGTATTTATGATTATTTGTGTATTCTGTTGCATGCATGTATAATCTGGATCAGTGGTATCAAAGCGTTCTGCTCTTTCTCGATCCTTCTTTGCATGTCCCCAATGAGGTCGAGGTATAAGGAGTTAGGGCTTGATCTGGTTGAACCTTTGCAAGATCAGCATTGCAAACCCCGACATCCGCCCATGGGGGATGAAAAGAAAGATGAGGGAGTAGGATATACTATAAAAATATTGCTCAATTAGGCCCTCGAAAAACAAAGGAATGCAATGACAGATAAATTTTCCCAGATCCTTCAACGACTACCCACTAGCGGCGCATCTTCTTCCAACAGCCACTCTAGAGGTGTAACTCCTTTTAAGATTCAAGTAAACTTTGAAATTCCCATATTTGAGGGCCAAATAGATGCACATTTCATAGATATATGGTTAAATCTATTAGAAATATATTTTTCGGTTCATGACTTTTTCGACCAGGAGAAGATTATTTTGCACTCCTCAAAGCTACCCCCCATGTCAAGGACTAGTGGGAAACCTACTGTGAGAAAAAGGACAAGGGGGAAGCCTCTATGTTCTTGGTCGTACCCACTTGGAATTCTTTCTGAGACACCATCAAGGAACAATATTATCCCATGGAGAGCTATGAAGACAAGTACATACAATGGACTATGCTGAGGTAGCAAAGGGATCAAGATGTGCATGAGCTAACTAATCTGTTCCATACCCTGGGCACAAAGTTGGGTATCAAAGATTCAGAGAAACATTTAGTGCTAAAGTACCACAGTTATCTACACATATAAATTTAGGAGGAAATGGAGTTCCTCGACATCTCCTCGCTTGGTACGGCATATCGGTATGCTTCCAAGATTGAGCAGAAATTCAAACAAAAGAAGCGAGACTTTGGATCTGTGAATCAGATGTAAGGGAAATGTGCCCCCAAACCACAGAACAAAGGACAAAGGCAAGGCATGGTGTCCCAATAAATCCTCCCAAAGATGCAAGAAAATAATAACACCACAAATCTAAAGAAGGACATGGGAAAGCGATGTGTACTCCACTCACAACATAAGTGAGTGTCGGGAAAAAAATCACTAGTGGCCAAGATGAGGGCTTTTGAATCAAATGCATGCTCCGACTCTGAATCAAAACCTCATGAGGGGAATGACAAAGGGAAGTAGATTATTTATGTAGATCCCAATTCCATTATTTCCACTGTGAATATCTAAAAGGAGGAACCAAAAGATCGGAAGGAGGAGGAGCATCTCTTCCACTCCCAAATGTGGGTAAATGGTTCCCCACTATAGTTCATTATCGACAATGGGATACAAAATAACCTCATTACTCATAGGTCATGAAGCAGTTGGGCTTTCCGACCATAGCACACCCACATTCATACACCATCAGGTGGCTTCACCAAGGACGGGATCTTCACGTCAGCGAACAGTGTTGCCTTCCCTACAGCATCAAGCCCTTCACGAATGAAGTATTATGTGAAATTTCTCCTCTTGATGTTTGTGATGTATTATTAGGCCAACCATACTTGTGGAAGAGACATGTTGTGTATGAGTCTAGACCTCGCGCTATTATTATTACTTTGGGAAATAATTTGTACAGGATATCGGAGGTACCACCGCCTGCTGCTATCTCTTCGGTTACTTCAAAACAGTGCAATAAGCTCATTTCCAAAACTGGGAAATTTGTTTTCCTCATGATCTGCCCTTAGGGAAAGAAGAATACTATGGCCATGACCTCTACACAGGGCTCCTCAGCACGACAACAACAAATGTACAAGGCCATGGAGGATTATAGGGACATCTTCACCTCACCTATAGGTGTGCTTGTGCACTGTCATGTCAAGCACCCCATCGATCTAAACCTAGGTGCGTCACTGCCTAATGGACCGACCTGTCGATGCTCTGTTCTAGAGAATGATGAAATCAAGAGGAAAATTCAAGAGTTTTTAGATAAAGTTCACATTTGGCTGATTTCATTGCCATGTGGGAGCCCGGTCATGTTGGTGCAGAATAAGGATGGGACTTGGAGACTCTGTATTGACTATTGGGCGCTGAACAAGATCATTGTCCGAAATAGGTACCCTCTCCCATGGATTGATGACCTTCTGGACCAACTCAGAGTGAAATATTTCAGCAATATCAACCTGAAGTTCGGGTATCACCAGGTATCGATTGAACCCTCTGATGTGTGGAAGAATACCTTCAAAACCAAGGAGGGCCTTTTGGAATGGTTGGTCATGCCTTTCGGGTTGACGAATGCTCTCACAATCTTCATGAGGCTGATGGAAGAAATATTGCGGCCATTCACCCACTCATTTGTAGTAGTGTACTTGGATGAAATCATGATCTTCAGCCAGACTTTGGAAGAGAACCTCCACCACATCCAACAGGTCCTTCAAACACTTTTGGCATGAACCAGGTTTAGTATCTAGGATACATTATTGATGAACGGGGGTGCATGTGGATCCAACCAAGATCCAATTCATTCAGGATTGGCTAGCCCCAACCACTCTAACACAGCTTCACAACTTTTTGGGACTTGCTAATTTCTACCACAGGTTCGTGTTGGGATTCTCTCATATCACTTTTCCCTTGAGTCAAGTCACCAAGGGAGGAGGAAAAGAAAAATTATTTTTGTCAGAATATTAATAGAAGGCATTCATAGAATTGAAACATCGCCTCTGCTCCACCCCAATGCTCACATTACCAAACTTGCAACAACCATTTGAGATCGATATAGATGCCTCTGACTATGCTATTGGGGAAATTCTTACTCAACAGGGGCATCTAGTGGCATATCATATTGATACATTATCTGACACAGTCCGCAAGTAACCTAATTATGACAAAGAAGTGTATTCCATTGTGTAGGCTTGCTGACAATGGAAGCATTACATTTTTGGGAAGGAAACAATCATCCACACAAACCAGCGACTCTGGTAGTTCATACATACATAAGGTAAGTTACAGAACGATCACCATCAGAAGTATTCCACATATCTACAACAGTTTCATTTGAACATCAAGTACAAGAAGGGTAGCACCAATAATGTTGCATACTTCCTCAGCGGACCACTGATCGTGGCACTCACCACCATTCTCAAATCTTGTGGGCACGCGACTTCTGATTGGCCGCTTTTCTACAAGAGTGATCCAAAATTTGGCCAAACATACAAGAAACTCTTGGAGGGTACGCAAGCTCCAAATTTTCACCTCCAAGATGCATTGCTATGTCACCTGGGACACCTTTGTGTTCCATCAAGTGAGCATGCCAAGATGATTCGGGAAGTGCACTACAGTCGAGTCACTGGGCATTTCAAGGTCAAGAAAACAGTGGTAGTATTACAGAAGTATTTTGATTGGTTGAACCTTCGACAGTATGTTGGGAAGTACATCAGATCCTGCACTTATTGAGACATTTCCAAACCGATCATCAAGAAGCAAAGCCTCTATACTCTGCTACCTACCCCTAGTCGACCTTGGGAATCCATTTCCATGGATTACATGTCGGGCCTTCCTTATATTAAGCATGGAAATGACTATGTTTTCATGGTCATCAACAGATTATCGAAGATGGCTATTATGGTGGCCTTCAAGAAGAATATCATTGAAAAATCCACTGCTAAACTCTTCTTCGAACAAGTTTGGGTGCACTTTTGGATCCCAAAATATATCATCTCAGATCGGGACAACAGGTTCCTTGGAACATTTTGGTCTAGCCTCTAGGTCTCCATACTTTATGTTCTTCTCCAAGTCTCCATACTTTATGTTGCATCACCCCACTGGCTATGCTTTCATAGTATTTCGCTATTTTCCTCTTGCTTCTTCGTCTTTGTTTTACTGCTGCTGGATTTTTCCGAGATACTCTCATCATTATCCGCCTTATCAATTCAACTTTTCTATCCAATATATTCTCTCCAGCATTTTCAATCAAACCTTTACTCACAAAACAATTATTAAAATAAAAAATATAAGGCTTCAGTGCCTCTTTCTCCTCTGGCAACATTTCAGTATGCTACTCTGAAATTTTCTCATCCATCAGCACATCAGTATGCTGATTTAAATTATCTATGAGACTATCAATTAGTCCCTCCTCCACATCATTTGTTTGAAGAATGTCTCCCTGTTTTGTGTCTTTCTCTTTCAGCAACTCACCCTCAGTATAGATCCTCTACTTTTCCAACTCTCTTCTCTGAAGATCTAAATTTTTGTATAACTTAACAATCTCAACTGGGGTAGAACTTGGAAATTTTATACAACTTTCCATACCTTCATTTGTTGTTGACCAATCATCAGATGGCCCTTCTTCCTCTGCTTCAATATTCTGCTGAATATTTCCATGAGACCCCTCTGTCTTCATTTCTTTTTGAGATCTTGCTATCTCGGCATCATTCTGAATAGATTTCAGATTCAACTCTTCTTCTTTAACAAACTTCAAATTTTTCTTAGCACCCTGTGATGTACCTGTAAACACACACAAATCATTAGTCTTAAAAACATAAGACCTTGTGGTCCCACTGGATTTTTTAGTCAACATATCTCTTTGTTGCTCTGAATCCTTCATTTGATTCAGTTCCTCTGTAAGTTTCTCTTCTGTCACATTATCACTTTCAGCAAAACAATGAACTACACTTTGGCTCACATATCAAATCTACCTTTAAACTCAGTAAATCTTCCTTCAATCGAGCATTCACTCTATGCTCCCACATCACTTGCAATCTATGCCATGTTACTTTCCTCTTCATACTCCATCCACATATCTAGTCTACTTTACCTCTCTCTAACATTTCCATCAACAACTTGAGACAGAAATTTATCTCAGCTCTCTCTCTGTCAATCTGCTCTTGACTCATTCTCATGCCATTTGACTTGGAATCTTCCTCCTCATTTCCTCTATTGTGGTCTTCTTCATAACCTCTGCAATGAACTTTAGTAGTCATCTTTGTTTCTATCTTCATGAGTTCCTCACTCATTCATCATGAGCTGTACTAAAGCCTCTACAACAGTAGTCTTCCCTGCTGCCACTTACCTCACCAATCCTCCCTCTAGACTTGGTCTTTGGCAAGCACCGGTTCTCTATTCTCTGGAACCTCTTTGAGCATCCTCTCTGCTCTCTCTAGGCTTCAACTCACTTGGACACAATTGTTCTTCTTATTCAATCTCCTTTGGAATTTTTCAAGGTTCTGCTCCCTACTTTGCTTTTGCTCAGAAACTATTTGTAGTCCCTTTCAACAGTACTTTTAAAACTGTGATATTTGTTTCCTAATATTTCCTTCAACTGTCTGCAGCCTGTATTTTGCAAATATTATCTTCAAAACCAGAGTTAAAATAAAACATATCAGCTCACCTTAAAGATCTCTGTGTGATCTTGCTCCATCTCTCATCTGCACTGTATCTCTATGTGCTATCATCTTTCAGACTCAAAGTCTGATCTCCATCAAACATACATTCTCTGCAATTCTCAAAAAAAAAAAAAAATCTCAAAAAGAGTTTTTCCATTCACCCAACTCCACAAAATTTCCATTCACGCAAATGTCAAAACCCCCACATTATGATGTAGGAAAACAACGCACAATTCATACACTTACACTTTCAATTCAACAAACTTTGTCTTATGTAAAATTCTAGGCTTATTTTCTTCACAAAGGTAGAATTGATTTAATACTTGATGACAATTCTACAAGCTCTCCTTTTAAGCTATCAATAATTGCATATATTGCAAATCTCACCATACTCATTAATTCAAAACAAAGTAATGAAATCTAACACAGAAATAGAGTTGCATCCCCTATGCAGGCATCTTTAACATGATGCTTACCGTTGTACTTGGTGCGACATGGTGCCCACAGAAAACACTTCACTTATGTGATTTGATGGCCAGCATTTGTGTTTATATGCAACAATTAAATTAAACCCCATTTCATTATTGATTGCAACGTTGTTTTATATACACTTCATTTATATAATTGTGAATCCCATTTTTTGGTCAGCATTTCTATTTATATGTAATAATGAAATTTAAAACCATTTATTTCTTCATTTTATAATCGGTGATAGATAATATAACTCTGTGTAATGTTTGAACCAGTGACCGCATTAAACACCACAACATTCAATGTAATCATAACCAAACGGTTTCAAATATAATTCCGAACATTGGTTGAAAACTACACTGAGTTATTTGCATCCAAGGTAAAATTCAATCTATTATCCCTTACACTTTACATCAATGTATTTATCATGCCAGTTCTATGCATTTCGACTTCAAATGCTGAACACGATTTCTAAGAATTACCTGCGTTTGCCTTTTTGCTGAAGTCTTGCCACGCTAATAGTTTTCGTCCCCTTCTATCTGCGTTGGTTCTTCACATTAACACCACTCAGCCATTTTTAATAGAGAGCTCTACTACTCCATGTAAATACAAATGTAACATTTTCCTTTGAAGTACGCTACCTCCCTTGAACGCTAGCTCTTCGAATGTAGTGCTGGCCCTTCATACATATTTCCCATCTTCGATTACACTGGTTATCGAACATCGTTGCCTCTTTTTCACAATCATACCTGCACTCATATATTCACACACAGTCTATGCATATATCCAAAACATATATATTTTAGCTCTGATACCAAATTGATGTAGGGATTCTGCTAGAAAGAAAATCCTAGCATATAAAAATTCACTGCTTCACTCCATTTGAAAATGCTCAACTTTTCTTCAAATATAACCATGAAAACATTTAGCTCAAAATTTACATGAAGGAGAAAGAGCCATTCAAATCAACTACAGACATAAAAATATAAAAATTCTCTGGCCAAATATTACATTGGGCAGCCTCTTGTCTCTTGGCCCTTCAAACCATCTCTCACGCTTATTGTACTCATCACAACACTCAGCTCTTGTTCTTCCTCACAAAAACACTCCTATTTATACATAAATAATGTATTTATTTCACCCCAAAAATTTCTCCACTCAATCCTCAACTAAATCTAATTTAGATTCATTTTAGGTGTGGACTCAACAAATTCCTGTACATAGAATTCCTACTCCCTAAATTTGCTACCTAATTCTATTTCCCTCATATCCTTTTAATTATTAAAGAATATATACAATAATCCTCACCTTTACATTTTTCTCTCTTAAATTATTAAAATTAATAAATAATTAAAAAGCCTCACCCCATATTTCACACAAATGAATAATTAAAATTGAGCTTAATGCTCTTGCATCAAAATCATGTTCTTTCCAAGGAAAATTTCTTTCATTGGCTACTCTTATATGCAAACCCATATGCCAGTGACATGGAATACAAGGCCTACACTTTCTACTAATATATCTCAAGTTTTTTTTCCAACAATCTGGTAAAATTTGACATTAATTGATATCAATCTAGGGTAGGTTGCATAACATCTTCCTATTTTAGGAAAATAATTGTCCCAATGGATAATTTCATGTTCCCATCTCTATATAATATACACATATGCAAATCATGCATTCCAATATTTTTTCAAGAATGTAAAAATGGTTGGGTAGCTTTGCCTCCCATCATGAAGATTTTCCACACACATATTGTTGTTATGAGGTTGTACGCTAGTTCTTACAGGTTTGGTGCATGTATCTGCTATTGTGAATGAAGAATATAAGTATCGATGTCTCATCATCTAACTCTTTTTTTTCAAATAGCTCATAAAATATGCAACAAAGTTGTATTTAGATGTCCTTTGGATACCAAAAATTTAAGGAGATGCTAGATTTTGGGAATTTTTAAAAATATGAAATGGTCAACAAATTCAAATTCAATTTTTTAATCAGATTCTAGAATACTATGGAAATATACAATCAAAATATAGAAATAGGCAAGTTAAATTTGCTAAAACAAAAAATGTCAAAAGGCATCATACTGTGGCTATAATTTTCATGCAATGCTTGGGACTCAATGACATGAAACCTATACTCTTAGGGTCTCTCCTCTATTGGGACATGTAGAGGCACACTAATTTTTTCTTACCAATCACCTTTCTTTCAGGGAGATCCAAAGGTAATGACATGAGAAGAGGCCTAGGTTTCATGGAAAAATATGAAATATCATGATAATTAATCCTAGACGGTTTAATATCCCAGTTATGATTAGAACATAAATTCCTAAGAAATATTGAAGTTTTAGTGGATGAAAATCAAATATCAAGAGACAAAGGGTAGGAAACTTCATTGTATTCCTTGCTCTTTCCATCCTAAGAGAAGATACAAATTGGAGTCTTGAATTTTTAAGTCCAGAGTTTAGAATTACCCAGAAGTTTTAGTATGACTCAAGTTCATTCTCATCAAAAATTTTGTTAATATTGTGGTTGCTTACTGGGTTCTCTATTTCAGGGGAAATCCTACTCAATTAGATAGCCATATATTCATAAATACGAATTCACAGTTACAAAAACAATCCTAAAATAATGTCAAAATCGACGCAAAAGTTGAGATGGTGAGGCTGGAATGTAGGACATAAGAATTCTTTTTTAATATATTTTTCTTTGCATGCACAATGGATTAAAATTATGTATGCCCCTCCACTCTCTATAATGTCTTCATCTGGATCAAAATTCAAGATTTTAGTCGACTCTCCATTTCTAGAATCGACTTTAAGAGAAAAAATTAGACATGTTAGCAGGTCCATTCTATACACTTCGGGAATTTTTGCAAGTGATTTTGCAAACTGTATAACATAATTCACCTGCATGAGAAACAAACACATGTTTCACTTGGTGGTAATCCAATTATACTCCTAGAAAAATAAGGCAATCATGCTTTGATCCCCTACTTTTCTAAATGATTTTGTGAGAAAATTGACAACAATTATTCAGTATTGTAGAAACAAGTGAAGACAAATAAAAAATATAGAAATATTTTGTAATAAATTTACACATCCACCTATATAGAAATCATGACCAAGTTCCATATTCTCCCCTCGGACTAGGTCATGCAAACCGGCATATTAATCACAAACAGGAGAATCAACAAAGTAAATATTTTTACGAGTATTTTTAGATATAGCACTTCTATTCTCAGTATAGAATAACGGAAAAAGAAAAATCAGAGAAAATTGACTAGAAAAGAACAATAACAGAAAAAAATTAAACCTCAAATAAGCTCATCTTCTCATCGTAAGTGTTTTTTTTCTACAATTACAACATATAATGATTTCATTTAATTTTTCCATTCACTTACATGAAGTTGTTCATTCAACCTTTGTTGTTAGGATAGAATTTCAATTCACACTAAAGCTCCTCAAATAATTGTGTAGCCAAGCCCCATGATGCATGGGCATTCTCGGAAGAGCATTACCAAGGTTTGCATCACTCCCATGATAATGATAGACAGAGAGAGATATACTCTTCTTCTTCTTCCACTGCTACTTAATCTAGGTCCTCACACTCCTTCTAACAAAATAATGCATCTGAACCCCTTAAAATAGGGAGATTGGTCCATCATCATCATTATCTATAACTTATTTTTATGACGTTTAACTTCTTATTATATAGAACTATGCCAACAAATTGTTATTCTCAGTAAATATTATTATACATAAATATTTTTATATATCTTCATGCCTAAAATATTTATAATAATATTTTATGGGAAATACCTCCAACAAACTTATGCTCCTAAATCAATCAATACAAGATTGCAATCATAGATAAATCTTTGTATCATAGAGAGATTGGAACATGTAATAACTTATGAATCACTTATTTAATTGAATGCACTTAAGTGATTTGAGGCATAAAGAAGTATCTTTTATAGCTTTTTTAATTGGCATTTTGAGTGATATTTATCTTAATTTTTCTATATTGTATGGTGGTCTAAACCTAATATATCCAATGTTTGGTCATCTTGTACAGACTGATGTGTCAGAGTAAGTTACAGAAAATGAACTATATCTAAATTAAGTTACATTTATTTAAAATATATTGGCAATTACATCAAGGGATGATAGAAACCTACATGATTTAATCAATTTTACTTGATCTTAATCTCAAGAGATGTTATTAATAGAATGTTGTGAGAGATGGAGAAATTCTGATAAGAAGCTGAATTTATTGTCATGTTTGAAATGCCTCTCAACCATAGACTTTTATTAGCTATTGTTGGAGAGATAAATCCCCTCTGCGAATAGAGGCAATCCCTACTAGCCTAGATCAGGTCTAGCAACAACCGAGTCATGCTAAGACGCAAGTTCCTAATTGCAAAAGACCAAGATACAACAAGAGGCCTACATTAAGTCCTACGCTGTTGTCATTTGTGGAGAAGATGGCGCGTCCATCCTTTGCTTTGGAAAATCACAATTCTCCCACTCGATGCGATCGAACACCTGCACATACAAGAAAAAACAACAAAAAAACAAGTGTAAAACCTAATACATGCAACTGTGTATCAGTCAGAAAAGATACAAATCATAACATAAAACATGAACATCTGAGTGGAACCATAATCGAAGTCGCTTATTATTAATCAGAACAAAGAAAGATACAACCTGAGCTCTGACGCTGGATCTTCCTTCGGAGGGTCGACAGAGTAGTACGTCTCGGTAAAGCTCGTTGAGAAAATGAAAAGTCTCTCTCTCTTCGGTTGTTTGACGATAATCTCCTTATAGTTGATTCAGCTCTATTCAGGCTACCAAGAATAATTTTCTCAACCATTCAGCCCCTTCATCAATGGAAGATAGCTATATTTATAGAGGAGAGGAGGAGGTTGGGATCCCTACAATAGTGGAAGGGAGGCCTTATCCCTTGGGAGGTTCCCCATAAGGTGGAAAAAAGAGGCCAAAGGAGGAAGGCCATGGTTATTCAATCGAAACCACTCCTCATGACTCATCCACGAAGTTGTTATAATCAAAACTTCACCTCTTTTTTTAAAAAAATTTCCATAAGCGGATTGGCGCAGGTGCTTAACTGGGACAGAATGCCAACTTTCTCAGGCTCAGTGTTAATTTTCCTCATTGCCACGAGGACATAACGGGCTAGCAGCGTGAAGGAAAAAATAGGTGTTTTTATGGGTCTGCTCAGGAAATTATCAACAGAAGGAAAGTTGTCCTCATGTCAAGGGATGCAATGATGGTATTCGCAAGGCATGAAACTGCTTATTTATCACATAAAAAAACCTCCAATGAGCGAGATGGGGATTTCAGGGATGGTGAAAAATTATTGTGTAACAGATGCACCCTAAAGAATGAGGCCCGAGAGAGAGAGAGAGGGGTGAAATGCTTTACGAGATCGTGTCCAACTAAAAACATTGTCGTCAAAAAACCTGCGTAGACAAGTACAACTGATGTCTCAAATACATGATATATGTGGTATGGGTGCAGCCATCCATAATAGAGTATACAATAATCAAGATCCAAGGCATGGACGTAGCCATCCAGTAAGGATCGATAAATAGACTCAGGTATGGTCACAGCCATCCAATCAATGAGTCATGTAACCAATCATAATAATCCACAAAATTGTAGCCTGGATTCTAGCAGACAAAACCCAGGGTCTTATGCTCCATTTCGACCCGAACAAAGTACAAGTTCAAGCATGTGAATATGTGAGCTGAAGTTGAACATGAAAGAACATCGTCTGATTACCAACCAATGATGAAAGTTGTTAACAGACGCGAGAGGAACCACCAATAATGACAATGGCCCTCAAGGTAATATAGGTACAATCCATGGAATGTGAACAGTGAGCTAGTGTCGAACAACCGCAAAATCATCTGATCAAAGGTCAATGATGAAAACCTTGCGTCAAATGCAAAGAACCTGCCATTGAGGCATGCAGGCTCCAAGGTACCAGAAGGGAGTCTCTAGATCAACTTCCTGGATAATGAGCTGAAGTCGATAGGAAGTGACCTTGATCGAAAGTGGGCCATAGTGTTTCCTGCATCATCGACGCTAGACAGAGGAAAATATTTTTTGTGAATCAAGATCAGATGAGAATCAGAGGAAGGTTGAAACTGCAGAGGTCAACTTATCTTGAACATATAAATGGCACGACAATGGATTTTGCAGTATTTGACGTCAAAATATTAGAGGTCATGATGACGAGGAAAAGAGCATATGAGAGGTCAAAATGGATTACCCAAACCCACGGAGGCAAACAGAGAATGAGATGAGATGTCCCCAACCCGACACGAATGCAGACAAGTGCCATGTTCAAGAGCGACATATTGCCGACACAACGACGATACTGGTTCCATTTTTCCCCACCATTTTTGGCGAGTACCTATTATTTTTACACAAGCTTGAAGGGGATACCATATGCTTGTCATATAAATTCATCTTTCGGAAAAATCCATCCTAGTACATTTAACAAGCCCTAGGAAGGAGGAACTTGAATATCGTCATTACGACTAAATCTGATGTCATCAAGGTTTAACGAGTTTGAAAAAGGAAAAACTCAGCGTCTTTTCATGTTTAGAGAGTTTGAAAAGACAGCGGAAAAGTAAACTCCAACAGTCCCCTTTCATAAATAGTTCCTCAGATCCGAAAAGGTAGAAAACTATGTCTGAGAAAACCTCCTAGTCGCAATAGGCTAGGGTATTCCCTTTTCGTAAATAATCCATCCCAGCCTGAAATTGGGTAAACATATATTGGGTAGATATCGTTTCGCAGCCACTTTAACGATATCAAAACGACAAGCGACTCGGCAATATTCTCATGTTTAGAGAGTCAGAAAAGAGCTGAAAGATGACTCCTTCTGGAGGAACGAGTGGTATAAAGGGTAGCAACTGGTTCCGGTAATGGTGGAACTGCTCTGAACAAATAAAGGTTAAGAGGATGTCTAACAAGACCACTCATCGCAGCGGTTCCTCAGGAACGGGTAACACAACCAAGTGAAGTCATATGATCGGCCAAGCATATAGTGACGATGGAGTGAGAAAACCAAGGCTCATCTGGAAAAAACAGGTTGATAAAATGGCAATCACAAGAGGTAAAATGGTAATGGTTTCGTTTTTACAAAAGCTTGAAATTAGGAAACTCTGCTTGAAGTTGGTTTCATTTTTTTCACAAGCTTGAAACAAAGATAAACTATGCTTGAAACCAGTTTCATTTTTACACAAGCTTGAAACGGAAACAAACTCTGCTTGAAAAAGTAAGCATGCTCCCAGCATAGTGACTAAACTTGAGGTACATGCCCCCCAAGCTTCAATCCATATGAAAGGCAGATGGAGTGAAGGTTCAAGTTACGATATTAAGAGAAAGTCTCAACTGGGATTTTACAAGATCTTATCAGAGACTAGAATTGAACGGGAACGTGTTTCATTGTTTTAATGAGGTTGACACATTAAAATAAATATCCTCAGAACACCTTGTTTCATGTTTTAAGGAGCTTGACACAAGAAAATTAAATTTGCTCTAGACACCCTTGTTTCATTTTTTAGGGAGCTTGACACAAGACAAGGAACTCTGCTCTGACAACCTTGTTTCATTTTTTAGGGAGCTTGACACAAGAAAACGAACTCTGCTCCAACGGTCTTGTTTCATTTTTTAACGAGCTTGACACAAGAAAATGAACTATGCTATGATGATCTTGCTTCATTTCTTAAGGAGCTTGACACAAGAAAACAAACTGTGCTCCGATGACCTTGTTTCATTTTTTAAGGAGCTTGACACAAGAAAACGAACTCTGATCTGAATGCCTTGTTTCATTTTTTAAGGAGCTTGACACAGGAAAAGAACCATGCTCCGACTAGCTTGTTTCATTTTTTAATTAGCTTGACACAAGAAAATGAACTATGCTCCGAAAATAACTCATCATGATGAACAAGAAGTCATCGCTTCCAAGAGTTCCACTCCCGATGGAAGGAAAACATCCTGGAAGTCTGGACCCAATGCCCCCAGCACACTATGCACAACGGCATCATCACTGAGTACAAGCATAGGGTAAGTAGCCACATAGTTGACCTGCATTGAGGCAGATACAATGAGTGGATAAAAGCCAGGAAGGGATGATGGCGGGCCAGCTGCCACATCAGGACCAAAGAACGAAAGCTAATCAATGGTCGCGATCTGTCCTTCATGTGGAAAATGGACCACATGAAAAAGGGAGGAGAAAAGTGCTCCCATGGCATAGGTGTAATTGTGCCCCAAGAGAATATTGAAATCCAAGGGGCCTAGAACAACCATCACATCCATATGGACAGTTTTACCTCCCAAAGTAATAGGTAACCTTGGAAGGATCCCTAACAGTTGACTATTTCTTCTGTTAAATGTCAACAGATTCTGCGTAATAGGCGCAAGCGGCGGCGAACCGAAAGCTTGCCAAGTAGTTGAGGATAAAATACTAACAAACGCGCCTTCGTCTATAATGGTGCTAGGTACAGCTAGACCAAAAACCTGTACCATTATCTTGAAAGGCACATAAGATGGAAGGCAGTATCTTGCAAATCGACTCCAGTCAAAGGAAGTGACCAAACTACTCGGAGGGGCTACCATCGAACCGATATGGTCTTTCTCTGGTGTTACAGAAGAAGAAGGAGCATCCTCCACGACCTCCATCTCGAAGGCGGGAGGAGTATCCTTCAGAACCTCCATCACAGGAGGCAGAGGAGCAGCTTCTTGAGATATAGGGGTAGGAGAATCTTTCTCTAAGTCCGAAGAATCTGAAGAAACAAGAAGAACCTGAGGGATGTGAGGTCAACTCTCAACGGAAAAGGCCTGGTGCACCGCAAACAGGTCCAGTTCAACCGATCCCACGACCAATGGTTGGTCAGGGATGGATTCTTGAATTTGAATTTCTGGGGGAGCAGTATTAACCAAGGATTACTCTTGACCAATCGTAGGATTATCTGGTGGAGGACTCAAAGAAAGTCGTTTATAACCAGCTCGAAGGCATGGTGTAGAAACGGTTGAGTTTTCCAAAACTCTCTTGGCTTCATCCATATACGGACAAAGGTGAATGGCATGATGCCCTTCACATAACTTACAGGGATTGGTGATCTTACCCTGTTTCTTAGGAGTTTTACTAGCACTAGCTGAATATGTGCCCCCAACCTGACTCCCGGAAGCTAAAGGCAACAGTGGACAACCGTTGGACCATACTTCGCGCACCTTGGGAATGCCAGGGCAGTCTCGAATAAGATGGTCTCCTGTGCACAACATGCAGGGGAACTTGACTTTCCGCAGAGGGTTGGAAGGTTTTTCAAGAAGAGATGCTTTAGAAGTAGTAGTTGCAGCCTTAGCCTCTCCCTTATCATACTTCTTCTTCTTTGTCTTCTTCTTCTTCTTCTTAGCCACCTGGTTACTTGAATCCAGACTTTCACCAGGTGAAGTAGATGAGGAGGACATAGAAACAGGTGAAGAAGGGGAGAGGTCCTCCTTGGAATCAACATGATGTTGTTCAGGCGGAGGAACTGATTGACCAATAGTCAGGACATTCGGGACCACAGAGGTTGAAAACAACCAAACAGGCAACCCAACAGTTAACCCAAGGAGGGACAACGTTGCCATATAAGGAGCACTAACATTCCTAAAAGGAGGAAAATGACCTGGATTCCCATTGGAGGGGATTCCTTGGTTGGTGAACTTCGGAAAAGTTGCCATCAGAAATGATCTTCAGAACAACACCCTAAGGAAACTAAATTTAACCAGGAATATTTCGTGGGCAGTTAAATTTTAGAACATTGAAACAAAACTCTGTTGTTTCATCTTTTAAGAGTCGAGAAATAGACAAAAGGTGACTCTATCACTTTCAAATTGGAAATAAGCATGAAGGGACAAGCGCTTGATGATCCTTTAAAATTTAATGAGTCAGAAAAGATAAAAATCACTACTCTGGTAATCTAGGCAAAGGGTGTACCAGATATCCATGAACTGCAATATACACCTTGGTTTCAAAATCAACCAAGAACTTGACGTATGTGCAGGAAATCTCCCCGAATGCTGTGTCTGGTGTACCACAGGTATAAGGCGGAAGACTCGGCTTCCTACGGATAAAGGATAGCAACCTAGTGGGGTATCCCTTTATAAATGCGACAATACGAGGAGCACAAGTCTGTACTAGCGATATCTGAAGCCAAATGGCGAGCAACAGGTGCTAGGTTTAACGACGCCAGAACGCATCACTAGCCTAGACTTCTAAATATTTAGTTAATGTTTCAATGTTGCCTTAAGGTAAATTGAATAAATTTTAAAGTTAATCTTCAATTATGTTTCAATTTCAAGGCCCTATTGCATGTCATCTGAAAATATCCTATATGCATCTATATGACAAAAGAAATCTTTCAATTCAATGAATGCTATCTAGTTAAGAGAAGAGTTTCAAACAATGATGCAACAAACAACAATACTGAAAATGAAATCTTTTCCAAACTAGATGACTTTCACTATCCAAAATTAATTTCAAACATTCAACAATGTGAATAATGCAATGTAATCTATGAAAAATCCTCTTTTCCGAAAACTATGCAATTGTAATCTATGCACAATTTCATTTTTCTTTTCAAATGATAAGAATGCACTCAATGCATTTTTTGATGAAATGAGAATCTACTCAATGCATGCTTTTAATGAAAGAGAATGCACTCAAAGCAACTTTTAGCTTTCAATCATTAAACAATGTAATCTAAGTTCAATGATAGATCTCAAAAATACTTTTCAATGCAATGTGATCTAATGCATTTTAATGAAAAGCAAACTATGAGACGAAAACTAAATGAACGCAATTCTCCTTAATGAAAGGATGAATGCAAAAGGGATGCAAACAAACACTAAGAATGCAATTGTTGTTTCAAAACACTTTGTAATGAAATTCCTCAAAAGGTGTTAAGACATATGAGTTCAAACACAAAGAGGACTTCCAAAGCATGAGATCAAAACAAGGCACTCATTCCCTTTTACATCAAGCAATCATGGAAAGAATACATTCCAAACAATGAGCAATGTAATCTATGCTCATACAAAGAAAGGCTAGAAGGGAAAGACACACTGGTGAAGGATTTAGGGAAAAAGTCTCAATTTTCACACACCCTGAAATTGGCACGACTTTCTCACTGACAACTAGTGCCAACTAGCGCGACTTTCTCACTAAAAACTAGCGCCAATGGAAAATTGGCGTGGGTTGCTAACTGACCAAAATCACCAATGCGTTTTCTCCCAACCAAGACCAGACTCACCACTTCAAGAAAAATCTAAAACTAACCCAGAAGCAAAGTACTAACCCAAAAAAAAAATCTGAACAAGGGAAAACCCTAGCACCTACAGGAAATGGCACGACTGTCTAGCTGTAATCCACGCCAGACAGGGGATGGCGCAAGTAATGAACTGGAAACCTGCGCCAATGGGCGCGACTGTCAGGGTGGAAATTGCGCCAATAAAGACAACCATGAAAAGATGAAAACTTCGGAAAAGAAAAGGTCAGATCTGATCCTTTGGGGCTGAACAGAGGTTTTACACTAAAATAAAGCGAACTAGAAGAGTTGATCAAGCAGACAAGACCCAAAATCAACCTAAAAGACAAGACAAACTCCAATCAATGTCTCCCCAGTGGAGTCGCCAATTTGTTGGAGAGGTAAATCCCCTCTATGGATAGAGGCAATCCCTACTAGCCCAAATCGGGTCTAGCAACAACCGAGTCACGCTAAGACGCAAGTTCCTAATTGCAAAAGACCAAGATGCGACAAGAGGCCTACCTTAAGTCTTACGCTGCTATCTTTTGTGGAGAAGATGGTGCTTCCGTCCCTTGCTTTGGCAGATCACAATTCTCCCGCTTGATGCGATCGAACACCTGCACGTACAAGAAGAAACAACAAATAAACAAGCGTAAAACTTAATACATGCAACTATGTATCAATCAGAGAAGATACAACTCATAACATAAAACATGAACATCTGAGTGGAACCATAATCGAAGTCGCTTATTATTAATCAGAACAAAGAAAGATACAACCTAAGCTCTGACGCTGGATCTTCCTTCGGCGGGTCGACAGAGGAGTACGTCTTGGTAAAGCTCGTCGGGAAAAGGACAAGTCTCTCTCTCTTTGGTTGTCTGGCAATAATCTCCTTACAGTTGATTCAACTCTATTCGGGCTACCAAGACTACTTTGCTCAACCATTCAGCCCCTTCATCAATGGAAGAGGGTTATATTTATAGAGGAGAGGAGGAGGTTGGGATCCCTACAATAGTGGAAGGGAGGCCTTATCCCTTGGGAGGTTCCCCATAAGGTGGAAAAAAGAGGCCAAAGGAGGAAGGTCGTGGTTATTCAGTCGAAACCACTCCTCATGACTCATCCATGAAGTTGTTGTAATCGAAACTTCGCCTCTTTTTTTCAAAAACTTTCCATAAGAAGATTGGTGCAGGTGCTTAACTGGGACAGAGCGCCAACTAGCACGGGCTCAATGTTAATTTTCCTCATTGGCGTGAGGACATAACGAGCTACCAGTGCCAAGAAAAAAACAGGTGTTTTTAGGGTTATTCTCAGGAAATGATCAACAGAAGGAAAGTTTTCCTCATGGCAAGGGACGCAATGATGGTATTTTCAAGGCATGACACTGCTTATTCATCACATAAATGACCCTCAAATGGGAAAGATGGGGATTGTAGGGATGGTGACAAATTACTGTGTAACAGCTATATTAATGCAATATCTCATACATATTCATTTTTGGATATGATGAGCAGGTGATTCGCAACCATCCACGGGCATTAGATTTCTATGAAAGCATCAAGTAGAAATGGGGTAGTTTTCTCAGGAAGAAATTGACGCTTTTCACAATAAGGTCAATTCAATCTTGATGAAGATTTCATAAACAAACATGAGTAAAAGTTAAGAAGTTCATGATGAAAAGTCAAGAACTACATAGAAATGGATAAATGTGGGTAAGGAATTTTCATGGATTTGGTACAAAATGGATGTATTGAACCTTTGTGAGAAAAAAAACTCTCAAACCAATGCGGAAAAACCCCCAATGCTAGACAAACCAGTGACCTGACATCTATTGGGAGGGGATTTATTCCACAATTCTAGAATTGTATGATGTAAAAATTAGGTATGTTTTTAATGTTTTTGAAGGGAAGGATATAACTTAGAGTCAGAGAGGAAAATATATAACAATTACCATATGACTTCTGATTTGGTGTGCTTGTCTACTTATAGTCATTAGGCTACCCATTTTTACCTTAACACCATATATAACTTGTGAATATTTAAGAAAAGAGAATTAAATATACTTGGGTCAATTCATTTCCCACGAATTAACATACACATGTTTATCCATTATCCCGTGCTATTGTGCATGTTATTAATTTGGCATAATACAAAGTTAAGTTCATTATTTACATTTGATAGGCCTTTTCCAATGTAATTGTTCCACATTCAATATCAAACATGAGAGGTGTATCAAACCTAGTTCTAGATAGACCTCTGCCAGTGTAGTTATTCTGCATTCAATGCACCATCTAAATTCAATACATCATTACACAAAATTTTGACCAGATCATCCCCACTTGCACCCAGATTCTAGAATGCAACTGAGTTTTAATGGATGGAGAGGAACTAGATATTTGCAATAAAAAAAATTGAGTTCTAGGTCTGTTATACATTATTTCTCACCATGAAATTTGGCTGTCCATATAGGTCTATCACTACCTATATTGTGCTCCCTTAGAAGTCAAAAACCCTAATTTTCCTCAACCAAGTCTTGGAATTGGAGAAAAGTTCATTAAAACCCTTAAAAGTCTAACTCCACACTTTTTCTATCATTTTCCTATGGGTTAGCGGAAACTTGTTCTATAGCATGCAGCAACCCCCGCACGTTCTGCTACTAAAACCCGCGGACCCTTGTCAAAATTAAAATAAAGGAAAAATTAAATTCTAGAAGCCCAACTGGTTGAATATTCTCCCAACTGGAAGCTTCTAGAAGCACGATCAGTTTGAGATTTATCCCTCCACTCATGGAGCTTTATCCCTCCACTCATGGAGCTTATCCCTTGGTCCATGGAGCTCAAATCCCTTCGTGAGAGGAATCCATCCCCCTCTTCATGGAACTGAAACTACCTCCATTTCTTATGCAGGAGCATTGGACACTAGCCAGCAATGTAGGAGGTTTTGTCCACATGTTGTGGCTAGGAGGGTTTGAAAGCATTTTAATTGTTACAGCTAGGTGTCAATACCTTAGCTGATTATATTATTAGAGCAGTTAGAGTTGTAGAATTCGAACAGTTCTGTAATTTGAATAATTGTACTTAGGCATTTGATTTTCTTGAACGGTCCTCTCAGAGGAACCGAACAGTCGTATGTTTTGTATATAAATTGTATCCTTCGGATGTATAGAAGGGGGGAAGGATAAGAGAATTTCTGGAATAAAATCTGTGTACGAACAATTGCTTCCAATTGAATGAAATTCAAATTCTGTCGACTATCCATTGTCTTAAAATGTTAATAGAGAGAAAATTCGTTTGATTGTGAGGCGATTATGTATTGGCAATTCCATTTTTGTCTGTGAATTCCCATGAACTGTTTGAATAATCCCTGCGCATTTAATCCCACTCGTAGGCGTGGTCTGTATAGAGAATCCTGGTTAACATTGATGATGTTCCCGTATAAAGAGATAACCTTATTTTACTGTTAGTTGAAGCCAGAACCCGGGACTAAACCCTGAGTTAATGTATGCAAAGGAGATCGTAACCCGATGTAACCCGGGTCAACCTCGTACCAAAACCAGAAGTGGAATCGTAAAAGTGGGTTTCCCCATTTCGCACCGCCTTTGGTGCAGAGGCGGTATTTCTGGGTCGAGGAGCGATTCCATTCATTGAACAACACGTGGCTTAGACGAAGTTTCAAAACCGCCCCTTAAAGTACGCCATCGTGTGTTAACCTCCAACGGTGGACGCCGGGCGAAATCACGGAGAGCCGTCGATTTGGAAGAAGGCCATCTGATGGTGAGTGTTTGCGGAAGATGCACGAAGTCTAATAAAAAATCCCAAAGGTTAACTACGGTACAACACGAGCAGTTGATTGGACAATCATTTATATATGTGGGCCCGAACCAAAGGTCTGTTGTAAAGTCATTTGATTTAAAAAGGCAGCGTATTAATACGAAGTTATAACTTTGGTTATAAGGGCGGAGGTGAAATATCAAGTCAAAAAATATAATATAACATCAGAAGGTAGTGTATATGTTTGTTTTTCAATTTCTCTGAAATTGACAAATAAATTCAGAGAAAAATAAAATAGGCCACGTGGAGTGAAGAATGGGGTTCATCAAAGAGAATGCTGACAGGGCCACGTAGTTGTTGACCATCCCTCCATTGAAGCTGACTTTTGGCATTGCTGCATCATTTGTGGTATCAGAGCTAGTCTGACGTTGTTTTGCTGACATGGCAGTCCGAGTTGGAAGAGCTGCTGGCAGAAGAAGACATGTTGCCAACGCTGAGGTGTTGGGGATGTTGCAGAGGTTCGAGGCCAGAATAGATGCCATGGAGCGAAGACAGCCCATAGATCCTGAAGACATCAGTGACCTGAGACAGAAGAAGAAGAAGAAAATGTGGAAATTCCTCCTGACATGAGGCTCCTTAGGACTGTTCTGGGGTCTGCAGTTAAGCCCATAATTGAAGTGTCGAGTTATGCAGGGGGACTGAATCCAGAAGAACTAGTAGACTGGATGAACGAAATGAACAAATGCTTCGATTATGAAGAGATAAGCGAAGATAAAAAGGTCAAGTTTGCAGTGACAAAGCTGAAAGGACATGCTGCACTTTGGTGGGATGGAGTGTAGGAAGAAAGGAGGAGAGTTGGCAAGCAACCTATCAAGAACTGGACCAGAATGATGGCCAAATTGAAAGGTAAATTCCTACCTAGTGATTACCAGCTGACATTGTACAAACAAATGCAGAACCTGAGACAAAGGTTACTGACAGTAAAGGAATACACAGAGGAATTCTACAGAGTGAGCATAAGAGCTGGGAAATTTCAAGATACCCCAGAGAAGACTGCCAGATATGTAAATGGTCTCCGACTGGAGATCCAAGATGAGATTGGTCTTCTGTCTCCTAAGACAGTGGAAGAGGCTTATCAGATGGCCTTGAAAGCAGAAGAGAAACTCCTAAGGAAACAGTATGCTAAGAAGAGAGGTACTTTCCGTGGGAAGGGAAGTCAGGGTGGTAGACAAAATCCTACACCCAGGAATGGAGCTAACAGTAGCTCACCTCAGAATGCATCTACAGAGGATGATGCAAGGGGTAGAAGGGGTTCTTACAGAGGAAGAGGAAGAGGAGGCAGAGGCAGAGAGTTGAGGTGTTATAGATGCCAGGGAGTGGGGCATAAGCACTATGAGTGTCCAGAGAATGTGGGTACTGGTCCAAGAAATGTTGTTGTTGCCCAGGTTGAAAAAGAGGCAGAAATTGAAGAAGAAATTATTCCAGAGAGGGGAGAATCCTTAGTGGTAAATAAGGTCCTGTTGAAGCAAGCTAAAGAATTCATTGAGCCTGCACAAAGGAAGACTTTGTTTAGGAGCATCTGCAAAGTCCAAGGTAAATGTTGTCAGCTAGTCATTGATAGTGGCAGCACAGACAATCTGGTTTCCACTGAGGTAATAGAAAATTTGAAGTTGAATACAAGGGAGCATCCAACTCCCTACAGGGTTTCCTGGCTGCATAAAGGGCACCAGCTGGTTGTGAAAGAACAGTGTGAGATAGAGCTACAAATGGGCAAATACAAGGAAAAAATTTTGTGTGATGTAATGCCCATGGATGTGTGTCATATACTGCTGGGTAGACCTTGGCAGTTTGACAGAGCAGTAGTGCATGATGGCAAGAAGAACACTTACAAGCTCTTCAAATATGGGGTGCATCATACATTGATACCCATGGAAGAAGGAGAGCCATCCAGTAGAGTGATTGATCCAAATACCTTGTTGCTGAGCGGGAAGGAATATCTGCAGCAGATAGAAGAAGAAGAGGTAAGCTTTTCTTTAGTTTGCAAGCCTAAGGTAGTTCTTACTTCTACAAAGATTTCTGATTTACCAGTAGAGATACAAGAGATGTTAGGCAATTACTGTGACATTATTGTGGATGATTTACCTGATGAGCTGCCACCTGTGAGGAAGATCAGCCATTAGATAGACTTTATCCTTGGTTCAAATCTACCAAATAAGGCAGCCTACATAATGACTCCCAAGGAAAATGAGGAAATCAGGAGACAAGTGCAGGAGTTGGTGGACAAAGGACTGATCAGAGAAAGTCTGAGCCCATGTGCAGTACCAGCAGTTTTGAGCCCAAAGAAAGATGGAGGCTGGAGGATGTGTACTGATTCCAGAGAAATTAATAAGATCATAATCAGGTACAGATTTCCTTTGCCCAGAATTGAAGATTTAATGGACTCTTTGAGTGGTGCTAAATATTTCTCAAAGATAGATTTGAAGAGTGGATACCATCAGATTAGAATAAGAGAGGGTGATGAGTGGAAAACTGCCTTTAAAACAAATGAAGGACTGTATGAATGGATGGTAATGCCTTTTGGGTTGAAAAATGCACCTAGCACTTTTATGAGACTTATGAATGAAGTGTTGAATGAATTCATTGGTAAATTTGTGATAGTATATTTAGATGATATACTAGTTTTCAGCAGAACTAAAGAAGAACATTTAAGGAATCTTAATCATGTCTCGAAGAAGCTGCACCAGGAGAAACTACTGATAAATTTGAAGAAATGCTCATTCATGAAGGAATATTTGGTGTCTTTGGGTTTTTTTGTTTCTGCAGAAGGATTGAAGATGGACCTAGAAAAGGTTAAGGCAATTGTGGAGTGGCCTTCACCCAGGAATGTCTTTGAGGTAAGAAGTTTCCATGGACTTGCTAGTTTTTATAGAAAGTTTATAAGAAACTTTAGTAAGATTAATGCACCCATAATTGAGACCATAAAGAATAGCAAACATCCATTTAAGTGGACTGCTGAAGCAGAAATAAGTTTTAAACTATTGAAGCAAAAGATAACAGAGAAGCCTGTTTTGATTCTGCCTGATTTTACTTAACCATTTCAAGTAAAATGTGATGCCAGTGGGGAAGCCATTGGAGCTATGTTGAGTCAGGATGATAGGCCTGTATCCTATTTCAGTGAAAATTTGAATGATACCAGAAGAAATTATTCCTCTTATGAGAAGGAATTCTATGCAATTGTTCAGGCACTGAAGAAGTGGAGACATTACTTGATGTCCAGGGAATTTGTGTTATATTCTGACAATCATGCTTTGTAGTATATTGTGCAGCAGCCAAAGTTGAAACATAAGCATGATAAATGGGTTGAGTATCTCCAAGGTTTTAATTTTGTTTTGAAACATATAAGTGGCCAAGCCAATAAAGTAGCTGATGCTTTGAGTAGGATACACTTGCTTGTTCAAGAAAATAACTTTGAGGTTGTAGGATTTGATTTTCTCAAGGAATTGTATAAAACAGATCCTGATTTTAAAGAGGCATTTGAGGCATGCAGTAACCCTGTCTTAACAGATAGAAGCCAGTGGCTAGATTATTTTCTGCAGGAAGACTTGTTATTTATAAAGAACCAACTGTGTGTACCAAAATGCTCCATGAGAGAAAATTTGATCAAAGAAAAGCATAGTGGTGGACTTGCGGGACACTTTGGTACTGATAAGACTTATGAGCAGCTGAGTCACTTTTATTTCTGGCCCAAGATGAGAGCAGAAGTGGATAATTTTGTGAAGAATTGCAAAATCTGTCAGTATGCTAAGGGAAGGAGCCAGAATGCAGGATTGTACACTTCCTTGCCTATTCCAGACAGGCCTTGGGACATGGTGAGTATGGATTTTGTTCTAGGATTGCCCAAGACTCGAAGAGGGAATGATGCAGTATTTGTTGTGGTGGACAGATTCTCCAAAATGGCACATTTTATTCCATGTTACAAAACTAGTGATGCCACCCATGTTGCTAACTTGTTCTTCAAGGAAGTTGTTAGATTGCATGGGTTTCCCAAGGGTATTGTTTCAGACAGAGATACCAAATTTGTGGGTCATTTTTTGAGGACATTGTGGAAGAAACTTGGTACCAAACTAAGTTTCAGCTCAGCTTATCATCCTCAGACTGATGGACAAACTATGGTAGTGAATAGAAATCTGGGAAATTTATTGAGGAGTCTTGCAGGAGAGCATCCCAAGCAGTGGGATCATATTTTACCCCAGGCAGAATATGCATATAATGATTCCCCAAACAGGAGCATAGGCCAGATTCCATTCCATATTGTTTATGGAATGCACCCCAAAGGAATATCAGAGTTAAGAAATCTGGGAAGAGCAGAGCTAAGGAGTGCAGATGGTGAGGAATTTGCTTCAGAAATTCAGGCCATACATGAACAAGTGAAGCAGCAATTACAAAGCAGCAGCATCAAATACAAAATCAGAGCAGACTTGAGCAGAAAGGAAGTTTAGTTTGAAGTAGGAGATCAGGTTTTGGCACACTTGAAGAAGGAGAGGTTCCCAAAGAAGCAGTACAACAAATTGAAATTCAAAAATATTGGGCCATGCAAGATACTTAGGAAGTTTTTTGCAAATGCTTATGAGATTGAATTGCCACCTGATGTTGGAATATCTCCTATTTTTAATGTTGCAGATTTGTACAAGTATGAGGATGATGGTGCAGAAGAAGGATCAGCAGACAAGGAACATATTGAGTGGAAGGAGCAGCTACCTCCAGCACAGCCATTGCAACCAGAGAAGATATTGGACAAGAGAGTGTTTCGAAGAACCAGAGGACGAGAGTACTTTCAGTACTTGATCAAATGGAGGGACAAGCCAGAGGAGGATTCCACTTGGATGACTGAAGAAATGTTGCAGAAGATAGACAGATCAGTGGACGAGCTCATGGACAGGAGCCCATGAAGAAGATTTCCCTCGGGAGTCTGATGCAGGAGCATTGGACACTAGCCAGCAATGTAGGAGGTTTTGTCCACATGTTGTGGCTAGGAGGGTTTGAAAGCATTTGAATTGTTACAGCTAGGTGTCAATACCTTAGCTAATTGTATTATTAGAGCGGTTAGAGTTGTAGAAGTCGAACAGTTCTGTAATTTGAATAATTGTACTTACGCGTTTGATTTTCCTGAATGGTCCTCTCGGAGGAACTGAAGAGTCGTATGTTCTGTATATAAATTGTATCTTTCGGATGTATAGAAAGGGGGAAGGATAAGAGAATTTCTGCAATAAAATATGTGTACGAACAATTGCTTCCAGTTGAATGAAATTCAAATTCTTTCGACTATCCATTGTCTTGAAATGTTAATAGTGAGAAAATTCGTTTGATTGTGAGGCGATTGTGTATTGGCAATTCCGTTTCTGTCTATGAATTCCCATGAACTGTTTGAATAATCCCTGCACATTTAATCCCTCTCGTAGGCATGGTCTGTATAGAGAATCATGGTTAACATTGATGATGTTCTCATATAAAGAGATAACCTTGTTTTACTGTTAGTTAAAGCCAGAACCCGGGACTAAACCCTGAGTTAACGTACGCAAAGGAGAGCGTAACCCGATGTAACCCGGGTCAACCTCGTACCAAAACCAGAAGTGGAATCGTAAAAGTGGGTTGCCCCATTTTGCACCGCCTTTGGTGCGGAGGCAGTATTTCTGGGTCGAGGAGCGATTCCATTTATTGAACAACACGTGGCTTAGACGAAGTTTCAAAACCGCCCCTTAAAGTATGCCATCGCGTGTTAACCTCCGACGGTGGACGCCGGGCGAAATCATGGAGAGCCATCGATTTGGAAGAAGGCCATCTGATGGTGAGTGTTTGCGGAATATGCGCAAAGTCTAATAAAAAAGCCCAAAGGTTAATTACGGTACGACGCGAGCAGTTGATTGGACAATTGTTTATATATGTGGGCCCGAACCAAAGGTCTGTTGTAAATTCATTTGATTTAAAAAGGCAGTCTATTAATACGAATTTATAACTTTGGTTATAAGGGTGGAGGTGAAATATCAAGTCGAAAAATATAATATAACATCAGAAGGTAGTGTATATGTTTTTTTGTCAATTTCTCTGAAATTGACAAATAAATTCAGAGAAAAAGAAAATAGGCCACGTGGAGTGAAGAACGGGGTTCATCAAAGAGAATGCTGACAGGGCCACGTAGTTGTTGACCATCCCTCCATTGAAGCTGACTTTTGGCGTTGCTGCGTCAATTTCCCTATAAATTGAGCTCATGTTTCAGTCTCAAGGGTAGACATACATGTTAGTTGTTGAAGAAATTCCCAAGAGTTCATACTCTCTATACTAGTTGTTCTTTGCATGAGAATGACCACACCCTTATGTCCATAACTCCATGCTATTATTCAGAGAGGAAGGCTTGTCAAAATTAAGGAGGAATGATTTTTCAAGAACCCGGGAGAACCTGTATGACATCAACGCATCAGCTTGTAAGGTTACTTTTTTCATTCAAGATAATACACATGGATCTATTTTTCTCATTGAGTTGTTCTTGTGCTTATTGAATAACATCAATACTTAGACTCCTTAATCTCTAAGTTGGATTAGTTTTTCTTGATTATTATATGTTTCAGATGCTTTGATTCTTTTGTCTTGTCTTTGATTGCAGGTTCTACTTACTGAAGAAGCCTCTTTGGAGCTACTGGATAAAAGACTGCATCGAATGTTGGATTTCAAGGTAGGGGCATGTCCTCTCTCTTTGTTTATAATAATTTTGAATTGCAATTAATCTAGAGAAAAAGGTTTCCAAATGGATGTGTGTTTCTAGTTATTCGTCGAATACTAGCGAGATCGCTCTTGTTCACAAGAGGGATTAATCCGCATAACAAAATGGCTACTCCACTAGGGAATAGAACTTAGCTTTCTCTTTTTATTTTTTAGTTTGAATTTTAGATTTTTCTGATTTTGATTTTTCTGAGATTGGGTTGGGTAGATAAATTTTAAGAATCCCTAAAATAAAAGTCAAATATTTATTTTTTCTGTACATTTCCTTGCCTCCGTAGTTTTCATCTGAAAACAGTGTGGCAGCCTCCGCAGTTTTTAGTTCAAAATAGTGTGGTACTGCTCTATTTTCCATTAGAACCTGAGGACCTTTGAAAAAAAAAACCGTAGTTTTCATGCGAAAACGGTGTGGCGACACTCATGAGTTTTTAGTTCAAACGGTGTAGTGCCTCTATTTTCCATTAGAACTTTGAGGAGCTTTGAAAAAAAAAAAAATATATATATATATATATATATATATATATATATATATATATATATATATATATATATATATATATATTCTCTTTTTAGGACCCATATCACCTGATTCTTTGTGTTTTCCCCAGTTTATCTTAGCTTTCAAACCTTATGTGTGAATTTCTTTTCAACAACATTTGTGTTTGTGTGACTTATCATCTTATTTGCATTTTATGAGTGAGTGTTTTCCCTACTTTATTGTTGCTCCATACAAGATACCTTCATTTACCTCGGCTTACTGGTATGATGATATTGTCTTTCTGAGCCATTAAGACCATTGCAGACCTTACTTTTATGAAAATTGATTCCTTTTTCATTTGCAAATTTGGAAGATCTTTTAGCTTACTAAAGCCTGATTTTCACACCAAAGCATTTTTGGATGTTTTCATTTCTGTTGAGATAAGTAGAAATTTTTCTTAGTTCAATCACAAACTAGGAGAAAACGTCCCTAAACTTTTAGATAGACTTAAAAATTAGATTTTTTCTTTGATTTTGAAATTTATGTTTTAGACTTTTTTAGATATAGTTTTCCCTTGGAATAGTTTGTTTATTGATTTTGTAGTTTCTGATCTGATTGTTAAAGGAATTTCATTTCAAAAGAGTAATTGATCATTTTTACAAATTGAATTCTCAATGAAATAGTCTTCTTTTCAAATATTTTTTTTATGAATGAAAGAATTGGTGCTTTTAAAGTTGTTAAATCTCTCAATATTTCCCTTAAATAAGATTCATTGAAAATAAAAGAGTTTAACTTCTCATTTAGATGCATTTAGTGTATTTTTGAGTCGGGTCACAAACATCATTGAAGTTTCACTTCCATACCTTTTGTCTTAAGCAATAGCCAAATTAAAAACAACGCTTTAATAAAATCAATCTAGATATTTTACATTTTCTATGGCTCATTCCACCAACATATCTTAGGCTAGTGTCCTGGAACAGGTTGTAATTAGAATTCCAAGACAGTTTAAACAAACAAGTAGCAACCTTGTGGTAGGAAAATTCAATTGTAGCATTTGTGCTCTGGGAAGCTCTTCGTAAAAGAGTCAAGCATGAGATCATGTCGGAACCAGTGAGGTAATTGTACCTATCTCATTAGAAAGATAGCAGATATGCATGTACTAAAAACGGTAAACCTCAGATAGACTAATATCAAGGAGCCTGGGGTCACTTGTTGCAAAACCTTGGATTATATCAAGGAGCCTTCAAGGGGATTGAGCTTGTTACTCTACCCTTGTGTGTATATCGGATCATAGATTGTTCCCCCAGGTACATTTTTTCTCGTTGGTGACCTTAGTGACTGTAATATTTAGGATTTTTCACAAGGTGACGATGGAGAGAAGGTCCCACTGTACCTGGAACAGACATCGGCTAGACTCACTTATACTTTCCGAAGGGTACTTTTCACTTCGAGATGGCATAAGTGTAGATACTTGCACCAGACTAATTCATTAAGAAGTTTGTTGGGGTAACTGTTCCAACTGCCAAGTTTTCCACATTAGAATTCTACGACATTGGATTTCATCACCAACTAGTGTTTTTAGTGTGGAAACATATTGTTTGCGTGTGGATTTCTCTCTTAGATTTTGTAGACGTGTGTTCGATTTGATTGTTTCCTTCACGACTTTAGGTTATTTTGTTGAAATTTTCTTTGATTTCATGTGTTAAACTTTTAATCGTGGTTGAATTACCAAGACAATCCCGTAGAATGCAAGGGAAACCCCCTAAGTACACACCAAGTTAGTTAGAAAAGCTTAAATTTGAAAAATTCCAACCATCAGGGACTGGATCAACTAAACAAGGGGAAACATCAGTAATTATACATCCTAATCATGAAGTAGATCAACCTCAAACAGCAAAAAGCTCTCAAAGAAAAATAACGATTTCTGAACTAGTTGAACTTGCTTCCACAACTAATGAAATATCAACTACTGAGCCTGAAATTTTTGAACCATAAATTGAACCTGCTATGTCTGAGCCTACTTCGGAGTTCATAACTCCAACCCCTAGTCATCCTCATTCACCACGAGTGAAGTTTCGCATCACTAAGAACCTTCCTCCTGGCCTCATTAACATTGAAGCTATTACTGACACAGAAGAGGAAGTTCTACTTCCTTCACATCAAGAATATTTACATCTTAGGCCTATTGAATTGATTTACTATTATACCCCTTTCAAACAAGATCCTTGGTATTCTCAGTTAACCGACTTTCTACACAATTCTAGTCTAAACTATTCACCACCCTGTATTCCTTTTTATACCATACCAAGAGGTAATTTCAGACCTTCATTCAACATGTCTGATGAGTCATCCATGTTTTTTGCATCGCCAGAAACTTATTTGTATGGTGGTTCATCTGTTCCTCCAGGATAGCAGTCGCTTTCTTGTACTTTCTCAGGAGCAGCTCCCTCTCCTGAAAAAATTATACAATCACCTAGTCCAAATGAATCTCATACCAAAAATTTGAATGCGAAACAAGTCTCCATGATGTTTGGAAAAATTCGTAACCCTAACCTTCAAAGTAGTAATTTACTACCTGGGGGCATCCTCAAGGTAGTAATTTACAGCCTAGGGGGAAACCTCAAGGAAGTACATACCTCAAGGCCAGTACATACCTCAAGGACAATATCAACCTCAAGGGTAGTATTCTATTAAGGGTCCGCAAACTCTTCAAGGACAATACCCTATGCCAAGGTGTTGTAGAGGTAAATCCCCTTTGTGGACAGAGGCAATCTCTACTAGTCCAGATCGGGTCTAGCAACAATCGTATCACGCTAAGGCGCAAGTTCCTAATTGCAATAGACCAAATCGCGAAGAAGGCCTACATTAATTCCAACGCTGTTTTTTGTAGAGAAGATAGCGCTCACGTTTCCTTGCTCCGGCAGATCACAATTCTCCTGCTTGTCGCAATCAAACACCTGCACATATAAGAAACACGATGACCACACAATCGTAAAACCCAATATATGAAATTATGTATCAGTCAGAGAAGACACAACTCATGATCACAATGTATGGACAATACGAGTGGAACCATAAACAAAGTTGCTTATGATTAATCAATACAAAGAAAGATACAACCTGCGCTCTGACGTTGGATCTTCCTTCGGCGGGTCAATAGCGGAATACGTCTCGATAAAGCTCTTCGGGAATGGGACAAGCCTCTCTCTTCGGCTGTCTTGACAATAATCTCCTTGCTACTGATTTGGCTCTATGAGGACTATCAAGGCTCTTGCAGCATTCTCTAGGCTATGAAGGCTCTTGGAGACTAGCTTGCAAGGAAAATGGCAAGCTTATATAGATGGTGGAAGGGGAGTTGGGATCCCTACAATCATGGGATTGGCCCTATCCTCAAGGAATCTTACATGAGAGGTGGAAAACCACTTCCACTACATGGAGATCCGGAGCCAAACCTCCCAACTCAATTTAGAGACCAGTTCAGGAATTGGTTGGAGTCAATATTCCGCCATTTATTTTTAAAAAACACTTCTTAATCAGCCTGGCGCAGGTATAACACTGTGACAGTGCGGCAGCTGGCACACCCTATTTGGAGGATTTCCCCCATTGGCACGAGGGCTGAACTCGCTAGTCACGCCAGGGACAAAAATGCTATTTTTAGGGTTTTTCACAAGGAATTGTCTTCAGGGGTGTTGTAACTCCTAGAGACAGTCTAGAGTTGTTATAGACCAGTGCCTAGGACATCTTATGAGGTGTAAAGAGCGGGGTATTTGAAACAGCGTTTAATCCTTTAACATGACAGAGCTCTTACACTACTTCCTTTGAAACAGAGAATAAACTAGAATGGAACCAGAACTTCGGACATTTTGAAGTATTAGGAATAACACTGAACAAATGCAATGCTATATTCAGATACTACTGCATCAGACAATTTTAAGACAGGCCACCATAATCAGGGCCAGATTCATGATGTATGGTAGAGAAGGTATATATATAAAAACGATTACAGAGATGTATAGCAAGAAGGAGATATCGGCTGTCAAATAGATGATACTACGAAGAACTTCATGATATAAGATGGGCTTGAATAGCTAAGAATCCATACATACCAAGAATTCCCGTCAATAACATTTCAATACAGCCAATATAGTTGAAATACGCATGAAATACAGGTGGAACAATATATTACTCCTAAGCCATTTAAAGTATCAAGCCGCTACTGATATAAGTATCAATACGATAAATTCATATCAAAAGACGAAGGACACTCGCATTCCAAGATGTAATACTAGAGACATAAACGTGAATGAATTGAACAATAGAGAGACACACACTACAATACAACCATGTCCAGAATCCTTACTAAGGTGAAGCTTCTTATTATTGAGACCCAATGGGCTCTTCCGGGCAGTACCTGAACTTTCACAAAACATACACACAGGAAATTCTTACACCATCAATTTTTCTGAAGAAGTGGAACCTTGTTTTCTTCTTTTTCCTGTGTTATATAGGATGTCTTCTGCCTTTCAGCGAGAAGATATTTTCTGAGAATATCTCTCTCGCGTGAACAAAATTGTTAACAGTCATTGTCAAAACCACAAAATGGCATGATGGGGAAAACAACCCTTCCCATCATGCGTAACAGGCCCCGGGCCAAACTAAAAACAAAAACGTAGGCCAATGTCTGATGTAAAAGTAAAAAATGCAAGAGTGGGGGGAAAAACCACCCACTCGGAAATTTAAACAAAACATAACTGAATGAAAGTAAAATGCCGTTTTAGGCCGTGTCATGAGTAAACATGAGGTGTCATGAGTGCTGCTGGGTCGAGGCTGTAGTAGACGCTGGAGGAGGCACATCGGTGGAGGGACTAGCATGCTGAGTCAGGAACTGTGTCAACCTCTGCTGGCTAGCATACGGATTCGGTTACGGCATCCTCGGGAGTCTCTCCACCACAGTAAATGCTTCGCGAGGGTGTGAATGTAGTAGTTGGGAGCCGATACTTGATCATATGGAGGGCTAAACTCCTTCTTGAGGATCGTGACGATGGTAGTGGCCTTAGTGGGAGTTCCTTTGCCCATTTGAAGATCTGGCCAGATCCCCTTCAGTATAGAATTTAGTGTGTATTGATCGTTATTGAGCTTGTCTGCGAGCAAGGTTTCATCTTTGAAACTGAAGTAGGCATCGCTGGAAGGGAAACGGAGGGCTTGCCTGATAACATCGGGAGAAAGGGAAAAAATTATGTTACCCTGAGGAGAAATGAAAGCATCCCGATGTGAATCGTAGGAATCTCTGAGCCAGACAATAAAATCGACACAGGAATGGACTTGGGGGGTGATGTGGTGATAGAAGCCGGACGCGACAACTCGGAAACGGTCAACACTTTTACAGTGGCGGCCAAACAGTAGGGGCTTGATACTCCGTATGTCGAAAGGGTATTTCGGGTCACAGATACCCGCCTGCAAGTCACGAAGGGGTTCAAAACCAGGAGGGTTTCTAGACTCATGGAGTTGGGGAGTTTCAGGTTCGTTTTTCTTGGGCGTTCCTCTCCCCATGGCAGCTATTCAACAATTTGGAAAAGAGAGAAAGGAAAAAGATGGAAAAACGGAAAATGGATTACCTGAACAAAGGGTGACAATGCTTGGGAAAGCGATGAGGGGAACCATGACAGTGACTTGGACAAACCTGGCGTTCTTCCCTACTCGGTATTCGCCGTAGAAAACTACCTGAAACGATTTACCAGAGAGAAATACGGGGTTTTTTACCATTCGGGCGGACTGTTTAGGTTAAAAGGCGAAAAAGTAAGAGAACAGAGGGCAAGTGTCGTAAGGACACTGACACTGAGACACGTGGCGCGTGGGGATTGGGTAAATCAGGATGTAGGTGAGCGCCTCGTGTCGGGTTAAAATTTGGTACGGGTCTTAGTACCAGCTGTCCTAATAGACTTACCTTACCGTTATTCCATATGCGCTGTCAAATCTTTAACTTGTAGGATTTCCCCTTGCCGGACTAACACATATCTTTCCCCGCTGCGTAGGCCCACCTTAACTCCGCCACGAGACAGTGTCCCGCGGCCTAACCTTGCTGTTACTTTCCAACCGTAAGGTCTTACCATGCCACGTGTCGTAGATCCGCGGGGGTAAGGGCCTCGTCCCTTCCCCACAGCTCGACCCCCTCGGACTTACTCCGTACGCGGCCGTGTATGACCCGAGGCCTTTTTCAAATACATGGGTTAACATATAATGCCGCGTGCCCTTTACTTTGTATTTGAAGTTCGTATATTACTCCGCCTATCACCGCTTAGTGCTATTTGCTCATTGGTTTGAATATGTATGTGTTCACCACCTTTTTGCTTTTCAGCCCGATTTAACTTAATACTTGCCACTTGATTATAAATCTTTAATACAAGGCCCATTCCTCCTTTTGGTACTCCCGTGGCTAGTGCTAAGGATTGAACAACATTGGCTCCACCTGGGGACGGCACGTTTGTCCCTGAACGTGTCGAGAACTACGCAGACCGCCTGTACACCTCCTGTGAACAACACTTTTCGGCTTTTGGAGCTCTGCCCTGTACAGATCATCATGACTCATGCATAATCTATGATAAGAAAACGAAAGACAACAACTAATATACAATATAATACAGTCAGGCCTTTTCAGCCTACTTCAGAATTGGAAATATGGTTTGAGGAATTGCCCGTTTACAGGGGCTTCCAACAGATCTCCCTGTAAATTCTCCAGCTTAAATGTATTATTTCCTCCCTGCTCTAAAATCTTGAAGGGGCCGAACCATAGGGGGTCAAATTTACCATGCTTACCCTTATCGGCCCTTCGTACATCCCACCTGAGAACTAAATCTCCCACCTGCAGCTTCCTATCTTTTGTATGCTGGTCAAACAATTCCTTCATCCTCTCCTGATAATCCACTAGCTTCTGGTTCACCTGAATACGTGTTTCTTCCAGTTCAATCAACTGATTGATTCTTCTGGTCATGCCATCTGCTTCTTCCTGAGTCTCCTGCATAAAACGAGCCACAGGTAGAGCCAGCTGTATGGGGAATACAGCTGCTCGTCCGTATACTAGTTCATAAGGCGATTTTCCTGTTGCCCTTTTACTGGTTATCCTGTTTGCCCACAGAGCAAACTTCAGTTGAGAGTCCCAATTTCTCTGGTTCTCATTTATTGTCTTCTTCAGTGCTCTGACCAGCGTTTTGTTTGATGACTCGGCAAGACCATTTCCCTGGGGGTAGTAAGCTGTGGAGTGACCCAGAGTGATGTTGTATTGCTGACAAAAATTCACCATCTTAGCAGATTTGAAAGCCTGAGCATTGTCTGTGATTATTCTGGCAGGACATCCAAACCTCGAGATGATGTTCTCTTCTAGGAATTTTATGACCACTGTATCTGTGGCATTTCGTGCGGGGATGGCCTCCACCCACTTCGTGAAGTAATCTGTAGCAGTCAAAATCCATTTGTGCTGCCCACTGGAGGGTGGGTGGATCTCACCTATGAAGTCAATACCCCATTGCTTAAAAGGCTTATCAACGTGCACAGGAATCAGGGGTAGAGCTGCTAGCTTCTGTTTTTCAGCAAACTTTGGGCATTTGTCACATGCTCTGACCCAAGTGAAGACATCTCCAAATAGTTTGGGCCAGTAGAAACCAGCCTTCAAAATTTTCTGAGCTGTGCTCCTCCAGCTATAATGCCCTCCACAGATCCCCTCATGGAATTCGGTTATGATGTCCCCAACTTCTCCTTCGATGAGACATAACAACAGTATGCCTGAAGGATCTCTCCAATATAATTGACCATTAGCTACAGCATATTTCTGAGATTTAAGCCTCAAGGTTCTGTATTTGGACTTATCACAGCTGGGTGGGCAGCTGAGCGTCAGGAGGTATTCAACAATTTCTTTGTACCAGAGGCTAGTAAGGTACTTCATCTGTATTTTTTGAGTAGCCATTTCCACCTCTTGTCTCCCTGTCTGTTCTTCAAATGCTTCACCTGCGATCATGGACAAGTGGATTCCTAGAGCTTGGTGGTTCGATTCTGATAAAATCTTCGCTAGCCCCTGTCCTTTAATTAACTTGGTGGGTCTTATGTCCAGGTCATATTCTTGTATCTTCGCAATCCACCTGCCCCTTCTGCCTTCACTGTCTCCCTGCACGAGGATGTCCTTAACTGCTGCTCTGGGTACAAAAGCAGTCACATGAGATTGTAAAATGTACATGCGAAATGCCTTTAAGGACTTTACCAGGGCATAAGCCTGCTTCTCAAGTATGTTGTATTTTAGCTCTGCATCATGAAGGACTTGACTAAGGAAAGCAATGGGTTGCTCATACCCATCTCCATTCTTCTGTAGGAGGACTCCTGCCACTGTGTGAGGTGATGCAAAAGAGAAAATCATGAAGGGCTCAGTGAAGTCGGGCTTTGCCAACACGGGAGCCTCAGCAAATGCAGTTTTGATCCTGGAAAAGGCCTGCCTTGAATTCGGTGCCCATTTTACCTCATTGTCCTTCTTTAACATATCTGTGATGTGTCTAACTATTTCGGCATAATTGGGAATGAATCTTCTGAGAAAATTGATTCGCCCTAGGAATACCTGTACTTCTTTCTTGTTTCTGGGGAGAGATATACCGTTTATAGCTTCCACCCTTTTAGGATCGATTTTGACTCCATCTTTAGTTACTATATGTCCTAGGAGTTTACCCTCTTCTAATGCAAAGAAATATTTTTGAGGGTTAAGAGAGAGTCCATACCTCCTGCATTTCTCAAAGGTCTTCTGCAAATGCTGAACGTGCTCGACATCATCCTTTGAAAAGACTGTTATATCATCTAGGTACACTACCAAGAACTTATCCTGTTCTCCAACAAAGGTTATGTCCATCGCTCTCTGAAACGTAGCCCCTGCATTGATCAGTCCGAATGGCATCCTGGCATACATAAATGTCCCCCAGGGCGTGGTGAAAGCAGTATTTTTTTGGTCTTCCGGGAATACAGCCACTTGATTATATCCCGAGAACCCATCCATCATGGACATTCTAGAGGCCCCTACTACCTTTTGCAGAATATGATCCATCTTTGGTAGTGGATAGTTGTCTTTTAGAGATGCCCTGTTCAGGTTCCTGAAATCCACACACAACCTGATTTCACCATTCTTCTTACGTACTGGGACTAAATTGGCCACCCATTCGGAATACCTTAGTGGCACTATAATTTTTGCTTTCAGTAACTTTTTTATTTCTTGCTCAATCGAGGGTAGCAACAGGGGATTAATCTGCCGGAGCTTTTGCTTGTGGGGTTTTGCGTCTGTCTTCAATGGAATTTTATGCTGCATCACACTGACATCAAAGGTTTTCAAATCTTGATATGACCAAGCAAAGACATCTTTGTAGGTTTGAAACAGCTTTTGGTACGACTGTCTGTATTCACCTGGAACTTTCTTCGAGAGCTTCACAATCTTTGGATCTTCTTTCGTGCCCAGATTGAGATCTTCAACCTGGTCCTCAGTCACCATTTTGTTTGGCTGTAACGGGACATCATCCTTATTGAACAGTCTCTCCAAAGGTACCAGCCCTCGGGGAATTACATTTCCCTTTAACTGCAGGAATCTGTGACCAGCTATCTTCTCTTCTAGCTTGTCCCCTGGAATGTCTCCGAATTCTTCTTCTTCACAGTTGTCAATCTCTAAATTTGAAAACTCCCCCACGGTCTCTAAGAACCTCTTTACCTGCTCCTCGTCTTCAAAGACCTGCCAGTGCTTGACATTATCAGGGATTGAAGGACGGTATCTTACTTCAATTTCGTATCTCAGAAGAGGGTTCTGAGGTGGGCAGAATGTACTAGCTGCCACGGCCAAGGAGTCTGCCATTCTGTTCTGTTCTCTGGGCATAAACTGAATGTTAAATGCCAGAAAGGAATTTTCCACCAGATCCCAAACTTCGTTTCTGTAGGCCTTTAGCCTCGGATGCTTCGCCTGACACTGATTTCTCACTTGCCTCACCACCAACTCTGAGTCTCCCATCACCTTCAGACTCTGTATCTTCATGCTTCTTGCTGTTTGCAACCCCAGTATGAGTGCCTCATACTCAGCCACATTATTCGTGGCCTCATATTCTAATTTGAAGGAGAGGGGGACCCATTGGCCCATAGGTGAGATAAGTAACACTCCAGCCCCGTTTCCTTCTCTGGAATTTGCTCCATCAAAGTGGAGAGTCCAGATGTCAGATTCCTGGTCCTGCTCTGATAGCTCAGTCTTTATCTGGCAAAATGAAGGTTCATGAGCATATTCCTGATCTTCCTCCAACATTAGACAGGAAAAATCTCCATCTCTACTGTAAACTGGGGAGTTCACTGAATCTCCTGCTTTTGTGACTGTCTTGACAAACCTAGTCTCTCGGTACAATCTCCTTTCTTGACCACCAAAGACAGGGATGGTGGCGTACGACAGATCCAGCTTGATTGACCCTCCAATTCTAGTCCCCCAGGACCTTGACAATAGCATACCAAAGCGGGCTGGGATGTCATCCACTACGATATCCATTACCACACTCTTGGCAGGGATCTGGGCCAGGGTGACTGCTAGGTCCTTGATCATGCCCAAGCACTTCACTCTTTTGGAATCAAAGGAGTAGATATCTTTATATGGGCGAGTGATTTGCAGCCCCAATTGCTCCATGACAGACAGGGGCATTAAATTGTGGGACGCTCCCGAATCTAACATACAGTTATGCAAGAGTAGATCATGGATTACTAGAGATACATAGAAAGGGGGGGTGGAGGGGTCTAATTCCTCGACATGGGGGCCAAACACTACCATGGGCCTTTCTTCTTGTAAGTTAAGACTGTCCGGAATGTGTGGGACTTCAGGAGCTGAAATGAAAGAGGAGACTTGTGACTGATATGCGGGCTGTTTCAATAATTCAGACAGAGGGACGGGTATTTTAACTTTTTCAAGTTCCTTTTGCAAACTGAAGGCAGATGAGGGCTTTTCTATTGGGACTTCCTTCTCTTTTGACTCTTTTTTTGGCACGGTAGACTTAACTCCTTTAAATGGGGTTTTATTTACAGGAGACGCAGCTACTTGAGAGGAGGAAGGCATATGACTATCATCTTGCAGAGGTAGGTAAAGGGACTTCTTACCTTTGTCCGGAGATTCTTGGGTATTGGCCTCTTTCTGTGCAGGTGCTGACCTCTGGGGTGCGTCTTCCTCTTCATCTTGAGTGCGGGTCCTTTTCCTGGAGGACCTGAGGTCATATTTTCTGTTAAACTGAGCTTGCATGAAATCAACAAACTGTTTACAGTAGTCATCGATTTCTGGCTCTTCAGCATCCTCGTTATTCTTCACTTCTGAGTGAGGTTGTAGTCCTCCCTCTTCACTTTCTTGCACAGGACACTCTATGTCGTCATTGTCGGAGAAGACCGGACATGTTTCATCTTGTTCATAGGAGGAGTCTTCATGGGAAGCCTCCATTTGTCCTTCCAAGTACAAAGGGTGCGGTACTTGGTCTTGTTGCTCCTTCTGTCCCCTCTGCAGTATCTGCAAGGGTGGTTTCCTGTATTGAGGATTGAACCCTCTGTTTGGAGCATTCTGAAAGTTCTTTGGTGGAGAACTTTTAGCTTCCATCTCTAGCTTGACCAACTTGCTAGAGAGGTTCTTGATCATTTTATTCATCTCTTCGATCTAATCATTTGCTGAGTCTCTGTCTTGACTTGAAGTAGACACTTCTTCTTTACCTCTCCTTCTTGTATCATGTTCCTGCTTTACTTTGGTCTTACCAGTTGAGACAAAGTTTGCTTCTATTTCCAATGCGTCAGTCTGTGCATCATCCAGAGTGGCTGGTTTTCTCTCCCTCAGTGAGAAACCAAACTCGGAATCAAATGCTGCCACGAAAACAACCTTGGCAGCGGTCTGATGGGGCTTCATCTCAGCTGGGAGGCTGTAATACAATTTGTTAAACCGTCTGATGAACTCTGATACCCCTTCATTATGCTTCTTTTTAAGGGTGTTGAACTCGGTTAAGGTATCCCCATGGTCTTTCCTATCTCTCCATTTTTTCACGAAAGCTTCTTCCATAGCCTCCCAGGTGTTGATGGAATTAGCGGCGAGAGACTTAAACCATTTTCTAGCCTCTCCATCAAGGGACTGCACGAACAATCTCAGAACCACATCCAAATGTTCCACATTAAAGTTCTCTGCGAAAGAGCAGAAGATTTCAACATGCTTGTGAGCATCAACACCGTTGTCCCCATTGAATCTGGGTAGAATCTTCAAATAGTCCTGTGGCATATCATTTAGAACTGCAGGCAGCTGTAAAGGGGCATACCTGTTTTGTAAAAAGCCAGGTACATTCGCCATCGGGGGAGGCGGAGGTAGGATGAGAGCTTGAGCAGTGCGAGGTGGAGGAGGTGGTGGGAGTTGAGTATGAATAATGATGGGAATGTAGTGAACAGCAGCTTGAGGACTTGATGAGAAGGTAGGGCTGTCGACAACAGATACTTCAGTGACCTCTTTGACCTCTTCAACTTCCGGGGTAGGATGAAAAGAATAATGTGGAGTATAACTAGACTCAGCTTCGTCTTTGATACGGACACCTTCTCGATAAGGGCTGTCTGAGTAATAACCAGTATCTCTTATAATGGGGTTAGAGCTTTGTATTTGGGCGACCTGAGAAGAGGAGGGCTGCAGATATGGAAATTTTTCAAGGGAAAACTCTGGAATATCGGTATGAACTGGTGGCCTTTCTCTCCAGCCTCTTCTATGTAGGATTCACTCTGGGTCAGACACAGAGGGTGTCTTTGGCTGAGATGTATCTGACCTTAGGTGTGGCTTACGGGGAGCCAGGACTGCAAATATGTTTATTTGAAATATGAATGTGGAGTCGCCAAGGTGAGGTATGCACAACTCACAACTCTTCGTGCTCACCTAACTGAAGAGTGGACGGGTTTTGTCGAGGCCCAGGGACTTAAATTTCTTCAACTTCGTTCCCCGGCAACGGCGCCAAAAAGATGTTGTACTCCTAGAGACAGTCTAGAGTTGTTATAGACCAGTGCCTAGGACATCTTATGAGGTGTAAAGAGCGAGGTATTTGAAACAGCGTTTAATCCTTTAACATGACAGAGCTCTTACACTACTTCCTTTGAAACAGAGAATAAACTAGAATGGAACCAGAACTTCGGACATTTTGAAGTATTAGGAATAACACTGAACAAATGCAATGCTATATTCAGATACTACTGCATCAGACAATTTTAAGACAGGCCACCATAATCAGGGCCAGATTCATGATGTATGGTAGAGAAGGTATATATATAAAAACGATTACGGAGATGTATAGCAAGAAGGAGATATCGGCTGTCAAATAGATGATACTACGAAGAACTTCATGATATAAGATGGGCTTGAATAGCTAAGAATCCATACATACCAAGAATTCTCGTCAATAACATTTCAATACAGCCAATATAGTTGAAATACGCATGAAATACAGGTGGAACAATATATTACTCCTGAGCCATTTAAAGTATCAAGCCGCTACTGATATAAGTATCAATACGATAAATTCATATCAAAAGACGAAGGACACTCGCATTCCAAGATGTAATACTAGAGACATAAATGTGAATGAATTGAACAATAGAGAGACACACACTACCATACAACCATGTCCAGAATCCTTACTAAGGTGAAGCTTCTTATTATTGAGACCCAACGGGCTCTTCCGGGCAGTACCTGAACTTTCACAAAACATACACACAGGAAATTCTTACACCATCAATTTTTCTGAAGAAGTGGAACCTTGTTTTCTTCTTTTTCCTGTGTTATATAGGATGTCTTCTGCCTTTCAGCGAGAAGATATTTTCTGAGAATATCTCTCTCGCGTGAACAAAATTGTTAACAGTCATTGTCAAAAACACAAAATGGCATGATGGGGAAAACAGCCCTTCCCATCATGCGTAACAGGCCCCGGGCCAAACTAAAAACAAAAACGTAGGCCAATGTCTGATGTAAAAGTAAAAAATGCAAGAGTGGGGGGAAAAACCACCCACTCGGAAATTTAAAAAAAACATAACTGAATGAAAGTAAAAGGCCGTTTTAGGCCGTGTCATGAGTAAACATGAGGTGTCGTGAGTGCTGCTGGGTCGAGGCTGTAGTAGACGCTGGAGGAGGCACATCGGTGGAGGGACTAGCATACTGAGTCAGGAACTGTTTCAACCTCTGCTGGCTATCTGGATTCGGTTCTGGCATCTCTGAGAGTCTCTCCACCCTGGTAAATGCTTCGCCGAGGGTGTGAATGTCTGCATTAGTTGGGAGCCGATACTTGATCATATGGAGGAGACTAAACTCCTTCTTGAGGATCGTGACGATGGTAGTGGCCTTAAGCTGAGTTCCTTTGCCCATTTGAAGATCTGACCGATCCCTTTCTGTCTCTAGGAGTGGTGTGTATTGATCGTTATTGAACTGTGCGAGCAAGGTTTCATCTTTGAAACTGAAGTAGGCATCGCTGGAAGGGAAACGGAGGGCTTGCCTGATAACATCGGGAGAAAGGGAAAAAATTATGTTACCCTGAGGAGAAATGAAAGCATCTCGATGTGAATCGTAGGAATCTCTGAGCTAGACAATAAAATCGACACAGGAATGGACTTGGGGGGTGATGTGGTGATAGAAGCCGGACGCGACAACTCAGAAACGATCAGTACTTTTACAGTGGCGGCCAAACAGTAGGGGCTTGATACTCCGTATGTCGAAAGGGTATTTCGGGTCACAGATACCCGCCTGCAAGTCACGAAGGGGTTCAAAACCAGGAGGGTTTCTAGACTCATGGAGTTGGGGAGTTTCAGGTTCGTTTTTCTTGGGCGTTCCTCTCCCCATGGCAGCTATTCAACAATTTGGAAAAGAGAGAAAGGAAAAAGATGGAAAAACGGAAAATGGATTACCTGAACAGAGGGTGACAATGCTTGGGAAAGCGATGAGGGGAACCATGACAGTGACTTGGACAAACCTGGCGTTCTTCCCTACTCGGTATTCGCCGTAGAAAACTACCTGAAACGATTTACCAGAGAGAAATACGGGGTTTTTTACCATTCGGGCGGACTGTTTAGGTTAAAAGGCGAAAAAGTAAGAGAACAGAGGGCAAGTGTCGTAAGGACACTGACACTGAGACACGTGGCGCGTGGGGATTGGGTAAATCAGGATGTAGGTGAGCGCCTCGTGTCGGGTTAAAAGTTGGTACGGGTCTTAGTACCAGCTGTCCTAATAGACTTACCTTACCGTTATTCCATATGCGCTGTCAAATCTTTAACTTGTAGGATTTCCCCTTGCCGGGACTAACACATATCTTTCCCCGCTGCGTAGGCCCACCTTAACTCCGCCACGAGACAGCGTCCCGCGGCCTAACCTTGCTGTTACTTTCCAACCGTAAGGTCTTACCATGCCACGTGTCGTAGATCCGCGGGGGTAAGGGCCTCGTCCCTTCCCCACAGCTCGACCCCCTCGGACTTACTCCGTACGCGGCCGTGTATGACCCGAGGCCTTTTTCAAATACATGGGTTAACATATAATGCCGCGTGCCCTTTACTTTGTATTTGAAGTTCGTATATTACTCCGCCTATCACCGCTTAGTGCTATTTGCTCATTGGTTTGAATATGTATGTGTTCACCACCTTTTCGCTTTTCAGCCCGATTTAACTTAATACTTGCCACTTGATTATAAATCTTTAATACAAGGCCCATTCCTCCTTTTGGTACTCCCGTGGCTAGTGCTAAGGATTGAACAACAAGGGGAATGAATGTCCTTGTCCAGGGGGATGCGATGAAAGTGGTTTTGGGTCATGTCACTGCTCACAAGTCACATAATAAGCCCTCCAATGTGCGGGACGGGGAATTGCAGGGACGGTGACAAATTGATGTGTAACAGATGCCCCTAAAGCATGAGGCCCGAAAGAGAGAGGGGTGAAATGCTTTACGAGAACGCGCCCAAATGAAAACACTGTCGTCGGAAAACCTGCGTAGACAAGTACAGCTGATATCTCAAATACATGATATATGTGGTATGGGCGCAGCCATCCATAACAGAGTATACAATAATTCAGATCCAAGGTATGGACGCAGCCATCTAGTGAGGATCGATAAATAGACTCAAGTATGGTCGTAGCCATCCAATGAATGAGTCATGTAACCAATCATAATAACCCACAAAATCGCAGCCTGGATTCTAACAGACAAAATCCATGGTCTTGTGGTCCATCTCAACCCGAAAAAGGTACAAGTTCAAGCATGTGAATAAGTGAGCTGAAGTTGAACATGCAAGAACATCACCTGATTACCAGCCAATAATGAAAGTTGTTAACAGACACGATAGGTACCACTAATAGTGACAATGGTCCTCAAGGTACTATAGGTACAATCTAAAGAATGTGAACAGTGAGCTGACGTTGAACACCCATAGAATCACTCGATCGGAGGCCAATGATGAAAACCTCACGTCAAACGTGAAGAACCTGCCATTGAGGCATGCAGGCTCCAAGGTACCAGAAGGGAGTCTCTAGATCAGCTTCCTGGATAATGAGCTGAAGTCGATAGGAAGTGACCTTGATCGAAGGTGGGCCATAGTGTTTCCCACATCATTGACACGAGACAGAGGAACATAATGTGTTGTGAATTAGGATCAAATGAGAATCATAGGAGGGTTGAAACTTTGCAGAGGTCAACTTCTCTTGAACATATCGGCGGCATGACAGTGGATTTGGCAGTATTTGACATCAAAGTATCTGAGGTCATGATGAAGAGGAAAAGAGCAGATGAGAGGTCAAAAAGGATTACCCAAACCCACGGAGGCAAACGGATAATGAGATGAGATGTCCCCAACCTGACACGAATGCAGACAAGTGCCATGTTCAAGAGCGACATACTACCGACACGACGATGATACTGGTTCCATTTTTCCCCACCATTTATGGCGAGTACCCCAATTATTTTTGAAAACAAGCTTGAAGGGGATAGCATATGCTTGTAATATAAGTTCTTCCTTCGAACGAATCCATCCTAGTACATTTAACGAGCCCTAGGAAGGAAGAGCTCGAATATCATCATTACGACTGAATCCGATGTCATCAGGGTTTAACGAGTCTGACAAAGGGAGAACTCGACGTCTTTTCATTTTTAGAGAGTTTGGAAAGACAGCGGAAAATTAAAATCCAATAGTCCCTTCTCGTAAATAGTTCCTTAGATCCGAAAAGGTAGAAAAATATGTTTGAGAAAACCTCCTAGTCGCGATAGGCTAGGGTATTCCTTTTTTGTAAATAATCTATCCTAGCCCGAAAAAGGGGTAAACATATACTGGGTATATGTCATTTCGTAACCAATTTAATGAGATCAAAACGACAAGCGACTCAGAAATATTTTCATGTTTAGATAGTCAGAAAAGAGCTGAAAGATGACTCCAAAATGACTTTTTCGTGTTTTTACCGAGTCCGAAAAAGTATAAAATACAACTCGTACCACTGTCCAAGCCGCATAAAAACCTGTCGCTGCACATAAAAGCAAGCGTAAAATCCATTTTTTGACAAAATATATTAAAATATTGAGAAAAATGACTTTAAAAACCTAATTTTGACTTCAAAAGTTATAAATATGCCACAAATAGTTAAAACATATTTACTTTTACTTTTTACCTCATTTGGAGAGCAACAGTGGTATTTTCGTGTGCGAACTTGTGGTGGTGATTGCGACTGATCCAGGACACCATTCAGATTCTCGTCAGTTCCAGGTAAGAGGTGCTCCCTTAAGCTCTGTTTTGATCCATTTTTTATGAATTTCCATTGTGCATTTGACCTCTAGGGGGAACCCTTTGGAATTTTAGGGCTCGGCCCATTTGCGCGGGTATCGGGCATGAATCTGTGCCAATGGAATCTTACTCACAAAGGGGTCGCGCCAATGGCACAACGCGATTTTCCGCTTTAAATTTCCAAAATGTGAGACATCCATATGGATTTTTGAATGCAACAAAGATCTAACAAGGCATTTTTTAATCATGTTGATGCAAATATCCAGGCATAATGGTTATTGAATGGAAAGAGAGGGAACATGGAGAAGAAGACGAAATGGCCATGCAAAACGAATCTTGCATGAATGCACTCTGGAACTGTGGTCTCAAGAAATTCTTCCTCATGCCATGCTTACGAGCTCAACCTGAGCTATTACAGTACTTGGTTAGCATATGGGATGAAAACGAGGAAGTGTTCAAACTTCGGGACCAAGTGCTAGAACTTGAGGTCTCCGATGTGTATTTCATAACCGGACTGTCACGCAGAGGCCCAGTTCCCATTATTACAGGCAATAGACCGTCTGGAGAGAATATGGAACAGGTAATGGCGAGAGTGTGCCCAGGGGCATAGACAGGATCAGGAAGTGGGAAAGTGGACATCCACACTGTTTGTGACCTAGCACTCAGAGTAGTGCTTCACACCATTACGCGGGCTGCGGGATCGCAGGCACTGCATGAGGCAACCAAGGCACAACTCTTACTAGCCTTCGAGTGCATGAATCCTACACTATTTGATTGGGCCATCGCAGTGAAAACCAACATCAAAAGGCAGCTAACAAAGTGCAAGAAATCCAAACTGAAGCAGTTTGGATACAGTTCCATTCTGGTGTCGTTCATCTTGGAACGACTACCCATTTTTCAGGGCCAAGGGGCAATAGTTGCCAAGCTGACACCGAGGGAGCCGAGGATGGCTCGATGGGCAGCACTCATGCCCAGATCAGGAGGGAGCCAGCAGATGTCCTAGAGGCCCGAGTTCTTTGCATGGTTACAACGTTAACTGATCATAGTTGAGGATTGGCCCTATGCTGGGACCAATTTCACTAGAGACCTAGATCTTCCGCTCCCGGAGGGGGAGGACTGGGATGAGGAGCTGGGTATGAATCTTTTTTATTTTTTATGTATTTATAATTTTTTGTGATACATGCCTATTCTAACAATAGTTCTATGTGTATGCAGATGTTGGCCCAGAGAGACCTGTCGGCATGTCTCCTATTGCACGAAGAACTCCCCTCGCATACGACCCTCAGGCAGAGGGTGCCGAAGGAGGAGAGCTGATCCAAAACCTTGAGGGAATTTCCTAGGGGATTCCAAACTATGCCCGGCTAGCAGATGTCCCGATGGCATATCAGAGACACATGGTGGGGGTGCCTAGTCGCCTCCACCGACTACTAAGACGCTTAGTGCGCGCGGTGACATGTTACCATGAGCACCATGATAATTAGACATCTAGGGCTTTTTTTATGCATATATTTTTGATAGACATGTCGTCTCCAGCTGTATTAGAATGAACATGTGTATTTTTTATTTTATGTGATGCACACTATGCAAACATTTCGACACACACACACATATATATATACCTATTTCTGATGGATCTTTCTACATGTGATGATGTTTTTACAAGTTGCACAAATTTCTATCTAGAACCATATTAGCTACTGCATCTATTAATGTATTCATATGTTTAGGTATGTGTTGATATGTGATATAATCAAAATTTCTTTCCAGTAAATGAATATGTAGATACAGACGTAAAATGGATGGGTTTCTAACTTAATAATGACCATTAAGCTGTAATACTACAAGTTGTGAGTCCAGATATACAAGTAATTCATAAATACCGAGATCCAAAGCCTCGGTTAATAATTCCAATACGGCACTATATTCCACGATATTATTTGTAGCAGGCCCGAGACACACACCTTGCAGGTTGACCAACTCACCAGTAGGATCATAGATTACCCAGGCTGCCAAGGACAGATTCTTGGTACTGCGGGAGGCACCATCTGTGAAACCAACAAACAGAGTAATGGAAATCTACACAATCAGGAAGACCCGATCAACAGAAAGATGCTTACATTGCACACCACACCATAGATTCACACAAATGAATATACACACCTATGTACACACACCACACTAAAAATAACTCAAGCGTAGTATTTTTTAAGGTACAGCCCGTTCCTAGATTGCATCAACGGATCTCCTTCATAATCAATAAGCTCATAAGCCCCATTTTTTAATACACGTTTAACTATATAGGGCCCATCCCACATGGGTTGGAACTTGTCTGCTCTAAGTTTGTCGTGCGCTTGGTCGTATAGGAGGACGAGGTCCCCTTCAACAAAGGAACGCAGAGAAACTAATTGATCAAAGTGAGCTTTGACCTGCTTCTTCTGTGCTTCAATGACTAAGGCAGCCAAGCGGTGGGTTTCATCCAACCGTTCCAAGTACAAGAGACGTTCTTCTTCAGGAGAAGTTTCGAGAAAATGTTCCACAGCCAACTTTAAGGAAGGAATTTCGCATTCAACCGGAAGAGTTGATTCCAGACCATACACCAATTGGAATGGTTTGAATCCGATCGCACTATTTGCCGACATTTAGTAATCCCATAGAGCTGAGAACAATTGGAGATGCCAATTGGACTTATGAATACCAATTGTCCGTTGAACCATTATGACCAAAACTTTGTTCACAACCTCAACCTGGCCATTTTCCTGGGGGTAATATGGCGTTGAGCTATCATGTTGTAAGCCCAACCTTGATGTCAGCTCGGCCATAATGTAATCTCGAAAATGAGTGCCATGATCGGTAACAATGGCCTAAGGGACCCCAAAACGTGCAATAATGTGGTTGAAAATAAATTGGCAGTTGTCTTACCATCGGCGGCTAGTGTAGGCATCGCTTCGGCCCACTTAGTAAAGTAGTCTACAGCGATGATTATATATGCATGCCCCCCCGTCGAATGAGGGTTGCACATCATGAAATCTACACCCCATTTCGCAAAAGGGCCCATGGTAATGACAGGGTGTAGAGGGACAGGTGGCGCGCACATATTGTGCTGAAAAACCTGGCACGAATGACATTTTCAGACTGCAACAATACAGCCTTTGAATATCGACGACCAAAAGTAGCCCGCACGCAGAATATTCTGGGCGGTGGCATATTCAGACATGTGACCACCACAGGTGCCACTGTGACACTCATTCAAGACTCTTTCAGCCTCTTCCAGGGTCAAGTACCGGCAGAGCACCGAATCTACTCCAACCTAGTATAAGGTATCTCCTACAATGCGGTAGGGTTGAGACTGATGCCGAATCCGACATGGGGCATCTTTGGTCAACTCAGACTGGAACGTTGAAGTTTGAAGATAAACAATGATGTCGCCATACCATGGATCACGAGTGCTGATAAGGAAGAGTGTTTCATCTGGGATATGATCCTTAGAGTGAGATGGGGTGGAGTCTCTTGGGAGGGAGCAAATGAGATCCGCAAAAACCAGTTATTTTGTCAACTTAGCAGTGGTAAACTCTAAATTCAACTCCTGAAGGATGACGATCCATTTGGAGTATTTTCCCCCCAATAATTTTCGAGATAGAATGTACTTCATGGGGTTGCAATCTGAAACCACGGTTACTGTACGCAACAAGATTTAGTGGCGGAACCACTGCACATCTTGCACTACGGCTAATGCCAATTTCTCGACGTGAGCATAACGCGTTGCTGTGTCGAGAAGATTCTGTGATAGATAATAAACGACATGTTCATTTCCATCATCGTCATCCTACACCAGAACCATAGCTATGGTGCTAAACGTGGCGACCAAGTATAGAATGAAATCACGGTGATAGTTTCGAGGAAGAATTAACGGAGTATTAAGGAGTAACGTCTTGAGCTTCTCTAAGGATCACTGAGCAATCTCGTCCCAATGAAAGGGAACGTTTTGCTTTAAAATATGCATGAATCCTTTGGCCACTTCAGCGTAGTTCGAGATGAAGCACCATAGGAAATTAGCTTTTTCCTGCAGACTCTGCAATTGGTGGAACAAAGAGGGTGATGGGAGATTGACAATAGCCTCGACCTTTAGGGGGTCAAGGTGAATTCCGTCCTTGGAGACTATGAACCCAAAAATATAGCCAGAATCCACACAAAAGATACATTTATGAGGGTTAATCCAGATATTATAGCGTCTACAGTGAAGGAAAATCTAGCGGAGGTGTTCGGGATGGTCCTCTCGCCGAGCTAAATGAGCTGGCAGATCGTCCAGATAAGGTTGAACGATATGGCATATGTCATGGAATGCGTAAGACATAGCACGCTGGAAAGTAGCTCCAGCATTCTTTAAGCCGAATGGGAGCTTTTTATAAGCAAAGGTACCCCACGGACAGATGAATCCAGTCTTGTGTTGATCGGCAGGTAAAATATTTATCTGATTGTACCCGGAAAAGCTGTCCATCAGGGAATAAATCTCACTCCCAGCACATTCGTCAATGATTTGATCTATGATGGGAGTGGGGTAATTGTCCTTAGGACAGGCTCGATTAATATCATAGTAATCAATGCAAACTCTTATAGTACCCTGCTTCTTATCTACAGGGACAATATTTGAGACCCATTCTGTGAGGGGAATCGGGTAAATGAAACCCAGGAATTTCATCATAAGACCAAGCGAACACATCTCTGAATTCACGGAAAATATCGGTATAAACTTGTATCTCATCAGGAGAACAAGTCACGCCCACATGTATATTCTCGACTATCCCCGGTTTGACAGAGATGTCTATTGGAATGGTTTGAGTAATGTTGCTCAGGTTTCCCTCTGAAAGGACATCATGAGTCAATATGGGTGTCTGGAGAGGTGGAGTAGGAACCTGAGATGAAAAACGCTCTAGAAAATCTGACATTGCCCCCAAGCTGGGCATGAAGGAGGAACGATGATGTCCATCGCTCCAAGGCAACTCCTCAAGAGACATTGTTTCAACAATGGCTTCGTCAGAAGGGAAGATCTCTTTTAGAGGATTAGACGAGTCGGCCTCGCCGAGCCAGGGGAATTGAGAATAGACATCTAAAGCCATGCTTGAAGGAGCATGTTGAGGAGGAGGATCGGATGTGGCGACAATTTCACAGTAACTAATCTCTACTACAGTTAAGGGCATCGATTCTCCAAAATCAATCACCTATTCAGGCGAAGGGATGATCCATGGGTCGTCAGACCTAGAGATCATATTAAATTGAACGGTGTGCAGTGGTGGCGCGAGAAAAATACCCATGAGGACGGGGTCCTTGAAGAGACTGGGTCCTACACTGTCAGGGGGATTGGGGATCTGATCCACATAAGGAACGTTGTTCTCAGAGGATGAGGTGAAGAAAGACAAATGATCCACAGTAACGATTTCTCCCTCATGAGGGAACTTGAGAAGCCAGAAGAGGGTGGACGGTACGCATAACATGGCGTGAGTTCGGCCGAGAAGAATATTGTAGTTAAGTTTGGCGTCAACCACTTCTACTTCTACATTGACTGTCTTCCCTTGTAACGTAATCGGAAACCTCTCGAGAACACCCAAGGGTTTTGATTCCCGACCATCAAATGCCTCTAAGGCATTGGGAGATGATGAAAGATTCGGAGAGCCAATGTCCTTCCAGCAAGCAGATGACATGACACAGGTAGAAGCACCTTCATCCACAACTAACCTATGGATGTTGAGGCTATTGATCCCGACTTGTATAACAAGAGAAATTTGATGTGGAAGTCGAGGGCTAAAATTTTCTAGGTCGAAGGTGAGAATATTAGAATCAGTGGGATCGATTCCACCGATCGCGGACAACAAAGCTTTCCATTGTGATAGGAAAATTTGAAGGACTTCCAATGCAGACATGGCGGAAGGCACCTGTGCCAAATCCTCAACAACACTGTAGTGTTGAGCAGCACGGGCATTTGGGTTGTAGGAAGATCTTTGCAGAACACCTTTAGAAGGTGGCCTCACAACAAGTACAGAATTGGGCTTCTCAATTTCCAAAGGACCGGAGACAAGTGGAGGAGGGGGGCCATCCATGACCTCCTTCCTAGCTTCCTGGCATGATCCAGCATAATCCTTCGAACGCATAGCAATTGAGACAGGTGCAGCACCATTCATCATAAAGACCTAGGACCCAAATGGTGTATATGGTGAAGGTTGTTCAACCATCTGGGTCTGCTGAGACGGGAACGGTTCTTTGAGAACTGCCGGAGTCCCTTTGGAGCCTTTGAGAATTTGACTAATTTCAGATCGTCGAGGACAATATTTGGTATAATGGTCTCCTTCAAAAATAAGACAGGGGTACTTTGATTTACGTTGGGAACCGTCATCAGTACGAGGTTTAGAAGACTCTTGTTTAGGAGCATCGGGTTTGGATTTTCCTTTTCCCTTCTTCTTTCCTTTGGAGGCCTTTTCCATAGGATTAGCCTGAACGTCGTTGACCTCCACAGTTTTTCTAGAATCTGGAGGGGCGGGAAGAGCAGAATTATTGGAAGAATTTGACTTTTGCTTCCCATTCGAGGATTTCTGAGAATTTTGAGAAACGAAACCAATAACACCATCCACTGCTAGGGTAGGTGGTGCTTTAGAGGTTCCCAGCCACGGAGCATCAGTCAAAATGTCATAAAGCGTGCCAAACTGAGAGTACACCAGATCCAGGTACTGGGCACACGTGATGGCTTGTTCTTCAGTCACACATGCCCCCATAGAAATATCTTGAGCGATTTTGTTATGAAGGAGGTTGTGAAAAGTTAGTAGCTGATCAGGTATATCAAACTTTATCAATCTACGACAACGTCGCCACTCATGAATATGATCAGATATGTGGGTGGCTTTATCCTGCTTCAAAGTCAGGAAATGTGTCTTGGCTTCGTAGTGAACCGGTAACTGGAAGTGAGTCAGAAAATCCATAGCTAATGTATTTAAGTCTTGAAAGATGCCACAGGGTAACTCTATATACCACTTAGCGGCAGCACTGGTAAGAGTGCGTTGGAAGAGACGTAGACGAATTGAATCATCCACCCAAGAATTAGATGAACACCACAAATGGTAGGTCATTACATGAGATTGGGGGTCCTCTCTAGCTTTACCTTCAAACTTATGACAGTCACCGGGTACCTTGGTCGGAACCGGGGGCCAATGAGGATTGTGAAGAATCGAATCATTGGTTAATTTAGAAACGTCCGATAATTCCAATGTAGCCAAGAATGGCAACTGCGTATTGAAAGGCATACCAGGCCCTCGATAAGGACCTGTACCTATACTCCACGTTGGTTGAGCATATCCTTACCCCCATGGGTTCTGTCCCAGAGGATTTTTACCATAGGGGGTATAGGCCATATAACCAGTCTGATACGACTGCTGGTAACCAGTGTACGGGGGTTGATAACCAGAGTATGGACTTTGATTATATGTCCGCCCCGTTTGAGCAGTTTGTGGATTTGGATGCTGAGTATAGGTGTAGTTGGGTTGTTGAGGATAATAATGGGAACCTTGGGGCGGGTTATAAGTCGGTCGAGATTGAGCTTGAGGATAGTAACCGCCTTGGGGTTGAGTGGGCTGCTGATAGGTGGGACCCTACTGAGCTTGATAATTAGGGCACACCGGTTGATTCGGTTGTGGTATCGAGTAAATCGGCTGTTGAGCAGGGTTGACAGGATGTGCAAGTTGGCCTGGTTGGACAGGTTGAACTAGCTGAATGGGCTGGCCTGGTTGAATAGGTTGACCTAGGTAAACAGGTTGCACAGGTTTTATAGGTTGACCTAGATGATGTGGGACACCAGGCTGAGCCAGATGGGCCAATTGGCCTAGTTGCGGAATAGGGCCAGGTTGCGCCTAATAACTGGTTTGACCTGGAACATGACCATAAGAGGGCCCTAGCTGTGCAACATTTGGACCAATAGGATACAGAGGTTGCTGAGGTTGCACCATAGGTTGAGAAGGTTGGAATTTCCCCCCAGTACCATACAACGACCCTGGTTGGTACCCTGGTTTACCTGTGGGTCCTTGAGGTTGCCATGTTTGGACCACAGGGTGAGGCTAGATAGGTTGACTAGAAGGGTTGTAAGACTATCCTTGTGGACTGTATAACAACCCCTATGGGCCTGAAGGTTGACCTTCTAAGGTTTGACCTTGCGGGTCGTAAGGATAACCAGGTTGGCCTGAAGGTTGGCCCTAGAAGGCTTTCCCTTGCAGGTTATAAGGTTGCCCAACCTGGTTAGATGGAAAACCTTGACCATGGAGATAAGCCTCTGGAGCGGGTAAACGCAAAGGGTTTCCCTGCTCATCATATTGATATGGAAAAATGTAAACAGGAGTACCATCCTGTGCATAATGTGAAAAATATGGATGGTTGGGATCTTGGGAGGATTAACCGACCTTGGGATTCGATTGTTGTAGGGACAATCGATACTCCTCAGGAGAAATGTTCTCCGGCATAGCAGATGCTATATAGATGTTTTCGGGAAGTGACGTGGTCCTTACGGACTGAGTGGTAACAGTGGGTGTAGATGCGGCCACATAGAAAGTGGGCCTGATAGGTACTGACCTGAGGGGATGACGTGATGGGTGTCCTTGGAGACATCCCCAATGAAGGAATAATCGACCTCGTGGAAGGAGTTGATATCCCCATAGAGGAAACGGCGATCATGATCTGACTCAGAGATCTATATCCCGCTGGAAGTGAGGGACTGGGCGAAGACATGACAGATAAATTGGGGTTGTCTTCTAGGAACAACTGGTAATCTTCACCAGTCGTGGGGATTTCCTCACTAGGAGAATGCCTGGATGCACCCATATCTAAACCTGCTGCTAGATCTTGTAACAGACGGCGAGGATGAGGAGGAATAATAGCAGCTAGAAAAGGCGAACCCGATGTAAGAGGAGGGAAAAGTTCCCCTACTCCAAATCCAGACCAAGCGTCGGATAAGGGCCAATTGAACTCAACTGGTCCTCCAAAGGGAAGCTCAAATAGAACCGGTCCCCCATCAGGAAACTCGGAAACGATAGGCTGCTGAGGTTCAGCAGAGGACTGAGAGACCTCTGATGAATCGTCCATATACGGACTACCAATAGATGAAACTGAGGGTTCTTCCACTGTGACAATAACGAAAAGAGAAGAAGATAAAAAAAACACACAGGCTGAAAAATCCAAGGCACACAATCAAACAGCCAACAAGAAAAATCTAAAAGGGCGTGTGATCGTAGGTGATTTATTTTTACCACAATGAAACTTAGAAACTTCACCATTTCATGTTTTAAGAGTCGAGAAACGGATGAAAGGTGACTATCTATTTCAGTTTTGAAGCAAGCGTGAAAGGACAAGCACTTGGTGATCTTTTCAAATTTAAGGAGTCAGATAAGATCAAAATGACTGTTCAGGAATTCTAGGCAAAGGGTATACCAAATAACCGTGAATTGCAATATACACCTTGGTTTCAAAATGAAAGAGAAATCAACCAAGGACTTAATTTACGTGCAGGCAATCTCCCCGAATGTTGTGTCCGGTGTATCACAGGTATAGGGCGGCAGACTCGGCTTCCTATGGATAAAGGATGGCAACCTAGTGGGGTCTCCCTTTATATACGTGATGGTACGGGGAGCACGAGTCCGTACTAGTGTTGTCTAAAGCCAAGAGGCGAATGATAGCTACTAGGTTTAACGACGTCAAAACACGTCTCTAACCTAGACCTCTAAATATTTCGTTAATGTTTCAATGTTGCCTTAGTGTAAATTGAATAAATTTTAATGTCAATCTTCAATTATGTTTCAATTTTTAGGCCCTAGCGAGTGTTATGTCTCAAAATCTCCTAAATGCACACTACATGCCACAGTATATCATTTCATTCGATGAAAGCTAATTACGAGAGAGTTAAGAGCTTTTCATACAATAACGAAATGATGAGAAAACAATCACTAATATCTCTAATACAAGCTAATGAAAACTAAAAATCTTTTCTTTTAGAGTTATAAATCACTAATAACACAGAAAAGATTCGATTTGCATTAACTAATCAAAAGCAAAAGAGATTTTTTTTGTATTTTCAGTGTTTAAGAGAAAAGTGCACTAAACAAACAAAAACTAATGAAATGAAAAATTTGAGAAGCGATAGCAAGGGAGTAAAAACAAGCAAGTTTCACTCAATGCAAACACACAATCAGAGCTCAAATTGACAAAACAATCCCCCAAAACCAAGAGAATCCCAAAGACTAAAATGAACCATGTAATCTAGGCCTAAAACAAGGCAAGGTGGAATTCGCATGAGGAAGAAACCAATCACTCAAACAACGCAACAAAATGATAGAAAACCACCAAAAGAATGCAGAGAAGCAATCACACGGTTGACTGAACAAATAAAAACCAAAAACTCCCACGAGAGGCTCGACACACTATAGCACCTAGATGCCCTAGGGCTAGAATGTAAAATCGATAGAAGAGGGAAAACAACCAAAGGATGAAGGTCACAGTCATTCAAACAAGGCTCCAGAGCACTCAGGCAGTCGTAAAAATGAAACCAAAATTATAGATCAAGCTCAGAAATCTCAAAACAGAGCAAACCCTAGCACCTTACAGAATTGGCGTGACTGTCAGGCTTAATCTAACGCCAGAATAGGATTGGCACGGGTAATACACTGGCAACATGCGCCAATTGGCACAACTGTCAGGCTAATAAGCGCACCAGTCGAGTTTACTAAGTAAAAATAAAAAAGGGCAATCCAAGAAACAGACTAGTGATGATGGAGCTAAACAAAAGCCAAACACACGAAAAGAGCCAGCCAAAAGAGCTGATCAAGCAAGAAAAGTCAAGATTCGACCGAAAAGACAAGACAATACTCCAAATCAACATTTCCCCAGTATGGTCTCCAATTTTTTGTAGAGGTAAATCCCCTCTGTGGACAGAGGCGATCCCTACTAGCCCAGATCAGGTCTAGCAACAATCGTATCATGCTAAGGCGCAAGTTCCTAATTTCAATCGACCAAATTGCGTACCTTAAGTCCAATGTTATTGTTCATAGAGAAGATAGCGCTCCTGTTTCCTTGCTCCAGAAGATCACAATTCTCCCACTTGTCGTGATCAAACACCTACACATACAAGAAACACGACGAACACACAAGCATAAAACCTGATATATGCAATTATGTATCAGTCAGAGAAGACACAACTCATGATCACAATGTATGGACAATACGAGTGGAACCATAACCAAAGTCACTTATCATTATTCAATACAAAGAAAGATACAACCTGCGCTCTGACGCTGGATCTTCCTTTGGCTGGTCAACAGCGGAATACGTCTCGATAAAGCTCTTCAGGAATGGGACAAGCCTATCTCTTTGGTTGTCTTGACAATAATCTCCTTGCTACTGATTTGGCTCTATGAGGACTATCAAGGCTCTTGCAGCATTCTCTAGGCTATGAAGGCTCTTGGAGACTAGCTTGCAAGGAAAATGGCAAGCTTATATAGATGGTGGAAGTGGATTTGGGATCCCTACAATCATGGGATTGGCCCTATCCTCAAGGAAGCTTCCATGAGAGGTGGAAAACCACTTCCTCTACATGGAGATCTGGAGCCAAACCTCCCAAATCAATTTAGAGACCATTTCAGGAATTGATTGGAGTCAATCTTCCACCATTTATTTTTTTTAAACACTCCTTAATGAGCCTGGTGTGGTTATAACACTGTGACAGTGCGCCAGCTGGCGCGCCCTCTTTGGAGGATTTCCCCATTGGCATGAGGGTTGAACTGGCTAATCGCGCCAGGGACAAAAAGGTTATTTTTAGGGTTTTTCACAAGGAATTGTCTTCAGGGGAATGAATGTCCTTGTCCAGGGGGATGCCATGAAAGTGGTTTCAGGTCATGCCACTGCTCACAGGTCACGGAATAAGCCCTCTAATGTGTGGGACGGGGAATTGCAGGGACGGTGAAAAATTGTTGTGTAACACAGGGAAATAGTCTTTCCAAGGACAGCAGCCTCCTTTAGGGTCGCAGTTTTATCAGGAACAACAATTATTTCATGGAGGTCAATCTTTTAGTGCAAATTATCCAACCAACTATCAAGCTTATGTTCCAAATTATCAACCTTCTTATGGTCCATGTTACGCATCACAACCTTCAATGGGAGCTCCATATCCTGTAGTAAACACAGTGTGGAATCCATCTTTGAATCAACATAATTTGAATCCTAACATGCAAGTACCTTATAATCAGCCTGTTCAGCCGATTTCTTATAATTAAATCCAACAACCTATCCAACCTATGCTTCAAGTTATACCTTAGGTATATGCACCTAGTAGTGTTCAACAACCTGGTCCGAGTACACCTAGAACTCCACCTCAAAAATTTGCACCAACTTCTATTCCTCAGCCTACCACACCTATCCCTGGAATTTCTGCAGCCACTATTCCTACAGCCCCTCAAGTATCACGACCGATCCGTCAAGTCATTGCACAACAACCTAGACCCACAATTCAGACTAATGTTCAGATGTTTGTGGGACAACCTAGTACAAGTACAATTGTAACAATCCAACCGCAGTTTTTTTATGGACCATATCAAGGGCAATATCAATATGGACCTATAGCACAAAATCCAGTATACAAACATCAACCGTACCCTGGTTACACATATCAAATACCAGCTCAACCTCAATATGGTCTGGCCAACCCTGGTTATCTAGGAGGCATTCCAATCCCAAATGCACAAGATATTCTAGGTTATCCTATATTTCCTCCTCCTAGTACTAGTATAGTTCCTCAAGGTTATCAATTTTCTCAACAAAACCCTAACCGTCGGTTACCATCCATAGCAACTTTGGATTTACCCGATTTTTTGTGCCTAACGAACGATCTGATTTATTATCTTTCATTTTGGATGCTAATGCCGAATAATTTGCCCAGTGATATTCCTAAGTTTGAAGGTAAGTCGGGAGAAGACCCCTCAAACCATGTCATGACTTACCACCTCTGGTGCGCATCCAACTCTTTAATCGATGATTCTATCGATTAATATTGTTTCAGAGAACACTAATAGGTTTAGCTGTAAAATGGTATATTGAACTACAACATGGATCACTCAAAAATTTCAATGCGTTAGCAACAAATTTATTAACACACTTTTAGTTGCTAGTCTGATATGACAATGGCACAAAACTCTTAACTTCATTAAAAAAATCTACGTCTACATACATTTCAGATCACATACATGAATGGAGACGAAGATGTCATTTAGTGAAAGTTTTTATTTTGGATCAGATCTTGGAAGAATGGTTTATTAAATCGTTACTTCCAAATATCACTGAAGATGTGGCTAAGGGAGGTGTTGTTACGGAAGAACGGGTCATTGCTCAAGCTCAGTACTTAGACCTTGTATATACACAATCTGGTACTTTATACAAAAAAAATCCCGACTTACCTTGTCCTGGTCAAATAACTACAAATCCTTCATGTTCTCATGTTGTAGACAATGTAATTGGTTTATTTAGTGCTAATAAGAGTAAGTAGAAGTCCTCCAAAAATACTTATCCTATCATAAATTTACCAGATTCACCGAAAGGAGATTCTTCCCTTGAAACTTTTGCCGACATTCATGTTGTAGACTCATCCATAGCTAAATCTAATACTGGTAATAAGAAGAAAAGAAAGAATTAAAAAAAAAAAAACTACATCTCCCAAAGAGAAAACCAAAAAGAATGAACCAGTTGATGGTAACTAGAAACCTCATTATCCTTCTCTTATCTATGATGAGTATCACTTTACCAAAGAGTGCCCACATTTGTCCGAGGTCTCTAAATTTTTTAAATTCACCCACACCCATTGTCTTGAAGGATCCTTTTCCCACTCAAGATATCAAAATGATAGGATCTTCTTCAAATTCATTGGTAGATATTTTAATGATGTCTGGCGTTATGGTTGCGACGCGATCGCAAGACTATGGAACTAAAAATCATGTAACTGGTAAAGAGACAGAAAATTCTAGTCAAACACCAACTATATCTCCTTCAGTTTCTGATCTGCTTCACATCGATAAACCTAATCCTAATCTAGTGATTAAACCGCCTGCTAAAGGTGTACTTTGAAAATCATCTTTCAATCCACATGCGAGAGCTGCTCAGAATTACAACATTGTTGAAGACTTGGTGATATCCCCTTCAGCAATGTCAGCCTTAGAAGTGCTATAATCATGTACAACACAAAGGAAATTACTATTATCAGCTATCGGAGCTATCGATCCTTAGGATTCCAACCTCATGGTCTTTGATATAGAAAATTTTACACCGAGACTCCCTCATCAGATGGCTTTTCAGATACCAGTATTAGTAAAAAAAAATGAGTCTTTCGTACTGTATTTGATGAGAGGGCATCCACGTGCATAATTTTGTTAAAATATTGCAAAACTCTCAGTTCTCCAACACTCAACAAATCACCAAAAATCCTTAAAGCCTTTGATGGAAGATGATTTCATCCATATGAAATACTCCAGGATCTACATATATAAGTAGAAGGAAAAACTATTAATATAGATGTGGAAGTTGTCGATTCCCCTCTGGATTACAACCTTCTTTTGGGTCGTAGGTTGTCTTATTCCATGAATGTTGTCATTTCATCCATATTTCGGTTAATCATGTTTCCTTGTAAAGGAAATATTGTAAAAATCGATCAGTTTTTGTATTATTTGTCTGACCCTACTTCTACAGATAGTATCCAACATGTTGGAAAATCGACTATCCCAGATGAAGATGTTGATGTAGGTTTAGTAAAGGACTCTTCTCTAATGGGAACTTTCTCTATGCCTCCACCCAACGTACCGCATACCATTTCCAGCATCAATATGATCTCATCAAGCACTATACCATTCGATGACACTTGGGCAGTGCCTTCAGAATCAAAACTAGACTCTTTCAATGGTGCGATGCCTTTGAGTCCTTTTGAAATGGAATATGTGGCAGTAAAGTCATATTTTGACACACTTTCAACTAATCCTGATAAAAGTAATGTGATCACCGAAGAATATTCTTCAGTATCAATCTCAGCCTTGACATCACTTTCTGATCCTTTTCAAAAAGTGTTTCACACTGATGAAAGTATTTGAGAATTTTTGTCTTTGGATGAATTACCCTGGGATGATCTACATCAAAGATCTTCGTTTTTACCTGAACTCGATAGGTTTGAAAATAATTTTTCGTCTATTTTTACAATTGATTATGTTGAGGAACCACAGAATCCCATATCGATTACAAATTTGGATTTTAGGATTAATTTGGGAAACATTTCTATAATTGTTCCTATCGACATATTAGTTAAACCTGGAATTATTGAAAACATTCGTATAGGTGATTCTTGTACAATTGAAGATATTAACACATACAAATCCCTATTTCAAGAATTCTAAGACATATTTGCCTGGTCTTATGAAGAGATGCTAGGAATCGATCCTAAGATTGTCATTCATGAAATTAATACATACCCGGATGCCAAGCCTATTAGACAAATATTACGTCCAATACATCCGCGAAAATCTGTTGTTATCAAAGCTGAAGTTGAAAAGCTATTGCGAGTAGGATTTATTTATCCAATTCCATTGATAGATTGGGTATCTAATATAGTTCCCATTACCAAGAAACAAGGGACTATACGAGTATGCTTTGATTATCAGGATATTAATAAAGCATTTCCAAAAGACAATTATCCTACCCCCTATATCGACCAAATTATTGATGATTGTGTGGGAAATGAAATTTTCTCATTTATAGATGGATTTTCTAGGTATAATAAAATCAAATACTCCCTATTGATCAACCAAAAACAGCGTTTATATGTCCTTGGGGGAAATTTGCTTATTGAAAATTAGCTTTCAGATTAAAAAATGCTGGTGAAACTTTTCAAAGGGCCATGTCTTACGCTTTTCATGATATCAAACATATTGTACAGCCTTATCTGGATGATTTACCTATTCATTCTTTACGCAAGGATGATCATCCTACACACTTACAAGCTATTTTCATGAGATGTAGGCATTACAAGATTCATTTGAACCCACACAACTTTATTTTTTGTTTGCAATCAGGACGATTACTAGGATTCATTGTTTCGAAAGTTGGCATTCATGTCAACCCCTCGAAGGTTGAGGCCATCATCAATTTACCTCCTCCTTCCACACTTCGCCAACTCCAAATTTTGCAAGGGAAAGAAAATTTTATACGTAGATTTATCCCGAACTATGTTGATTTAACAAAAGGTTGTACCCGGTTGTTGAAACAAAATGTTCCTTTTATTTGGGATGAGATTGTTGATCGATATTTTGATGCATTAAAACACGTGTTGACCCATGCATCATTATTTCATCCACCCAACTACCGCCAGGACTAATTTTTATACTTAGCAGCCTCTGATTCCACCATTGGAATGGTTTTGGTTCAAGAGGATGAATCTCACAATGAGCATGTGATCTATTATCTAAGTCATAATCTTAGCCCGACGGAAATCAAATATTCGCATGTGGAGAAATTGGCCTTGGCAGCAGTTCAAATTGTCCAATGATTATGTCACCACATATTGTTACGTAAAAAAACTATGATATCTAATTGCAACCCAATGATATATATTTTGACAAAAAATTACTTGGGGGAAAATACTCTAAATGGATTTTCATCCTACAATATTTTTATTTGGAATTCGAGAAATATAAATCAAATAAATCACTGGTATTTGCAGAACTCATGATAGTAGCCAAAGCTACTAAACGCACATTCACACCTTTATATGCATATAAAAATGCATGGTTCATCTGTAAAAAAAATTTTCCCAATGCTGGGAAATTTTAACGCGAAAGCTACTTTATTTAATCTTCAAAGAAGATTTCTTCCTCTTTTCAAATCTGCAATTTGAAATCTTATAATAAAACCCACAGCATTTTACTTACTCATGCTTTATCTTATTCAAATTTTAATCACCCTTAAGATGCACTTTCTACATTCACTTCTATTATAATAGGAATATAATAGAGTTCAGGCTTCCATTTTTAACCATACCACAACATCTCACACCATTGTGGAATTTAATTAAATTCACATATCACCAACATATATTATGTCAACCAAGGTTTTACCAAAATTACATGTGTTTTACGCTTTCACTACACCAATGCTAATAAACAATGTTATTTCAATTCATTACCTCTTCGACTTTGGTTAAACCAACCACCAGAAAACATATAAATATATCTGGCCCCACACTTACCAATCAATTTTCCGCTCCCATCCATCTTCATTTGTGATCCAACGAATGACGCTTTCCTGCATTTTGACATGATGATCTAATGACCATCGCATAACTAAAATGTGCACCCTTTAATACTCCAAACCAATGCGAAATTGCCTGTATTGAAATACCGTCCAAGCCACGTGTCATTCCCAGACTATTATCACGTTCAATTTCCACATAACAACTTACCACTTGTTTGCTACGCGAAAACCATAGCTGGGTTCCAAAACCATCTTCCGTTCATTTCTCACGATTCTGCCTTTCGTTGACTCTGCTATGCCATCAACGTTCCATTCTATTTCCAATCCAATGATCTATCTGCTTTCTATTCCACGGTTCGACTCTGTTCCATCTTTTCTTCAATACAGAATCCCCGTATTTAAATAAGCCATCATTGCATAATTAAATAAACTATCACGTTGTTCATTCGATCCAATATCTCCATCATTCTAGAGTCACGAACCTACTAGCTTACAAAGGAAATTTACCCTTTCTCAATCTCGACAGGATTATTACCGACTTTATAATTCATGATTTTAAATAGGTCGGGGTTCCATCTAATACAGTCTTCTCTGGCATACGAAGTGCGTGGCTTAATTTTTATATGCAATTCAAACCTGGACTCTTTCATTTGTCACACTACCTTCGTTAAATCGATGTTCCTCGCATATCGCATCACTAAAATTCTTGCCATTTACTTTGAACCTGTTATATATCCTCACCACCTCTTTGTGTATGAGAATTTCCACCAAATTGAACCGAATTATCTATTTTTAAAAGCATCAATTCATCCTGAAATCGATGCTTCAAACTTGCATACAAAATCTCTCTTTACAGTAATTGAAGCTCCCTTCTGTTCTATGCCTAAGCACCTCCTTTATGAGTTTGAAACTCATTTCCTCAGGGTTTAGTTCACTCGTAAAATTCTTGTATTGAATTCTCTATGGAATTCAATTTATATCTCTATTTTTCATAGAGATACCCCATGTTTATGACCTGTCTTTTTGACAAAATTCCTTCTTTTATTTAGCCACGAATGGTCTCAAACCCTTAATAAGAATTCTTTCCTTTGCACGATAGATCTCATCTATCTACTATTAATTCAAACACATAGAACTTCAATTCATAAAAATATACACATTCAATTCAACATCGAATTCTCTGTATATACACAATCAAACAATTACAGATAATTCTCCCTGGCCTGATATTCTGATCAATGGCCTTGCTATCATATTGCCCGTAGGCTTACAACGACAAACCCTATTTTCCCTGCTTCTATTCTACTCTACTCCTCTGAATTTTTCCTTGAGGCTTATTATTTTTATACAGAATAATCTGAACTAATTTAGTTTCATATCCTCAATAGTTTCCCTAAAATCCTCAAGTCCTAAAATCTATCTAATATCCCTAAGGATCCTCTTTAATCCCAAAAATCATGAAACTGATTCTACTTTAGGAATTAAAATCAAATCTCTTATCTCAACTATCCTACTCCCTCATGTTCTCCAATCATTCGGGAACATTTAAAATTTCTCTCAATATTTAATTAATTCCTAAATGTCACTCAAAAAATTAATAATTACATAATAAATCAATATTCTTTTAAAACACAAGACCCCCCTATGTCTATTAAAATACAAAATATTTTCTTGAGCCTAATGCCCCTGCATCAAACTCCCAAGGTTAAAAATAATCATGATCTCCTGATCATGTACTTTTAGTCCTTGTCTTCCTAGATCCCACACTCTGTTTTTCTGTTTTCCAATAGCTGCATTATTCTTCTTCTGTACTTCTCCAGGATTCCATACTTTATGTTTCCTTGCTCCACTAGCTGCACTTTCACAATCTGTGACTATCTTTCTCTTATTTTTACTGCTTCTTTGATTTCTTGTTGTTGTCTTCTTCTAAGACACTTTCACCATTATCCTTCTTATCAATTCAATTTCTTTTTCTAATATGTCTTCTGACTGCTGAGTACTGCTTCCTCTTGATTGTTGAAATCTTACTCCTGCTTCTGCTTGTTGACCTCTTACTCTTGCTTGTTGAGCTCTTACTTTTTCTTGCTGAGCTCTTACTTTTGCTTGTTGTGCTCTTATTGCCACCCTATCATCCTTACCCTCTTGTTTTCTGTAACTAAAAACTTCCTGCTGATTGTCATTTAGGACAATTTCTTTGTTTCCTGACTTCAGCAATTTCTTGGACTGGTATTTAATTTTCCAGTCATTGTCATCTTCTTCTCTCTGCTTTAATTTGTTCTCCTGGAAAAAATGTTCTTTAGTCCTTTCATCAGTACCCGCAATCATAAAACAAACATCAAAATTATAAAACCTTTGTGTCTCTTCTTCCTCCGGCAACACTTCAATTTGCTGCTCTGACATCAGCACATCAGTATGCTGATTCCAATTCTTCAAATAATTTTCGAGACTGTCAGCTAGTCTCTCCTCCACATCATCCATTTCAAAAATGTTTTTTTGCTCTGGTTTATAAAAATGAACCTTTTCATTCTCATTCAGCTCTGAATTTACAACTTGAACACTTATTCTCTGTGTTTCTAGCCTCTGCTCCAGAATACTTAACTCATGCCACAAATATGTCATCTCATCTGAGAAAACATCTATACAATCTTCACTATTTTCCTCTTTATCACAAGTCAAGTTTTCTACTGTCACTATCTCTTCATCTTTCATCAGAATATAATTCCGATATTCCATCTCTACAATAGGTTTAGTTATCTTTCCATCACTCTTCATTAATAAAATCAATTTTTCATTATCAATAACAAATTTCTCATCATCAAACATAACTGTGATATCTCCATTGAAACAATTCTTTTCACAAAAAAGGAATTTATGAACTTCTTCTGTTGCAATAATTCAATTTAATCTTCATCTGAAAGATAATCATCATCATACTTTACTTGGAAACTTTCAGCTTCACTCATTACAGTTTCATCATATGAACTGTCTTCTTCAATACCTACATTCACACACAACTTGTCAGTTTTAAAACCATAAGACCTTACGATCTTATTTGATGATTTAATCACCAAATCCTCCTGTTGTTCCAAGTCCTCTATACATTTTAGAAATTCTTCAATGGTCTTCTCTTCAATTCCTTCAAGATTTTCAATTGATTGCTCAATTTCCAGCTTTTGGCCATCATCATAAATTAAATTTCCTCTGCCTCTAATATGTTGAAAAGTAAAACTTTTCCCCAACTGTGTATGGACATTTTCAAAAGATCTAGCTGTCCCATTTTCTTCCTTTCTAACAATATCATCAGTTTTTCCTTCTCCACATGTTCTTCTTAAAAACATACAAAATTTGTCAGATTTAAAGTCATTCAACCTCTTGGTCTCACTTGAATTTTTTAGTCTTCAAGTCTTTCTCCAAATACTCTTTCATTCTGAGTAATTTTTCCCTCAGCTGAGCATTTATCATTTGCTCTTTCCGGAGTCACAAACCAACTAGCTTACAAAGGAAATTTACCCTTTCTCAATCTCGATAGGATTATTACTGACTTTCTAATTCATGATTTTAAACAGGCAGGGGTTCCATCTAATACAGTCTTCTCCAGCATACGATGTGTGTGGTTTAACTTTTATATGCAATTCAAACCTGGAATCTTTCATTTGTCACACTTCCTTCGTTAAATCAATGTTCCTCGCATATCACAACACTAAAATTTTCACCACTTACTTTGAACCTGTTCGGTATCCTCTCCACCTCTTTGTGTATGAGAATTTCCACCAAATGGAGCCGAATTCTCTATTTTTAAAAGCATCGATTCATCCTAAAATCGATGCTTCAAACTTGCATAAAAAATCTCTCTTTACAGTAATTGAAGCTCCCTTCTGTTCTGCACTTAAGCACCTCCTTTATGAGTTCGAAACTCATTTCCTCAGGGTTTATTCCACTCGTAAAAGTCTTGTATTGAATTCTCTATGGAATTCAATTTCTATCTCTATTTGTCATAGAGATACCCCATGTTTGTGACCTGTCTTGTTTAAAAAATTCCTTCTTTTATTTAGCCACGAATGGTCTCAAACCCTTAATAAGAATTATTTTATTTGCACGATAGATCTCGTCTATCTACTATTAATTCAAACACACGGAACTTCAATTCATAAAAATATACACATTCAATTCAACATCGAATTATCTGTATATACACAATCAAACAATTACAGATAATTATCCCTGGCCTAATATTCTGATCAATGGCCTTCCTATCAGATTTCCCTTAGGCTTACAACGACAAACCCTATTTTCCCTGCTTCTATTCTACTCTACTCCACTCTCTGCCTTTTTCCTTCAGGCTTATTATTTTTATATACAGAATAATCTGAACAAATTTAGTTTTAGATCCTCAATAGTTTCCCTAAAATCCTCAAGTCCTAAAATCTATCTAATATCCCTAAGGATCCTCTTTAATCCCAAAAATCATGAAACTGATTCTACTTTAGGAATTACAATCAAATCTCTTATCTCAACTATCCTACTCTCTCATGTTCTCCAATCATTCGGGAACATTTACAATTTCTCTCAATATTTAATTAATTCCTAAATGTCACTCAAAACATTAATAAATACACAAGAAATAAATATTCTTTTAAAACACAAGACCCCCCTATGTCTATTAAAATACAAAATATTTTCTTGAGCCTAATGCCCCTACATCAACTCATGTGTGACTTTCCCAATACTGAGACAGAAACCGTAGTAGAGAATCCCATTGCATATGAATCTTTGTTTCTTATCAGTACATTAGATCTTTGGTATGGAGATATCATCATATATCTTCGAACCCAAACCTTTTGCCCAGAGCTTTCACGTTGAAATCAACGGAGAATCTGATACCAATCCCAGCAATACATATTTTTGAAGACACTCTTTATCTTCATGGTGTGGATTCTATTTTTTGACGTTGTATAACTCACGAAGAGGCTGAAATGGTTTTGAAGGATTGCCACTCTGGAGCATGTGGTGATCATATGTCTAGGTTTGCCACAACCCAAAAGATATTACACGCTAGTTATTTTTGGCCATCATTATTCAAAGATTGTATTATTGCGGTCCGAAAATGCCACAACTGCCAAATTTTTGATCGAAATATGTGTGCGCCTCCAGCTCCTCTTCACCCAATCATTATTGTCGGTCCTTTTGTGAAATGGGGCATTGATTTCATTACATGCAACCCTCACTCTCCTGGGGGGCATTGATATATTATTCTCGCTATAGATTACTTTACCAAATGGGCTGAGGCGATGCCTACATTCACATCGGATGGAAAAACTGTAGCTACGTTTGTATTCAATCATGCGATTGCTCATTTCGGTGTGCCTCAAGATATTATCACAAACCATGGGAGTCATTTTGGAAATATAATGATGACTAAAATTTTCGATCAACTTGGCTTGCGCCATGATAATTATACTCCATATTACCCGCAGACTAATGGTCAATTTGAATCCATCAACAAGGTTTTAACCACCATGATTAAACGGATTATCCGAACTCACAAATCAAATTGGCATAACATGCTTTTTTCGGCACTATGGGCATACCAAACCTCAGCAAAACTGCTACAAGGTTCACTCCTTTTCAACTGTTCTACAGTTTAGAAGCTGGGTTACCCATTGAATGTGAAATACCGTCACTCCAATTAGCCATTGAGTTACTACCAGCTACCTTTGAAGAAGAGAAATGATTTTTGTACTTAGCACAATTAGATGAGACTTGGCACACCGCTGCATTAGCTAACAAAGCTCATAATAAACGTGTGAAAGCTCAGTATGATCAAAGTGTTACCTCTTGTGATTTTTCATAAGGTGACCTAGTCTTAGTATACAATCAAGCTAACAATAAGCTAGGTACTGGAAAATTCAAGCCGATGTGGCATGGTCCCTACATTGTCAAGTGTGTGCTTACAAAAGGAGCTTATGAATTGACTGATTGTGACGAGGTCTCTTTAGATAAGCCCAGAAATGGTCTTAGTATTAAGATATATTATGCTTGACTTTCATGTGAAGATATCACTTGTACATTAGCTACTTTTTAGATAGTGTGCCTTAGATTAGATAAGTGTACCTAGATTAAGTTTGTTGTTACTACTATCACTGCTTATCTTGATTACTCTTGATATTACAGATGTCGACATCCCTTCAAACGTACATTGGTTTTGTTGATGGTGCCTATCATAGTACATGGAATATCTCTTCCGCGGCTTGGGTTATATATTCACCCATTGATGAGTTAGTTTCTATGCATGGGGTATGCCTTGGTCAAAAAATGAACAATATTGCAGAATATAGTGCAGTCATTGAGTTATTATCTGATGCCATTTAATTTGGTATTAGACGTTTGATCATTAGGTTGGATTCAGAACTCATTGTATTACATTTAAACAGGATATATGCAATTAAAAATCCAGTATTATTAAGATTATTTTTGAAGGTTCATTTCTTGGAACGAACATTTGATTACATTGAATATCAACATATTCCAAGAAATTTAAACACATTGTCCGATTCATTAGCTAATCGTGTTCTAAATAGACATTTGCAACATTAACATAGTAAAGCAAAACAACATTCAATCCAGATTGAACAAGATACTCAGAGAAAGTAGTAATATCATAAATAAGTTTTTTTTCAAAAATATTACATCGTCTATGATCATAGGTTCAAACACCTTATGATCTAATATATACTGGTATAGAAAACAAAACAATGTCAATCCACAATGATCATCTACTATCGGTGATGATGATCATGGTAATAGACTATGGCACGCACCACCTTATGCAGAAATATCCTAAATGGTCCTAGAACACCTATAACATGTCTCTGAAGTAGGAGAGGAATTGCATCTATCCCTGTCTCAGAAATGTTTATGGTTAACCTCTCCAGGTTGTTTTCCATATCGGCTAGGATATCTACTTCCTGATCCTGTGGTGGTTCTATAGGTTGTGCTTGCCGCCTATCAAAGCAGCGGAGTGTAGTTCATCATCATGGACCGACATCTACAATTAAACATTGTTATTAGTATTGGACGATAAAAAACAAATAAAAATTCGATTAAAAATACCAAAATAGTTTTCTTACCTGATTCATCCCATTATGCCCCTGGAGGCAAAGACAGCTCAGGATCACCTCTGAAATCTATCCCTGCATAGGGGAAGTCTTCGATTGTGAAGACTTGGTTCCTTAGCCACATAAAGTATGCCAGAGTGAACAGAACCATTGAACTACCATCGCCACCATGACGGGCCATTAATTCCACACAACACACCATCTGAGGTTCCTGACGTTCCCCACGATCTACTGGAATTAGCTGAGGGGTGAGAAGCAGGATTCTCTCTAAAGCAAATGAAATCAGAATGGTGCCATAACCAAAGTTTTTCAACTTTGAATTATTTTCTCTAGTTAATTGGCCTTTCATGTTGGCCAATACCCCTTCACACCAGTTAAATATGGTACCTCTTAAACACTCTACTGTGGTCTTCATTTGAGATTTAGTGGCTACATGTGGAGCTGCACTCCCACACAATTTGGTTACTATAAATGAAATAACTTTATCATCCAATCGCAAGATGGTTTTAATATCTATGTGGCTATCTTTTGAGTCTGCCTCATCACTGCAATACTATTGTTTGTAGATGGCAATGGGTAGGCCACCCTGTCTAGCCCCAAACAAGGATATGTTTTCTCCTCTCCGAGACAATCCAGTGAGAAAATAGATATCCTCGAGCTCAATTTCAAGCCGATGGTCACCAATGATGAAACACTGGTCTTGAACCTCCCATGCATTTACTAGCCATGTCATCAACTCTACTTGTGCTTTCATACCTTGGATAGCCCAGAACTAATATAAACCACAAGCCTGCAATGCATGTATTTTGGTAGAATCATCCATGGCTTCAATTTCTATAGCCTCATGTTCATGTTCTCTCCACTCTAACATTGTGGAATAGCCTAAAAATAAACACATTTGAAAGTTAGAAACCATTTAAGTGAAAAACTTGAATAATTTTTAAGAGAATTTGTGAATTTTAAAATGGTCACGGTGCCTCTACAGTTTTTATGTGGAGACAGTGCAGACGTTTTCATGGGATCCACACAAAAAATGTGGCAGCCCGATATTTTTCTATTTAAAAAATTATTGGGGTCTTCAAGTAACGTGTGCATGACCTGCAAACCACCGAGAGTGCATTTTTAAACACAAATTTCTCCCAAAAAATGAAATTAAGACTAAAAAGGAGAAATGAAATGAATAGAAATGAAGAAGAAGATGATGTGGATTACTTGGTTCTGACGATTCACAGAATGGACAGTCGGTTCTCCCGATATTAGCTACGAAACGTTTTTGCCAAAAGCTCTCAATTCACTACTCTAAAGACAAAAGGTAAAAATGATTTAGTTTTAACTCCTTTTTATAGTTTTTAAATGAATAAAATATTATATTTTATTTATTTTTCACTTTAAAAGGATATTTTTAAATACTTTTTACTTCTTGGAAACAGGTATGTGTAATCTTTTGAGTTTTTGTGCAGGATACAGGATTTTTGGTGAAAAATATTATTCTGACGTTGAGTATACTTTTATCACTTTTTCGGGCTCTTGAAAATTACGAAAAAGTGAAACCCTGGAGTTCTCTTTTAAGCCCTTTCCAGACTCTCAAAATATGAAAATATCGTCGAGTACTTGACTATTTGAACTCATTAAAGTAAATGAACATTCGTCCCTTCAGTATAATTTTACCCCTTTTCCAGATTGAAATTGACTAATTACGAAAAAGGTATATGTTGACTAATCATAGTCAATAGAGTTCTCTCCTGTATTATTATCCTTTTTCGAGCTTGAGAGAATAAATTTACGAAAAAGAACAACCATGGAGTTTACTTATGTTTTTCTTCTAACTCCTTAAAACTGAAAAACATCGAGTTCTCCTATACTCAACTCGTTAAAATTTAACAGTAAAGGACCTATCGATTACAAATAGGATCGAACCACTCCTTATTAGGGTTCGATTTTAATACTAATATGGACTCATCCAAAATATGAGCTTAAACAAAAAAGAAAATGTTATCCTCCTCAAGCTTGTCAAAAATAAAGAGGTACTTGCCAATAATGGTGGGGGGGGGAGAGAGAAAAAGAATCCAGTTGTCACCCTTGTTTAGAAAGAAACATGCCACTCTTGAACACGACACTTTTTCACACTTATACCTGGGTTGGGAAATCCTTTCTCGAACAGTTAATCAAACCACATTGAAATTCTTCAGTTGGTTTATGGGTATTATCTTTAGGTCAATTGCTACCAAACCAGTTATAGTGTCGTTATGTGTTCAAGAGATAGTTCAAATAAACCATTCATTGCAAACATTTGTCTCCATTCGCGTTGACCATCCCTAAGTCATTCCTTGCAAATATTTCTTCAAAACTTGATCTAATGGTTTCATGTCATAGGCTTTCCTGCAATGGATCACTTTCTATCGATGGCAACTCATCATCTATAAAGTTGATCTACAATCCTATCAGTACCTTGGGATCTGCATGCCCTAATGGTAGGTTTTTTGTCTTCGATGATAGGTTGCATCATTAACCTTCGATCGAATGATTATATCAAGTGTTTGACTGCAAATCATTCATTCACACTTCATGGATTGTACTGGAGTACTTTGAGAGCCATTTTCATTATTGGTGGTTTCTCTCACACTTGCTAACAGTTCACATCATTGACTAGTAATCAAGTGGTTTCTACCATGTCCGACTTTGACACAATCAATCGCATGGATAGAATCGTACTAGTTTGGGAAGCAGAAATCAAGACCCTAGATCTAGTTTCCACCATCTAGGCTGTGAAGATTTTTATTATTCATGATACAGTAGACTACTCATAACAGATGGTTGCGTCCATATTGTGTCTACTTTTGATGTAATACAGAAACCATATATGTACCAGAACGTTTAGTTAGTTTTGATCTGAGTATGGAAATGCCTACGATGATATGTGTGTGCGTGTGTGTGTGTGTGTGTTTTCATTGAATGTTTTTACAGGTTTTCGACCAGTGTCCACAATCCAATCATCGGAATGATAAAGCACTTCACTTTTCAGAACAACCTCAGACTTTTCACTTTAGGGGGCAATCTGTTACACGTTATTTTGTCACCATGACATTTTACTTTCCATATAGGTCTATCACTACTTATATTGTGCTCCCTTAGAAGTCAAAAACCATAATTATCCTAAAACAACTCATAGAATTGGAGAAAAGTTCATTAAAACCCTTAAAAGTATACCTCCGCACTTTTTCTAGCCTTTTTCTGCAGGTTCGTGGATACTTGTTCTATAGCCTATGGCAACCCCCGCACGTTCTACTACTAAAACCTACGGACCCCCGTAAAAAGTCAAATAAAGGAAAAAGTAAATTCTAGAAGCCCAACTAGTCTAATATTCTCCCACCTGGAAGCTTCTATAGGCGCGATCAATTCAATATTTATCCCTCCACTCATGGAGCTTATCCCTTAATCCATGGAGCTCAAATCCCTTCATGAGAGGAATCCATCCCCCTCTTCATGGAACTGAAAATACCTCCATTTCCCTATAAATTGAGCTCATGTTTAATTCTCAATGGTATACATACATGTTATTTGTTGAATAAATTCCCAAGAGTGCATACTCTCTACACTAGTTTTTGTTGGCATGAGAATGATCACACCCTTATGTCCATAACTCCATGCTAGTATTCAGAGAGGAAGGCTAGTCAAATGGAAGGAGGAACGATTTTTCAAGACCTCGGGAGAACCTGTACGACATCAAGGCATCAGGTTGTAAGGTTACTCTTTTCATTCAAGATAATACATATGGATCTATTTTTCTCATTGAGTTGTTCTTGTGCTTATTGAATAACATCAATACTTAGACTCCTTGATCACTAAGTTGGATTAGATTTTCTTGATTATTATATGTTGTAGATGCTTTGATTCTTTTGTCTTGTCTTTGATTGCAGGTTATACTTACCGAAGAAGCCTCTTTGGAGCGACTAGATAAAATATTGCATCAAACGTTGGATTTCAAGGTAGGGGCATGTCCTCTCTCTTTGTAAATAAAATTCTGAATTGAAATTAATCTAGAGAAAAAGGTTTCCAAATGGATGTTTGTTTCTAACTATTCATATAATACTAGGGAGATCGCTCTTGTCTGCAAGAGGGATTAATCTGCATAACAAGGTCTTATCAATTAGGAATCTTAAACTAGCACAAACTGAGGTATAGTTCCATTCAGTACTAAACCGAGCAATTATAAAGCTTCATTTATGCATATGTATGAGTTGTAATATTAATATTTTGAGCATTTGCGTTCTCAAGAAATGCACCTGGAATTGGCAATCTCAAGGTGAATGTCAGACAGGAATGTTCCAGTGTCCATATTCAATGTACCCAATGCACCACACAAAGTTCGAATCAATTAACCCCATCTCCACTTGGCTTCAACAATGCAACTTGATTCTAGGTCCAGTCAAGATAAAATATTATAAAATAGATAATCAATATGAAATACACAAAAGAACCATCCCAATCAAAAAAATATTTTTAGGTCTTTTCAAGGGGGAATATTAAACAAGCAGACACTTGGGTCAATCAGTATTGAACCCATCTATTATGATGCTTGAGAATACATATGTATTAGTTCCAATATATGATATGATTACCATTTGGGTAAACTCAATAAATGCACTAGATCTTGGAAACTTCAATGTTCATATCATGACTAGGGTTAGACGGACCTATGCCAGTATTGCTACTTAATGTGCCCAATATACAATCTAGATTCAATGCACTATCAACCCCACTTTTACACAGCAATTTGTCACCGTCCCTGCAATTCCCCATCCCGCACAATTGGAGGGCTCATTTCGTGACCTGTGAGCAGTGACATAACTTGAAAACACTTTCATGGCATTCCCCTAAACATGTACTCTCATTTCCCTGAAGACAACTCCTTGTGAAAAACCCTAAAAACACCCCTTTTTGCATTGGCGCGGGTAGCCAGTTCATTACCCGCGCCAATGGGGGAAATCCTTCAAAGAGGGCGCGCCAATTGGCGCTCTGTCCCAGAGTCGCACTCGCGCCAGCCATTTTAAGGAGTGTTTTTAAAAATAAATGGCGGAAGTTTCGTCCTAACTGATCCAGGAATTGGTATCTAATTTGAGTTGGGAGGTTTGGCTCCGGATCTCCATGTAGAGGAAGTGGTTTGCCACCTCTCATGGAAGCTTCCTTGAGGATAGGGCCAATCCCATGATTATAGGGATCCCAACTCCCCTTCCTCCATCTATAAAAGCTTTCTCATCTCATTTGCAAGCTAGTCTCCAAGTTCCCAAGAGCCATCAGAGCCTTATGCTGCAAGAGCCTTGATTCATTCCTTTAAGGCCAAATCCAAGCAAGGAGATTATTGTTGAGACATCTGAAGAGAGAGGCTTATCCCATCCCCGACAAGCTTTGTCGAGACATGTTCCACTGGCAACCCTCACAAGGAGAATTCAGCGTCAGAGCTATGGTTGTATTCTTCTTTGATTGATTAATGATAAGCAACTATTGGTTATGGTTCCACTCTTGTTGTTGATTATGATGTTGAGTTATGTCTTCTCTGACTGATATATAGTTGCATATACTAGATTTTACGCTTGCGTTTGTTTTGTTTCTTGTGTGTGCAGGTGTCCGATCACGGAGATAGTGAGGATTGTGATCTTCCAGAGCTAAGGAACGGGAGCACTACTTTCTCTACAAGCAACAGCGTTAGATTCCAGGTAAGCCTTCATCGCTAGTTGGTTTATTTGCAACTAGGAATCTGCACTATAGGGTGAACGATTGTTGCTAGACCCGGTCTGGGCTAGTAGGGATCACCTCTGTTCGCAGAGGGGATTTACCTCCACAACAATTTGGAGACTCCACTGGGGAACGTCTAGCTTGTCGTTGTTGTTTTATAAACTATAGACGGAGCCCGAAGTTAGCCAGATAGCCTTCAAAACGCTATTTCTCTGCATTAGCTAAGTAGATCAAAGTTGCTTCAGTCAATCTCCAGTTTAGTTTGTGAACTGAACACTTGGAGTATTGTCTTGTCTTTTTGGTTGTTTCTCTATTCTGCTTGCATTGGTCAGCTCTTTTGGCTGGCTCTTTTGTGATTTTGGCTTTTGGTTAGTTTGATCATCACTGGTCTGCTTGTTGGATTGTCTATTTGTATTTTTCCTTAGCAAACTCGACTGGCGCGCTTTACAGCCTGACAGTCGTTCCCATTGGCACAGGTTGCTTATGTATTACCCACGCCAATTCGTTCCTGGCGCTAGTTTCAGCCTCACAGTCGTGCCAATCCTGTGAGGTACTAGGGTTTTCTCTGTTCTAACCTTCCTGAGCTTGATCAGTGTGTTTGGTTTTGTTTTTTCAACTGCTTGAGTATTCTGGAGCCTTGTTTGACTGGCTGTGACCTTCGTCCTTTGGTTGTTTGCTGTTTTCCATCGATTTCACATTCTAGCCCTAGGGCATCTAGGTGCTCTTGTGTGTCGAGCCTCCCTTGGGAGTTTTTGGTCTCTATTTGTTCAGTCGGCCTTGTGATTGCTTCTTTACATTCGTTTAGCAGTTGTTTATCATTTTATTGCGTCATTTGAGTGTTGGTTTTCTTCTTCATTCGAATTTTACTTTGTCTCGCTTTGGGCCTAGATTACATGGTCCATTTCAGACTTTGGGATTCTTTTGGTTTTGAGGGACTGTTTTGTCAATTTTAGATCTGATTATGTGTTTGTCATTGAGTGAATTTTCTTATCTTTTCTCTTTTACTATCGCATCTCAAATTGCTCTTCATTACTTTTCATTATGTTTAAGTGCACTTTGCTATTAAACATTGAAAATATAAAAAAATCTCTTTTGCTTTTGATTAGTTAGTGAAAATTAAAATCTCTTCGGTGTTATTAGTGATTAGTGACTTTGAGAGAAAAGTTTTGGTTTACATTAGCTGCATTAGAGACTTTGTTGGTTTTTTTCTGATCATTTTTTTTGTGTGAAAAGCTCTCAACCCTTTCGTAATTATCTTTCATCGAATGAAATGATATATTGTGGCATATACTGTGAATTTAGGAGATTTTGAGACATCACACTCGCTAAGGCCTGAAAACTGAAACGTAATTGAAGATAAACGTTAAAATTTACTCAATTTACACTAAGGCAGCATTGAAACATTAACGCAACATTTAGTGGTCTAGGCTAGAGACGTGTTCCGGTGTCTTTAAACCTAGTAGCTGTCGTTCGCCTCTTGGCTTTAGACAACACTAGTACGGACTTGTGCTCCCCGTACCGTCGAGTATATAAAGGGAGACCCCACTAGGTTTCTATCCTTTATCCATAGGAAGTCGAGTCTACCACCCTATACTCGTGATACACCGGACACAGCATTCGGGGAGATTTCCTGCACGTACGTTAATTCCTTGGTTGATTTCTCTTTCATTTTGAAACCAAGGTGTATATTGCAGTTCATAGTTATTTGGTACACCCTTTGCCTTGTAGAAATTTGAATAATAGCTGAATTATTCACTGAGATTATCCTGATTACACACTATTTAAGCTTCATGCATAATACATAACCTCTTCTACAATTGATCATCAATTTGCGGAAATAGAAGCAGTCGCATGCGCACATTAAAAACATAATCAAGCACACATAGAACACAGTATGTAATGGGGAAAGCATACAGCTTAAAACCCCCAACTATCTGTATATTATAATGATAGAGAACATGTAACAATACATAGCACAAAGCTCTCACAGCTCTCAGCACTATCTCACATGCTACACACAAACTAGCACGGAAGATGAACAAGTCACAGGTTCAAATCTCCTCCACAAGTCTGCCTGCCTCTACTGCAAAATCCAAGATGAATAATGATGAGATACAAGTTCGAATCCACCTATCTTGTACTGCGCAATCCTCATTGGAAATCTCAATCAATGTGTGTGCAAATATCATGCACATCCATAGTCACAACTGATAGTAGACTCACCCTTTCACCCACCTCTAACACTGGTCTCATCTGAACTGTCCATGCATTGCAGTTAACTGATGTGTTCTTTAGTTAATTTATGAGTTAATAATTAGTGAATTAATTCACACCACTCATCACTAGTGTATTTATCAGTTAGACTAAATACAACTAGTTCAACTAAGTTAAACCGAACACAACTCCACCAACTGTCTCATCAACTCCACCCAACTCTGCCACATGAGTTCTAACTGAAGTCAACCATGCAATAGCTCAACTAACCCTTAGGAAAAGCGTATTTCCTTCTGTCAGCTGCATGTGCCACATCCAAGCATCAAACGGAAGTGCTCCAAGAGGATAAGATAATGTTTATAGTCTAAATATTATTAAGGGTTAATAATATTTGACTGTTCTATTTTTAGCCCGGCAGTCTAAAAATAGAAACCGCCCAATGTATAAAAATAGAGGTCCATCTATTTTTACCAACTCGACCAATCATCCATAAATAGCATCCTGCAACTCATAGACCATGATCCATATGTCTAAAAATAGACATAGTCTAAAAATAGACTTTGCGCCAAAAATAGCCTGCGAGCCCACTTAGTGAAGGCAACTTCTTTTCACTAAGATCCATCATCTTGTTGCATTTTCAACACTCCCTCTCAACAAGATATGTATTATCTGCAACCCCTATCCTGCCTCTGTGGTATTCAAATTTTCTCCTATTGAGCGCCTTCGTCAAGATATCTGCATTATGATCCTCCGTGGGAATGTATGAAAGTAACATGATTCTCCGCTACACATAATCTCTGATATGATGGTACCTGATGTCGATGTGTTTGGATCTATCATGAAATACTGGATTAGCCAAGAGTTTAATGCAACTCTGGTTATCACAATAAATCACAGTAGGCTCCAAGTGTGACCCAAACAATCCGACCAGGATCTTCCTCATCCATATGGCCTCGCATGCAGCCAAGCTTGCTGCCATATACTCGGCCTCTGCTGAACTGAGTGCCATGGATCTCTGCTTCCTGCTATACCAAGAAACTTTTGTCGACCCGATACTGAAGATCCCTCCAGATGTGCTCTTTCTTTCCGTTGGGCTCCCTGCCCAATCTGCATTCGTGAAGCCACACAGCTTCACCTCATCCTCCTATCTATACCACAAGACATATCCCGATGTGCCTCTAAGATAATGCAATACATGCTTTCCTGCCTTCCAGAAGAGCTTGGTAGGCTTAACCATAGCTTGCGAAAGTTGGTTAGCAACATAGCATATATCGGGTCATGTATTGACCAGATACATAAGTGACCCCACCAACTGTCGATAAACAGTGGCATCCATAGTGCTGGTGAGTAAACGTCTCGCTGCTCCGGCATACGGGGAGAGGGAGTATCGACGAGCTTGTAGCCATGCTTTTGAACATGTTGAACTTCTCCGGTATCTCCCGGGCATACTTACCCTGAGAAATGAACAGTCCATCACTGCGCTGCCAAATTTCCAATCCCAGGAAATAATGAAGGAGGCCCAAGTCCTTCATCTCAAACTCTCTAGCAAGATCCTCCTTGCATGAAAGTATCAACAGCTCATCACCCGTCAAAATCAGATCATCTACATAAAGTACAATGATCAGCAACTTCCCCTCCACCACAACCTGGTACAGGTTAGGATCCGCCTCACTCTTGGAGAATCTAAGTCTGGTGAAATAACTGTCTATACATGTGTACCAAGCACAAGGTGCTTGTTTCAACCCATACAGTGCTCTCTTGAGTCTGCACACATGCGACTCACTATTGAAGATCTCGAAACCTTCGAGCTGCTCTACGTACACCTCCTCCTCAATGACTGCATTGAGGAACGCAGTCTTCACATCCATTTGATGGATGTGCCACCCCATCTGTGCTGAGAGAGCTAGGATCGTCCGTATGGAAGAGTACCTTGCGACAGGTGCAAAGGTCTCCTCATAATCGATCCCCTCTATCTGTGAGAAGCCTCGGGCAACAAATCTTGCCTTGTACTTCTCCACACTCCCATTCAAGTTGCACTTCCAGCAGATCCATCTCGAACCCACCAACGATTTCCCTTCCGGCCTTGGGACCGTCTCCCATGCATGATTTGTTTCGACAATCGAATCTTCAAATCTTACTCTTCCACCACGGCACTACCATACGCGGGGTCCTCCACAGCTTCCTCGAAAGAGGATGGCTCAGTCACGACACATTTTCTCACAAGAGCCATGTATCCAGTGTACCGGTCCGGTGACTGTCTCTGTCTGCGTTGTGCTGTAGGTGGTCCTACAACCTTCTCTGCATCTTAAGCCAGTTGCTAAGCTTCTGTAGTGCGTTTGTGCCCTCTGATGGTTGGCGTTGCATGAGTGGTCTCTTCCACTCCATGAACTTCCTCTTGTGGCTAATCCACATTCTGAAGCTCATCCTTAGGAACTAATATCTCCTCATCTGCATGCAAACGTGGCTCCCTCTCAAGCAAACACTTCATGGCTTTCTCCTCCTGAAATTTGATATCCCATCGCACAACAGTCTTGCGGCTGTCTGGCAAATACACATAATAGTTGTGGGGCGTGTCATTGTACCCCACAAATATCCCAACCTCTGCGGTTGGCTCTAGCTTCTTCCCGGAATCCTTCATCACATGCATGTAAACAGGTGAACCAAAAATCCTTAAATGGGAAATATCAGGCCTCTTACCAGAAAACGCCTCCTCGAGTGCACTCATGCCAAGTATCTTGTGAGGACAATGGTTCTACACATATACTATAGTATTGCATGCCTCCACCCACAAGTGAAAGGGTAGGTCCTGATCATGCAACATCGCCCGTGCAGCACCCACGATTGTTCTTTTCTTCCGCTCAGCAACCCCGTTCTGCTGTGGGTTATGAGGTGCTATGAGCTCTCTTCGAATTCCTTCTACGCTGCAAAAGTTCTTGAATTCAGCAGAGATGAATTCACCACCATTGTCGCTCCTAAGAGCCTTCACATGCTTCCCCGATTCCTTCTCAACTAGCGCCTTGAACTCACAGAACTTTGAGTATGTCTCGCTCTTCTTCTGTATGAAGAAGATCCAACACTTCCGAAAAAATCATCAACAAAGATCACATAGTACACCGTAGCACTGGCATCGAAGCTGCGAAAAGGTCCACACGTCTGTGTGAATTCTCTCAAGCATCGTCATGGCGCGACTATCCTTCTCGTGAAAGGTGGCTTTCACAAATTTTCCCAAGGTACACCCCTTGCACTGATTTGACTGCGCAAGAGTGCCCTTAGGAAGCCCAGTAGAAATCTACTGCGGTATCTTCAAAGCTCCATGGTGAAGGTGGCCCAATCTCCGGTGCCACAGCTCGCCATCATCCCGGCTCACCACTCCTTCCGCCTTGCATGCCATTCTTTGCGCGACCTATTCCTTACAGCGATAAAGGTTCTAGTGCCAGACCCCTATCTTCACACGCACAGAGTTTCTCCGGTTGTCTTCTTGCGCTTGGAAAGCCTTTCCTTCATGAAGACAACATCGTGCCTTGTCTTCTAACATTGCCATAGAGATAAGATTCTTCTTCAATCTTGGAACATGCATCACTTCCTTCAATATGAAGGGTTTACCAGACTCCCTCTCAAAGGAAATGGTACCGATACTGGTCGCACGGTATCTACCATCATCGCCCATCTCGATGTGCACTCCAAGATATTTCTCATCCAGATCAGTAAACAAATCTCGATCTCCTGTCATGTGAAAAGATGCACCACAGTCCAGAAACCATACTGATCCCACCACACTTGAGACCAAGCATGCGATCAACGAAAAATCCAGCTCAAACTGTGAGGCTAAGGCCTCTCCAGCTACAGATCCAGCAGCCTGCTTATTTTTCTTCTTCTGCAGACAATTTGTGGCATAATGTCCGTGTTGGTGACAGTGAAAGCACTTCACCTTGGACATGTCCTGCTTCTTGCCTTTCGCACCGGAATGAGAAGCTTTCTTGCTCTTCCCCTTCTTTACTTTGGCAGCCAAAGTGCAATTTTCTTCATCATATGCCTTTGATGAAGATCCATCTCTGGTATTCCGCCTTATCTCCTCTTGCACAACATCCGACCAAAGTCGCTCCCATCCTGGCAATTTCTCCCGACCATTGACAGAATCTTGATAGGCATGCCAACTCTTCGGAAGACCAAGGAGAGCCAAGCTCACCAATTCCTCATCATCAACAGTCACCCCCACACTTCCCAGCTCATCCCTGCATTGGATGAACTTCATGAGGTACTTGGGCATACTGTCGCCTTTCTCCATCTTTATGTGTCTGAGTTTATCCTTGAGCGCCAACTTCCTCTGGTCGCTCTTGCTTTGGAATAAATCTGTCAACACTTTCCACATCAAGTATGGAGAAGATTTTCCATGCATGCTGGATACAATGTGATCCTTCACGCCCTCCAACAGAATCCTTCGACATTTTGCCATCTTCTTTTGCCAAGCCTCAACTTGAGCAGCATCAGTAGGCTTTGGGACCTCAGCATCTATGAACTCCTTCAGCCCGTTATCATATAATACCACCTCCATTCTATCCTTCCATGCAACATAATTCGAGCTGCCCTCAAGGGCATACTCCAGTCGCAATCCGTTGAAAGACATTTTGACTTCGACACCAAGAAAACTGCTGCAAATTCGAATTCCAAATTCTGCTGCAAATTCGAATTCCACCAGCTCAAAACTCAACTGCTTCCGATCTGTGAGAACAAAGTATTTATAGCACAGAGATCGACTGTAGGGGCATTTACTGGATATATCACCTTTCAAAGAAAGGATGGATCCAGAGGCTACCTGGCCCGCTTACAGACTCTGTCTACCGAAATAAATTGTAATCACTGTAATAGATCTAATGATCAATTTTCACTCCGATACCATGTAGAAATTTGAATAATAGTTGAATTATTCACCGAGATTATCCTGATTACATGCTATTTAAGCTTCATGCATAATACATAACCTCTTCTACAATTGATCATCAATTTGCGGAAATAGAAGCAGTCGCATGCGCACATTAAAACATAATCAAGCACACATAGAACACAGTATGTAATGGGGAGAGCATACAGCTGAAAACCCCCAACTATCTGTATATTATAATGATAGAGAACATGTAACAATACATAGCACAAATCTCTCACAGCTCTCAGCACTATCTCACATGCTACACATAAACTAGCACGGAAGATGAACAAGTCACAGGTTCAAATCTCCTCCACAATTCTGCCTGCCTCTACTGCGCAATCCAAGATGAATAATGATGAGATACAAGTTCGAATCCACCTGGCTTGTACTGCGCAATCCTCATTGGAAATATCAATCAATGTGTGTGCAAATCTCATGCACAGCCATAGTCACAACTGATAGTAGACTCACCCTTTCACCCACCTCTAACACTGGTCTCCACTGAACTGTCCATGCATTGCAGTTAACTGATGTGTTCTTTAGTTGATTTATGAGTTAATAATTAGTGAATTGATTAATAATTAATTCACACCACTCATCACTAGTGTATTTTTCAGTTAGAATAAATACAACTAGTTCAACTAAGTTAAACCGAACACAACTCCACCAACTGTCTCATCAACTCCACCAAACTCTGCCACATGAGTTCTAACTGAAGTCAACCATGCAATAGCTCAACTAACCCTTAGGAAAAGTGTATTTCCTTCTGTCAGCTTCATGTGCCACATCCAAGCATCAAACTGAAGTGCTCCAAGAGGATAAGATAATGTTTATAGTCTAAATATTATTAAGGGTTAATAATATTTGACTGTTCTATTTTTAGCTCGGCAGTCTAAAAATAGATTCCGCCCAATGTCTAAAAATAGAGGTCCATTTATTTTTACCAACTCAACCAATCATCCATAAATAGCATCCTGCAACTCATAGACCATGATCCATATGTCTAAAAATAGACTTTGCGCCAAAAATAGCCTGCGGTCCCACTTAGTGAAGGCGACTTCTTTTCACTAAGCTCCATCATCTTGTTGCATTTTCAACATGCCTAGTATTCCTGAGTAGTCATTTGATCTTTTCTGACTCTTTAAATTTGAAAGGATCACCAAGCGCTTGTCCTTTCATTCTTGCTTCAAAACTGAAAGAGATAGAGTCACCTTTCATCCGTTTCTCAACTCTTAAAACATGAAACGGTTAAGTTTCTAAGTTTCAATGTGGTAAAATAAATCACCCACGATCACACGTCCTGTTAGATTTTGCTTGTTGGCCGTTTGATTGTGTGTCTTGACTCTTTTTCAGCCCATGTGTTTTCTACTTGATCTTTTGTCATTGTTGTCACAGTGGCGGAACCTTCTGCTTCGTCTACTGGTAGTCCATATACGTACGATTCATCAGAGGCTTCTCAGTCCTCTGTTGAACCTCAGCAACCCATCATTTCCGAGTTTCCTGATGGGGGACCGGTTCTATCTGAGCAACCCTTTGGAGGACCAGTTGATTTCAGTTGGCCCTTTTCTGACCCTTGGTTTGGATTCGGAGTAGGGGAAGATTTCCCTCCTCTTACATCGGGTTCGCCTTTTATAGTTGTTTTTTTTCCTCCTAGTCCTCTCCATCTATTACGAGATCTAGCGGTAGGCTCAAACATGAGTGAATCCAGCGAGGAAATCCTCACGTCCGGTGAAGATTACCAGTTGTTTCCTCGGAGGTTATTTCTAGAAGACAACCCTGAACCATCTGTTATGTCATCACCTGGTCCCTCATTACCACGCGGGTATAGATCCTTGGGTCATATTATTGCCGCCACTGCCTCTATGGGGATATCAGCTCCTTCTACAAGGCCGGTTGTTCCTTCTTTGGGGATGTCTCCACAAACACCCATTACGTCATCCCCTCAGGTTGCTTCTGTACCCTCCACGCCCACTGTTTGTGTGGTTGCATCTACACCCGCCATTACTACCCAGTCTGTAAGGACCACATCGCTTCCCGAGGACATTTATATAGCATCTGCTATGCCGGAGAACATCTCTCCGGAGGAGTATCGATTGTCCCTACAACAATCGAACTCCGAGGTTGGACAGTCCTCTCAAGATCCCAACCGCTCGTACTTTTCACATTATGCACAGGATGGTACACCCGTGTACGTCTTTCCATATCAGTACGATGAGCATGGGAACCCTTTACGTGTACCTGCTCCTGAGGCTCAACTTCATGCTCAGGGTTTACCGTATAACCAGGCTGGACAGCCGTATAACCCGCAAGGCCAACCTTCGGGCCAGCCTGGCTATCCTTAGAACCCCTAGGGACAGTGCATACAAGGCTACCCTCCGGGCCAGCAAGGTCCATTATACGATCTGCAAGGACAGTATTACAACCCTTTCGGTCAACTCATGCAGCCTCTCCATGGAGTCCCACTTGGGCAACCTCAAGGACTCACAGGTTAACTGGGGTACCAACCCGGGCTGGTATATGGTCCTGGGGGGAAAGTCCAACCCTCTCAACCTTTACAACCGCAGTATCCTCTTGGTCCCAACGTTGCACATCAGCCAGGACCATCTTATGGTCCTGTCGCAGGTCAAACCAGTTATCAGCAACCACCTGGCTCTATTCCGCTACCAGGCCAACCAGCTCATCTGGCACAACCTGGTGCTGCTCAATAGCCAGGACAACCTGCACAGCCGGCACAACCTGTCTATCCTGGTCAACCTGTTTATCCAGGGCAGCCCGCTCAGCCAGGCCAGCCTGTTCAACCAGGCCAGCCTGCACATCCTGTCAACCCTTCCCAACAGCTAACTTATTCAATGTCGTAGCCAAATCAACCGCTGCACCCTAATTATCAGGCTCAGCAGGGTCCCACCTATCAACATCCCACTCAACCTCAGGGCAGTTACTATTCCAATGGTCAATATCGACCGAATTATAGCCAGCCCCAAGGTTCTAACTATTACTATCAAAAACTCGGCTACACCTATGCTCAGCAGCCAAATCCACATGCTGCCCACACAGGGCCGACTTACAATCAGGGTCCATACTCTGGTTATCAAGCCCCATACGCTGGTTACCAGCAACCAAATCAGGCTGGATATATGACCTATACCACCTACAGTCAGAATCCTACGGGACAGAACCCCTGGGGACAAGGATATTCTCAACCAGCGTGGAGTACAGGTACTGGTCCTTATCCAGGGCCAGGCATGCCGTCCAATCCGCCATTGTCATTCCTAGCTACCTTGGAATTACCGGATGTTTCAAAATTAACCAATGATCCGATTCTACACAATCCTTATTGGCCTCCGACTCCTACCAAGTTACCTGGTGATTTCCCCAAGTTTGAGGGTAAAGCTGGGGAGGACCCCCAAGCTCATGTGATGACTTACCATCTTTGGTGTTCATCCAACTCTTGGGTGGATGATTCAATCCGTCTACGCCTCTTCCAGCACACTTTGACTGGTGCTGCCACTAAGTGGTATATTGAATTATCCTGTGGCATCTTTCAATATTTCAATACATTAGCCATGGCTTTTCTGACTCATTTTCAGTTACCGGTTCGCTACGAAGCTGGGACGCACCTTTTGACTTCTTTGAAGCAGGACAAAGCCACCCACATTTCTGATCACATTCATGAGTGGTGACGTCGTCGTAGACTGATCAAGTTCCATATACCTTATCAGATACTAACTCATTGGTTCACCACCTCCTTCGTTAACAAAATTTCCCAAGATATTGCTATGGGAGCGTGTGTGACTGAAGAACAAGCCATAGCGCGTGCCCAATATTTGGATCTAGTATACTCTCAGTCCGGCACACTTTATGATATTTTTCTTGATGCTCCATGGTCTAGAACCTCTAAAGCTCCACCTACCCCAGCGGTGGATGGTGTTATTGGTTCCGTGTCTCAGAATTCGAAGAAATATTCGAATGGGAAGCAGAAGTCCAACTCATCCAATAATTTTTCTCCTCCCGCCCCTCCTGATTCTGGAAAAACTGCGGAGGTTAACGCCATTCAGGCTAATCCTAGGGAAAAATCCTCCAAAGGAAAGAAGAAGGGCAAAGGTAAATCCAAATCTAATGCTCCAAAGCCAGAATCTTCCAAACCTCGTACCGAGGACGGTTCCCCACGTAAACCAAATTACCCGTGCCTCATTTGTGAAAGAGATCATTATGCAAAAGATTTTCCACGACGATCTGAAGTTAGTCAACTTCTAAAAGGCTCCAAAGGGACTCTGGCAGTTCTTAAAGAACCGTTCCCGTCTTAGCAAACCCAGATGGTTGAACAGCCTTCACCATCTGCACCATTTGGGTCTCAGGTCTTTATGATGAATGGTGCTGCACCTATCTCTATTGCTACGCATTTGAAGGATTACAACGAATTGCGTCAGGCACCTGGGAAGGCAGTTTTGGATGGTCCACCACCACCACCTGTCTCCGGTTCGTTGGAGATTGAGAAGCCTACTGCTGAACCTGTTGTGAGGCCACCTTCTAAAGGTGTTCTACGAAGATCTTCCTACAATCCGAATGCCCGTGCCGCCCAGCACTACAGTATTGTTGAGGATCTGGCACAGGCGCCTTCTACAATGTTTGCATTGGAAGTTCTTCAAAGTTTCCCATCACAACGGAAAACTTTGTTGTCTGCAATCGATGGGATCGATCCCACTAATTATAATCTTCTCACCTTCGACTTAGAGAACTTTACCCCCCGACTTCCACATCAGATCGCTCTTGTTATTCAAGTCGGGATCAACAGTCTTAACATCCATAGGGCCATTGTGGATGAAGGTGCTTCTACCTGTGTCATGTCGTCCGCTTGCTGGAAGGTCCTTTGGCTCTCTGGCCCTTTCATCATCTCCTAATGCCCTAGAGGCATTTGATGGTCAGGAATTGAAACCCCTGGGTGTTCTTGAGAGTTTAAATATTACCTTACAGGGGAAGATAGTCAACGTAGAAGTAGAAGTATTTGACGCCAAACTTAACTACAATATACTTCTCAGCCGCAGTTGGACTCACACCATGTTATGCGTACCGTCCACCCTCTTTCGACTCATTAAGTTCCCTCATGAGGGGAAAATTGTTACTGTGGATCAGTTTTCTTTCTTCACCTCCACCTCTGAGAACAACGTTCCTTACGTGGATCAGATTCCAAATCCCCCTGATAGTGTGGGACTCGGTCTCTTCAAGGACCCTATCCTCATGGGTATTTTTCCCGCACCACCACCGCACACCGCTCAAGTTAATATGATCTCTAGGTCTGACGAACCATGGCTCATCCCTTCACCTGAGAAGGTGGCTGAGTTTGGAGAATTGATGCCCTTAACTCCGGTAGAGATTAACTACTGTGAAATCATCGCCGCATCTGATCCTCCCCCTCCTCAGCATGCTCCTTCGAACATGGCTTTAGACATCTATTCTCAATCCCCCTGGCTCGGCGAGGCCGACTCGCCTGATCCTCTTAAAGATATTTTCCCCTCTGATGAAGCCATTGTTGAAACAATGTCTCTTGAGGAGATGCCTTGGAGCAATGGACATTATCATTCCTCCTTCATGCCTAGCTTGGGGGCAATGTCATATTTTCTAGAGCGTTTTTCATCTCAGGTTCCCACTCCACCTCTTCAGACGCCCATATTGACACATGAGGTGCTTTCAAAGGGAAACCTGAGAAACATTACTCAAACCATTCCAATCGACATCTCCGTTAAACCGGGGATAGTTGAGAACATACATGTGGGAGTGACTTGTTCTCCTGATGAGATACGAGTTTATACTGATCTTTTTCGAGAATTCAGAGACGTGTTTGCCTGGTCCTATGAGGAAATGCTCGGGATTGATCCCAACATAGTAGTGCACGAGATTCCTACCTATCCTGGTGTGAAACCTGTGTGCCAACGCCTATGCCCGGTGCATCCTCGCAAATTTGTTGCCATTAAAGCAGAAGTTGAAAACCCTCTGAACGCGGGCTTCATTTACCCGATACCCCTCACAGAATGGGTCTCCAACATTGTCCCTGTAGATAAGAAACAGGGCACTATCAGAGTTTGTGCTGATTACCGAGATATTAATTGGGCCTGTCCAAAGGAAAACTATCCCACTCCTTTCATAGATCAAATCATTGACGAATGTGCTGGGAGTGAGATTTATTCCCTGATGGACGGCTTTTCCGGGTATAATCAGATAAATATTCTACCTGCTAATCAACACAAGACTGCATTCATCTATCCGTGGGGTACTTTCGCTTATCAAAAGCTCCTGTTCGGCTTGAAGAACGCTGGAGCTACTTTCCAGCGTGCTATGTCTTACACGTTCCATGACATATGCCATATCATTCAGCCTTATCTGGACAATTTTCCAGCTCACTCAGCTCAGCGAGAGGACCACCCAGAACACCTCCGCCAGATTTTCCTTCGCTGTCAATGCTATAATATCCAGCTCAATCCTCATAAATGCATCTTTTGTGTGGATTCTGGCCGTCTTTTGGGGTTCATAGTCTCCAAGGACAGGATTCGCCTCAATCCCCTAAAGGTCAAGGCCATTGTCAATCTCCCATCACCATCTTCGTTATATCAATTGCAGAGTCTGCAGGGAAAAGCTAACTTCCTACGACGCTTTATACCGAACTACGCAGAAGTGGCCAAAGGATTCACGCATCTTTTAAAGCATAACGTTCCCTTTCATTGGGATGAAATTGCTCAACAATCCTTTGAGAAGCTTAGGACATTACTTGCTAATGCTCCGTTGCTTCGGCCTCCAAACTATCACCGTGATTTCACTCTATACTTGGCCGCTGACTTTAGCACCATAGCTATGGTTCTAGTGCAGGATGACGATGATGGCAACGAACACGTTGTTTACTATCTATCGCGGAATCTTCTCGACACGGAAACGCGTTACGCTCACGTCGAGAAGCTAGCTTTAGCAGCTGTATAAGCTGTGCAACGTTTCTGCCACTACATCCTGTTGCGTACCATTACCGTGGTTTTGGATTGCAACCCCATGACATATATTCTTTCTTGACAATTACTGGGGGGAAAATACTCCAAATGGATCGTTATCCTTCAGGATTTCGACCTAGAGGTTACTACTGCTAAGTCGACCAAATCACTGGTTTTCGCGGATCTTACTTGCTCCCTCCCGACAGACTCCCCCCCATCTCATTCTAAAGAACATATTCCAGATGAAACCATATTCCTTATCATCACCCGTGACAATTGGTATGGCGATATTATTTTGTATATTCAGACGTCAACCTTCCACTCTGAGTTGACCAAAGATGCCCAACGTCGAATTCGGCATCAGTCTCAACCCTACCGCATTGTAGGAGATACATTATACCGAGTTGGAGTAGATTCAGTGCTCCGTCAGTGTTTTACTCTGGAAGAGGCCGAAAGAGTCTTAAATGACCGTCACAGTGGCACCTGTGGCGGTCACAGGTCTAGATATGCCACCGCCCAGAAGATTTTGCGTGCAGGTTACTTCTGGCCATCAATCTTCAAAGACTGTATTGTTGCAGTCCGCAAATGTCACGCGTGCCAAGTTTTTCAGCGCAAGATGCGCGTGCCACCACTCCCTCTGCATCCTGTCAATATCGTCGGCCCTTTCGCAAAATGGGGCGTAAATTTTATGACGTGTAACCCTCATTCGGCCGGGGGGCATGCATATATAATCGTCGCTGTCGACTACTTTACTAAGTGGGCCGAAGCGATGTCTACACTAGCCGCCGATGGTAAGACAGCTGCCCAATTTATCTTCAACCATATTATTGCACGTTTCAGGGTCCCTCAAGCCATTGTTACCGATCATGGTACTCACTTTCAAGATTACATGATGGCCGAGATGACATCAATATTGGGCTTACGACACGATAGCTCAACGCCATATTACCCGCAGGCAAATGGCCAGGTTGAGGCTGTGAACAAGGTTTTGGTCACAATGCTTCAACAAACAGTTGGAATTCATAAGTCCAATTGGCACCTCCAACTGTTCTCAGCTCTATGGGCATACCGGGCATCAGCAAAGAGTGCAACCGGATTCACACCATTCCAATTGGTGTATGGTCTGGAAGCAACTCTTCCGGTTGACTGCGAAATTCCTTCCTTGAAGCTAGTTGTGGAAATTTTGCCCAATAATTCTCTTGAAGAAGAGCATCTCTTTTATTTGGAATGGTTGGATGAAACCCGCCGCTTGGATGCTTTAGTCCTTGAAGCACAGAAAAAGCGGGTCAAAGCACACTTTGATCAATCAGTCTCTCCACGTTCCTTTGTCGAAGGGGACCTTGTCCTCCTATACGACCAAGCCCACGACAAACTCGGGGCAGGAAAGCTCCAACCCATGTGGCATGGGCCCTATATAGTAAAACGAGTATTGAAGAATGGGGCTTATGAGCTCATTGATTATGAAGGAGTTCTGCTGGCGCAGCCTAGAAATGGGTTGTACCTTAAGAAATACTACGCTTGAAGTTATTTTTGGTGTTGTGTGTGTACATAGGTGTGTATATTCATTTGTGTGCATGTGTGGTGTGGTGTGCAATGTAAGCGCCTTTCTGCTAATCGGGTCTTCCTAATTGTGCAGATTTCCATTAATCCATTTGTGGGTTTCGCGGATGGTGCCTCCCGCAGTACCAGGAATCTGTCTGCGGCAGCCTAGGTAATCTATGATCCTGCTGGTGAGTTGGTTAACCTACAAGGTGTATGTCTGGGTCCTGCTACAAATAATATCACGAAATATAGTGCTGTATTGGAAGTATTAACCGAGGCTGTGGACCTCGGCATTCGTGAATTACTTGTGTATCTAGACTCACAACTTGTAGTATTACAGCTTAATGGGCATTATTCAGTAAGAAATCCCTCCATTTTACGTCTGTATTTGTGTATTTGTCTGCTGGAGAGAAATTTTGACTATATTACATATCAACACATACCCAGACATATGAATACATTAACAGATGCAGTAGATAATTTGGTTCTAGATAGACATTTGCGCAATTTATAAAACATCATCACATGTAAGAAGATCCATCCAAAAATAGGTATATATATATGTGTGTGTGTGTGTGTGTGTGTGTAGAAATGTTTACATAGTGTGCATCACATAAAATCAAAAAATATACATGTTTGTCTTAATACATCCGAAGACGATATGTCTCTCAAAAATATGCATGAAAGAAGCCCTAGGTGTCTAATCTGCATGGTGCTCGTGGTAACATGCTACCGCGCGCACTAAGCATCTCAAAATTCGGTGGAGGCGACTAGGCACTCCCACCGTATGTCTTTGATATGCCATCGGGACATCTGCTAGCTGGGCATAGTCTGGAATCCCTCGAGCGATCCCCTAAAGGTTCTGGATTCACTCTCCCCCCTCGGCACCCTCCGCCTGAGAGTCAGCTGCGTGCTGAGTTCTCCGTGCAATGGGAGACATACCGGTAGGTCTCTTTGGGCCGACATCTGCATACACATAAAACTAGTGTTAGAATGGACATGTATTACCAAAAAAATCATAAAACATAAAAATCAAAAAGAGAGGTCATACCCAACTCCTCGTCCCAGTCATCCCCCTCTGGAAGTGGGAGATCTGGGTCTCCAGTGAAATCAGTCCCGGCATAGGGCCAATCCTCGACCACGATTAACTGACGCCGTAACCATCCAAAAAACTCTGGCCTCCAGGACATCTGTTGGCCTCCTCCTGACCTGGTCATAAGTGTTGCCTAGCGAGCCATCCTTGGCCCTCTTGGTATCGGCTCAGCAAATATGGTCCCTTGGCCCTAAAATATAGGTAGTCGTTCCAGGATGAACAATACCAAAATGGAACCGTAGCCAAACTATTTCAGTTTGACTTGCTTGCACTTTGTGAGCTGCCTCTTGATATTTTTGGTCACTGTAGTATCCCAATCAAACAGAGTTGGACTCATACACTCAGCAACTAGTAGGATTTGGGCCTTGGTTGCCTCATGTGGAGCTTGCGATCCCGTAGCTCGTGTGATGGTGTGTAGCACTACTCTCAGTGCTAGATCCTGGACAGTGTGGATGTCCACTTTCCCGCTTCCTTATCTGGTTCATGCCCCTGGGCACACCCTCGCCATTACCTACTCCATCTTTTCCCCAAATGGTCTACTACCTATCAGGATGGGCATCGGACCTCTACGTAATAGTCCGGTTATGAAATATACGTCGGAAACCTCCAGTTCCAGCACTTGGTCCCGAAGCTTAAAAACTTCTTCATTTTCGTCCCATATACTGACCAAGTATTGTAGTAGCTCTGGTTGAGCTCATAAGCAGGGTGTGAGGAATAATTTCTTAAGTCCACAGTTCTTAAGTGTAGTCATGCAGGCCTCATTCTCCATAGCCATTTCATCCTCCTCTCCATATTCCCTTTCCTTCCATTCGATAACCATTTTTGCCTTTATATCTGCATCAACACAATCAAAAATACATTGTTAGATCTCTATAACATTTGAAAATCCACATAGATAGCTCACATTTTCAAAATTTTGAGCGGAAAATTTTGTTGCGCTAGTTGGCGTGACCTCTTTGTGAAGAAATGTCCATTGGCGCGGGTCCGTGCCCGATAACTGCACCAATGGAGCGAGCCCTAAAAATTCAAAATGGTTCACCCAGAAGTCTAATACATAATAAAAACATATAAAAAATGGATTGAAATGGAGCTTAGGGAAACGCCTATTACCTAGAACAAACAGGGAACTGAATGATAGCCCGGATCGGTCGCATTCGCCGTCAGAAGTTTGCATACAAAATGGACCAATGTTGCTCTCCAATGAGGTAAATAGTAAAAGTGATTTTGTTTTTACCATTTGAGACTTATTTATAACTTTCTGAAATCTAATTAGGTTTTAAAAGTCATTTTTTATTAACATTTTGATATATTTTTTCGAAAATAGATTTTACACTTGCCTTTGTGTGCAACAACAGGTTTTCACGCAACTAAAACGGTGACACGAGTTGTATTTTATACTTTTTTGGACTCGGTAAATACACGAAAAAGTCATTTTGGAGTCATATTTCAACTCTTTTGTGACTCTCTAAACATGAAAAGATTGCCGAGCCCCTTGTCATTTTGATCTCGTTAAAGTGGCCCCAAAACGACATCTACCCAGTATACGTTTACCCCTTTTTCGGGCTGGGATAGATTATTTACGAAAAAGGAATGCCCTAGCCTATTGCGACTAGGAGGTTTCCTCAAACATAGTTTTCTACCTTTTCGGATCTAAGGAACTATTTACGAAAAGGGAACGTTGGAGTTTACTTTTCCGTTGTCTTTTAAAACTCTCTAAATATGAAAGGACGCCGAGTTCTTCCTCTGTCAGACTCGTTAAACCCTGATGACATTGAATTCAGTCGTAATGACGTTATTCAAGTCACTCCTTCCTAGGGCTTGTTAAATGTACTAGGATGGATTCATCCGAAGGATGAACTTATATTACAAGCATATGCTATCCCCTTCAAGCTTGTTATCAAAATAATTGGGGTACTCGCCAGAAATGGTGGGGAAAAATGGAACCACAATCATTGTCGTGTCTGCAGTATGTCACTCTTGAACATGGCACTTGTCTGCATTCATGTCGGGTTGGGGACATCTCATATCATTTTCCACTTGCCTCCATGGGTGTGATCCTTTTGACCTCTCATCTACTCTTTGCCTCGTTGCCATGACCTTTGATCCGTTGATGTCAAATGCTGCCAAACTCACTGTCGTGCCGTTTATATGTTCAAGAGAAGTTGACCTCTGAAAGTATCAACCTTCCTTTGATTCTCATCTGATCCTGATTCACAAAGACATTATGTTCCTCTGTCTCACGTCGATGATGTGGGAAACACTATGGCCCACCTTCGATCAAGGTCACTTCCTGTCCAGTTCAGCTCATTATCCAGGAAGATGATCTAGAGACTCCCTTCTGGTACCTTAGAGCCTGCATGCCTCAATGGCAGGTTCTTCGCATTCGATGTGATTTTTTCATCATTGGCCTTCGATCAAGTGATTCTGCGGGTGTTCGACGTCAGCTCATTGTTCACATGTTGTATATTGTACCTGTAGTACCTTGAGTACCATTGGCATTAATGGTGGTACCTCTCGCGTTTGTTAACAGCTTTCATCATTGGCTGGTAATCAGGCGATGTTCTTGCATGTTCGACTTCAGCTCACATATTCGCATGCTTGAACTTGTACTTTGTTTAGGTCGACATGGAGCACAAGACCCTAGATTCTGTCTGTTATAATCCAGGCTGCAGTTTTTTGGATTATTATGATTAGTTATATGACTCACTGATTGGATGGTTGTGACCATACCTGAGTCTATTTACCGATCCTCACTGGATGGCTGCGTCCATGCCTTGGATCTGGATTATTACATACTCTGTTATGGATGGCTGCACCCATACCACGTATATATCATGTATTTGAGACATCATTTGTACTTCTCTACGCAGGTTTTCCGACGGCGGTGTTTTCAGTTGGACATGTTCTCGTAAAGCATTTCACCCCTCTCTCTCTCTCGGGCCTCATGCTTTAGGGGGCATCTGTTACACAGAAATTTGTCACCATCCCTGCAATTACCCATCCCGCACAATTTAAGGTCTCATTCCGTGACCTGTGAGCACTAACATAACTTGAAAACACTTTCATGGCATTCCCCTAAACATGTACTTTCATTGCCCTGAAGACAACTCCTTGTGAAAAACCCTAAAAACACCTCTTTTTTCATTGGCGCGGGTAGCCAGTTCAGTACCCATGCCAATGGGGGAAATCCTTCAAAGAGGGCGTGCCAATTGGCACTCTATCCCAGAGTCTCACTCGTGCCATCCATTTTAAGGAGTGTTTTTTTAAAATAAATGGCATAATTTTCGTCCTAACTGATCCAGAAACTGGTATCTAATTTGAGTTGGGAGGTTTGACTCCAGATCTCCATGTAGAGGAAGTGGTTTGCCACCTCTCATGGAAGCTTCCTTGAGGATAGGGCCAATCCCATGATTATAGGGATCCCAACTCCCCTTAATCCATCTATAAAAGCTTGCTCATCTCATTTGCAAGCTAGTCTCCAAGTTCCCAAGAGCCATCAGAGCCTTATGCTGACAGAGCCTTGATTCATTCCTTTAAGGCCAAATCCAAGCAAGGAGATTATTTTCGAGACATCCAAAGAGAGAGGCTTGTCCCATCCCCGATAGGCTTTGTTGAGACGTGTTCCGCTGGCGACCCTCCGAAGGAGAATTCAGTGTTAGAGCTATGGTTGTATTCTTCTTTGATTGATTAATGATAAGCGACTATTGGTTATGGTTCCACTCTTGTTGTTGATTATGATGTTGAGTTATGTCTTCTCTAACTGATATATAGTTGCATATACTGGATATTACGCTTGCGTTTGTTTTTTTTCTTGCGTGTGCAAGTGTCCTATCACAGAGATCGTGAGGATTGTGATCTGTCGGAGCTAAGAAATGGGAGCGCTACTTTCTCTACAAGCGACAGCATTGGATTCCAGGTAAGCCTTCATCACTAGTTGGTTTATTTGCAACTAGGAACCTGACTATAGCGTGAACGATTGTTGCTAGACCCGGTCTGGGCTAGTAGGGTTCGCCTCTGTCCGCAGAGGGGATTTACCTCCACAACACCCACCATCGCCTTGGTTCTAGAATGTGGCTAGTTTCTAGGTGTAGTCAACGGGAAATATTAAAAATACATAATTAATAGAAAATAAACATATAATAAACAAGTCCATGGGGTCTTGGATAGATGGTGATCTGGTGCATTGTTAAGGGAATCCTAGATGTTAAGTCACAAGTTCAATCCCCCTCCCTATTCGAGTGTTATTCTTGGACGTGAACATGATGTAGCCTCACCATTTCCGAACTAAAAAATAATAATAATAATAATAATAATTAACAAAAAAATAAAAATAAACATGCAGAAGAAGTAGATAGACCTAACTAAAAGAATTAAGTTCTAGGTCATGTCAACTAGAATAATAAACTAGCACAAACCCATTTAACCCCAGTTGTTCCAATCAATACTAAGCCCAACTATTATGAATATTGAGTTTGCATATAACTGATTTCCAATATTTGATATGTTGACCATTTGGTTAAATTTGAGAAATGCACCATAGGTTAGAAACCTCAAGTTGACTACCAGAACGACTTTTAGACTCTGCAATTATTTAATTGATGATTTTAGTATTTCGTAGGTGCATGTAGTAGTTCTGGCTCAAATAGTGCCCGTGCAATAAATTCTTGTTGAGAAAGATCCATATTACTAAAAATTAGTTTTTGTGCCTGTAGGTATTTGTATGTTCGATGGGGCTTTGATATAGACAATATGTATGTATTTCTAGGGGAAAAAGGAGATACAAACTATGGAGAGTTGATTTGAGGAATGCATAAAACATTGATATTAAAAGGGATCGTCATTTATGGAAGTGAAAAGATTTTGAGGAGTCCTACGGGTTCTATAAATGAAGATGTTTTTCCTTAGGAAATTCCAAATATAGTGTCAGTTATTGTAAGTGACGATAAAGAAGAATTCAACAACCAACAAATAATATCATCTCTACATTGTTTTGAGGGACAAATTTGCACCCTATTACATGTAGTTACTTCTCATTGTCATAAGTGATGATAAAGAAGAATTAAATAGCCAACAAATAATTGAATTTGGATGCAAAGTTAGCCTATTGTATGTATTTACTTCTCATTGTCATCACTTTTTTACATTGTACATATGTACATGAAGAAACTCAAACTAATCATATATATTTCAAAGTAATTGTACAAGAAGTCTAATATTGATGAGAAATTTAGAACTTATGTAGCTAATAAATAAGCCCAATTTTGATATAATGTAAATATTCCATCTGTAATATAAATGATTGCACTTAAATTTCCTTGTTAAAGTTCACATTTCATTTTCAATCAAGCAAATCTAAAAGTGAGGGACATAGGGTTCATAAATTACCCTTATTGACAACATAACTCTAAAACACACATCCATAATTTTACCATATATTTGCATAAACTCAATGGCACTAGTGTGACCAAGTAGTCATAATAGAGGTGGGTCACATGATAAAATTTTGAAATGTAGATTGTAGTTGACAAAATTGAGGAAAACTTCAATGGGACCATGGTTATCCAGTGAATATGGCGGCATGTCATTAGGAAAAACATCAAGATTCACTTCTTCAGACGCATAAATAAGCGGTTTGGGCCAAGTGAAATTTCTTGGTTAACCAAAAACTAAGTGTGATGCATCCTTCCAAGCCATTTCGAGCACATATGAAGGTGCCCCACCTCTTAGGAAGAGTCGAAAAGAAACCTTAAAAAAATATTGATGCACACCCACAAAAGTAATAACATAACGGTTATTACAACATTAAGTTGTCATTTACCCTAAAAGAAACATGAATAGAATGATAATAAGTGTCATTGATCTATCCCTCTTTCATGCACAACTTCTCTACATGCTAAATTAGATCAACAAGAATTTGTGCATGAAAGATAATAAGTGCATGAAATAGGGATAGATCAATGACACTTATAATCTTTAGATTAGTGAAATAATCTTGTGAGTTGATCTAAAATCATCTCCGCTATCCTTGTTTTCGAATGAAACATTCTTGTTTCAAATTGTTCCTCAGATTTTAAAATATCCATATTCAATTTATTGGACCCATCATTAATATCAATAAACCACCTTCCATATTGAAAACATTTCTGGCTTTGGATTTTCCTACATGAAACATAACTAATTTGGGTTGATAACAACCCCATTTCTAGATTAATGTCACACTTCTCAATCTTAGGCACATCAACACACTTGTTCCTTCTACTTTTTTCAAGTGGCTTTGTCCCCATGTCAATTAAATTTCCATGCATGTTTTGCATGGTGATTCCAACCTAATATTTGTGATTAGCATCATTCTAATTTTCATAAAACCTATAATCAAAATTAATTTTATCACTGAATATTTTAGGGGATGTCTCTATTTTAATTGCTTTACTGATATTCCATTTACTTTCATCCATGCACATTGTCGATTCACTTGAATTTCGATCAATTATGTTTTCCTCTTCTAGTTTTCCAAGTGAATTTTGAAAATCAAGGAGAAAGTAACATGTTGATTGATAAAAAAGAGATTGATCTCTCTATATTTCTATACACTCATGCTCCTCTTCAATTTTATTTTGATATGTGGTTCCTCCTCTAGAACCAACATCTATGTTGAGGCACGAATGCTTCCCTCCTTGAAAATTTAAATTGTGATATTCAAATTCACTGGATGCTACAACAGACTCTAGTTCATGTGGAAAATTTTTATTATGATTGGTATTCATCCTTTCTACAAAATTTATACAGCTACGAGCCGTAGGAAATTTTACTTGCTCTGGTTTCCCAATGTCGAAAAGTTTCCCAAATTGCAGCCTTCTAAAACCAATCTCTCTTTTTATCCCTCCATGAATTTGGAGTACCTCAGTTTGAATGTTTTTTCTATCTAATTCAATATGTAAATAATATGGCTCATATTTTATAGTCTTTCGTTTCTTCTCTAAGCCTTCCTTCAAGTTTTCAAGGTCACCCCATAGGGTGGACCTCACAGTCTTACATATTTTACTATGCTTTCTAGTCATCTTATTTTCAAAAATTGAATTTCTTTTATCAAACAATGAAACTTGAGCTATCAGTTTATCATATATCTTTTGATGACATCTGCTTCTAGTGCTTCGGCTACTAATTTCCCAATTAATTTTTTTATTTGACAAAATGAGAGTAAATGCACAACTTGTGTTAGTAGCTTATGAAGGTGATTAATATTTTACACTACCCTCATTACCGCTATCTCTTTTCAATTTTGTACAAAGCACTAAACTATTGGAATAGGTTGGTTTGTCAATGACACCAACTTTTGAAAACATTGGCGAAGAAATTCCTTCAGATTTATTTTGTATTCAGCGGATCAGCTCCACCAACACTTGAAGTTACAAATTCTTCTAAATTTAGAGAACTTGAATTATTTTCCTCGACACAAATTTTTTTAGTTATTGGGATTTTTCCACTTGAATGGTTAACAAAACAATGGTTTAACACATGTTTCTAATGGATTAAATCACATCCTCATGATCCATCATTTTCCCCCTTTTTTTTCAAAGAATAATCCATTTTTCTAGATATATATCAGAACATAGTTGTCTCTCTGGTTTTACAACCACCACTTCTAAATCCTTGCTAGTTCCTTTAAGAATAAGCAAGGTGATTCCTACATAAAATGCATTGCATCACTTTTTCTAACAATATCATTTGAGCCGTATTTTTTAATTTCAAAATATTCAACAACTTCCACATAACTTCTTACCTGATTTAAGCTCATTTCCAAAGATATGTTGTGGAAGAGTTCTACTTTTTATTTTTCAACCAACTTTAATTCATTGTTGGTCTTTGAGAGAATAGGCCAAACTACTTGTGCATTGCATAGATTATTTTCTCTAGCCATCCCATCTTTCCTCTGACTTTCAATTTCATACCTTCCTATAGATATTGTATCTTGCATTCTCTATCGCGTATTCTTTATTAATCTCATAATCCTCACTATATGTTGCATCGCATATCCGTTCCTCTCTAGCATTCTTATTCGATATTTCCTGCACAATTCCATTCTCTCTCGCCCCATATTGCAGGAACAAAGAGACTAATTTATACTAAGACCCATTTATATTAGAAAAAAACTTGGTAGTGCCCAACATCGACACCAATGCCAGGTCGAGCATCAAAAGAGGAACTGATTCTAAAAGTATCTATATAGCGCTCGAATAGTTGGAAGCTTTCCTAGTGTGGATTAATATTGGGTACTCACCATCTGAATAACAATCATAAGGAATCACAACCTCTAATTATGACCTCAATTGGATAGAATCAACTTCACGATCACAATCACCTCCATGATTGAATTTCCAAATGCCTAAAACATCATGTGCACTTTCTCTCCTTGTAATTAAATATGCTCCATACAATTATCCATTTGATGGCCATTAAAACTCGTTAACAAAAAAACTTCAGAGTTTGAAACATGGGGTCTCAACCACTCTCGACACCTTGCATTTCCAACGTCCTACATTTCTCTCCTTTTGTCACCTCTCAAACCAAGTGCACCTGTGACGTCAGTTTATACCCATACTTCACATCCAAATAATTTTCCACCATTTTCACCTTATAAACAAACGATGACAAAAACATAGAAATGTCTGCAAAAACTTTAGTTATGGGGAAGATTATGACATGGGAACTCCAACATAGAAACCATTGTTAATATTATTCATTTTTAGTGTGAGAAAGAAAACAATGGAGAAAAGGATTGATTTTTCACAATACATAAACAAAACCTACATGCAAAAAAAGTGTTTCCAAACACTAATTCGCCATTTCTCCACCTACAACCCCTCGGTCATGTAGACTGTTGTGGATGATTTTGTCACCCTCCTAGAGACAGCCTAGAGTTTCCATAGACCAGTGCCTAGGACATCTTAATATAGCAAGGAGCCCTTTTAGTTTGGGTTGTCAGTCCAAGAACTCGCTTACTATCTCTTGTTCTAAACAAGGAAATTAGTTTTGAATGGGACCAATCTCTCTCAAAAGCTGACACAAAGATAAGAATAATGTAGGAACATCATGTAAAACTTCAGCATGAAAGCATCAGACAGTTAAGAGACCGCTTACTGTAAAGAGGGCCGATTCAAATAATATATCACAGAAATCAGATATCAGGAAGTGAGTGCAGTGAGAAAACATAAGAAGATATTAACTGGCATGAGACTGATACCCAGATACACAACAGAACCATATAAGGGTGCACCCAATTTACGAATCCTTATATGATAATGGCGTTTTAAAATTACCCTCCTCAAGCAACTAATATAGCAAAAAATATGGAAAGAGTGAATATGAAACAGTATACCATGACTAGGCCTATTTAAAGCGCTTGACTAATTCCAGAAAGGGCACCACTTAAGATGAATCCTTACTGCAAACTAGTGAGCCACTCGCATTCTAGAACATGATACAAGAAGACAGTTTGCATGAAATAAGATAATGTATTAACACATAAGAGAAATTACATACTGTGAGATACCAAAGACCAGAATCCTCATTATAGTTATAACCCCTCCTCACTGAGACCCTACGAGCTCTGAAGCTTCATACAGAAATGTTACAAAATGTATACAGAAGTCTTCTCGCTGCACAGTTTGCTGATAGAAATCTGGAACCCTTACAATGTCTTTTCTTTTAGCTTTTATAGACCAGATAGAGAAATCTAGAGGAGGCGGTAGATAGAGAACATTTAATGACTTATTTTGAATCAGAAGGCGGAAAAATTTCGTGCCCACACTATGAAACGACTGAACATAATTAACTGTACTTTATAATTTATTTCTGAAATGAATGCTGGAAATGAAAATCTGCATATACGCAAGACATAAATAATAAAATATATAAACACTCGGCCTTTTTCTGGAGGAGGAAGATCTGCGGCTATAAAACCTTGAGGCGCCTGCTTTCATGCATGGTACTTTCGATCTTTAGTTCTCGAATTTAAATTTGGAACCTCTTTTGAGCTGGACCCTGAATTCATTGCTTCTTCATTAATAATCTGCTGATGCATTAATGTTTTCATCTGTCCAAATGCGTTCCTTTTGATTCTTCTCTGGAGAGTTCCATGGATCGAAGTACCTTTCTTTAATGGAGGTCACATCATAGTGACTTCCGGATCTTTTCCGCCAATTTTGTTCCCACCACCAGTTCCTGCAAAAACCAAAGCCTGTAGAATAAAACTGATGACAGAGAAGGTGGACAAAGCGAGACTAACAGAAGTGGTGGCATAGACGTGAGAGGATGATAGAATGACGCGGGGAGGAGATTTCAAACAAAACGCAAAGGCGTGACACGTAATCAATGGAGAAAACATGAATGACATATAGGCACAAAACGAAAAACGGCGGACGGGCGCTGATGGTACGGAAACTCTGCAGATTAACTTTTGGAGGAGTTACAAAGGAAGGACACGACAAGACAGAGGAATGAAGGTTTTAGAGGTGGGAGCTGGAACGCGTATCGCAGGATCGCAAAAGGAGAGAATGCGATGGAAGAAGAATAGAATAGCCAAAATTTCGCGCTTTGCACCGTGCGATGGGCGTGGTGAGCGCAGATCGTAAAAGTGAAAAATGCAATGATGGGGAATAATACGCGAGAGAAACTGCACTTTTGCGATGAGGCGGACATGCGATGGCGCAATTATGAGATCTGCGATAAACGCTCAAAGAGGCAGCGCTTGGTTATATGCAAAAGGAAGCGCGGAGCTAGGAGGAAAAGGGGTTGAATCTTATATAATCTTTAAAAAAGTGGCCTTTAGCCCTTTTTCAATGCATTTATCATGCCGGGAGGGGCAGCGGTGAGGGAGGAAAAGAGACTATGGCCAAGATTCAAATGGGGGAGGCATGATTAGTACAACATCGGCTCCAACTGGGGACGGCATGTTCGTCCTCGGGCATGCCGAGAACTCGTGGACCTCAGACCCCTTTGCATCCTCTTCAAAACTTATTAGCTTATTTACATTCTTTGCATTTCAAAAATTGAAATCACACTTGCTTATATTATATACATAAATGTACCAGGCCTGATCTGCCTGGGTCAGTACTGAAAGTAGTGTTTAAGGAATTGTCCATTCACGGGAGCGTCCAACAGATCTCCCTGCAGATTTTCTAACATGAAAGTATTATTTCTCCCTAGGTTCGCTATCTTGAATGGACCGAACCACAGCGGGTCAAACTTGGCATGCTTGCCCTTTTCTGCTCTGCGAACATCCCACCTGAGAACCAGGTCTCCTATCTGGAAATTCCTATCCTTGGCATGGCGATCAAAAATATCCTTCATTTTTTCCTGGTATTCTATCAGTCTCTCATTTACCTGGTTGCGCGTTTGTTCCAATTCTACTAGCTGATTAATTCTTCTGATCATGTCATCTGGTTCTTCCTGATTCTCTTGCATAAAACGCGCTACCGGCAAGGCCAATTGCAGCGGAAACACAGCAGCTCGCCCATATACCAGCTCATAAGGTGATTTTCCTGTTGCTCTTTTGCTGGTTATCCTATTTTCCCATAGAGCAAACTTTAATTGAGAGTCCCAGTTTTTCTGATTTTCAGCTATTGTCTTCTTCGGGGCTCTCACCAGGGTTTTATTGGATGACTCTGCTAGACCATTTCCCTGTGGATAGTATGCTGTAGAATGAGTCAGGATGATGTTATATCTTTGGCAGAATTTTACGAACCTGGCAGACTTGAAAGCCTGTGCATTTTCAGTTACAATTCTTGCAGGACAGCCAAACCTAGATATGATATTATCTTCTATAAAATTCATTATTATAGCATCTGTAGCATTTCTGGTAGGTATGGCTTTCACCCATTTCGTGAAATAGTCTGTGGCTGTCAATATCCATTTATGTTGACCACTTGATGGGGGATGTATCTCACCTATAAAATCCAATCCCCATTTCTGAAATGGTTCATTTACATGAATAGGGATCAAGGGAAGTGCTGCTAATTTCTGCCTTTCTGCAAATCTCTGGCATTTGTCACACGATCTGACCCAGGCAAAGGTATCTGAATACAATTTTGGCCAGTAAAAACCAGCCTTCAAGATTTTGTGAGTTGTAGCCCTCCAGCTGTAATGTCCTCCACATATCCCCTCATGAAATTCTGTCATTACATTTTGTAATTCATTTTCTGTGAGGCATAACAGTAATATACCTAGAGGGTCTCTCCAATAAAGCTGTCCATTGGCAATTACATATTTCTGAGATTTCATCCTTACAGCTCTGTATTTTACCTTATCACAATCTGTAGGACAGTTGAACGTTAAAAGATATTCAGCTATTTCTTTATACCAAGGACTAATTAGATATTTCACATGTATCTTTTGCGTAGCCATCTTTAGTCCTTGCTGCTTCTCTTCTTTTACCGATTCTTCATTTGCTAACATGGATAGATTAATGCCCAAAGCTTGATTATTAGATTTAGATAACATCTTGGCAAGTCCCTGTCCTTTGACCAACTTGGTAGGTCTTATATCCAAATCATACTCTTGGATTTTTGAAATCCACCTTCCTCTTCTACCTTCGCTGTCTCCCTGAACCAGAATGTCTTTTACTGCCGCGGTAGGGACATAAGTTGTAATGTGAGACTGAAAAACATAAACTCTGAAAGCTTTAAGAGACTTTACCAGGGCGTATGCCTGCTTCTCCAGTATATTATATTTCAATTCAGCATCATAAAGCACTTGACTGAAGAAAGCTATGGGCTGTTCATATCCCTCTTCATTTTTCTGCAATAACACTCCAGCAATGGTATGAGGTGAAGCAAATGAGAAAATCATAAATGGTTTTTTGTAATCAGGCCCTGCTAATACAGGAGCTTCGGCAAATGCCTGTTTTATCCTTGTGAATGCATCTCTAGACTCCTGGGACCATTTCACTTCATTCTCCTTTTTCAGCATATTAGTTATATGCCTAACTATCTCAGCATAGTTAGGAATGAACCTTCTTAAAAAATTTATTCGGCCCAAAAACACCTATACCTCCTTTTTATTCCTGGGCAAAGGAATGTTGTTTATCACCTCAACTCTCTTAGGATCAATTTTCACACCATATTTAGTCACAATGTGCCCTAAGAGTTTTCCTTCATCTAATGCAAACAAAGATTTTTGAGGGTTGAGGGATAGGCCATACCTCCTGCATTTCTCAAAAGTTCTTCTTAAATGCTCAATATGCTCATCATCATTTTTTGAAAACACTGTGATATCATCAAGATACACCACCAAGAACTTGTCCTGTTCTCCGACAAAGGCTATGTCCATTGCCCTCTTAAAAGTAGCTCCTGCATTAATTAATCCGAATGGCATCCTAGCATACATAAAGGTTCCCCACGGTGTAGTAAATGCGGTCTTCTTCTGGTCTTTTGGGAATACAGCTACCTGATTATAACCAGAAAATCCATCCATCAATGACATTCTGGATGCTCCTACCACTTTCTGCAGGAGGTGGTCCATTTTAGGCAGGGGATAACTATCTTTTAGAGATGCTCTATTCAAATTCCTAAAATCTACACATAGCCTTATTTCTCCATTTTTCTTTCGCACAGGAACAAGATTGGCTATCCACTCTGAGTACCTTAGGGGCACAATTATCTTGGCTTTCAACAATTTTTTAATTTCATTTTCAATGGAAGGAAGAAGCAAAGGATTTATTTGCCTGAGCTTCTGCTTGTATGGCTTTGCACCTTCCCTCAATGGAATCTTATGCTGTATAATATTTACATCAAAAGTTTTTAGGTCCTCATAGGACCAAGCAAATACATCTTTGTAAGATTGAAATAAATTTAAATACTTTTCTTTGTATTCTTCTGGGACCCTCTTAGATAATTTGATCATCTTAGGGTCTGCATGAGTACCCAGATTCAAGTCTTCCACTTGATCTTCCTCTGTTACTTTATTTGGCTGCAATGGAATATCATTTTTATTAAATAGTCTCTCTAGAGGTACCAGGCCTCTAGGTATAACATTTCCTCTCAGCTGCAGCACTCTATTCCCTGCTATCTTTTGTTCCCATGTGTTTTCAGTAATATTTTCAGCTCCTTCCTCTTCATTATCATCAATCTCCATATTGGAGAATTCTCCCACAGTCTCCATAAATCTTTTCATTTGTTCATCATCTTCAAATACCTGCCAATGATTTATATTATCTGGAATGGATGGTCTGTAACGTACCTCCACTTCATATCTTAAAAGCGGATTCTGAGGAGGACGGAAAGTACTGGCAGCTACAGCAAGAGAATCTGCTATTCTGTTTTGCTCCCGGGGCATGAACCGTATATTAAATGCTAAGAAGAAATTTTCTATCATGTCCCATACTTCGTTTCTATATGCTCTGAGCCGTGGGTGTTTAGTTTGACATTCATTTTTTATCTGCCTCACCACTAGCTCAGAATCTCCCAGAACTTTTAAACATTTGATGCCCATGTTTCTAGCTGTTTGCAGTCCCAATAATAGTGCCTCATATTCGGCTACGTTGTTTGTAGCCTCATACTCCAATTTAAAAAACAGTGGCACCCATTTTCCTATGGGAGCAATCAACAAGACCCCAGCTCTGTTGCCTTCTTTTGAATTAGCTCCATCAAAATGCAAAGTCCAAATTTCTGATTCCTGCTCTCCTTTAAGCTGCTCAGCTTGAATCTGACCAAAAAGGGGTTCATGTGCATAATTCTGATTTTCTTCTAACACAAAATATGAGAAATCTCCCTCTTTGTTATAAACTGGAGAATTATCTGAGCAGTCAGCTTTAGTCACCATTTTAACAAATCTAGTCTCCCTGTATAACCTCCTTTCCTGACCTCCAAAGACCGGGACAGTAGCATATGTTAGATCCAATTTGATTGATCCCCCAATCTTTGTACCCCAGGACCTTGACAGCAGCATGCCAAAGCGAGCTGGGATATCAGCAACCACAATGTCCATGACCACACTCTTTGCTGGGATTTGAGCCAAATTGACCACTAAATCTTTAATCATTCCCAAGAATTTTACTCTTTTTGAATCAAATGAATATAAATCTTTGTATGGCCTTGTAATTTGCAGTCCTAGTTGTTCCATGACAGACAGAGGCATAAGATTATGGGAAGCCCCAGAATCTAACATACAGTTGTGTAACAGCAGGTCATGTATAACTAGGGATACGTAAAAGGGAGGAGTAGAAGGGTCTATCTCCTCAACATGTGGGCCAAAGACTACCATGGGTCTTTCTTCTTGAAGATTTAAACTATCGGGTGTGGTTGGTATTCCAGGAGGAAGCATAAAGGAAGTAACTTGAGACTGATATACAGGCTGCTTCAATAATTCAGTCAGTGGGACAGGAATCTTGATTTTTTCGAGTTCCTTTTGCAAATTGAAATCAGATGAGGGCTTTTCTATCACAATTTCTTTTGACTCCTTATTCTCAGCTGAAGACTTAACTTCTTTTGACACCGGCTCAGTATTAGGAGGACTGACTATTTTAGAAGAAGAAGGAATTTGATCTTTAGACTGCAAGGGAGTATTCAGAAGGTTCTTACCTTTTTCCGCATGCTTCTTTGTTGCTGATTATTTCTGAGCAGGTGTTTCTTCCCGAGGTGGCTCTTCTTCTTGCTCCTGAGTTCTGGTCCTCTTCCTTGAGGATCTGAGATCATATTTTATGTTGAATTGCGCTTCCATGAAATTAGCAAATTGCTTGCAGTAATGGTCAATCTCTGCTTCTTCGTCTTCCTCTTGAAGCGGGCACTCCATATCATCATTATTTGAGAAAGCCATATTTGAATCTTCTACTCCATAAGCTGCGTCTCCAGCGGAGTCATATGCCGGTCCTTCCAGGTACAAGGGATGAGATACCTGGTCTTGTTGTTCTTTTGTGTCCCTCGGCAATATCTGGAGAGGTGGCCTTCTATACTGGGGGTTATATCCTCTATTCGGGGCATTATAAAAATTCTTGGGAGCTGCATTTTTAGCTTCCAGTTCAAGCTTGACCATCTTCTTTATCATTTTACTTATTTCATCTAATTTCTCTTGATCTTTTTCTTGACTTGAGGCGGAAACCTCTTCTTTGCCTCTCCTCCTAGTATCTTGTTCATTTTTTCCCTTTAGTTTCCCGGTGGAGGCAAAGTTCGCTTCTAATTCCAGAGTGTCTGATTGTGCGTCATCTAGAGTGGCAGGTTTCCTTTCCCTTAAGGAGAAGCCAAAGTCGAATTCAAAGGCTGCTATGAAAATTATCTTGGCTGCAGCTTCATGGGGCTTCATCTCAGGGGGTAGGCTCAGGTATAACTTATTGAATCTTTTAATAAAATCTGAAACTCCTTCATTCTGTTTCTTCTTCATGGTATTAAATTCGGTGAGACATAGACCGTGGTCTTTCTTTTCTCCCCACTTTCTGAGAAAATCATTTTCCATCTGGTCCCAGGTAGTCACAGAATTATTCCCCAATGTCTTAAACCATTTTCGAGCTTCCCCTTCCAGAGACTGCACAAACAATCTCAAGACCACGTCCAGATGTTCGACATTTAAGTTCTCTGCAAAAGAGCAGAAGGTCTCAAGATGCTTCTGAGCATCAGCTCTGTTTTCACCATTAAACCTCGGTAGAATATTTAGATAATCTTGTGGCATATCATGTAACACTTGGGGCAAAGCCAGTGGGGCGTATTTGTTCAAAAGGAATGCAGGGACATTGGCCATTGGAAGAGGTGGGGGTTGCACAACAGTCTGAGATACAAAAGTAGGGAGAAGAGTAGGAGGAAGCGGAGTGTGAATAACAATGGGAATATATTGCACAGAAGCCTGAGGTGTGGAAGGGAATAACTCACGGTTAACAGCAACTACCTCAGTGACTTCTTTAATTTCTTCAGCCTCGAAAGCGGGATGAGATTCTTCTTCAATTGTGGCACTTCCTCTACGTGGAGTCTCCGAGTAAAACCCGGGATTTTCTGTTCCAACTTCTTGAGAAGAAGAGGGCGGGTAATCTTCAACGGAGTATTCAGAATTTTCAGCGCGAGCTGACTTCCTCTCTTTCCAAGTTCTTTTATGAATGATCTTCTCTGGGTCAGACACGTAAGGTATTTTCGGTTGAGCTGTATCTGACCTCAAATGCGGCTTACGAGGAGCCAGGACTACCAATAAAATTTATCAAGTAAAGACCAGTGGAGTCGCCAAGGTGAGAAATCTGCAACTCTTCACCTCTCTGTGCTCACCTGATTAGAGATTGAATATGAGATGTCGGACCCAGGGAAACCGATATTCTTGAATTCGTTCCCCGGCAACGGTGCCAGAAAGATGTTGTGGATGATTTTGTCACCCTCCTAGAGACAGCCTAGAGTTGCCATAGACCAGTGCCTAGGACATCTTAATATAGCAAGGAGCCCTTTTAGCTTGGGTTGTCAGTCCAAGAACTCGCTTAATATCTCTTGTTCTAAACAAGGAAATTAGTTTTGAATGGGACCAATCTCTCTCAGAAGCTGACACAAAGATAAGAATAATGTAGGAACATCATGTAAAACTTCAGCATAAAAGCATCAGACAGTTAAGAGACCACTTACTGTAAAGAGGGCCGATTCAAATAATATATCACAGAAATCAGATATCAGGAAGTAAATGCAATGAGGAAACATAAGAAGATATTAGTTGGCATGAGACTGATACCCAGATACACAACAGAACCATATAAGGGCGCACCAATTTACGAATCCTTATATGATAATGGCGTTTTAAAAGTACCCTCCTCAAACAACTAATATAGCAGAAAATATGGAAAGAGTGAATATGAAACAGTATACCATGACTAGGCCTATTTAAAGCGCTTGACTAATTCCAGAAAGGGCACCACTTAAGATGAATCCTTACTGCAAACTAGTGAGCCACTCGCATTCTAGAACATTAAAAAAATGAGTTTGCATGGTAAAATAATATATTAACATAAGAAATTACATCACATGAGATAGTTGGCCAGAATCATCATTATAATTATAACCTCCTCAGGACCCTACGAGCTGCAAGCTTCATACGAGAAATATTGCAAAATGTATCCCGAGTCTTCTCGGCACGATTCTTGATAAATCACAGAACCCTTACGGTATCTTTGTTTTATAGACCGGATAGAGAAATCTAGAGGCGTTAGATAGAAACATTTAATGACTTTTTTGAATCAAAGGCGGAAAACTTTGCTTGCACTGTAAACATTGAACATAATTAACTGTACTTTATAATTTATTTCTGAAATGAATGCTGGAAATGAAAATCTGCATATACGCAAGACATAAATAATAAAATATATAAACACTCGGCCTTTTTCTGGAGGAGGAAGATCTGCGGCAATAAAACCTTGAGGCGCCTGCTTTCATGCATGGTACTTTCGATCTTTAGTTCTCGAATTTAAATTTGGAACCTCTTTTGAGCTGGACCCTGAATTCATTGCTTCTTCATTAATAATCTGCTGCTGCATTAATGTTTTCATCTGTCCAAATGCGTTCCTTTTGATTCTTCTCTGGAGAGTTCCATGGATCGAAGTACCTTTCTTTAATGGAGGTCACATCATAGTGACTTCCGGATCTTTTCTGCCAATTTTGTTCCCACCACCAGTTCCTGCAAAAACCAAAGCCTGTTGAATAAAACTGATGACAGAGAAGGTGGACAAAGCGAGACTAACAGAAGTGGTGGCATAGACGTGAGAGGATGATAGAATGACGCGGGGAGGAGATTTCAAACAAAACGCAAAGGCGTGACACGTAATCAATGGAGAAAACATGAATGACATATAGGCACAAAACGAAAAACGGCGGACGGGCGCTGATGGTACGGAAACTCTGCAGATTAACTTTTGGAGGAGTTACAAAGGAAGGACGCGACAAGACGGAGGAATGAAGGTTTTAGAGGTGGGAGCCGGAGCGCGTACCGCAGGATCGCAAAAGGAGAGAATGCAATGGAAGAAGAATAGAATAGCCAAAATTTCGCGCTTTGCGCCGTGCGATGGACGTGGTGAGCACAGATCGCAAAAGTGAAAAATGCTATGATGGGGAATAATACGCGAGAGAAACTGTGCTTTTGCGATGAGGCGGACATGTGATGGCGCAATTATGAGATCTGCGATAAACGCTCAAAGGGGCAGCGCTTGGTTATATGCAAAAGGAAGCGCGGAGCTAGGAGGAAAAGGGGCTGAATCTTATATAATCTTTAAAAAAGTGGCCTTTAGCCCTTTTTCAATGCATTTATCATGCGGGGAGGGGCAGCGGTGAAGGAGGAAAAGAGACTATGGCCAAGATTCAAATGGGGGAGGCATGATTAGTACAACATAGACCACGTTTAAATGGGATGCATTCCTCCTGAAAAATTTATCAAATTATACCTATAGCTCATCAATTATACTCCACCATTTGTCGCACCAAATCCCACTTATGCTTGCCAAGAAGTTTTATCTCATCTTAAATTTATTAAGAATAATAATATTTTTTATAAATAAATCATAGTTGGTGGTAGAGTTAGTACAATTTTTCCTTTTTCATACTTCAACCAATGGAACGTAAATATGAAAAGATTGTTGTAAAAATTATTTTAAAATAAAATTTTAAAAATTTTAAATCAATGGAAAGAATATATATATATATATATATATATATATAGAAAATCTACATTATATAACAATATTTCATATGTACATTGAAAAACATATATAAAACATTGTAATTGAAAATCTACATTATATAGCGATATTTCATATGTACATTGAAAAACATAGAGTCGTAAAGGTGAAAAGTTTGGATTTTAAACACATTATAATAGTCAAAATTGGGAATATTTTTTTTCTATACTAGCCTAGATCCATCTTAACTAAAGATCTACCAAGTGCTAAGAAAGATCAAATTTCTTGAGGTGCAAACTTCATTTTGAGTGAAAACAGATTTGATACCTCTTGATACTTGGTAAATCCAGAGCTAAGATGGATCTAGGCTAGTTTAATGTGTGTGTGTGTCAAAATCTGGAGCCCCAATGATAAATTGATTATTTCTCCTTAATTTTATTTTAATTTTTTTATTTTAGTTTAATTTTCTTTATTTATTTATTTATTTATTTATTTATTTATTTATTTTTTTTTTTTTTTTTTTTTTTTTATTTTTTTTTTTTTTATTTTTTTTAATGTTATGTAATTTGACCAAGTCAGAATGTTTACATAAAAATAAAAATTCCCTAACAGGACATTACAACTTCTCTTCGAACTAGGTTGGACAGCCCCTCTCGACGCAACAATTCATAAATATCTAATAAAGTATAAAGGGTATAGTAACTCATTAACAAAAAAAAAAAATTGCATTCGTGTACGAGATTAATTTTTTTTATTTCTTGTTGATAATTCCTTCTTGTCCTCTCATCCCCTGTTAAGATTTTGAGCCTTGGGAGCACATAGGAACCTTCATGTACTCATCCCACATTTCTCATAAAGGCCTCTTATGCTTTTGGGCATCATGATATTCTAGTTATTTAAGTAACCAAACATTATTATTATTATTATTTTTCTTTTTAAACTAGGTGCAACCTAGGACGGGGCCATCCTACTTACTAGTTGGAATAAGACTGATCCACCCACAATGAGATGCTTATCACCAGGATTATGCGTGACTTTTCTCAAGCCTGGACCCCCTCAGGATGTTGAATTCCCACAAAGTATCTTAAACTACTCTGCCCCTCCCCGTGATGTTTGAACCAATTGGTCTACACCTCATACATTCTACTTGTTAGTTGGTCATATTTTTATTCTTGGACTATAGTAGTCATTTACACTAATCATTTTTAATTTTTTTGCTTATTATATAGTCATATATTTTAGTCTTGGACTAAATTATTCATTTAATTTAGTCACTTTTATTTGGTTCGCTTATTATCAAGTCGTGTGTTTTATCCCTAGAATAAATTAATTAGTTACGTTAGTCATTTTTAGTTGGGTCACTTAAATTTTCTAAAAATTGGTAGTAATTCACTTGAAATAATTGTGGTGACTGAACTTTTTAGTCGTGTAGTCACTAATCTCTCAGTTTGTACTAGTGTAAAGTCGAAGAAGAATACAGGGACATATTCTCCTCACCCACAGGGGTGCCCTTACACTATCAAGTCAATCATTTTATCGATCTGACCCCTGGAACACCTTTACCCAATGAGTCATTTTACCACTGCTCCATTCTGGAAAATAAAGAGATCAAGTCAAAAAACTAGTAGTTTCTGCAAAAAGGGCACATCCGACCAAGTTCCTCACCTCGTGGGAGCCCAATTATACTTGAACAAAAGAAGGCTGGGACCTTGAGGATCTGCACTGAATATCCAACACCAAAAAAAAATCATTTTCAGGAACAAGTATCCAATCCCGCAGAATGATGACCTTCTTTATCAACTCAAGGGGTCCAACTATTTTAGGAAGATTGATATGAATTTTGCCTATCAGCAGGCTCTAATAGAGCCCACAGATGTATGGAAGACTGCCTTCAAATATAAGAAGGGCCGTTTTGAATGGTTGGTCATGTATTTTGGTTTTACAACTTCCCTTGCAACTTTTATGAGGTTGATGGATGACATCTTGCATCCCTTCACCAACTCGTTCACGGTTGTATATATGGGCGACATTATTATATTCAACAAGAGTTGGGAAGAACACTTGCAACACATTCAACATGTCCTTCAAACCCTGCAGTAAGACAAACTATGTTCCAACGTGGAGAAATTAACCTTTGGCATGAGCCAGGTACAATATCTAGACTACATCATAGAAAAGAAAGGCATGCATGAGTATCTGGTTAAGATACAAGTCATTTGAAATTCGCTAGCCCCAACCAATATAATAGAGCTTCGCAACTTTTTGGGCCTTTCCAATTTTAATTGGAGGTTCATGTTGGGATTATCCCATATCACTTTCCCTTTGAGTTAGATTACGGAGGGTAGAGCAAAAGAAAATTTTCCTGGGCCGAGTCCTAACAAAAGGAATTCATTGAGCTAAATAATCGCCTCTGATCTTCACCTGAACTCACATTATTAGACCCACAACAACCATTTGAAATCGAGCCTAGATTTCTCTGAATATGACATTGGTGTAGTTCTCACCCAACAATGGAATTTGATGACCTATCATGATGAGATACTTTCTCATATAATTCGAAATTACCCCACTTATGATAAAGAGATGTATTACATTGTGCAGGATTGCTGGCAATGGAAGCATTACATTCTAGGGAAGGAGATGGTCATCCACGCAGATCACCAACCTCTTTAGTTTATATAGACACAAGTGAAGTTACAGAATGATCGCCATCAGAATTGGTCTACATATTTGAAACAATTACACTTGAACACTAAGTACAAGAAGGGAAACACCAATCGTGTTACAAACTTCCTCATTCAGACCCCAGTTTCAGCACTAATTACCACTCTCAAATCTTGTGGCCACGAGACCTCTAGATGGCCACAACTGAATAAGAATGATCCAGAGCTCGCCACCATTTACTAGCTGCTAGTGGATGGAAATAAACTTCCATATTTCCACCTACAAGATTAATTTTTATGCTACCTAGGCTAACTTTATGTTCCTTCAATTTAGAGTGCCAATTTCATTCGGAAGGCATAATTCATTTTGGTTGTAAGAAACTTTGATGTGGATAAAATTGTTGTCATGCTACGGAAATATTTTATTGGCCAAATCTATGATAGGACGTTGTAAAATATATCAGATCCTGCACTTCCTATTCCATTTCCAACCCAACAATTAAGAATCAAGGCCTGCACACTCCTCTTCCTACTCCCAACCAACCCGAGGAATCCATCTCCATGGACTATCTGTCAGGCCTCCCTTCTACCAACCATGGTAATGACTATGTATTTGTGGTTGTGGACAAATTTTCTAAGATGGTTGTATCATCATATTGCAAGAAGAGTATCACAACAAAGGACACTTCCAAACTCTTCTTTGAACGAGTATGGTTACATGTTGTAATCCCACATACCATTATATCATATTAGGATAACAAGTTCCTGAGCACATTCTAGTCAAGCCTATGGACATTATTGGACACTAAGCTCACCAAGTCGACTGCATTCCATCCCATACTTATTTCCAAACAAAGGTCATCAACATGATTATAATGCACATATTACGCATGTATAACTCCAAGCATCCATTAACTTGGGATGAGATCCTTCCTTATGTTCAACATAGTTATAACAGAGCTCTCCATAGCTCGACTAGCCACAATCATTTTCAAGTGAGTCTGGGTTTTCAACCATTGTGTTTGATTGATGTTGTCATGCCTCATTCGACTACATATACATAAGTCACACATGTAAATTCTGAGGTTGATAAAGCAACCTGATTTATTGAACACATCCAACACATCCGTTAGCATGTGTACAACATTTTGGATAATTCCAATGCCAATGACAAGTAGCGACATGATCAACATTGGGTGTCTCACAAGTTTCAGGTGGGTGACAAAATTTGGTTGAATTTTCAGAAATAACGCCTTACCAAAGCCCGTAAAAATATCAAACCACTCTGATATGGCCTTACACCATCACCAAGGCTATGGGAGACAATTTTTTTGAGTTGAAAATTACCCCATTCCTTAGCCTACACCCAATTTTAAATGTGGACCACCTTCGGTTATACTTTTCACCATTACTAGACACATCATACATTACAGAACAACTCACACCAACAGAGCTAAACCCAGACTACATGGAACATGCCACAATTGGTTGGATCATGGACATGTAGGTAAAGAACACTCACCATCAGAAGATCCAATTGTATCTGGTTGTCAAAGTTGGCCAACTCCTGCACCAAAGCAAGTGGCTTACCAGGGACCAAGTTCAGCAGAAGTTTCCCTATCTTATGGAGGCACTCAACGCAATGGGGACCATTGGTTCCTAAGGAGGGAGGACTGATCCAGGTGGATATTGGTGGACACCCTCCTATTCCACTTGGACCCCCACCATTATTTCTTTCAATTTCCTTAATTGTAGCACAATTTACTATTTTTGGAAGTTTTACTGGTACTGAACTTTCAGAGTCGTTTTAAGGCCCTAAACGACGTTTATTTTTGGAAAATGGGAAAACCCATTAACTTTAGTAAGTGTTTTTAGTCAAAAATTGTATTCCTCGGATATATCTTTCTAACAAGGTATCTTACACATAAAACAAATATCGTATACCAAAGTTACAACCCTCGGAAGTTGATGTACCAATTTACCCCAACAGGGCCCATAATTTTTTGTCGCTTCATCTCCTAGGGTTATGTTTTTGGATTTTTAGGGTTTTCCATTGGTTTTGATCAATAATAAATAGGCCTTCGAGCCTCACTGCAACAAATTTCTTCTCATAGATAACCTACCATCGCCTGATCTAGTTTATTTCCATTCTGCATGTAAACAATTTTTAGTACTTTGTTATTAATGAATTTAAGTTTTTTTTCGTTGTATCTTTGTGTTTCTATTCATGTCTATATTTCATTTTGTTCCTTCATAAATATGGATCATGTAACTTTTGCTTCATCTGCTAGTACCTGTCATCATGTTGCCTTGCATGTAAGATCTTCTCCTGCAAATATGTCCCGTATGAACTCACAACTGAAATATGATTCAGCTGCATTCTACTACTGAGAGCATATGTAACCATATTCTCATTTTCCTTGATGTGTCTGATCCCAAATTCAAACTCACTGAGAGTAGAAAACCATCTAGCTTGTCTAGAATTCAAATTGGGTTGGTCAAACAAGTACCTCAATCCACTATGATCAATCATCAAGATGAACCTCCTGCCAAGAAGATAATGTCTCCACATCTTCTGTGCATGAATAAAAACTACCGAATCAATATCATGAGTCACATAAATTCACTTGTGATCATTCAAATTCCTTGACTCATTCTACCCTTCCTACATTAGGACTCCACTATCCTTGCAAGCATTTTTACATGCCACAAAATCTTTATTAGGATATGTGATCTTCAATACTGAAGCATTTATAAGCAAATGCTTCAACTACTCAAAGCTAGATGCATAATCCTCATTCCATTCAATCTTCTTCCATTTCTTGTGCAAATATGTAATAGGATAACCAATCCATGAGAAGTTCCTGATGAACTAACTGTAATAACCTGCTATTCCCATGAATGATCTAACCTCATCCACATTCCTAGGAGTTGATCACTCCATGATAGCCTTAATCTTTTCTGGGTCTATTGTTATACCTTCCTTGAAAACAACATGTCCCAAGTAGTGAACTTCAGTCTGAAAGAAACTGCACTTGTTAAGCTTTACATACAACTAATGCTCTCTAAACAATCTTAGTATTGTTTCCATGTGCTTTGCATGCTCTTCCTCATTTTTAGAATATATCAATATATAATCAATGAATATTATCACAAACTTGTCCAAATAAGGAAAAAAAACATTGTTAATCAAACAAATGAAAGTAGTTGGAGCATTAGTAAGACCAAAAGGAACCACCATAAACTCATAATGGCCGTACCTAGTACATAATGAGGTCACTGTAGATATCTTCTTCTTTGATGCACATCTGATGATATCCTGATCTCAATTCAATCTTTGAGAACATTGCTTCTCCCTTCAACTAATCAAATAAGTAATCAATCCACAACAAAGGATACATGTTCTTGATAGTCACATTGTTCAACTGCATGTACTCAATGAAAAATATGAGAGTATCGCCCTTATTCTTTATAAACAACATTGGTGCACCCCAAGTAAACACACTTCGTCTTATTTATCCTTTATCAAGAATTTCCTTAAGCTGAAATTTTAATTCCACCAACTCTGGAGTGCTCATCCTGTAAGGTGCCTTTGACACCAGTGCTGCTCCCGAAATCAACTCAAAATAAAATTCCACTTCCCTATGAGGATAAACTCTAACATATCTGTGGGAAATACATCTAGAAAATGTTGCAAAACAAGATACCTCTTCAAGTCTTCAACACCTTCATCTTCCTTCCCTTTATCACTGGAAATATGAAATACAAACAATACACATCATTTTCTATAACTACACTTTCTTGCATAGTTTTACCCATCCTCACTGATGTAGGCTTCTTCTTTCCCTATAATATTATCCTCTCTCCATCATCATCCAGGCACTCAATAGCCTTATCATATAAATCTGCCTTAGCCCTGTGAATGTATAACCAATTCATGCCCAAAATCATATTGTATGATCCCAAAGGAAGCACATTCAAATGTGTTGATATAGACATACTATTCAACTCAAATGCACAAGATATCACCCAATGATGAAATATTTTCTTGGTCCCTGTAGCCAACTGCACCAACAAAGATTATGAATTTACTTCTTTATTCAAGCAACACTTATCTAGCAGGTTAGGACTAATATAGCTATAATTAGATCCACGATCAATAAAAATAGAAACAACTTGATCACAAAGCTTACCTTCCATCTCAATAATGGACACCTAATGATTAGTCTACCTACTATCCATTATTGCATAAGTATGAGGAATACTTTTCCAAACTCTCCAACTATCTGTGCCTCATGAGCACTGAAAATCTGAGGTATGCCACCCTGATGATGTGGAAAATCTCTCTTTGGATGATCTAGTCCACCACAAGTCCAACATTTCAAAGGCTTCCCACCATCACCCTTTTTTTTATCCTAAGGATGAGACCCCTGTCCTCTTTAAACTACATTAAATCTCTTATAATGTGCCACATTATTTTTATTGTCTTCATCCCGAGGTCTTCCTAGCTTCTTAACCCACTTTCATTTAGTATTGTTATTCCATTTCCAATCATGCTTAGGATCAAAGTTACACTTAGACTACTCATAACAGTGCCTCAACTTTCCAATGAATTTCTCCAATGACCGAGGCTCATCATACTTAATCTGATCCTTGAATGCTAAAAGAAATTTAGTGATGAATCTTTGGACCTTATTCTTCTCATCCTTAAGATATGGTACATACCTCAACATCCAGAAACTTGGTCTTGTACTCTTCATCTTTCATAGAACCCATATTCAGCTCATAGAACTCAGCCTTTCCGTTATAATATCTCTTAGACAAGTAATTATTTAGGAAGTGTCTTTTAAACGCACAGCAACTCAAATATGTTGTCTTGATGCCTCTGAAATACTTCACATCTTCCCACCAGATATCCTCTTTTCCCTTGAGACTAAAAATAGTTATCCTAGATTTCATATTATCTTAATAATCATGCAACTTGAAAAAATTCTTCATCCCAAGAAACCATGCTTTTGCATCTTCTGATTTCTTCAGCTCTCCATCAAATGTAGGAGGTTCCTTGTCTCTGCCAATCTTATAAGATTTTAAGGATCACTGTATTGACCCATGCTTGCTTTTCCTAAGCTATAGCAATTATTTCATGTGCTTAAACCAACCTGCTATTATATTCCTTTCAACTTATGATCTCTACCTTTACACTTCTCAATGTGTTTGCTAAATCAAGAGAGTAATCATCTCCTTTCTACTTAGTTAATTTGTAAGGAGAGTCACGTGAACTGTAATCCACCATTTTTCTCATCATTTCTGATCTTCTATCTCCTATAAACATACCATGTTAGATAAACCAAATATAAAAATAATCAAGATCATACCTTAGTGTATTTTAGGGGAGGCTATCTCGTCTACACAAATTAGTCTAGATTAGCACAATATACATATACATAATGACATCAACACATCAATAGTATAAACATCAACATCACCATGATGACACAAAACTGAAACAATGACCATCACAATGCATGCATAGCAAACATATCGATAACTAACATGCATGCATAAAAATCACATATAACCCATCCAGTCCAAGTGTTTGAACCTGGAAGCTCTAATACCACCCTATAATTCCTCCTCCCACATTTACCCAAATTCATAAGCTAATCAGGGTAAACATGAGACGAGTTTCACTTTGACATGACCCAACATCCAAGTTCCAATTAAGTAATTGAGGCCTACAAAGTGAACACTCACTGACATCTGACAAGGACTATAGATCACTCAGGAGTTGGACAACCACCGAAGGGGATCAATCCCTAAGTTGGAACCATTTTTATCTGATCTAACATCCCAACTACATGCACAACAAGGAAAGAGTGTGGTTATAGGCCTCCAACCACATGCACAAGCATCCATCCATGCAGTTATGGTTTAAATCCTCCATTTCTGAGCATCTGGCTCTAGAATCTGTGCCACCTTTTCAGACTAGCCTCCATAACACTACCTGTAATTTCTTGTAACCAACCAAAACGAAATTAAAGGTAATGAAAAATCCATCCAATCAAAACTCAAGCAAGAACTTAACCCAAATATTCCTAATTCATTACATACATTTCATTAAGCATATGGAAAACATGTAAGCTATAGATCATGAATGCATATATGATCATAAACTGATAGTATTCATTTGAAAATCACCAAGAAGGCTCTAAACATCTCTAGCTAGCTGCAACAACACTTGTTAGTGCATACATGTACCAACCATTCGATAACTTAACAAATCATGACAAGATCCATAGATAGCCCATATCATATAAACAAAAATTAACCAACATAGAAATCATGGCAAATAAACCATAATGTCAACATGATAATCAGTACAATTTCCCATAAATCACAATAGGAAAATAGCTCTTATTAATTAAAATACCAACCAAGTCAGGGACTTCCACATACCATCCGACCATAGATTGGGCTGAACCAAATTTCTCTTTCAACGAATCACCCTCGTTCCATATTCCAAGCATTAAAGTGGGATCTTATGGAATAAACCAAAACAAAACAAACAAGGTCTTCTAGAGGCCAAACTACCTCAACCCTCAACCATAGTGATTCCACCTCTACGGTCTGGAAATCAATAACAACAACCATATCAGTGTTACCCAAGTTGTTTAGGGCTCCAAGAACTAGTAACTCAACCCACAAATTTCCAAGGTTATAAAGTGTTTGTTACAACCACGACTCTAGGGACTAATAACTCAACTGACCAAAGGCTCCAGAGTGTTTGTCCTAACCAAAAAATCTAGGAACTAGTAACTCACCCAAGTTTTTCCAGGGATTCCAAAGCATTTGTTCCAACCCACAGCCATAGGGAACCTAAGAACCAGTCATAAAAACAACAAGTGGGAAACCCACAACACCATGGCTATCTAGGAAATGGAAAGGCAAGGCTAAAACCACTATCACTCCAGGAAAATTTCCATGCCAATGACAAAACATAACCAAATAATCACATCTATATACCATGCATCTAGAAATCAACAAGGAAATCACACATGGAACCTGTTACTTGCAAATCAATCTAGTTGTATTTGTTGATCCAACTATTCCATTATGCTTTCTTGCTTTCCTTTTCCTTCTTTCTCCAATCCAAGTGAATATTAGAGTACTCCAAGAATGCTCTAATATTTCTCTAAGTGTGCAAGAGTATGCGATAATGAGATAATGAGAGTGCGCTCAACTCTAAAATTTTCCAAAATCTAGAATTTGTTTCTTTGAAACCTTTTTCTAATTGATACCTCTATTTTCTTCATTTTCCTTCTTTTTTCCTCTAATTTCCTTACCATATTAATATGTGTCTCTTCACATTCCTTATATCCTATTTTCCTTTATTTTCATAAATGAATGTCAATTATTTCCTCTTGTCCTTTGTAAATTTCCATAGCCATTAATTAATCACTAGTGATGCCCACTATAATTTTTTTCCAACCATTCAACTTAGAATACATGTCCTGTGACCTTGTTTTTCTTTTATTTACATGGAAATTCAACGAGGGGCTATTACAAAACCACAACACCCATGTGTTGAGGGAAAACTATTTTCTAAACGAGAATTTCAAAGATTTAAATACCAAATCATGCCAAGTACATGAAATACAAACTAACACCCGAAACACTTTGACTATCAAACAAAAGACCGAAGAAATTCCAAGTTAACCCTGGAAAAATTTCCAGCAAGTAATACCAACCCATAACCACAAAGAGCTTATCAATGCCCAACTCACAAATCTCACTATGGGAACAAACTATACAGTTTCATACATAAGGACCATATGGGTTTCAACAACCGAACCTTCATCCAGAAATAGATAGGGAACTCCCCCCACAAATCATACACTATCAATACTACAATGAACACGACTTGACCCATACTAGCATACAACTTAGGAATTACATTTACATACCATGTGGAGAGAACAAGTCATCAACCTCCTCACTTTTGAGCTATAATGGAAGCCACGACCTGTGTCCCTTGGTCTCTAGCTCAAGATCCAAGCCACAACATACAAAAGAATAACTCATCCACTGTAGAAAACTCCCAAAGAACCAAAATTGCCTAAAATTTACCAAAAATGTCAAGACTATACCAAATTGTACCTCGTCTCCAGACTTGAGTAGTTATCAACTTAATTGTAAGCATGTTATTTCACATCATGGGGGATTACGATGACCCAAATCCCACCGTCTCTCTCTGTCCTTCACTCACCCTGATCAAGGGGGGGGGGGGGGTATTAATTTTTTTTTTAACCTAGGGATGACTTGAACTCGGAACCTCCCTAGACCAAAGTCCTCATTATCAAGGCCATCGTCGATCTGGCTTCCTCACCTGGGTGAAGGATTTTCATGTTTGAACATAGATAATTTTGCTTGTTTTAATATAACATTTTCAAGGATATAAAAAATAATAATATTTTGTTGATATATTTAAAACATTATGACAAAGAAAATAAACTCCCCCCAAACAAATAAATTCAACATGTATATCACATGGCTTTAGTTGAGGCAATTTTGTCATTTTGTTTTTCGATTGCTCAATTGCAGTTAATGCCATTATCACTGCAAAAAATTGGATTCTTCATTAATAGTAAGTATTGATATGAGTATGCCATTATGGGTTTTTTTTTAATTTGTTTATTTATTTATTTTCTGAAAAGTTTTATAAACGTCTTGGGTTCTTTCATTCATCATGAAATATATGTGCATAGTGTTTTATAACGTTTCTTATGTTGTTTTACTTTGTCAATATTTCTATGTATCACAACAAATTTTTAGATTTTCTATTCCTTCATATATGGTTTAGGGTTGTTTTGGTTCTGTAATCCGTTTCATATTTTCAATAGCAAGCAACATGTTATCACAATTTTACCTTCTATAAGAAATTGGGTACTTTGTGAATTGTAGTCTTATGGTGTTTGTGACTTCAAGAGATATGGAATATTACAACAACTATAGGTCTTGTAATTCAATCATGTGCTACAAAATAATTTTGATAGTCACTTATGCTGTGGAGTAGATGTTTTAGCTAGCCTCATAGAAAACATAAGAATTTAGGATTTGATATTTCCTTGTATGCATATATCATAACATGCTTCTATGGAAAATATGAAGATAAATTTCATTAGAAGGAAAATACTTTTCATTTCTTGGGTTGTAATGTCTATGCAAAGATAAATGTTGTCCCACATGAATTGGTACCCACACTTTTCCATCTATTACATATGTGAAATCTCTAATAGATTTTAAAATAAATTTCTTAACTTTTTTAACAAACATTGAACACAACTATTAAATATTAGGTTCCAAATGATTTCAGCCATGACTATTTACAAAAAAATTCTTCATCTCAATAAATTCGATTCTAAATTAATTAATGCGATAAATACTTGAGCTTTTACAAGATTACATATTGTGTTGATTTGACTACTCAATGACAAACTCCAATCATGGGACTAGACTCCTCTTTTCAAGAGGACCAAGTTTGACTATTGAAGCACTCAATTTGGATAAGGTAAAGTGTATTTTTGAAGAAAAGCCCAAATGTGCACAAAAGGACAGGTCGACCCAAAAGAGAAATTAGACACCCATGGATGGCTATAAATACAAGCCAAGTGACCTTCATTTTTACATCATCATGATCATTCTTCTTTGGCTCACACATGTCTAAGATGGATTTTGGAAGTTGGTTCGTATATGTCCGAAATTGTAGGGTCCAAAGCTTGCACATGAGATCTAAGGTTTTTGTTCCCAGCCACATGGATACTATAGGGTATTTTAGGTTACAATCGCAAGCACCTAGTGATCCATACTTATGCATAAATGCAATAAAATACAGAAATAAACATAAACATAGAGATGCAATAGGAATAACACTTCAGTTCATTAATATCAAATACTGAAAAATTCTTATAGACAGAATGGAAACCAAATTAGCTCGGGAGATGGTAGCTTATCTCTGAGAAGAGATGTGGTGGTTAGAAACTAGGGTTTGAATTTTGTAGTTGACCGTAGAGTTCGATAGTCGACAGCAAGCTTCTGAATAAGGGTTTTGATTATGAGTAGTGTAGGGTTCATCTATTGGATATGGCTTAGTTAATTTTGATGGATAGTCTTGTGAATAAAGGAATGGATCATTGTACTCTCTTTTGAGGAATCATTCAATGACAATCTAATAAGAAGAATAATTTGAAAGACTTTTCCCAGTACTAGGTTATTCCCTGGTCTCCAACCAATCCTGATGTCTCTATGTGTGATTGTTTTTCTTCTATTTTTCCTTTATGTTCCACTGCATTGATGATGATATTGTTCTTTCTATATAATTGCATATGTTGTTGAATAATGTGGTAAAACTGAATAATGTTATGATGCTATGGGGTGAATTTAATATGTAAATGAAGAAATGCAATTATCTAAAACAAAGAATAATATAGCCCTAAGAAAAATTAATATATTGTTTTAGTACGATTACAATGGGTTTGAATCCTTATGTTTACTCGGTGCAAATTAAAATTAAATTCGAATATTTCTGTTTACAAGACGTAGACCCGAATACAAATGAGTATGACTATTGAGTTTTCTTCATATACATCATCATTACACTTAATCTATCTCACCATTGGTTCAAACCCAACACAATATGGTTTTCACAAAACAATACAAGACCAAATTGAAAGCCCTATTTGAAACAATGTTTTCTTTTAAAATAGAGAACTACCAAGGTGAATAGTACAAGAACATGAAAGCAATTTATTTTGCATGAATGCTTAAGCTTCATAGCCATGAAGTTAATGTAAGAATCCTTGGGAGTTATCTATTCCTGAAATAAATGAGACAATTGGATTTAAGGACAATAACCATCCAATTCAAAATCATGATCTATAAAAAAATTCTTGAATCAAAATACAACCTAAATTAGTAAAAACCACTACTACTATTCATTTATGTATGGACATTTTGAGAAAGCTACAATAGAGAAAGGGTAATATTTTACCCTAAATATATATTTTATTATTTTAGTGCCTGTTGAAAATGTAGCAAGATGATGGAGCTTAGTGAAATGAAGTCGCCTTCACTAAGTGGGCCCGCAGGCAAATTCTGGCGCAAAGTCTATTTTTAGACTATGTCTATTTTTAGACATACGGAGCATGGTTCGGGGATTCCAGTTTGAGATTCTTGGAGTATGCAACATGTTGGTAAAAATAGATGAGACTCATATTTTAGGTCGAAAGAGGTCGAAGTCTATTTTTAGACTGCCTCTCCTAAAAATAGGGAAGTCAAATATTATTTACCCTTAATAATATTTGGACTCTAAACTTCAGTTTACTCTCTTGGAGCACTTCAGTTCGAGCTACAGAAGTGGCTCATGCATCTGACAGAGGAATCACGTGGTTCCCAAGGTTTTGATGGCATCATGCATGGTTGACTTCAGTTGGACTTCAGTGGCAGAAGTTTGGAGGAGTTAATGAGACAGATAGTGGAGTTGTGTTCTGTTTATTTTATTTGAACTAGTTGAGATTAGTTTAACTAGCTAATCAATTAGTTATGAGTGGAGTGAATTAAATATTATTTAATTCATTAATTAGTAACTCATTATTCAACTCAAGAACACATCAGTTCACTACAGTGCATGATCAGTTCAGTGGAGACCAGTGAAAGAGGCAGATGAAAGGGTGGAGTTAGCTATCAGTTGTGACTATACTGTTGCTATTTGCAACACACAGATAGGTGGAGTAAGCCCATGAGGATTGCGCAGTTCAAGCTGGTGGTTTATCTATATAAAGAGGCCATCCCATAGCATTGAAACACGCAATAGAGGCAAGGCAATTGGCGGTGAGTTTTGAACCAGTAACCTGTTCAAAACTGAGCTAGATTGTGAGTAACTGTATGAGAAAGTACCGAGTACTTGTGAGGAGTATTGTACTGAGTTTGTTACTTGATTTCTCCATTATAATATACACAATAGCTGCGGGGTTTTCAGCTATAAGCTTTCCCCATACATACTGTGTTAATGTGTATGATGATTTGATGTGTTATCGCTTGATTTTTATTTCCGCATGTTTGATGATCTGAGTTGAGTTGAGTGGAAGAGATTATGTGTTGTGTATGAAGTTCAAATAGTATGTGACCAGGATAGTCTCTGTGGATAATTAATCATTATTCAGCAAATTTCTACAGTGCCCACAAGGACATTAACTTCCTACATCACAACCTTCTTATCCAATCATAGGAAACAACAGAGCATACAATGTGTTATGCGGAATTATGGATTATGGATAAAAGACATTCCCTAAATGTGGTGTTATGCATTTAGAACAACAGATCAAAGACTTTGCAAATTCTTTCTCTAAGATTAAATAAACACAAAGAATGATAGAGGAACTTACTTGTGATCCAAGTTGTTACACAGATAAATCCTTCTTGCGGACAAGAATAATCTCCCTAGTATCCTGAGGATATATAGAAAAAAACAACCAAATTTAAACCATTTTCTCTAGACCATTTTTTATTCAGAATTATTAATAAAAAATTACGAGGACATGGCCCTACCTGAAGTCCAATGTTTGTTGTAATATTCTATCTAATCACTCCAAAAGAGGTCACTTCAGCATGTAGGACCTGCAATCAAAGACAAATAAAAGGATTAAAAGCACCTACAAGATATAATAATTGAGAAAACACTAGTCTATCTTAGTGATCAAGGAATCTAAGAATTGAATTACTCAAATAGATACATGAACAATTCAATGATAAAATGGAATCCATTTGTATTAACTTGCATAATAAGAAGTAACTTTACAACATGTCGCCTTGATGTTATACAGGTTCTTTCATGGTCCTAAACAACTGTTCCTCTCGGTTTGACAAGCCTTCTTCTCCCTAAACTAGCATGAAGTTATGGATATGAGTGTGTGATCATTATCATACCAAGGATAACTAGTATAGAGAGTATTCTCTCTTAAGAAATTCTTCAGCAATTATCCTCTATAATCTACCATTTACAAGCTATAGTCTACTCTTGAGACTGAAACATGAGCTCAATTTATAGGGAAATGGAGGTATTTTCAGTTCCATGAAGAGGGGGATGGATTCCTCTCATGAAGGGATTTGAGCTCCATATACCAAGGGATAAACTCCATGAGTGAAGGGATAGAGCTCCATGAGTGGAGGGATAAAGCTCGAACTGATCGCGCCTCTAGAAGCTTCCAGTTGGGAGAATATTCGACCAGTTGGGCTTCTAGAACTTAATTTTTCCTTTATTTTACCTTTTACGAGGGTCCACAGGTTTTATAAGAAAAACGTGTGGGATGTGCCACAGGCTATAGAACAAATATCTGCAGATCCGCAAGAAAGAGCTAGGAAAAGTGGGGAGTTAGACTTTTAAGGGTTTTAATGAGATTTTCTCCAATTCCAAGACTTGGTTTAGGAACATTAGGGTTTTTGACCTCTAAGGGAGCATAATATAGGTAATGATGAACCTATATTTATAGTCAGCTGTCATGGTTACAAAATAACGTGTAACAGATTTCCCCCTAAAGTGCAAAGTCTGAGGTAGTTTTGAAGAGTGAAGTGCTTTATCATTCTGAGGATCGGATTGCGGACATACCGGTTGAAAACCTGTAAAAACATTCAATGCAAACATATATATGTATATCATCACTGAGGTAGGCATTCCCATACTCAGATCAAAACTAACTAAATGTTCTGGTACAGAAATGATTTTTTTTTAATTACATCAATAGTAGACACAGTATGGGCGCAACCATCTGTCATAAGTAGTCTATTGTATCAAGAATAATAAAAAACTCCTCGCAGCCTGGATGGTGGAAACTAGATCCAGGGTCTTGATTTCCACTTACCGAACTAGTACGATTATATCCATGTGATTGATTGTGTTGAAGTCAAACATGGTAGAAACCACTTTATTACCAGTCAATGATGTAAATTATTAACAAGTGTGAGAGAAACCACCAATAATGGCAATGGCTCTCAAATTACTCAGTACAATCCATGAAGTGTGAATGAATGATTTGCAGTTGAACACTTCACGGAATCATTAGATCGAAGGTCAATGATGCAACTTGTCGTTGAAGGCGAGAAACCTATCATTAGGGCATGCATATCCCAAGGTACCAATAGGATTCTAGATCAACTTTCTAGATGATGAGTTGTCGTCGATAAAAAGTGACCTGTCATAGGAAAGCCCATGACACGAAACCATTAGATCAATTTTTGAAGAAATATTTGAAAGGAATGACTCAGGGATGGTCAACGCGAATGGAGACAAATGTTTGCAATGAATGGTTTATTTGAATCGTCTCTTGAACACATAACGACACTGCAGATGGTTTGGTAACAATTGACATAAATATAATACCTAGAAACCGATTGAAGACTTTCAATGTGGTTTGATTAACTGTTAGACAAAGGATTTTACCAACCTAGGTACAAGTGTGACAAAATTGTTGTGTTCAAGAGTATAACATTACTGGCAAGTACCTCTTTATTTTTAACAAGCTTGAGGAGGATAACATTTTATTTTTTGTATAAGCTCATCCTTTGGATGAGTCCATCTTATTATTAAAATAAAACCCTAAGAATGAGTGGTTCGTTCTTGTTTGTAATCGACAGGTCCTTTACTGTTAAATTTTAACAAGTCTAGTATAGGAGAAACTCGGTTTTTTCAGTTTTAGGGAGTCAGAAGAAAAACATAAGTAAACTTTGTGGTTGTAATTTTTTGTAAATTTAGTCTCTCAAGCCTGAAAAAGGATAAAATAGTGCAGGAGAGAACTCTATTGACCATGATTAGCCAACGTATACCTTTTTCGTAAATAGTCCATTTCAGTTCGGAAAAGGGGTAAAATTATACTGAAAGGACGACTATTCATTTCCTTTAACGAGTTCGAATAGTCAAGTACTCGGTGATATTTTCATGTTTAGAGAGTCTGAAAAGGGCTTAGACGAGAACTCCAGGGTTTCGCTTTTTTGTAATTTTCAAGGGCCCGAAAAAGTGATAAAAGTATTCTCAATGGACGACTTTCAATTTAATTTATGAGCAGGAAAAGACAGAAAGAACTCGCATTTTCATGTGTTTTTCAAGAATGAAAGATAGAAAAATAAGCTCGGGATTTTCATGAGTTTAACGAGTCTTGAAAATAACAACTGAAATGGACTCGAGGTAGGTTTCATTTTTATACAAGCTTGAAATAGAGAAAAACTATGCTTGAAAGTGGTTTCATTTTTACACAAGCTTGAAACATAGGGAAACTGTGCTTGAGAGTGGTTTTTTTCATTTTTACACAAGCTTGAAACAAAGGAAAAAATCATGCTTGAGATAAGTTTCAATGCCCCCCAAGCGTAACTTTCTAGAGCACATACCCCCCAAGCTTCATTTCATTCAACTAAGTAGACTATTGGTTACTAATAGGTGGATGTAATGAAGGTTCATTTACGAGATCAGATGAAATACTTGACTTAACACTTACGAGGTCTAATCAAATACTCGACTCAATTAGGAGAGGATTTGTCTCATTTTTTAAGGGGCTTGAAACATGAAAAGAACTATGCTCATGGTATATGTTTCATTTTTTAACGAGGTTGGCACAGTAAAGGGAACTATCCTCATGACCTAATTCATTTTTTAACTAGGTTGACACAGTAAAAGGAACTCCCCTCTTGACCTGATTCATTTTTTAACGAGGTTGACACAGTAAAAGGAACTCTCCTCTTGACCTGAATTATTTTTTAACGAGGTTGATACAGTAAAAGGAACTCTTCTCTTGGTGACCTTGTCATGGCTTCCAACTGGAAGAAACACATGTCAAGGGACACTCCTCGATCATGGCTTCCAAGAGGTCTTCATCGGATGGAAGAATAGTTCTCTGGAAGGACCACATGTCAAGGGACTCAATAGGGATAATAAGATCATGTTCGAATAATCCCATAGGGTTTTCCATGTCAATTACCAGATCTAATTCAAAGTAAGTCGAAAAAATAGTAAGAGGCTCACTTGCATCAGTAACTAAAAACATGGGACTGGTTGCCACATAATTAACCCGTGGCGGGGTAGATACCACTTCTGTATAAGGAAAAGTCAGGGGTGTCGGATTATCAGTAGTTGAATCAAGACTAACGAATGAAAGCTGGTCAACAGTCACAATGTTTCCTTTGTGAGGGAATGAAATCACGCGAAAGAGTTTCGATACGACAGTTTCATGGCATATACATAATCTCACCCAAGGGGAAAATTGAAATCCAAAGGGCCTCGAACTACCATAAGATCAATACAGACAGTTTTACCTTCCAAGGTAATAGGAAACTTAGGAAGGATCCCTAAAGGTTCACTAATGGTTCTATTAAAAGCTGACAGATTATGTGCAACAGGCACAAGCTGAGGGGAACCCAAAGCTTTCCAAGCAATTGAGGATAAAATACTAACAGAAGCACCTTCATCTATATTCGTGTGACGCACATTCTTACCACAAGCCTTCACAATGATTTAGAAAGGGATGGAAGAAGGAAGACGAGGTTCTTTCAATCTATTCCAATCAAAGGAGAAGACCTCGGTACTTGGAGAGGGTTCTGAAGAAATAGGTGAAATGCCCCCTGGCATAGAAGAATCTAATCTAACAAGAAGAACCTGAGCAGTATGAATTTCACTCTCTATACGAAGAATGGGATCGACCGAATGTGAAATAGAGTCTACCACTTGATCAACTAATGGATCATCAACCTGAGTGATATGAGTTTCACTCTTCAATGGAAGAGTGGGATTGACTGTACTTGGAATTAGATCAATCACTTCGTCAGCTGACAGTCGGTTGGGAGAAAGTTTACAGTAGCCAATTGGAAGTTGTAGCTATGGAACAGTAAGTTTTCCAACAATTTTGAGGCTTCATCCATGTGAGGTAAAATGTGAGTTTGATGACTCCCTTTGCATAACCTACAAGGAAACCTAACTTTACCCTTTTTCCTAGGAACCTCACAATCACTGGTTGATGGATCAATGGTAAGTTGATATGATTTTTCTGACCATACTTCCAAAACCTTCGGAATACCAGGAAATTTGATAAGGAAGTAGTCACCCTTACAAAGCTTGCAAGGGTATTTGGGTTTACAATGCATGTTGGAGGTTTCCTCAACATTACTAACACTTACAACTATGGTTGGTTGGTTGACTTCTTTCTTATCTTGCTTCTTCTTCTTCTTCCCTTTCTTCTTCTTCTTAGCCACCTGGTTACTAGCATCAAGGGTTTTACCAAGCGAAGAGGAAGAAAGGGAAGAAGACATGTTCGGTGAAGAAAGAAAAGGGTCAACATGAGGTTGGTGATGTTGAGATGGTGAACTCTGTTGAGGTGAAGTGTCCAGTTGAGGTGGAACAATTTGAGTATTCGAGGCCAACGAAGTTGAAAATAACCATACTGGTAAATCCAAGTAATGACAATGTAACCATATAAGGAGGACCAACATTTCCAAACCAAGGAAAATTACTAGGATTCTCATTAAGAGGGGCTCCTTGATTGGTAAATTCCAGAATAGTTTCCATTAGATTCAACTTCAATGAATTTTATTAACAATTTAAAAATATTTACAATTCTCAATTCACACCTAAGGTCTCTAAAAAGTAAAAACAAACAAATGAACACGCGCTACCAAATCTAGGAGTCAAACCACACACACAAACAATATGTTTCCACAATAAAAACACTAGTTGGTGATGAAATCCAACGTCACAGAAATTAATGTGGAAAACTAGCTGTCAGAACAGTTACCCTGACAACCTACTTAATGAAACAGTCTGGTGCAAGTACCTCCGCTATGCCATCTCGAAGTGAAGTGCACCCTCCAAAAATTCCAAGTGAGCCTAGTCAATGTCTACTCCAGGTACAGTGGGACCTTCCCTCCACCATCACCTTGGGGAAAAAACATAAATATTATGGCCACTAAGGTCACCAACTAAGACAAATGCACCTAGGGGAACAGTATATGATTCGATATACATGCAAGGGTAGAGTAACAAGCTCAATCCCCTTGAAGGCCTTGATATAATCCAAGGTTTACCAACAAGTGACCCCAGGCTCCTCGAAAATGGTCTATCCGAGGTTACCATTTTTAATACGTGCACATCTACTATCTTTCCCAATAATATAGGTATGATTACCTCACTGTTTCTGACATGATCTCTAGCTTGACTTTTTTAAGAAGAGCTTCCCATAGCACAATTGCAACAATTGTAATTTTTCCTACCGCAAGGTTGCTACTTGTTTGTTTAGTTTCTTTGGAAAGTTAACTACAACCTATTCCAAAGCACTAGCCTAAGATAGATTGGTGGAAAGAGCCCTAGAAAATGTGAAAATTTCTAGATGAATTTTATTAAGCGTTGTGTTATTTGGGCTATTATTACTCAAAGTGTAAATGGATATGAAACCAATGGTGTTATGACCTGACCAAAAACTAAATGCAATCGAATATGATAATGTAATATTTTCAATTCGATGAATCCTAACTAAAGTAAGGAGAGAGGTTCCATTCACTTCCAACAATGCAAAAATTGATAAATAAGAGAAAAGATAACAAATTCTCTAATGCACTAATTTTATCAAGAAAAACTAATGCTATTTCAATTCCAATTTTATTTTTTATGTTTTTAAAACAAGCATAAAAACATGTAAATTAAAATCAAAGAAACGGATCTAAATCTACGATTGATTTTTCCAGAATGTAAATTATGCAGTTGTAATCTATGTAGAATTCACTTGAAAAGTATGCAAATGTAATCTATGCACATTTTTCGTTCATATTATGAAAATGAGAATTCTAAATATGCAAATGTGATCTATGCAAGAGAATTCTAAGACACAAGATGATTCCAATGAAATCTAAGAATCAATCAAGTGTAAGTAAAGAAAATTGGGTGAGACTTCCAAAGGTCAAAAAATAAACACTCAAAGACGATTAACACTCAGACACAATGAGGGGGGAATTTTTTTGCAAAAACAAAAGAAAAAATATGCAAAATTGTTAAGAGACTAAGACAAACCTCGAAGTAATGACCAAAGGAAATCAAAATAAGAATTTCTCAAAAAAGAATATTCAAAACACCCAATTAACTTAACAGAGACTAAATGAGATTGTAAAAAAGCTAGCAGGACTTGACAACTAAGATAGATCAAGGCAAACACAAAGAATCAAGTAATCTATCTCCTAAAAAGAGAATTCTAATTTTTTCAAAAATTTTCACAGGTCGGCAGGTTCTAATGGAGAATAGAGAGGTACCGCATTGTTCTGAACTAAAAACTACGGAGGCTACCACACTATTTTTAAACAAAAGGTGCGGAGGCCAGAAAAAGTTCAGAACAAAAATAAATAAATAAATAAAAATAATAAATAAATAAATAAAAAATAAAAATAAAAATAAAAATAAAAAAAAATAAAAAATAAAAAATAAAAAAAATATTCAGCTTTCCTTTTCAAGGATTCTTAAATTTATCTACCCAACCCAATCTTAGATAAGTCAAAATTAGAAGACTCTAAAAATTCAAACTGAAAAAAAAAAAAAAAAAAAAAAAAAAAGGAAACTAAGTTCTATTCAAGAGTATGGTCACCATTTTGTTACATTGATAAATCCTTCTTACGTACAAGAATGATCTCCCTAGTATCTTGAGGATATATAGAAACAAACAACCAAATGTAAACCAATTTCTCTAGACCATTTGTGATTCAGAATTATTAATAACAAAGTACGAGGAAGTGCCCCTACCTGAAGTCCAATGCTTGCATATTTTATCCAGTCACTCCAAAAGTGGTCACTTCAGCATGTAGGACCTGCAATCAAAGACAAATAAAAGGATTAAAAGCACCTGAAAGATATAATAATTGAGAAAACCCTAGTCTATCTTAGTGATCAAGGAATCTAAGAATTGAATTACTCAAATAGATACATGAAAAATTCAATGAGAAAATGGAATCCATTTGTATTAACTTGCATAATAAGAAGTAACCTTACAACCTGTCACCTTGATGTTATACAAGTTCTTCCGGGGTCCTGAACAACTATTCCTCTCAGTTTGACAAGCCTTTTTCTCCCTAAACTAGCATGAATTTATGGATATGAGTGTGTGATCATTCTCATACCAATGATAACTATTATAGAGAGTATGCTCTCTTAAGAAATTCTTCAACAATTATCCTCTATAATATACCATTTACAAGCTGCAGTATACCATTGAGACTGATACATGAGCTCAATTTATATGGAAATGGAGGTATTTTCAAGTCCATGAAGAGGGGGATGGATTCCTCTCATGAAGGGATTTGAGTTCCATATACCAAGGGATAAACTCCATGAGTGAAGGGATAGAGCTCCATGAGTGGAGGGATAAAGATCGAACTGATCGCCCCTCTAGAAGCTTCCAGTTGGGAGAATATTTGACCAGCTAGGCTTCTAGAACTTAATTTTTCCTTTATTTTACCTTTTACGGGGGTCTGGAATTTTTATAACTAGAACGTGTGGGATGTGCCATAGGCTATAGAACAAATATCTGCGGATCCGTAGGAAAGAGCTAGGAAAAGTACGGAGTTAGACTTTTAAGGATTTTAATGAGATTTTCTACAATTCCAAGACTTGGCTTAAGAACATTAGGGTTTTTTACCTCTAAGGGAGCATAATACAGGTAATGATGAACCTATATTGACAGACAGATGTCATGGTGACAAAATAACATGTAACACAAGCGCTTCCTATTCTCCTTCTGACGCTCTTGTTGTAACTTCCAATCCAACTTTGATCACCAGACTAATTCCTGCAAGTATAAACACTAAACATCAAATAGATTGCAATATACAGATGGCTATTTATCTTAATCAGTTAAATCGACGAAACATTAAACATATATATCAGCTAAGAATCCATGTATGAAATATAGAAACATAAACAAATACATATGTGGGAAAATGCGCAGCAATCTTTATTAATGGATATAAGGGGGAGGTTACAACTAGCGATCGATTTTATGTCACCAGCTCAAGCATTCATCCTAGCCTCATCACAATAAACATCTCACCAGCAGCATATCACTCTAATCACACACTCAATTGAGAATCTAACAGAATTTCCTTACCAAATTTCTTCCTTCTTTAGCACTAGGATCTGTGCTCAATTTATAGGGCAACTAAAGGTATTTTCTCAATCAATGACTTTCTAATACTAGGCAAGACATGTTCCCGATCTCAAAGGTGTTATATGAAAACATTGATTCAAATTTTGACACATATGGACTCTTATAGAAGGCACTAGCCATGTGAAGATTTCGAAACAATGAGAATTTCGCTCCCATTTGACCAACGCACACTTGAACGTCGAGAGGTGCTTTGCAGAGCACCCTTGAATGGAGGTAACTGCATATGCAAAGCAGTTGGTCCCTTGAGAGGCTGCATTGGTGAGCCCATAGGTGATATAACATGTACTTCAAATCTTGGAAACATTGCAATGGAATTCATGGATGATTTTTTCTTATTCTTGTCTTAGGGCATGTGACAACTGAAAGGATAGGGGACGACAGACCCTATTTCATTGGTTCTAGGGATGATTTCTAGTTTAACCAGGTCATTGGGAATGGTATCCAAATTGACCTATAACAGCTACCCCTAAAGCATGAAGTTAGAATAATAACAATATTTTTTTAATGTGATTCATTACACTGTGATGGGATGGAACTGAAGCAGAGTGGCGGCCTGCATTAATCTTACAATACATTACATCATGATATATCCTCTTGATCATGAATTGCTGAGGGAAGGCTCAGCACATAAACTATCTAATAACATGTAGATAGTGCAGAAAGTCGTCTATATTGGAATGTTGCCCAATACAGACATGCCTACAGATATAAGCCCATGTTTAGATGATGATATGTATGTAAGGTCACCGTGAAGATGATGTGTACAACAATCCTGAAATGACAGCTCGGATGGCTGAAACTAGATCCGGGTCTTCTTATCTCGTTCACTTGATCGTTCGGTACAAGTCCAGCCATGCGAATATATGGTTTGTAGTCGAACATGGTAAGACATCGTTTGATTACCAACTAATGATGTGAGTTGTTAACAAACATGAGAGACCCACCATTGATGTTAATGGCCCTCAAGGTACTGCAGTACATTTCATAAGGCATGAATAGATTATTTGATGTTGAATGGCAAAAAAAATCTTTCGGTCAAAGGTTTAGAAGCAAGGATCTTTTCGATGTTGTAACAAGCCTCATGGTACTGGAAGATGATGTTTCTAAGAGAAATTCCTAGACGATGATTTGATGTCGACAGGAAGCCACTTTATTGCTAAACGGGAGTTACTGATTTCAGAAACAAAATGTGACTTGATATAGAAATGTTCAAGGATGACTATCATGAAAATGAAGTTTTATGAGTATTGCAGAAGGATGAGTATTCACTGGATTACTTCTCTTGAACATATCGGTGACACTGAGATGACTTCGCTACATTGACCCTATTATCACTCCAATAATTCCTAGGGTTGTTATGCTTTGTTTTAAAGAATATTATAGGTAACTATCAACCTACTTTTGAGATCAGGATCTAGCCTCCCTAATGCTCAGAGAGGGCTATCTCTTTATGATTTAACTTTGTTGTTTTTAGTTGATTTTAGGCTAGTTATATAAGATTTATTTGTTTTGGTTTTGATTTGGTTTTTTGGTGGAATTATTGATTCAGATGGATAGATGCAGGTCTGTTTTCCATTGGGCTATGGAGTCAATGTATCAAGCAACAAGGAAGAATCAAGTTCTAAAGGAAGTTTTCACAGGGTAAGGTAGCTGAGTAAATTCAAATCTTTAGGCTGGAAGGTGAAATGGTTTCAATTGGGATCAAGGAGCAATTAAGGGTTCCTCAAACCGGATAATGAAGGAAATGACAGAGTTCAATCGAAACTAGGGACCAATGGAGAATTCCCTAATCTGGATATTAGAAGAAAACATGAAAATTAATAACAGTTCAAGACAGAGTGTATTTAAACAAGTTCTGAATAAAATTCTTGTTATATCATTTAGATTCAGAAACATAAAAGTATGTGAAATACTTAAGAAAATAACAGTTGAACAATAGAAAGATACTTCACTGAAGTGGCCCAACACATGAATCATGTAATACAATGCCTTTATTAGTCAATCCAGTCTGCTAACTTGAATATGGTACAATAAACCCTCTGGTTCTTAGATCAATACAACTATAGAAATGTTTTAGCAATCCACCCCCAATACTTCGAATTATGAAGTATTTATGAAAAAACTATTACAAAATATCCTAAAACTGATTTAGGAATTATTCAAGAAAAAATAAGTATCTTCATGCAAGAAGATAGAGACACCTAGGAGACTAAGTGCTAGTTGTCCCTCTTTTATTTGGATTTGTTGTTTGCTTGTTGATATTTTTTTGCTTTCTCTCTTTTGTTGTTGCTCTACACTGGCTGCTTTTTCTGTTGAGTGACTTTCACGTTTAGCCTTGTCTTCAAATCTGTTTTTCACTTTAAACTTTGTATTTCATTTGATACTCTTTAAACTCTATTACTTTTTTATATTCACTTTAATCTTGTTACCGCTTTACTTTGACTGCTCTGTTTTAACATTTGACCTGGACTGATCACTTTTACCTATTTTACTTTTACCTTTCAAAGTAAATCACATAACTTTTCCCAAGCCTCTGCATCTGGTAATTTAATTTTTATTATTCTTCTGAAAATTTCATCAGCCTCTGTATATTTTTCAAATTTAGGCTTGTTGATAAAGAGATGTGTTACCTCATGCTGGAGGTAAAATAGGTTTTCAAAACTTTGATAGAGCACTTTTCCTATAGGCATTCCTTTCATGGAGGAATTTTTGGCATGTTTCTTTGCCACTTCTTTGATTTTATTATCGTAATATTCATGTTTCATCAATCTATCATTGATAACCAAAGGATTAGGCAGACCTTCTACCTCAAAACATCAAATTTCACCATGAATCAGGTTATTGCAAGTTCCATGTTTTGACACTTATCTTCAAGTTGTACCATCAAGTTATTCTTGGAAACAACCTTTTTGACTTCTAGGATTGTTTCAGTCGTGTCACTTGTTATCTTGTGATCTCATTAAGAGAATATAAGGAGCTATCAGGCAAAGAAATAATGGTTTAGAGGATAAGGAGTGGAAAAATGGTCGAAAGAGCTCGCAGAAATAAGCGTCGCGGTCTGGTAAGCAGATAAAGTGAATCAGGAATCTGACAGCAAAGGGTAGCATGCTTAGAGTTCTGTGGCGGAACCACATGCTGAGTATAGGCCGCCAAAAGCCTTTCCATTGGCATCCAAAAGGAGCTAAGGTGGTTGAAGCTGACCCCCCAGAGGAGGCGACATCACCCCTCCTCCAGGCCAATCAAAGTAATTCTGTGGGGGAAAGAAAAGGGGGCGAAGGCCACTGTCCACCCCACCAAAGATCAAAAGGGACCACCAGAGAAAAGCAATTGGCGCAGGTATGTTTTTATGGTAAGGTAAGTCTAGTGGCCAGTACGAAGGCCAGTACCTGCCTTATATGGCACGTGGCCCCCACCTACCTAGCTACTGATAGCCAACCACCTAGCGCCACGTGTCTCACTGTTGACATCCTTACGACGTCAGCCCTACGAGTGTCACCTTGCCTCGATACTCAGTAAAACCATATTTTCCGTAGCGCGTTTTACTCTTGACTATGCAATTTTATTGGTTATTTACCGGTATTTCGCTCTATCAAGTAGGTTAAAACTCAAGTACTGGCTGCTTTTCACTCTCACTCGTTTTCCCTTGCTACCTCACTGTTATTTCAAGTACTTATTCATTTTCATTTTAGCTCTTTCCCTTTTACTTTTGTTTTCAAATAATCATGGAAAAACTGAAGCGACCAGCCCTTCAAACCCCCCAAGCTCGCGAGGTCAGGACTACTCCTAGACCTGAGCCCTTCACTGATGCTCATGCCCAAATCTGTGACCCAGTCTATCCCTTTAATATAGCCCACACCAAGGCCGGGCTCTTTGATTTTTAGGGAAGGAAAGAAGACGTGTTTAGATTTGTCGAGTCAGGGTTGTACTACCAAATTGCCCCAATGAACCATCCATTTCTAGAATTCATTATCTGGCATGGGGAGGCCTACATCGAGCATAAGGATATTTCCCTTTCCACTTGGGGAACCAAGATTCTGGATATTATTCCCCAACTCGTCAAGAAAGACCCATGATATCATCCCCCCCAGGTCTGTGTCAATTTTTCCAAAGTTACGCTCTCCTGCCATTTCTCAAATCAACCCTTGGATAAGTAGAGTGGTTTCCTCAATCGTATTTCTGACACACGCCTATTATCTTTCCCTCACACAGACTCTATTCCCTTGTCATCTTTTCATAGCACCATACAGCCTATTATAGCGATTATCTCGGGAATTCTAGGGTTTGAGGATGCCTAGATGGTGAATAAGGTAGTTTTAGGGTTCCTATGGCTCATGATGCAGGATGAGATCCTTTTGGATATCCCCTCATTTATGACCTCAACTATTAAAGCCCAGTTCCAGGAAATGTCTTCCTTCTGTTCTTTCAAATATTTCTCCCTAGTTTTCTACTTATTCCTATTTGAGCATGCAGATAAGTTTGAAGGTCTAGGCCTGAACAGATTCTCCAGGAGAAATGATAAACCCAAGTCTATTTTTGAGTGGACTCCGGCAGTTCGCCAGTAACCAGAGGGGAAGGGGTATGCGAAATTCATTACTGATTTAATGTCCATAGCCTATGCTATCATACACGACATCTTCCCACCCAGAATATTTCCTGAGCAGAAGGATTGGCTCCAGTTCAACAAAACATATTGCACAGATGATTGGTACTTGTTCAAAGACCACACTGAGATCAGGGTCTACGGTGCTGAAGTACCTCCTTATCCCCTGCTAGTGTTCCCATCCATGAGGATATTTTCCCTTGAGTTCATTCATCTAGTCTTAAGTGCCGACCAAATCCACTTTGTGCTCGCGAAAAAGGGGCACATCTTCAAGCTCCCACTTTCTATAGGCCCTTTCACTATTAATTCAAGGCATGCTCTCTCCACGGTGGAAAGGATGTTGCGGGAGATGAATCTCACTCAGGGGGATGTCTGGCACTACGATCCTAAGGGGTTCCTCACAAGCAGGATGAAGAATATTAAATCAACAGCATATGAGCATGAACCTAGGCCTCTCATTGAATGGAAAGCTAACCTTGATACATGGCCTTTGGATATGTTAAACTCCTATACCAATAGGTGTCATATATCATGATTGACTTGATAAGCTATGTAATATGTTCATACCTTTCTTGTTGCAAAGGTTTTCCATATTGTCAAAAAATCAAAAAATTAAAAAAATGTAAAGAGGGTATACCCTAAAAGAAAAATTAAAGGGTGAAAAGAATAAAATGGCCAAAAAAGTGAAAGAAAATGAACCCCACAAAAAGAAAGGCCAAGGAAAGTGTGCAAGCCTAAATTCCACTACCTTTTTCCTCTTATGTAATAAATAAAATTGTGTGCAACTTGTATTTTATGCCACAATTTATGAACAGTCAAACAGTTTAAGCTTGCCTAGTTCATCTTTCAATTTTATGTTTTAGAGATAGAGAATAAAATCTAACCAAACCGTTTAATCTTGGCAGATAAGTAGATAGGTAGAGTAAATAAAAGGAGCTCAACAGTTTAATCTGAGCCCTTGGATGTAAAAAGGTTAGAATTAGATAGATTTTCAGATGTAAAAGAAAAAGTGTGATGAGGGTTTGCCAGTCTAAGTGCACCCTAATAAAGAAGAAAAAATGGTAGGGTAAAGTAGGTAGGGTAGGTAGATGATGTTGCATAATTACATGTGATGGATAATGACTCTAGATGTGTTAAATCTTTACTTTCATCACAAGTTCAAAGGAAGACACTACACTGGAAGAATTTCAAGCAAAGCAAAGTCAGATTATTAACTTCCCTTTTCATTTTTCCCTAAAAATTTCACTAATTTCCCCTAAGTACTAAGGCATTTGAAAATTGGAGGGGCTCAAGGCATTTCCTTGACTTTTGGAGGGACCGGACCCTCGGCCCAATAATTGGAAAAGCCTAAGTACTTAAAATAATTCATCAAGACATTTATTCACCTCTAAAAAATCTTTCCCTAAGTAAAATCCCATTTTACTTAGGAAAATCATGCAATATTTCATAAAAATCCTATTCATAAAAGCATAAGTTAAATACATTACCTTGAAGTTTTACACTTAGCACTTCTGTTCATTTTCCATATTAATTTCTAACTTATCATTTAAATCCCTATGTAAATTTCCCTTTTTTCCTGTATTATTTTAAAATTCCCAATAATATAATATCCCGCCCCGTTGGTTGAAAAATAACCTTATAAATTTAATTAATTGGTTGAATTTCCAATTAATAAACAAAATCGATACTCCGCCATATAAAGGGATTAATTAACCCTCATGGTTAATTAATAACCTAATCCACCAATCAAAATTCCCCCGATGCGATTATTTCATAATAAATTACATTGGGCCCGCCATATTAATTCCCCGTCATCTTCCTTCCCCGAGGACCGTCCAATCGACTAATCTCAGATCTACGGTTATTATCAATATCACTGCGCATCCGCGTCCGAACGATAACGCGCGATGGTGAAGCGGTTTTATGAACAGTGTTGTGCCACGCGTCATCCATCGTATGGAATCGCTCGCCCTCCGCTGAAAACCGCCCTTCCCCAAAAGCTGTGCGATGAAAACCGTTTACCGTTTGCCTCCCATGATGAAGCCCTCGTACTTGCTGATGTCATCCATTAAAAAACAAAAAAACCCGCCAACCTTCGACTTTGCAAATAAAACAAAAGAACTCGCATCATTTTCACTATCTCATGCAGTGACCAGTGTCCCATGCAACGAATTTCGAAATCAACTGTCAAAGTTTTCCAACCGCTACCTTACTGAAGAAAGTTACAGTCGAGTAATCCAGGGTTTATCCGCCATAACCAGCAACTGTTTTCATCACTGTTTAGTTCCTGGAAAATAGGTATTTACCTAAATTCCCTCTGAACTCTGTAAAAATCTTGTTTTTGTTTTAAATTTCACACGAAAAACTAAAACAGGGTTCTAGATTGGTATTTAGTTCATTCCTCAATTCCCAAAATTACAATTGCATTCCAAAACCTGTGATTGTACCCATTTTTCATTAAAATCCAAATTCATTTCTGAATCCACAAGAACTACAAATGGAAATTCTCGTGGCTCTGAATGTCGCACCCCTAAATGCCCCTCACAGAGATTTAGACCATCTACCTCTAGTAGATAGGGATTTCCAAATTAAAGACCTTGTTCTCAGTGAAAATCCTCTTCGAATTTTTTTCCGCTGCAGAGATAACTACCTAAACGGCTCTGACATTTTTGGATTATGGGAATCCAATATTCCCATGTATCTTCTCCCTTCAGTTCATATTTTTCCTGAGATAATCCATTACTGCCATGCAAACTATGATCCCAATCAATGAGCAGTTTTGTCCCCGAGTCAAACCATTATTTTCCCAATAACTGCTCAGTCTATCAACGAAATGTTACAGTTTCATCCTAGTCAAGCCCTGACTCCCCTTTCCATGGGAGAATTACTTGAGAAATCAAGGCCCTCATAAAAAGATTTGATATTTTGTTGAATAAAGGATTGCCCAGTCCTTTAGTTTCAGAGGATAAATTGATGGACCTTGAAAGTTATGTTGAGAAATTGGACAAGCATGCTGACAATCAGGCCAGTTCCTCAACTAGTTCATCAAAAGCAGCATTGCCTACAAGAAAAAATCTTCATGATAGATTGGAAAATTTGTTTTATCTCAAGCATGAGGTAAGGTATTTGTTCCCAATTCAACCTACTTTCTTCAGATATACAGAGACTGATGAAACTCTCAAAAAGCTGCAAAGAACCAGAATACTAGAAGATAAATGGTGGGAAGAAATGTTAGAACTTTTGTAAAATTATCCTTACATGAATTTTTTATTATGTACTACAATAAGTCATGATAAAGAAGGATAAAAGGATAAACAGAGGTTAAATAGTATCAGAACAGTTAAAGAGTATCAGTAAAACGAAGCAACCAACACAGAATTACTAAAGAGGACAGAAACGAGCCAAATCTTAGGGCCTGCATCCAGCACATTCTCAAAAGAACGAAATAGCACAACATCAGTTATTATTTTTCTTATCTACGAGACCATCTGTCTCTAGTTTGTTGTAACATACTTATGAGTCATCCTAGATTATATCTCAATCTGTTATGAGATATTTTTTATAATTTTTTGTATAAATACTTCCTCAATCGGAGTATTGAGGGGTGGATTCTTAGACTTTGTTGTAACATTGACTATTTTGGAATAAAGTGTTGTTGGAGAAATTTTGTGTGGCCAGCTAGATAAGGAATTGATGCAAAAGACTTTTTACAGGATTCTTGCATCAGACTAATGATCAATAAGTCATCTATCTCTTATGTTTTGAAGTTTTATACTTGTTTATTATATCATCTGTGTTTCATATCTGAATAATTAACAAAAAGGAATAAATCAGAAAGTGCTTAAGTGCAATCTGCTTTTAATCGTTGTTATTCTAAATGTTTTCTTCTGAACTGGTTTAAACAGTGAATTCTTAATTGCTCATGTTTTACTAGTTTATGCATTTTGATTATTTGATAAAGAATTCTTAATTTCTCTTTGTTAGTAATCATTTAATTTCCCCCTTTTTTGAATATGCTGAAGGATTCTTAATTTCCCTTCACCTATTTCAAGTTCATTCCATTCACTTTAAATCTATAATTGTTCCCTGTTTGGTTACCTTGCCCTGTGAAACCATCTTTTCTTAAGAAACTTGATCCAATTAAGCTATCCTCTTTGACTCCATTAGCCTAATGGCCTGAAATACTCAGTCTTACCCTCCGCTATAGAATTTCACCACCCAAACTCAATCGAAATCCCTGGACTTTATAACTAGCCTAATATCTTTCAAAACAAAGCTAAATTTTACAGAGAGAGCCCTCTCTGGGTACAGATTGGCTAGATTATGTACCTAAAATTTGGTTTGTGGTTACCTCAGACCCCTTTCCTCTTCTAACAACTTCAAGGAAAATCTGAGTGATAACATAATGGCGACTCCACTGGGGATCCTGAATAATTTTATTGTTACTATTGTTTACTTTATAAACTACAGACGAAGCCTAAAGTTAGTCAGATAGCCTTTGAACTGCTTTTGCTCTACAATTGCATAAGTAAATAAATGTTGCTTCAGTATATCTCTGGTCTAGTTTATGAACTGAACTTTGGTTTCAAACTTTGATCAGTTCATCTAGTCAAATAAATCTTTAAGAAAATTTAAATCCAATATCTGAAACTTCTTAAAGAGATTGTTGAATTTGTATTGTTCATTCCATCAAAAAACCAAAAAAAATATATTACCTAGAAAACTGGCTTCAGAAAGGACTCGTTACACTAGGGCTAATCCTGATCCAAATCCACCGCCTGTGTTTGAAAATCCGAATTTGATCCCCAGAATTCTTAGGAGACAAGATAGTCAAGAAAGCTGTGGTAGTTCTCGACCTCTTTATAGATCAATATCTTGTCCTGTTAAGTGGATTTATCTTGAGGACGAACCTTTTGACGAGCAGTTTGAAACATCTTTATTTGTAAATTTTTATGAATCTAAGTTTTCCAATTTGGTTCCAGACCCTAGTATTTCTTGAAGATTTACAATTTGAATTTTTTACTTCACATCTTGATAAACATTTGCGAAATTCCATACAATCTGAGCTTACCTATGAAGAAACATCAAATATTTCGGTGAGCACTTCAGCCTCTCCAAGTTCATCAACATTTTCTCAAACATCTCAACCTCAAACTACCCCTTCTACTCCTCCACCCACCACTCATAGACCAACCTCACCTGTTATTTCATCACTACCTCCTGCAATGGCAAACAAATATGCTCCTTTAGTATTACCTGCTAATCTAGGGGCTATGCCTCAAGATTACCAAAGTAAAATCACTCCTTTTGATGGTTCTGGTACTTACACTGCACAACAGCATACTAAAAAGATGACCGATTATTTTGAAATTTATGAAATAGATGCTGATCATGTAAGAATGAGAATATTTGTCCAAATTCTTACTGGAGAAGTTAGAATCTGGTTTAGAGCCCTTCTTGCAAACAGTGTTACCAACTTACAAGCTCTTTATAGATCATTTTTAAACAGATGGGAAAAGAAGAAAGATCCTCTTCAAATCTTATCAGACTTTGGAAAACTAAAGAGAGGACCAAATGAGACTGTGCAAGATTACGTCACCAGGTTCATTGAGGCCTACAATGTTATTCCCCAAAATCTTAGACCTCCTCCAGACTCAGTATTAATCAAATTCCCTGATGGATTTGATTATGATATGGCGTATCAACTTAGGGAAAGAGCTCCTCAAACTTTAGAAGAAATTCAAAGTATAGTTGTTAGTTTTGAAGCCAACCTGATAGAGAAACGAGCTAGAGCCAGAGCTAAAATAAGAATGCCTTTAAACGAAGAACCCACAGATTTTGAGAAGAAACTGGATGCTATTATCAAAGGAATGGAAAGGCTAGGAGATAGAGTAGAAACAATTGAGAAGAAATCTCCTTGGGATGGTCAACCGAACAATACTGTGAGAAATCCAAATTTCAGAAGGAACCAAAATCAAAATACTAGAAAAACTGGTCCTGACCAAAATATTAGGCCCCCATTCCAGGAAAATTATATTGAAGCCTCAACTTCTGAGGAACCAACTGAAGATGTTCAAATAAACAACTTTACTGAATGCAAGAACGAACCAGAAGTTTTCTTGACCCAAGAGGATCAAGAAGCTCACATTCTTAAGCAATTTCAAACCCATTCAGGAGAATCATTTGATTTTAAGGAAGGATGTGATACAGCCATTTACGAAGTTCACAAGCAATATAATTTGAGGAGCAGAAGAATTGATGTTCCGGAAACAAGTAAACAGAAAGCTACAAAACAGCCCCTCAAAGGTAAAACCAACACTACCCCTGTACATATTCTTTCTAGATCAGATCCTAATCCTACCAACCCAATAATTGAAGATGTATCCAATAATCAACTGAATAACATACAACTTTCCAATACTCTTCCTCCCAAAGGAAATGTAGAGGAACCTCCAGAAGTTGATTCGGAAACAACTCCAACCCACAACCCTATTCCTGAGAAGGAGAAAAATATCAAAAACACAGAAGATAAATAAAATCCAAATGTTCGAAATAAAAGAGCTCAGACTGAAAAACCTTTTAATCTGGAAGCTGAAATAGGCAAAATAAAAATAGTTGTTCCATTGTCTGAATTAGCTAAACATGATGTCTACCGAAGTCAAATCAATAGATCACTTAATATTACTAGAAGTGATGACTCAGTAAATGTTTTTGATGACCAACCTAGATTATTATTTGGCCCTGAAGTAAATGGAAAACCAGGAAGTGGAGGAACTCCTCCATTTTATGTGAGTTTGAACATACATGATAAAATACTTCATAATGCCATGCTTGATTCTGGGGCATCTCACAATCTAATCCCAAAGGCTGTAATGGAGATATTAAACTTAGACATCACCAGACCATACAAAGATCTCTTTTCTTTTGACTCAAATCATGTGAGATGTTTAGGATTAATCAAAGACTTTTGTGTTTCATTGGTTCAATACCCTGCAAAAACAATTTTGATGGATATAGTAGTAGCAGACATTCCTCCAAACTATGGTATGCTATTGTCCAGATCTTGGGGTGCAAATCTCGAAGGATCTCTTCAATTGGATATGTCATATGCTACTATTTCAGTGTTCGGCCAACCTAAGAGACTATACAGAGAAACTTTAATGAAATATGTGGTCAGTAGTCAGGAGAAACCTGAAAATTTCCCCATCTACTCAGTACACTCTGATATGGATTCATTTATTCTTTATAATGTTGAATCTGATCCTCCCACTAAATTAGAAGTACCAGCAACAGAACCAAAATAAATTGCAAATCAAAAACCTAATGTTCAAATCCAGGAAATCTCTGAGGGAAAAGAAACATCAGATACCCAAGAGAAACCAAAAGAAAGTAACAAACCAGATCTCACTGTTAAGAAAATCCCTGAAACTCCTGACACCAATTATGAACATGAAATTCTTTGGCACTTAGAATTTGATGGTTCCGTTAATAAATTAGGAGCAGGAGCTGGAATTTGGATACAAAACCTTGAAAATTATCATGCTGAAGGCCATGCTTATAGATTAAACTTTAAGTGCACTAATAATATGGCAGAATATGAAGCTCTTTTCCTAGGGCTGAAACTTGTCAAAAGATTAGCGGAAATTACAGTATCTGTTATAGGAGATTCTGATTTAATCATTCAACAGATCAAAGGTCACTTTTTGACAAATGATCCCAGACTGAGAGAATATAGAGGAACAGTTGTAGAGATTCTCAATACCTTTCTGCAGACTCAGCTTGCCAAAATCCCAAGAAAACAAAATTTGCATGCTCATACTCTTGCAATGTTTGCTAGCACTTGTAAATTACCATTCGAACATAATCATCAATTCACAGCTGAGATTAGACACAGACCAGCTATACCAGACAATTTTAAGAATTGGCAAGTGTTTGAAAATGACAATTAGATTAACAATTTTCTGACTCTAGAGAATGAATTTTCTAACAGTAACATACATGAAGATACAGTCATTGAATCTGATCAAATAAATGAACAAGAAACAGACATTTCAGAAGAAAATTTAATTCAAATGCTTCATCCAACAAAGTTCACCAAAAAATAAATGCAGGACCTTAAACAAATGGAGGTTGATGAAATTATAGAAGAAGAATCTGAGATCATTAATTTAAAAGATAATCATTTTCCTAAAGGATTAACTCCTCTAGAAGATATTTTCGTTTCTAATGATATTCCAAAGAAACCCAAAATGGAACCTTTGAAAGCTAATATTGAGGAATATAATTTTGGAACTGAAGAAAATACTAAACTGATAAAGTTATCTAAATCTTTCTCTCCTGATCAAAAACTAAAATATGTTGAACTAATAAGAGAATTCCAAGATGTCTTTGCTTGGAGTTATGAAGACTTGAAATCATATGACACCTCTATAATTCAACATAAAATACCTCTGAAAGAAAATCAAAAACCATTCAAACAGAAACTCAGAAGAAGAAACCCTGTACTGTTGCCTTCAATTGAAAAATAAATCAAACGAATGTATGAAGTAGGGATAATTGCTCCCATTAGGTTTTCAGAATGGGTATCTAATTTAGTCCCTACTAGGAAGAAAACTGGAGAGATCATATTATGTGTTGATTTAAGAAATGTAAATAAGGTTTCTTTGAAGGATAATTACCCTTTGCCCAAAATGGATCACATTTTACAAAGGGTAGTAGGTGCTTCTAGGATTTCTCTTCTAGATGGGTTCTCAGGATACAACTAGATTCTGGTTCATCCTGGTGACCAGGAAAAAACAACTTTTACAACACCATGGGGCACATTCAAGTACGTTAAAATGCCAGTTGGACTTAAAAATGCTGGAGAAACCTCCAAAGAGCAATGGAAATTGCATTTGCAAAATAAATTCATGACTTTCTTGTTATATATCTGAATGATTTAACTGTTTTTTATAAATCAGATCAGCAGCATTTGGACCATCTCAGACAAATATTCATAAAATGCAGAAAGTATGGTATTTCTTTGAATCCAAAGAAGTCCTTTTTTGGTCTTGAAGAAGGTAAACTCTTGGGTCATATCATTTCCAAAGATGGTATTAGAATTGATCCTGCTATAATAGAAGCTATATTGTAGATACCTCACCCTAGAAATGTCAAAGAACTTCAAGCTTTCATAGGAAAAATCATTTTTTTGAGAAGATTCATATCTAGCTTAGCTGAACTAATTAGATTTTTTACTAACATGTTAAGAAAGGATTCAAGTATTAAATGGACAGTTGAAGCCAAACAAGAATTTGAAGAAATTAAAATGGCTTTAACCAGAACAACAGTTCTTACCAGTCCACAATTTGATAGAGACTTCATAATATTTTCATTTGCATCAGAACATACTGTAGCAGTTATTTTATTACAAAAGGATGATCAAGGATGTGAAAAACCTATAGCCTTTTTTAGTAAACCACTAAGGGATGCATCATTAAAATACAACATCATGGAAAAACAAGCTTTTGCACTTGTAAAAGCCATTAAAGATTTTATAATCTATATATTGTATTCCCATGTGATGGCATATGTACCAAATGTTGTTGTCAAAGACATTTTAACTCAAGATGGAATTGAGGGAAAAAGAGGTAAATGGATTGCTACCATATTAGAATATGATATTGAGATAAAGCCTACAAAGCTTATAAAGGGACAGGGATTGGCTCAACTCATGACAAAAACAAATTGCCAAGCCCTGGATATTAATGAACTGGATGAAAAACAGGAGATGGCGACTCCACAAATCAGCCAGGCCTTCTTAGATTCACCATGGTATGCTGATATAATTTATGTATTATTAAACCTCCAAGCTCCTCCAGGGTTATCCAGAACAAAGAAAAGGTTTTTAAAGTTGACATCTTTAAAGTTTTGTATTTTAGATAATGTTCTCTTTTGGAAAAATCATGATGGCATTCTATTGAATTGTTTGTTAAAAGATGAAGCTGACAAGGCTCTCAATGAATTCCATGCAGGGGACTGTGGTGGACACCTTTATTGGAAATCAACTGCAAACAAGATCCTAAGAGCTGGATTTTATTTGCCAACCTTATTCTCTGATGTAAAGAAATTTGTTACTACTTGCCATAAATGTCAAATTTTTGAAGGCAAGAGAAAACTATTACCTTTACCCCTGAAACCAATTTCCACTGAAAAACCTTTCCAACAATGGGGCCTGGATTTCATTGGAGAAATCCATCCTCCTTCTTCTGGCCAACACAAATGGATCCTCACTGCCACAGATTATTTCACCAAATAGATAGAAACAATTCCTTCCAGACAAGCCAATGACACTGTGATCATAGGATTCCTAGAAACCAATATATTGTCAAGATTTGGCTATCCTGAGAAAATCATAACTGATAATGCTGTTGCCTTCAAATCTAAGAAAATTATAAGTTTTTGTAACAAATATCATATCACCTTGAGCCATTCCACAGCTTATTACCCCCAGGGTAATGGACTGGCTGAATCTTCCAACAAGAGTCTCATTAATATTATTAAGAAATTATTGGAGGAAAACAAGAAAAATTGGTACAAGAAACTTACAAATGCACTATGGGCAGAAAGACTCACCACCAAAAAATCTATTGGGACCAGTCCTTATGAGTTAGTCTATGGTATTGAGGCTGTATTTCCTTCATCTTTAGGAGTTCCTGTAATGAAATTACTTCAAGAAGCTTAGGTTGAACCTAATGACTTTCAAAGGAGAATAAATCAGACTATCAATTTGCAGCAGACCAGAGAGGAAGTTTATCAAAGATCCCAAGTATTGCAAGAAAAACTAAAGAAGATATTTGATAAAAGGACCAAGGCAGAAGATTTCCAATTGGGAAACAAAGTTTTAAGATGGGATTCCAGAAGAGAGGATAAGGGAAAACATGGGAAGTTTGACTTCTTGTGGAAAGGACCTTATATTATTCATGCTTTACAAGGAAATGTTGAGAATGCAACAAGATGATGATCTTAGTGAAAAGAAGTCACCTTCACTAAGTGGGCTCGCAGGATATTTTTGGCGCAAAGTCTATTTTTAGACTATGTCTATTTTTAGACATATGGATCATGTTCTATGAGTTGCAGGATGCTATTTGTGGATGGTTGGTCAAGTCGGGAAAAATAGATGGACTTCTGTTTTTAGACATACTAGGCGGAATCTATTTTTAGATTTCCAATCTAAAAATAGATATGTCGAATATTATTATCTCTTAATAATATTCGGACTCTAAATATTATCTTTTCCTCTTGGAGCACTTTAGTTAAGTGCACAGATGTGGCACAGTAGCTGACAGAAGGAATTACACTATTCCTGAGGGTTAAGTGGAGCTATTGCATGGATACTTCAGTCAGAACTCATGTGACAGAGTTTGGTGGAGTTAATTGAGGAAGTTAGTGGAGTTGTATTCAGTTTAACTCAGTTAAACATAGTTGAGCTAGTTGTATCTAGTATAACTGATTGATACACTATAGAGAGTGGTGTGAATTAATTATTAATTAATTCACTAATTATTAACTCATAAATCAACTAAAGAATACATCAGTTAACTTCAGTGCATGGACAGTTTCAGTGGAGACCAGTGGAGAGGTAGGTGAAAGAGCAAGTGTGACTATCATTTGTGACCATACTGGTGCATGAGTTTGCACCACACATTGATGGAGATGCCAATGAGGATTGCGCAGTGCATACCAGGTGGATTTGAACTCAATCAAGGCCATTATTCATCTTGGATTGCGCAGTAGAGGCAGGCTAACAGGTGGAGCAGATTGGAGCATGTGTTTTGTTAGAACTGAGCTTGTGTAGTGTGTAACAATTACAGATTGTACTGAGAGCTTGTGAGGAGTTTGTAAAATGATTGTTACATGATCTCTATCATTATCATATACAGATAGTTGGGGGTTTTCAGCTTTAAGTTTTCCCATAAATATTGTGTTTATATGTGTGATTGTTTATGGTTTTAATGTGCGCAGGCGATTGTTTATATTTCCGCAATTAATGATCAATGGTAGAAGATATTATGTATTATGCATGAAGCTCAAATTTTGTGTGATCAGGATAATATCAGTGAATAATATAACATTTATTCAAATTTCTACATGGTATCGGAGTTATATTGATCATTGGAGAAATTGCAAGACATTGAAGCGGTTGAGTTTTGTGCTGGCGGAATTCAAATTTGCAGCAGTGTTTTCTTGGTGTCAAAGTTGAGATGTCTTTCAACGAATTGCGATTGGAGTATGCCCTTGAGGGAAGCTTGAATTATATTGCATGGAAGGATAGGATGGAGGCCATTCTAGATGACAATGGGTTGAAGGAGTTCATAGATACATAAATTCCAAAGCCTACTTCTACTGATGTTGCCGTACTTAACGCATGGAAAAAGAAGACAGCAAAGTGTCGAAGGATTCTGTTGGAGGGCATGAAGGATCACATAGTGTCCAGCCTTCATGGTAAGGCTTCTCCATTCTTGATGTGGAAAGCCTTGACATATTTATTCCAAAGCAAGAGCGACCAGAGGAAGTTGGCACTCAAGGATAAACTCAGAAACATAAAGATGGAGAAAGGCGACAGTATGCCCAAGTACCTCATGAAGTTCACCCAATGCAAGGATGAGCTGGGAAGTGTGGGGGTGACTGTAGATGATGAGGACTTGGTGAGCTTGGATCTCCTTTGGCTTCCGAAGAGTTGGCATTCCTATCAGGACTCTGTCAATGGTCGGGAGAAATTGCCAGGATGGGAGCGACTTTGGTCGGATCTTGTGAAAGAGGAGATAAGATGAAGTACTGGATGGATCTTCATCAAGGAACTCTGATGAAGAGAATTGCGCTTCAGCTACCAAAGCAAATAAGGGAAGAGAAAGAAAGCTTCTCATTCCGGTGCAAAAGGCAAGAAGTAGGACATGTCCAAGGTGAAGTGCTTTCACTGTCACCAACACAGACATTATGCCACAAATTGTCCACAGAAGAAGAACAATAAGCAGGCTGCTAGATCTGTATCTAGAGAGGCCTTAGCCTCGCAGTTTGAGCTATATTTTTCACTGATCACATGCTTGGTCTCAAGTGTGATGGGTTCAGTGTGGTTTCTGGATAGTGGTGTATCTTTTCACATGACGGGAGATCAAGATTTGTTTACTGATCTGGATAAGAAATATCTTGGAGTGCACATCGAGATGGGAGATGATGGCAGATACAGTGCGACCAGTATCGGTACCATTTCATTTGAGAGGGATTCTGGTAAACCCTTCGTATTGAAGGAATTGATGCATTTTCCAGGATTGAAGAAGAATCTTATCTCTGTGGTGATGTTAGAAGATAAGGGATATGATGTTGTCTTTAGCGAAGGAAAGGCTTTCCTGTGCAGTAAGGCAACTGGTGAGACACAGAGGATAGGGGTTCGAGTTAAGAATCTTTATCAATTGCAAGTAGATGGCTACACAAAAATGGCAGGCAAGGCAGAAGTAGTGGTGAGCCGGGAAGATGGCGAGTTGTGGCACCGGAGATTGGGCCACCTTCACCATGGAACTTTGAAGATACTGCAGCAGATTTCTACTGGGCTTCCTAAGGGTACTCTTGCACAGTCAGATCAGTGCAAGGGATGTACCTTGGGAAAATTTGTGAAAGCCACCTTTCATGAGAAGGATAGTAGCGCCACGACAATCCTTGAGAGAATTCACACATACGTGTGTGGACCTTTCTCAGTAGCTTCGACAGCAAAACACAAGTATTATGTGATATTTGTTGATGATTTTTCTCTTAAGTGTTGGATATTCTTCATGCAGAAGAAGAGCAAGACATACTCAAAGTTCTGTGAGTTCAAGGCACTAGTTGAGAAATAATCGGGGAAGCAGGTGAAGGCTCTTAGGAGCGACAATGGTGGTGAATTCATCTTTGGAGAATTCAAGGACTTTTGCAGCGCAGAAGGAATTCGAAGAGAGCTCATAGCACCTCATAACCCACAGCAGAACGGGGTTGCTGAGTGGAAGAACAGAACGATCATGGGTGTTGCACAGGCGATGTTGCATGATCAGGGCCTGCCCATTCACTTGTGGGAGGAGGCATGCAATATTGCAGTATATGTGCAGAACCATTGTCCTCACAAGATACTTGGCATGAGTACACCCGAGGAGGCATTTTCTGGTAAGAAACCTAATATTTCCCATTTGAGGATTTTTGGTTCACCTGTTTACATTCATGTGATGAAGGATGCCAAGAAGAAGCTGGAGCTGACAGTAGAGGTTGGGATATTTTTGGGGTACACTGATACGCCCCACAACTATCATGTGTATTTTCCAGACAATCGCAAGACTGTTGTGTGACGGGATATCAAATTTCAGGAGAGAAAGCCATGAAGTGTTCGCTTGAGAGGGAGCCACACTTGCATGCAGATGAGGAGCTATTAGTTCCTAAGGATGAGCCTTAGGATGTGGATCATCCACAAGAGGAGGTTCATGGAGTGGAAGAGACCACTCAGGCAGCGCCAACCATCAGAGGGCGGAAGCGCACTACAGAAGCTGAGCGACTGGCTCAAGATGCAGAGAAGGTTGTAGGACCACCTATAGCATAGCGCAGACAGAGACAGTCACCAGACCGGTACACTAGATACATGGCTCTTGTGAGAAAATGTGTCGTGATAGAGCCATCCTCTTTCGAGGAAGCTGTGGAGGACCCCGCATGGGTAGATGCCATGGTGGAAGAGTATGATTCTATTGTCATAAACAGTGCATGGGAGATTTTCCCAAGGCCTAAGGAAATCGCTGGTGGGCTGAGATGGATCTACAAAGTGAAGCAAGCAATTGATGGGAGTGCAATTGATGGGAGTAGAGAAGTAAACAAGGCAAGATTTGCTGTCTCGAGGCTTTTCACGTATCAGGATCGATTATGAGGGAGACCTTTTGCACTGTCGTAAGGTATTCTTCCATACGACGATAGTCGTTTCCTCTGGGCCGCGTCAAAGGTGGTGCACCATCGTATGGATGTGAAGACCGTGCCTTCAATGGGGTGATTGAGGAGGAGGTGTACATGAGCGTTGTTCAAGGTTCTTCAGATCTCTGCCATGAGTTGTGTGGAGGCTCAAGAGAGCACCGTATGGGTTGAAACAAGCACCTTGTGCTAGGTACACATGGATAGACAGTTATTTCACCGGACTTGGATTCTCCAAGAGTGAGGCGAATCCGAACCTATACCAGATTGTGGTGGAGGGCAAGTTGCCGATCATTTTACTTTATGTAGATGATTTGATTTTGACAGGTGATTAACTGTTGATACACTCATGGAATGCTGATCTTGCAAAGGAGTTTGAGATGAAGGACTTGGGCCTCCTTCATTATTTCCTAGGATTGGAAATTTGGAAGCGTAGTGATGGACTGTTTGTTTCTCAAGGCAAGTATGCCTGGGAGATACTGGAGAAGTTCAACATGCATGGCTGCAAGCCTGTTGATACTCCTCTTCCTGGTGGATGGAGGAAGGAGGATGCTACTTCGGCAGAGGTAGTGGATGCCACTGTTTATCGACAGTTGGTGGGGTCGCTTATGTATTTGGTCAATACACAACCCAACATATGCTATGTTGTTAACCAGCTTTCACAAGCTATGGTTAAGCCAACCAAGCTCTTTTGGAAGGCGGGCAAGCATGTATTGAGATATCTCAGAGGCACATCGGGATATGGATTATGGTACAGACAGTCGGATGAGGTGAAGCTGTGTGGCTTCACGGATGCAGATTGGGTAGGGAGCCCAACGGACAAAAAGAGCACATCTAGAAGGATTTTCAGTATCGGTTCGACAGCAGTTTCTTGGTATAGCAGGAAGCAGAGATCCGTGGCACTCAATTCAGCAGAGGCCGAGTATATGGCAGCAATTTTGGCTGCATGCGAGGCTATATGGATGAGGAAGATCCTGGTCGGGTTGTTTGGTTCACACTTGGATCCTACTATGATTTATTGTGATAATCAGAGTTGCATCAAACTCTCGATTAATCCAGTATTTCATGATAGATCTAAACACATTGACATCCGGTATCATCATATCAGAGATTGTGTGCAGCGGAAGGTCATGTTACTTTCATACATTCCTACGGAGGATCAGGATGCTGATATCTTGACGAAGGCGCTCACCAAGAGCAAATTCGAATACCACAGGGGCAGGATAGGGGTTGCAGATAATCCATATCTTGTTGAGAGGGAGTGTTGAGATTGCAACAAGATGATGAGCTTAGTGGAAAGGAGTTGCCTTCACTAAGTGGGCCCGCAGGCTATTTTTGGCGCAAAGTCTATTTTTAGACTATGTCTATTTTTAGACATACGGATCATGTTCTATGAGTTGCAGGATGCTATTTGTGGATGGTTGGTCAAGTCGGGAAAAATAGATGGACTTCTATTTTTAGACATACTGGGCGGAATCTATTTTTATATTTCCAGTCTAAAAATAGATATGTCGAATATTATTAGCTCTTAATAATATTCGGACTCTAAATATTATCTTATCCCCTTGGGGCACTTCAGTTAAGTGCACAGATGTGGCACAGCAGCTGACAGAAGGAATTATGTTATTCCTGAGGGTTAAGTGGAGCTATTTCATGGATACTTCAGTTAGAACTCATGTGACAGAGTTTGGTGGAGTTGATTAAGGAAGTTAGTGGAGTTGTATTCAGTTTAACTCAATTAAAAATAGTTGAGTTAGTTGTATCTAGTCTAACTAATTGATACACTAGTGAGAGTGGTGTGAATTAATTATTAATTAATTCACTAATTATTAACTCATAAATCAACTAAATAATACATCAGTTAACTTCAACGCATGGACAGTTTCAGTGGAGACCAGTGGAGAGGTAGGTGAAAGAGCAAGTGTGACTATCAGTTGTGACCATACTGGTGCATGATTTTTCACCACACATTGATGGAGATGCCAATGAGGATTGCACAGTGCATACCAAGTGGATTTGAACTCATTCAGGGCCATTATTCATCTTGGATTGCGCAGTAGAGGCAGGCTAACAGGTGGAGCAAATTGGAGCATGTGTTTTGTTAGATCTGAGCTTGTGTAGTGTGTAACAATTGGAGATTGTACTGAGAGCTTGTGAGGAGTTTGTAAAATGATTGTTACATGATCTCTATCATTATAATATACATATAGTTGGGGGTTTTCGGCTTTAAGCTTTCCCATAAATACTGTGTTTATATGTGTGATTGTTTGTGGTTTTAATGTGCGCATGCGATTGTTTATATTTCCACAATTAATGATCAATGGTATAAGAGATTATGTATTATGCATGAAGCTCAAATAGTGTGTGATCCGGATAATCTTGGTGAATAATATAATATTTATTCAAATTTCTACAGGAAATAATACATATTTTCTGAAAAACTTGGATGGTACAAAAACTGAAGAAGGACCAGTTAATGGTCGAATGTTGAAACATTACTTTGATCCTATTTATTAGGATATCCTGATTTTTAACATGTACATAATATATCCTTTGTAATGTAATAGTTTTGAGTTGATAGTAACTTACTGGAGTTGAAGCCCGAGGAGAAGGCCCTAAGCTTCAGAAGTATTATTGTCATACATATAATAAAGCAACAAGTAGAAGAAGATTCCATGGTTCAGTAAACATCATTCTGAGGGCAATTGACCTGCTGTTCTTGACTTTTCACCAAGAAAATCCATCCCCAAGTGGAGCCAGTGTTAGACTCCTATACCAATAGGTGTCATATATCATGATTGACTTGATAAGCTATGTAATATGTTCATACCTTTTTTTGTTGCAAAGGTTTTCCATATTGTCAAAAAATCAAAAAATTAAAAAAATGTAAAGAGGGTATACCCTAAAAGAAAAATTAAAGGGTGAAAAGAATAAAATGGCCAAAAAAGTGAAAGAAAATGAACCCCACAAAAAGAAAGTCCAAGGAAAGTGTGCAAGCCTAAATTCCACTACCTTTTTGCTCTTGTGTAATAAATAAAATTGTGTGCAACTTGTATTTTATGCCACAATTTATGAACAGTCAAACAGTTTAAGCTTGGCTAGTTCATCTTTCAATTTTATGTTTTAGAGATAGAGAATAAAATCTTACCAAAATGTTTAATCTTGGCAGATAAGTAGATAGGTAGAGTAAATAAAAGGAGCTCAACAGTTTCATCTAAGCCCTTGGATGTAATAAGGTTAGAATTAGATATATTTTCAGATGTAAAAGAAAAAGTGTGATGAGGGTTTTCCAGTCTAAGTGCACCCTAATAAAGAAGAAAAAATGGTAGGGTAAAGTAGGTAGGGTAGGTAGATGATGTTGCATAATTACATGTGATGGATAATGACTCTAGATGTGTTAAATCTTTACTGTCATCACAAGTGCAAAGGCAGACACTACACTGGAATAATTTCAAGCAAAGCAAAGTCAGATTATTAACTTCCCTTTTCATTTTTACCTAAAACTTTCACTAATTTCCCCTAAGTACTAAGGCATTTGAAAATTGGAGGCGCTCAAGGCATTTCCTTTACTTTTGGAGGGACCGGACCCTCAGCCCAATAATTGGAAAAGCCTAAGTACTTAAAATCATTCATCAAGACATTTATTCACCTCTAAAAAAACTTTCCCTAAGTAAAATCCCATTTTACTTAGGAAAATCATGCAATATTTCATAAAAACCCTATTCATAAAAGCATAAGTTAAATACATTACCTTGATGTTTTACACTTAGCGCTTCTGTTCATTTTCCATATTAATTTCTAACCTATTATTTAAATCCCTATGTAAATTTCCCTTTTTTCCCGTATTATTTTAAAATTCCCAATTAATATAATATCCCGCCCCGTTGGTTGAAAAATAACCATATAAATTTAATTAATTGGTTGAATTTCCAATTAATAAACAAAATCGATACTCCGCCGTATAAAGGGATTAATTAACCCTCATGGTTAATTAATAACCTAATCCACCAATCAAAATGCCCTCGATGTGATTATTTCATAATAAATTACATTGGGCCCGCCATATTAATTCCCCGTCATCTTCCTTTCCTGAGGACCGTCCGATCGACTAATATCAGATCTACGGTTATTATCAATATCACTTCGCATCCGCGTCCGAACGATAACGCGCGATGGCGAAGCAGTTTTTTGAACATTGCCGCACCACGCATCGTCCATCGTATGGAATCGCTCGCCCTCCACTGAAAACCGCCCTTCCCCAAAAGTTGTGCGATGAAAACCATTTACCGCTTGCCTCCTGTGACGAAGCCCCCGTACTTGCTAATGTCATCCATTAAAAAATAAAAAAACCCGCCAACCTTCAACTTTGCAAATAAAACAAAATAACCCACGTCATTTTCACTATCTCATGCAGTGACCAGTGTCCCATGCAACGAATTTCGAAATCAACTGTCAAAGTTTGCCAACCGCTACCTTACTGAAGAAAGTTGCAGTCGAGTAATCCAGGGTTTATCCGCCATAACCAGCACCTGTTTTCATCACTATTTAGTTCCCAAAAAACAGGTATTTACCTAAATTCCTGTTGAACTCTGTAAAAATCCTGGTTTTGTTTTAAATTCCACACGAAAAACTGAAACAGGGTTCTAGATTGGTCTTTTGTTCATTCCTCAATTCCCAAAATTACAACTGCATTCCCAAACCTATGATTTTACCCGTTTTTCATTAAAACCCAAATTCATTTCTGAATCCACAAGAACCAGAAATGGAAATTCTCGTGGCTCTGAATGTCGCACCCCTAAATGCCCCTCATAGAGATTTAGACCATCTACCTCTAGTAGATAAGGATTTCCAAATTAAATACCTTGTTCTCAGTGAAAATCCTCTTCGAATTTTTTTCCACTGCAGAGATAACTACCTAAACGGCTCTAACATTTTCGGATTATGGGAATCCAATCTTCCCATGTATCTTCTCCCTTTGGTTCATATTTTTCCTGAGATAATCCATTACTGCCATGCAAATTATGATCCCAATCAACGAGCAGTTTTGTCCCCGAGTAAAACCATTCTTTTCCCAAAAACTTCTCAGTCTATCAACGAAATGTTACAGTTTCAGCCTAGTCAAGCCCTAACTCCCCTTTCCATGGGAGAATTACTTGATAAATCAAGGCCTTTATAAAAATATTTGATATTTTTTTGAATAAAGGATTGCCCAGTCCTTTAGTTTCAGAGGATAAATTGATGTACCTTGAAAGTTATGTTGAGAAATTGGACAAGCATGCTGACAATCAGGCCAGTTCCTCAACTAGTTCATCAACAGCAGCATTGTCTACAAGAAAAAATCTTCATGATAGATTGGAAAATTTGTTTTATCTCGAGCATGAGGTAAGGCATTTGTTCCCAATTCAACCTACTTTCTTCAGATATACAGAGACTTATGAAACTCTCAGAAAGCTGCAAAGAACCAGAATACCGGAAGATAAATGGTGGGAGGAAATGTTAGAACTTTTGTAAAATTATCCTTACATGAATTTTTGATTATATACTACAGTAAGTCATGATAAAGAAGGATAAAAGGATAAACAGAGGCAGTTAAAGAGTATCAGTAAAACGAAGAAGCCAACACAAAATTACTAAAGAGGACAGCAACGAGCCAAATCTTAGGGCCTGCATCCAGCACATTCTCAAAAGAACGAAACAGCACAACATCAGTTATCATTTTTCTTATCTACGAGACCATATGTCTCTAGTTTGTTGTAACATACTTATGAGTCATCCTAGATTATATCTCAATCTGTTATGAGATATTTTTTATAATTTTTTTTATAAATACTCCCTCAATCAGAGTATTGAGGGATGGATTCTTAGACTTTGTTGTAACATTGACTATTTTGGAATAAAGTGTTGTTGGAGAAATTTTGTGTGGCCAGCTGGATAAGGAATTGATGCAAAAGACTTTTTACAGGATTCTTGCATCAGACTAATGATCAATAAGTCATCTATCTCTTATGTTTTGAAGTTTTATACTTGTTTATTATATCATCTGTGTTTAATATCTGAATAATTAACGAAAAGGAATAAATCAGAAAGTGCTTAAGTGCAATCTGCTTTTAATCGTTGTTATTCTAAATGTTTTCTTCTGAACTAGTTTAAACAGTGAATTCTTAATTGCTCCTGTTTTACTAGTTTATGCATTTTGATTATTTGATAAAGAATTCTTAATTTATATTTATTAATAATCATTCAATTTCCCCCTTTTTTGAATATGTTGAAGGATTCTTAATTTTCCTTCACCTATTTCAAGTTCATTCCATTCACTTTAAATCTATAATTGTTCCCTGTTTGATTACCTTTCCCTGTGAAACCATCTTTTCTTAAGAAACTTGATCCAGTTAAGCTATCCTCTTTAACTCCATTAGCCCAATGGCCTGAAATACTCAGTCTTACCCTCTGCTATAGAATTTCACCACCCAAACTCAATCAAAATCCCTGGACTTTATAACTAGCCTAATATCTTTCAAAACAAAGCTAAATTTTATAGAGAGAGCCCTCTCTGGGTACAAATTGGCTAGATTATGTACCTAAAAGTTGGTTTGTGGTTACCGCAGACCCCTTTCCTCTTCTAAAAACTTCAAGGAAAATATGAGTGATAACAGGATACACAGATGGAGGCCGAATCCTCAGATGCTGAAGGAAAAGGAGATAATGTGTTCGTTGAGGCATAAGGGTAGGTACAGGGAGACCCCTCGAGAATTCCAGGGTTCATGGAGGTTGATGAGGAAGCACACCCCAGTAAAAAGAAGAGAACTGAAGGGCCAAAGGATCTAGATGCCGAATTATCCGATGACGATGTCCCCTTTCTCAGGGGTCCTGATAAAGACAAGCTAGGCTTTCTACTCTCCTTTAATTTTTCCTCGTCTTCAGCCACCTCAGTGTAATATTCCTAATTATCACAAGCTAATGTGAATATACAATTTTTCTTCATATTCTTATTGCAATAATAAATGTGTAAGGGAGGACAATAAAAACTCTTGAAACTAGTAAATAAATCAATGCCCAATGTGAAAAAGGCTAAATCTAGGTCGCCCTAATAAAAATCCCTTATGTGTCAAAGGGATTGTGACAATTGACTGGGTCAATAGGACCAAATCCACAGCGCTGTCCAGATGCAATGTACCTCCTAGATGCACAACGCAGATCTAGTTGGAGGCTACACATGTGAAAGGAGCTAAACCTTTGAGATGTTTTAGGTTTTTGCAAGGCTTTCATCCTATAAATGAAAGAGGAGAGTAGCATGAGAGGGGTTGTTGAACATATTGTCTGGAAAGGATTTGTTTGTTTAGACACTTCTCATTCTCTAGCTTTTTAGCTGGGAATAGTGTTATTTAGCACTTGGGTGTTCCTGATTGGGAATCCCACCTCTTTCCTTGAGAGGTCTCTTGGAAGAGTCTTGTTGATCTCATCCACTATCAGGCATTTAGCCAAGCTCATCTTCCAACTACAACGCAGATCCTATTGAGGGTTTGGTTTTCCTTGTAAGCTATAGAAAGTGGAGGCTAGATCTGCTCAGATCTAGGCCATTCCAGGGCCTCTTTCCACTGGGAAAGTCTTCTATCCCATGGGCAAGAGAGTTCTGAACCTTTGGAGCTGATATTTCAGATCTTGGCATCAGGCCAACCCAGTGCTTCAACCTACAGTGCAGTTTCCCTTCCATGACTGTGTCATTTGCAAGAAGGAAGTTGCAGGGTGTTTTGACACACATTTTGAGGAGAGATCTCTAGTGCTGGGGTTTTTCCCTTCACTATGGTTATCCATGGATTAGATTGCTGATCCATGTTCTGTACAAATCTGATCTGCTTCTATTGTAATCATCTTCATAAATTTTTGAATACTACTTTAGATCTCAGATCTACTCTTTGTGTTGCATGTTTTGATCAAAACCCCAAGGGGATATTGTAAAGGAGCCTTTCTAGTGTACAGATCTAAAATAGATCTGATCTTTTGTACACAGATCTGCTCTAGATCTAGAGTGTAATATACATCTGTTGTAGCTCTTATAAATAACGTTGTTAAGCTATTTTGAAGTCAATACATGTATTGCAGCCCTCTTTCTTGAGGAATTTCTTCTATTATTGTCTTCTACATTCTGTTGTATACTATAAGGGCCTCATTATGGATCTTGTAAAGAATCTGTAATTTTAGCAGATTGGTGAGACTAAAACTGCAGAAGCAACATTATTTCAACCAACTTTGGGATTCTAGGATCTAGCCCTCCTGAATCCGGAGAGGGATCTCTCCAATAAGTACAAAGATGGATTTGTCTTTGAAGTTTGGGATAATGATATTAGGCTAGTTATGAAGGCCAAGGGTTTGTTTGTTTTTTGGATGGTTGAGCATGAATACTGCTTGAGGTGGAAAGTCCTAAGTGCAAATAGTTTCAAAGGTGAGAAGTTGCAAGCAATCAGAGTAAGCTTCGGCCAAAAAGATAGATAATTGCAGGTTTTAGTCCATTGGGCTATGGATTCATAATAGGGTTTAATTGGAACAGCAAGAGGCAAGAGTGTTCCATGGGGCAGCTCATCTATGTCTAAGGATCTCTTTGAAGTTTGATTTATGGAATGAAATGATACAATAAGAAGGAGAAATAAACAGATGTAGAACAAGGACCAGCCCAAGATCTGGTAAGTACTTCTAAACTAGCCAGCCTTTGACATAGACTCAAGAAAAACATAAAAGCAAACTAGGATCTAGTAAGTACTTTTAAACTAGCCAGCCTTTGATACACTTTCAACAGAAAACACTTTAAAACAAAGGGAAACTTGAAGGCAACTTTTGGAGAAGAAACTAGCGGGTGGAGCTCATCACAAATCCTCTCCTAGCTCTACTTTACTTGGTTACTTTCAATACAAACACAAAGATAACACAGAATGGCCTAAGATCTGGTAAGTACTTTTAAACTAGCCAGCTTTTAACACATTCCAAGGGAAACATCCAAATAGTTGTGGGGATAAAACTGGGACCAGGGCTCACCATATCTTCCTCAATTCATCTTCACAAAACATATACTGAAAATAACATTTAAGAATAACATTCAACTAAGACAGTAAGACGAGGGAACGCCAACATTCCTATGCTTGAATAGAATTAAATCATTCCTAAATAACACAGTTTAGAAGAAAACATTCAGATAAATATTTGCAGTCAGAGAAGGTTATTGATGTATAGTAGGTCCTAACTCTATGCATGTTGTTCTTTATGAGAGAAAATGGAACACATTGAAAACAGAAACAAAATGACAAGTTACAATAAGAAAAACATCACCGTCAACATAGACCAGGATCCCATAAATCAGCTTGTATTGATGCTCCAAACCAGTTACAGCTTTAAGTCCAGTGCTTTAGTTTAGCAACCATCTACACATCTCAGCCTAACCTATCTATCACAAGCATAGCTCCAAGAGCCAGTGAACACTATTTACAGTCAGAAATTTAAGCTCAAGTGTATATCAAAGTTCTGCAACCAACCCCTCACTCATCTTCTGCAGAAGTATATATAGAAGAATGAGGAGGTGAGATCTGATAAAAGATCTCCAATTACAATTAATACAGATTTAATGGCTTCTTGGCCTTTGAGGGGCTCAATGAAGAAACTTACATGGGTGGACTCTGTATTAAATGTTTTACATAAATTTTAAGCTCGGTGGGAGCTTTTGTTGACCTTTGAGGCTCTGTGTGATGTCGGGGTTACTCTGCAGATATCCTTTGCATTAATTTTCCTTGCAGAAGTAACTTTCTGGCTGCGCTGAGGCGAATATCTTCATTTAATCAATAACTTCGGCCTTTGATTGAATACTTTGAGGCACATGTTGGACATTGGATAAACCAACACTCCCCGTGTGTTTCGCGACATGGACTAACCACCTTTCGTGGATCCTTATCTCTCAAGCATGCGATCGTTGATCAACACTGCGGTTGTCTAACCGCAATCGTGATTTCACAACAAGTGGTATCGTAGTAGGTTCCTTTGTAAGCTTAATAGCTTGAAGGAGATCTGGTTGAGTCATGGACTATCAAAATGTATCTGTGCTAAATACAACAAACTTTCCTGAATGGAGAGATAAGGTTAAGATAGAATTATTGGCTTATGAACCTAAGGTATGGAAGCTTGTATGTGATGGTTACTGCAAAAACTTCCCCATGGTGAAAGAACAACATAGGAATGCCAAGTCAAAATGTGTGATATTCAATAGTCTTCATAATAAGGATCTTGAGTTAATAATGGAATTAACCTCTACAAAAGAAATCTGGGATAGATTGCACTTCATGCATGGAGTAGACATGAAGGACTGCACTAACAAGAAGGATAAGAAAATTAAGAAAAAGAGAAATTCATGTAAAAAAGAAGATGTTCAATCAAATGAGGTAGCTACTAGTGTGATTAGAGATAAGAACCCATGAAGAAATTATAGCTTCAAGAAAAAGCCAACTCGATAATCGTCAATTTGAAATAGAAAAATTGAAGAATGAAAACAAAGGCCTTAAGAGATTGGTACAAATATGTGATGAGAGAGAATATGAAGATAGGAAAGAAATTATTGGCTTGAAGACACAGCTTGAAGAGGCAAAGAAAGTAGAAGACACTCTACTGCAACAAATGAGAGAGAAAAATCTGGAATGTGAAAAGTTGGAAGAAGAAGTACTGAACCTAAGAAAGAATTTAGAAAAATCCCAAAGAGAACTATTAATGAATACACCTCTAATGAAAAGCTCTGGACAGTTGGACCAAATTCTCAATGCTCAAAGATCCCCTCTTATAAAGGCTGGGATAGGATATGAAGGAGAAACTAGTAAGCCCAAGGTAGAAGATAACAAGAAAATAATCTTTGTAAAAGTTGTAAAGGAAAATGTAGCAGCTCAGCAGATTCCTACAAAAATAGAATCTAGCAAGAACAGGATTTGTGAAGAAACAAATATAATCAAGCAGCAACATGGTAGGACAGAGAATGAAAGGATGAAACAATCAGCTGGAAAGGGCCCTCACACTCCTGAATATGAATTGAATAAATTTGGAAGATGTCAAAGGAGGTTCGTTCCTCCTATGAAAAATATCACATTTTTCTCTTGCCACAAACCAGGACATGATGCAGCACATTGTAAGACAAAGAAAACCCAGTCCAACCAGCAAAAGATGCAGCAAACAAGAAGAACACCTCAATCAAGCAAAGGGAAAAGAAAATCTTCCACCAGGTACACAAATCATTTCCATGGCTATTTTTATGCATGCAATAATTTTGGACACAAAATTGTTGATTGTAAAATGTATTCAAGAAGAGGAACAAACTATTATACATCAGCTCAAATGTGCTTTGATAAAATAAAATGTTATGTATGCCTCAAGCTTGGCCACAAAGCAAAGGACTGTAAACTGCCTTATATATTAAAGAAATCTAAACAGATGATAGAAACAAAGAAAATCAAACAAAAATATGAATCTAAAAGAAGTGCAGACATTATGAAGAACCCCAATAAAGTATGGAAGGAAAAGAGAAAGGGGGAGCCCATCATCTCAATAACATAATGAATCTAGCATAGTCTCAGGGGGAGCTGCTCTAGAAAACATAACAAATATCCAACCAGTGATAAATATGAAGCAACATCCCAGGGGGAGAATAGTTCATAAATAATCCCCATGAAATTAGTATAAGAAGATCTCCATGAAATGAGAATAGCTATGAGATCAGGAAGTGAAAGGATTTTCCTCTAAATGAGAACTATAGAGAAAGAAGAGCATCTAAAGTATTAAGTAGCTGACAGATTGATGGAAGAAGAGAAGAGAGCAAGAAACCATGATGATTGAGGAAACCTTAGCAATGAACATGTAAGCTAAGAAGACTTTAGCACATTAAAGTGATGATCACACTATGCCTCATACTGCTAGAATTAAAAATGTATCACATTAAGAAGGATGAGTAAGAAAAGTGCCTATCATCAGTTCATTACATCTTTCAAAAGGTCCACTTGGAGAAATGCAGTTAAGTGAGTAATAAATCTTTGAGTAATCAGCGCATGAAGATTCATAGAAAATAAATTGAAGATGTCTTCCTGAAGATCATTATGTTATATAGTTGAATTGTACTTAAAACAGTAATGATTCTGGAGCAGTCCTAGAAAGGAAATGCAGTGACATTCTTTTAAATCAAAATGACAGACTAAGCAAAAGGTTAATGATAACAAGATTAAATTCAAAGATATTGACGATTGTCAAAGGGACAAAGAAAAGACCAATAGTAGAAGTTTTGGGTTCATGCTAGCTAAATTGAAACCTCGTATTAGTTTTTCAAAGCAATATCAATTGGTGTTTTGAAGGAACAAGTAGAAAGCTTATCAACAAATTACCAAGCATTATCAAGTGAGCAAGAGAAGGATAAGGTGTCCACGTGATCAAAGAACTTTGGAAAAAGAACTCAAGGTAATATTCTTAGATATTCATATTCAAGATAGTGTTTGAGCAGAGCAAAAAATAACATTATCTTGCTTACACTTGAAATAGTATATTTGAAAGCACCGAAGCAACACTTTCATATATATAATCGCATGCCTTCCCCGAATTTGCACATGTATATCTTCAAGGCCTCTTTCAAGACTGGGCCATAAAAATGTGTGAATTTTGTTTGCTAAGTTTTCAATTAAACATCTTGAATATTATTCTTTTGTGGAAGTTCATTCCGATAGAAAGTTAAAGCATAAAAATTATGAAGGACTAATTGGGTTAGTTGAAGCTCAAAACTCTGTCTTTGAATCATCAAGAACATACTTCAACAGAAAGAATTTGCTGACATCTCACCATTGAAAAGAGGTTGATCACTGACATACATACCCCCGTATGTCATAAAGAAAATTGCATGGTTGATAAGTGAGAACGACCAATACATTGAATGCATCCTACCTCAAAGTTTTGTTGTGAAAGTTCATTATGCAATAAATAAAGGCATTTGATTTCTTAGATCAAATTCTAGTTAATTCATTGATCACATCAATAACAAGGACATGCAGTTATTAAGTGTAATATCATTATCAGCATCCTAGCTCATATCATCATCAACAGGCAAGAAAATTGAACCACGGTTATAAAAGACATATTGGCATCATCACAATTGAACAGATGTTGTACTACAAAAGAAGACAGACTCCAACTACAACCTTCCTCAATAAATATGCATCGCAGATTAATATTATAATATAGACGGAAGTATAGCTGCAGCAAGCTTGATAGGTCGCATGGAGTATTTACAATATTTAAGTTTTGCTCCAATGATGCATTTGTGATTAGAAAAGGTTGATACAATATGTTCCATGAAGAGTTATTGTCGTCACTTTCAGCCTTATACTAGTAAAAGGAGACTGTGCTTTGGATTGTGTCAATTTACAATAATCCACAAAGTGTTCCCTCAACAAATATTGTACACCTGTATAGAGCAGCATGATACAAAGTCAGAAGAAGAATGCCTAAACACATCTTAGAGAGAGAAAATGAAAAGATAGAATCTACACTGAGAAATGTCCAATCCTTTGCCATTGATGTCAAAGGGGGAGGAAAAGTAGTAATAGAAGAAAGGGTCTTCTAAAAGAAGTCAGGCAAAGAAAGACATGGAGGAAGCATTGGATTATCAGTGGATGTGTTGCCATCAATGCCAAAGGGGGATATTGTTGGAAATGTTGTCATTGATGGCAAAGGAAATGCCAAAGGAGGAGCAAAACAGCAACAAGGCAGCAGAGAGGTAGCAGAAGCAGCAAAAAGAGAAGTAAGCAGCAGTATCAGTCAAGGAGCAGAAACAAGCATCTAATTGAAGCAGAGTTGTCCAAAAGACAGAGTAGATTGTAGAATGCCTAAAAGGATCGATCCTCTAAGAAGAAAGCCGAACTGTGAGTCAGATCTTCAAAGTTTGTGAACATTGTAAACCCCGTGCAAAAAGGTAGAGTTATAATTCTGTGCACGATCGAGCAAACTGATATGGGTTCGTAAATAACGGTTTATATATGTATCAAGATTTGATCTGCTCCAAAATGAATTGATTGCATATGGTGTCATTCGATTCTACTCTAAGTATAGAGAATTTTGAGTTGGACGAGAATGTGCGATAGTTAAAATACACCAAGTCGAGTTCTATGTACTCACCGTTGAAAGAGAAGGTGATGAATATTTACAGCATGATGGAATATGAATGTAGTGAGGATGTAAAGGACCAGAACCTCGAAGCGGAATAGTTATATATAACAAAAGGAATCAAAGGAGGCAGCGCTGAAGTAGAAACAGGCAAAAGACAGCAGAACAGAGACAGACAAAAGAAAAAGTAAGCAGGGCAAAGGAGACAGGCAGAAGAACATTGCTAAAGTGTAACAGTCGAATATGGAGGCAGTAAAACGGTTGAGCAGTGGATATAGAGGTAGCGAATACAGAGGCAGTGAAGCGGTCAAGCGGCAGAACCGTTATCACAGTAGTAAAGGCAGAGGTAGAGACATTAGCACAGCAGAGGCACAGAAAATTTCGGGAATCGCTTAACCCCAGGCGAAAGGATACATAAAACAAATTCCGGGAATTGTATAACCCAAAGCAGCAAAGTATATATATATACAAATCTCATTTTGGGAATCATTACCCACGCAGGAGTATACATATAGCGCATTACATATTCGGCGCCTTATACACAAAGGTTCAAAGCATAATATTAAATGATATGGAGCGCTTTATTATCAGAACCCAAGTACCTTATATGGTGGGACCCTTCCCAATCGCATCGGATTTAAGCAAGGCATCGTAACATGCAACAGAAAGTTGCGATTGTGATTGAAGACTGGACCCGATGGGTGTATGAATTATGATTCAAATGTATTTGAAGTCCGGCATAATCGCATCGGATCAGTCTAATCACCTCGGAGATTATAAGAGCATCAGAACATCACAACAAAAAATTGCGATTGCGATTAATCGCAATTGGAGCAGGAGTGGTCAATAGCATCGGAGTATTCAAAGTCGCGATTGCGATCAATCGCAATCGGAGAAATCGCAACAGTGATCAATCGTAATCGGAGAAATAGCAACAGTGACCAATCGCAATCGGAGTTAAAGCGGAGCATCGGGACATGAAAATGGAATTTGCAATTGCGATTAATCATATTGCATCATAGTAATCGCAATCGGAGCTTCGAAATATTGGAATGTTGGTACATTCAAATGGAAATTGCGATTTCGATCAATCGCAGTCGGAAGAAGTCAAGTATGGCATCGGAAAGCGTGGCAAGTGGGCCCGGATATATGACATTCTATTGATTATAGTGGAAGTGGTAGTGTATATGTTAAAACTCTATATAAACTCACCAAGAATTGAAATTTCGATATATATATATATATATATATATATAAGGCGTTGTTATAAAATGTTGTGGCGATTATATTGAAATATGCTACGTGGTCTGTGGACCCACGGGCCTCGGCTCAAGGTGGAGGGCGATTCTTTATTTAAAACAATCGGGATGTATGTATGTTCCGCTTGCGGAACTTCCACATCAACAAGACACTTGCTGCGTGAAAAGAGCTGGAATTTGCCCAGATTTAATGCCAGCTATTACATATTTATATAAAATGCACTGATATAAAAGGCACAGGTACACGTATGCAACAATTACACCACAGCAGAGGAAAGAAGAGCAAACAGAGCTGAAAAGAGACAAAACACAGTCACAGAAAGGACAGACACAGTCAAAGAAAATACATACGCGCAGCGAACCAAAAGAGGTTGAATGAGTGAGCTGGAGTTTTCATTATTTGTGAATGTAAACATTGTAATTGAATTTTCTATTGTTTGTGATGGATTGGCAAGTCTCCGGAAGAGAACAAATATCCCATTGTAATGATAAATTGGTACCTACAGTTATGTTTTCTGAATGAGCGGATAAAAGAGATGATAAGGCAGAAGGAAAAGAGACATGGCTGTTCATTTCGAATTCCCAGTAGAATACAAACAGCCATGAAGCTATTTTTGTATAAAACAGGGTAATATCGAAGGGGAGAAGGTTGACGAAAACAGAGTGAGAGAAGAAAAGTGTGTAGCAGAATTGAAGAGAGTTGAAGAAAATAAGAAAGTTGCAAGAGAAGGTTAGAAGAGAGTGAGAAAGAGAAGTACGGGGTTTGGATTATTGAGAGAAGATAAAGAAGGAGGAGCGAACGAAATGTAGTGAAAAGTTAAGTGCGAAATGAAGAAGTGGTTAGAGAAGAAGGAGGGGCTAAGCGAGATGATGTGGAGGTGATAGGAAAGGCGATAAAGTGCGAGAAAAGAAGGTACGAATAGAAGTGATATCCGAGTAAATACGACAAGTGTTTTTATTTTGAAAGATTAAGGAAGTTGGAGCTTCCCTATCAAGTTGTAGCTTGATATATGTCGATTATGGGCGGGCGAAATTGCGAGCCTCCCTGGGTTAACCTTTATAGAAAATTGATGGGAGTTGGAGCTTCCGAGGGTCTTGTAGCTTGCGAATTGAGGCTTGATTTTCCAGCCTCCTGTAGGTTGGTGCCTGCAGAAAATTGATGGGAGTTGGAGCTTCCTTGCAAGTTGTAGCTTGCAGAATTGAGGTAGGAGCCTCCTGTAGGTTGGGGCCTACAGAAAATCAGTGGTGAGAGGGAGTTGGAGCTTGCCTTTGCATCACAAAAATAATAAGATGTGGTTTTCTCCCTTTATGGGTTTCCACTTATATCTGGTGTCTATGTGCATGATGTCTATGTGTTGATATGGTATATCTATTCTACTAATACTTACTGCTAACATATTAAGACTGCTGGTACATTATCTAATCTGCTGATTAATTGCTGCTCACAAATAAAGATTTCTCACACATTATTTTGATCATGAAATAAAGGTGTTAATAAATTTTAATGAAAAGTTTTAAAAGTCCATGAATGTGTTAAACTGATTCACCCCCCCCCTCTCAGTTTAACTAAGGGTTCAACAAGTGGTATCAGAGCGTAGGTCACGAGTTCGATACACACCCGGCTCACGCTGGGGGGGAGATTGTTGGACATTGGATAAACCAACACTCCCCGTGTGTTTCGCGACATGGACTAACCACCTTTCGTGGATCCTTATCTCTGGCGATGCGATCGTTGACTAATACCTGTGGGTTTTGGTCTAACGGAAATCGTGATTCACAACAGCACAGGTGGCATTTCGGTCAGTGGGAGGAATCAATTTGCCTCAGATGTGGCGGTGGAGGCATTCCTATTGCTAAAACCCTTAAGATATTCTTTAAACTATGTTTTAAATCGGGGATTAGGCTTTTGATAAACATTCTTAGCCGTGATCCCCGCAAAATCTGTCTTTTAATCCTCTGTTCTGATAAATTTCGTCTTCGTCACTGATACTCTCTGACTGCGCCCGATTCATGGTTTTTGCTAATGTACAGGGCCGCACAGGAGTGATATGGCATCAATGCCTGAAGAAACACTGATGAAACATGTTTTTAACACCCTGTGATGATTTTCTTTGGTGAATCGAAGGCAGGAAGATCGCCATCCTCTGCCCTCAAATTTTCTTCAAAAATGGTGAGAAAACCATTTAAACCCTGCAAAATACAAACAAATATTAAAAAATCCTGCATATATAGGTTTATTACTGTGGAGGACATGTGGGGGAAGCATGGCCATTGGATGGCATCATCCAACGGTCAGGATTGATCAGGAGAAGTGATAGAGAAGGCAGAAGATTTGTTTAAATCAGAGTCATTGATCGCGCAGAGATCGAAGGTCGGGAGCGGAAAATGGAAAGTCAAAACGAGAAATGTTGACTGGGCGATGGAAATGGGCGATGAAATATGAACCGTCGATCTGCAGATTAGATCGACGGTGGAAATTAATTGGATTCCGCGTCGTAGCCTAGTTAACTTTCGAGCATCTTCGGTGAGCGATAGTCGTTGGATGGCCCGCCCCAGATCGGACGGTGTACAGCGATATCGCACCGGGTCCACGTCCGAATGTTAACATGCGATGGACAGCGGTTTATGAACAGTGCCCAGGCCACACGTCAACCATTGAATGGAATCGCTGCCAATCAGGAAAAAACCACCCTCGCCCAAAGGCGGTGCGATATATACCACGCGGTTTTTCACTTGGTTAGTGGATGGTGGGGACCACCGGGCTAATGGACTCCGCACCGTCGATCTGCAGATCAGAACGATGGCAGAGATCAGCTAAGGCCTTGAACTGGCGAAAATTTAGAAAATAATTACAAAACCCAAAGTTTCGAAAATAACATAAGGTTTTTAATATTTTCGGGGCGGGATATGTATTATGTGGCTAGGCGCCCGTATGCGGGGCCGCGGGTTACATGGAGGATCATATGACCGGGGGTTTATGCAGGAAGGGGCTAAGACCCATATATGTCCAACATGTGGGTTTTTATGGTTTTTTAATGGTTTTAAAGGGAAATTGAGGGTTCCAACATAGTTTTAAAATGAGTTTTAAACTATGTAAAGAGGATTTTCACGAAAGGGAGAAAAGGAATCATGAAAATAAAGGAGTTTTATGGAGAAAGAGGGGGGAAAATGAGGGTTAGTTTTGGAAGAAGGGAAAAGGGAAAAGGTGCTTGCAGCAGTATTCTGGCTTGGAAATCAGCAGGATTTATAAGTGTAAAATGGGAACAACAGTGAAGTTCGGACAGAGGAAAAGGCATGAGGCCTTCAAGAGTCTTTAAGAGCCAACACTTTTTAGTAATAAAATTTGTTCCTTAAAGGCTCAAAAAAGTCTTAGCCACCTTTTGATATAACAAAGTTTATAGGTAGCTAACAGATCTGATTTATTGTTGTATATGTGAAATTTGATCACTCTTATTAGTCTCCTACTCATGCTCTCAAAAAATGCATTATTTTCCTGCAGTACTGTTGCATATCGCTGCAGCCCCATTCTTGGGTGTTTTTCATCTATACTAGGTGTGGGAGGTTTGTTTACCTCACCTAGTTTGATTTTTTTTTGCTCCCCTTGTGGATTTACATGTTAGATCTCCAGATCTAAGGGATCTAAGGGCTGCAAACTCATTTCAGTGCACATACTTCTGAAAAGTGTGTTATTCCAGCAGGTATTGCTGAGTGTTCCCATTTAGGGATATTATAGTGGTATCAGAGCATCTATCGTGGCACAGCCTGTGCTTTTCTTACTGAAGAGACAATATGTCTTTTCATGGAAATAAAATACTGATGAGGAAGTGTGGTTACACTGAAGACACAGAAGAAAAGGGCAAGATCCCTTTTACTGGAAGTTTGCAGAGGGAAGAGTTTTCAAAAACTCTTTTTCAAGCTATGTATGCACTAAAAGATGAAATTTGGGGAATGAAGAGGGAGATAAATGCAGATCCCTCAAGAGTATTCCTACATCCAGAAAGCCCCAGTATTGCTTACCATCTGTGTGAGCATTCAGCCACACAACCTAATCTGCAACGTTGGAACATGCCTACTTTCTTGTCAAATAAAGAAGGGAAGGGAGGAGCACCAAAGGAGGAATCTCTTGGTGATTATCTCCAAGAATATGAGTCTCTATTAGAGAGATTCAAAGATAATATCATTTTCCCAAAGTTCTGTCAACTCAGAGAAGCAAGATCCAGCACCTATAGTAGAAGAAGAGGGTGCCTTCAACACACCTTGGGTAGATTCTCTCTACTTATCACCTAAAGACTTAGTCAAGTCTTGGGTAAGGAAGTTTGACACATACTTTCAGCTGCATCAAGTGTCAGAAGAAGAAGCCTTGAGAGTAGCAGCGTTGCATCTCCAAGGAAAGGCTTATGCTTGGTGGCTATTTGAGTCATCTTCCTTGAAAGGGATAAACATCTCTTCCTATGCAAGGTTCACTAGGAAACTAGTGAAAAGATTTGATGTGAGATATTCTGGGACTTCTTGGGAAAAGAAAATGAACCCCAAGAAATTTTAATCTTTGGATAAGTTGAAAGATTCCATGGAGCCAACTCCAATCCTAAACATTTTTGAGGGGGTTGAACATCTGCTGCACAATTTTCCAGAGGCAAAAGCCCCACTATAGCAAGGTCTCTTTTCTCAAAGAGAATACATGAGGGTTCCTTCTTCAGTAAGAGATCAAGAAAAAGGATTTCTTAAGGATGAAGCATTCTCCATTGATGAGGAGAAGGGAGAGAAAGAGCAGAGAAGATCCTCCATTGTTGAGACAAAAGGAGGAGATCTATTTTTATTTGGAGATGGAGATGAAGAAATGGCTTCCACTAGAGGGGTTCTTGCACCTTTGCAAGGAATTCCTAAGGATCTTCCATGTGGAGGACAAGAGCAACATTTGTCTATGAAAAAAGACAGTGAGACAGAACAAAGGAGGGATCAAAAAGCTAATCCACTATCAGAATATGGGGCAAATGCTCCAGTCAAAGGCACTCTTACACCACTAAGAGGGGTCTCCAGATTTCATGAGACTTCCACACATAAAATAGAGTTGAAATTGCACAGTGGAAGCAGGGACATGAGGATCCCATCTATTCTGCATATGAGGATGGTCCCTAAAGCCTCATTATCTAGTGGCAAACCACCTGGGAGGCCACCTAATTCATATTTTTTGGGGAAGACCTCACAACTTGCTACTCCAAACTTAGATCCAGGAGGGTTTGGAGCACTTGAAGACAAAGCTACAGCACTGGGAGACTTTGGTAAGCTCAAGAAGGAGGGAAATCTTCTTCCCTTATCATAATCATGCACTCTCCTTTCTGATCCTGCACTGTGGGAGGAGAAGAATGGAAGGAACAGCCTTCCAAAACACACCTTTGGAATAGGAGATGTCAAGGGAAGGATCAACAACATGAAAGATACTTTGGTTGATGCATCATCAGCGCTGTCATTTTTGAGCAGTTAGATATATATTGGAAATCCCAACTGCTAGTGGATTATTTCAAGGATGTTCACACATGTATGATACTTGATGACCAGCTACAAGAAGAGGGCTTCTTAGTCCAAGGAGAAGTCATCTATCATCATGGTAGAATATTTTTTCCTAGAGCTTCTAAGCTCAAGCATAAGATCCTACAAGGAGCCTACAATGAGTTATGTTTCAGCCATCTATATTCCATGAGGATCTACAACATCATCATGAGGAGCTTTGATTGGGAAGGCTTGAAAGAGGAACTGTATCAACATTTTCAAGAATGCATGAGCTATGTGGAGTTGGGGCAATCATGGGACTCTATGCAAGAGTCATTTCAACCATCTCTTCCTTCTTTGGAAAGAGGGGAAAGATCCATGCACAACTCCATGTGTATGAGAAAAATTGATGGTAAAGGATGTGTTCATGTAAAACAAGTTTTATTTTCTGATTGTACATGTTATTTTACCATTTTTATGCAGGTCGTGACTCCTAAAAGGAGAAATGTATCATGTAAATCTCATGGAAATTGTTAGGCCACTAAAAATTCTGAATTTTGTCACTCCCTTGATGTGCAAAGGGAGATTTATTTTCATGATGGGTGCTTCCCAAAGGCACCAAATTTATCTCACATTTTCTGCAATAGTGAGATGACTTGGGCAGCAAGTAAGTGGTGGGAAAACCACTTACCATATTTGGATCTAATGTAGACAGGAGATGCTTTGTGCTGGTTCCACATGTGGGACTATGACCCACCTCCCTATGCAAATATTTTTGTTTGTATGTACATTATTTTGACTCCCTATCTGGATGATGTACTTGTACATTTCATAGGGATGTATGGAGGGAGGAGGGAAGGAATGCATGAGCCATATGGAATGGCTACTCCCCATGTGATTTATGTCTCATATTTCAGGGAGAGTCTTGGTTCATCCATGATTGTTTCACTTGAGTTCTTAACTCCTTATGGGATGGGTCATTTACCTCTCATAAAAACATTGCAGAAACAATTCATGGAAGGGTGGTTTGGTGAACACTCAGCTCATGGAGGAGGCTTATCACTTGATGGTGTCACTAATGGAAGAGGAAAGGAGTTGAAGCACTCACTCTATCAGTTTCTTGAGGACATCAAGCAACATTGTGGAGGGGAGGACTGTAATAATCCCAATTAGCCCACGCTAATGGGAATATACAATTTTGCTTCATATTCTTATTGCAAGAATAAATGTGTAAGGGAGGACAGTAAAATCTCTTGAAACCAGTAAATAAATCAATGCCCAATGTGAACAAGGCTAAATCTGGGTTGCCTTAATAAAACTCCCTTATGTGTGAAAGGGATTGTGACAATTGACTGGGTCAATAGGACCAAATCCACATCGTTGTCCAGATGCAATGTACCTCCTAGATGCACAACGCAGATCTAGTTGGAGGCCACACATGTGAAAGGAGCTAAACCTTTGATATGGTTTACGGTTTTTCAAGGCTTTCATTCTATAAATGAAAGAGGAGAGAAACATAAGAGGGGTTGTTGAACATATTTTCTTGAAAGGATTTATCTGTTTAGACACTTCTCATTCTCTAGCTGTTTAGCTGGGAATAGTGTTGTTTAGCACTTGGGTGTTCCTTATTGGGAATCCCACCTCTTTCCTTGAGAGGCCTCTTGCAAGAGTCTTGCTAGTCTCATCCACTATCAGGAATTTGTCCAAGCTCGTCTTCCAAATACAATGCAGATCCTATTTAGGGTTTGGTTGTCCT